>CM053784.1:532973288-533585788 GCA_028749045.1 Cupressus sempervirens
TGTATAGCCTTTACACAACAGCCCACAAATGTAGGGCAAAACTATGCTCAATCGGGCTCCCGAAATTAACACAAAAAATGCCTGGAAACACCACAAAACACTCATAAACTATCTCAAAAGTTTAATCACGACCCAATACATATATTCAGCCCTATTTTAACATCATAAAGTCTGAAATACAGCAGCAAACCAAACTGATATGAAACACTCAACTGAAAACCCAAACTCAAACCAAAAAAAACCCCGAAAACACCCAAATCGGCACTATTCAGCACAAAGGCAAACTCTTTATGAGCATGCACATGGAATGGCTTCAAACTCCCATCCTTAGCCTTCCTAGAAACTTGCAAACTCCCATTCTTGGGTCTCCTTCTCCAGAGGTTTGGCAGCCTCTGAAGAACAACAAGAAAATTAGCAAGAATCAAGATGTAGAATGAGCCCAAAATGCCTCCACACCCCTTTTAAAGAGGGCATAACGCTAACTCACATCCAAGAGGGGTTAATAAAATATAATTTAATAATAATTTTTATTTATTAGTCCATTGGTTTCCAAATATTAGCCCCTTTTTCTGAAATTTCACCTTTTTGGAGCCTGCCTGCCTTAACAAAGTTTATTTAGTTTTAATTATTTGAATAGGGGACATGACATTCTTACCTTCATTTCTAACTTTTTATATGGGCCTTAGATTATGGGTTATTACCCTATACTTTATGATAGCTGACTATCATGTGTTTTTATTATCAAAAGTTTAAATTGGTTCAGTATTGTTAAATTAATAACATTATTAATTTTCTTGATATAGATATTTAATAATTAGTATTAGAATATTAATATCAATTATATCTAATGGCTAATAAATTATAACTCAGTATTTTCAATACTAATAAGATCAAATATTGATCATTTTATATATTATTGACTAATAATTTATTATCAATCAATACATAGATTAATTATCCATTATTATTCTCTAATATTGATGGTACTTTTTATCAACTTGTTTAAGATTGTATTTATAATAACCAAAATTAAAAATTATATTTTAATACACTCTAGTTATGATTCATAACAATATTTATGTATATACTGGTTATGGTTCATGACTAATTGCCCCTCCCAAAATTGCTTTCCCTTAAGAAATTGTTATAGAGATCTAACTACGATTGTCATTTTTATGACAACAAACACCATTTCTCTAAATTATTCTATGTCAAATTAAGGTCATATATATGAAAATGTAAGATACATGTATGAAGACATGAGGTATACACATTACTATTGGAAACATAAGAGGAGTAACTAAAAGGGGAGGGGTGAATTAGTTACCACAAAAAAATGAAAGTTTCTTAGATGTCAATACAAACTTGTACTCCTTAAACCAAATACTTGCACTCTTCAGTTAGAACTAAATAGTCACTATAACTTGGTTAAGAAAGAAATCTTAAAGTAATATGTGTATTAATCTTTAGTAACTTTAGTTATAGAAACATAAACCATAAAGAAAATAAGATGAACACATGAGATACCAAGATTTAACATGGAAACCCAATTAGGGGAAAACCACCAATGCAACTAGTCACTATTTTTTACTCTTTTGAAGTGAGTCCTATTACGAGCCAACTCTGTTAAGGGTTACAAAATACATGGTTAAGTGTGACCTTATTAGAGGATTTGAATCACCCTGTTAGGAGTGACCTTGTTAGAGGTCTTCAAACATTTCAATCTAGAAATGCCACCTTGTTAGAGGATTTTAAAATTGATTGTTAAGTCAACTTAGTTAACAAATTTCTTTAATGCTACAAATTTTAGAGAGTAATAATGATTGAATTGATTAATGAAGCAACTAAATTTGCATATTCAAATTGTTGTTTTTGTTTATCCTCTTGATCCTTCCTGATCAGAATATTCTTTGTAGCTCCTTGGATGTTCTATCTTCAATCAAATATTCTTCTTAATTTGCATCTTTCTCATTCTTCTTATTCCAAAATTCAATCCACTACTTGATATTTCATATATGTAACCTAATGTCAAGTGGGCTTGAATATCCTTTCAAATAAATATTCAACATCCACTAAGTTGGCTTGTATTAACCATTTAAATAACAAAAGTATTCTGCAGATAGTCAACTAACACTAAAATTAATAACTCAGTTAATACTAAATTCCTTAGGTAACCAACCTAACTCATTTAATACTAACACCATTCATTGACCAACCTAACTTAGTTTACAATGACTTTCTTTGATGACTAACTAAACATGGTTCCTTCTGAATTTAGCTTGGCTAACACTGGAATCTCCTTTGGTGCTTGACTAAGCTCGATTAACACTTGTTGTGCTTGGTTAGAGTGTGACATTTGTGTAACATTAAAGATAATATAGAATTGAATAATTATTTTTGAAAATATCCCACTTTGATATTGATGAGAAAAGAACATGTTGTTATGCAAAGAAAATTTAGAGAAACATAATGATTCATAAGATTTTATAATATCCTTTGTTTGATTTTGATTTTGATTTTTCATCCATAAAAACTCCCTCTGAGATTCTCCCTCTAACATCTTATCTTTAGGCTTTGTTTGGATCAAATCTCCCTCTTTCTCTTGTACAAATATCTTCCTCAAATTATTTTCTACTACTATGACATGGCATCAATCTAATCTCTCTATCTTTGACATCAAATGTCAAAGACTGTGTTCAATGTATTTTCAATGTACCTAATGTACTAATTCATATGCAATGTGCTATAATAATCTTGCATCAACTTGATAAATCTTCAATATAGCTTGGTTGATGCATCACTGATATGTACTCTAGTGAGCATTAGATAGGAGAATCACCCCTAGCTTACCTTTTAGATACAAAAATGTATCCTAATGTAATGGATTAGTTTTAATATGTCAACTATCTGCTCCTTGGTGTTCATGAGTAAAAGCACAAAGCTATGTCACCTTTTTGTCTAACTTATTAGAATGACTAAATTTGAATATTTCTATCTAAGAATCAATTTTGTTCAAACATATAATCTAGATAATTTCATTCTAACTAAGTTATATATGGTCTCACAATTTTCCAATTGGAAATGTCTATTACATAATGTCTATTTGATAAGATCTTTCCTTGGGATGTTTCTAGACCATTGTTGGGTCAACCTTCCTATTTTGTAATGTTCTAGAATGTTCTATAAGCCATCTTGGAAAGTATAAATAGGGTGTTTTGGCTTAGAGTTAGGGCAATTTTTGGGAGTAGCTGAAGGGAGAGTTTTCTAGAGTCTATGGATAGAGCACTGAATGTGAGGCAATTTATAGCAAGATTGTGATGGAGTTATGAGTGTGTAGATAGAGCACCGAATGTGAAGCAGTTTACACTTGGATCTTGGATAAGTTGGAGCAAAGCTAGGGCTATTTTTTAAGGACTCGAGAATATCTTGGTGGACCTGAGGGTACAAGTGTGGATTCTTGTTGGTGTTCTTATCCAATTGTGGATTTGGACTAGCTAGGTTTGGATTGGATCTTGAGGGATCTTGTTTAACTATTATTATAATTACTATTGTATTTGGTTGTAACCCAGAAGGCCTTACAACCAGGCATATTTCATGTAATTAGTTATTTTATAAATAAAGAGTTGTGATTTGATATCAAATCTTGCATTATTGCTTCTTGTTGTTGTGTTTATATTGTGTGGTTATTTGCTGAGGCTAGGACATCTCCTTTGGGGATTCTCCTACCTTGCACTATGTCATAGTAGACATAGGTGTAGCAATTGGTTTGGAATCTTCCATTCCAAATACTTTCAATGTTTCCTTAATGTACTTTGATTGAGTGATAAATATCCCATCATTCATCTGATTAACTTGTAGATCCACAAAGAATTTGATTTCACAAATCATAGACATTTCAAATTCTTTCCTCATTTCTTTAGAGAATGATTTGCATAAATTAACATGCCCTATGAATAAGATATTATCTACAAATATTTTTTCAAGTAATATCTAGTCTTTAATTCCTTTCTTGATATACAGATCACTATTTTCATTTGTCTTCTCAAAACTAATTTTTACTAGGCATCCATAAGGTCTTTCATACAATGCTCTAGGAGCATGCTTTAAACCATATGGGGCTTTATGAAGTATACATACCATGTGTCTTTCGTGTGGATCTATGAAATCTTCAAGTTTATCAATGTAGACTTCTTCCTCCAAGACTCCATTCAAGAAAATTGATTTGAAATCCATTTGATAAATTTTGAATCCCTTTTGTGTTGCATATTCTAGTAGTGATTTGACTCCTTCAAGTCTTGAAACAAGGGAAAATGTTTCCCAATAATCAATACCTTCTTCTTGAGCATAACCTTTGCAAACAAGTCTTTCATTGTTCTTTGTCATTTCACCTTTCTCATTCAATTTATTTCTAAATATCCACTTTGTACCAATTACATTTTTTTTCCTTAGGTCTAGGAACAAGAAACAGTTTTTATTATTTTCTATTATCTTAATCTCTTCTTTCATTGATTCTATCTAAAAGCATCTTTTATAGATCTAGGTTCAACTTCACTAAGTAAACATGTAGCTTTTAGTTATTTTCTTGTTGGTATGACTTTTGACTCTTCTTTGATCATTTGATTGGGTGCATGACGTACACTAGAAATGTGTCACGCTCTAAACCATTCTATCCAAATGATTCCATGAGTTGGGAATTTTTGAATGCTGGCTTAGAGCTCCCTATCCACGGAGTGCAAGAAGCTAGTATTCAAGAATGAAGGCTCTTAGCCAAGCCTTAGAAATGTGTTTCTTGCTAGTAAACCATGCAACGAGAGGTTCTTTGAGACAAGAGAAAGAGTGCAAATATCTTCAAGGAATCCCTCAAGAATGCAATGCAAGTATGGAAACTAAGCTAAGATGATAATGCAAAATGCAGCTATGCTAAGCATGTATGAGAGTATTACAAAACCCAATATTAAGCTATGTGAGATTATTTGCAAGAATGAAAGCTAAACTAACATGCAACTATGCTAAGAATGCCATATGATCTTATGCTAATATGATGGAATGAGAGAATGATACAAGAAATGAGAAGTTCTCCACAAAGCTCCCAAGAAACCTGTTAGAAAACCTACAGCATGACAATATTCAAATGAGGATGGATCCTTTGAGGGGGAAATCTCTCTCCCTTTTAAAGATGTACAGATGGTGGAGATCAAGATGAAGATGGTGGATGATCAATGGTTGAATTTGAAAATAGGAGTGATCCATGTGCACACACAAGTCAACCAATAAAATATAAGTTGACTTGTCATATAAGACAAAAGTCTCACAAGCCTTTTCTTTTAATTCTAAAATAGAAAAAGGACTTTATGTGTGCACTTTAAGTGGGTTAGAAGAATGGGGTGTTTTATTTAATTAAAAGGGGACATGTTCTTTTAATCAAATAATGAACTTAGGATATCATAGTCAAACTATAGGTTATAATCAAATAAATTGATTATTAGCAATTTTGCTTAGGTAAGTGATTAAATTAATTTAGCCAAAATGTTGAAAAGGGGGCTAATAGTCTAGATGACCATTTTTAGGTGATTACACATGATGCCTTCTGACATATTTTGCAAGCCTTGGATCTTTCCTTCTTTTCTCATAACTTGGTTCTTCAAGATCTTCCTCCTTTTTCTTGGGTTCCTCTAATAGATATGGCTATAGCTTAGGTAGTACTAAATGTGACTCAGGTTTCACTTCCTAGGGTTGCAACTTGAGTTGCATTGATTGTGACTTGGGCTGAATTGCTAGATGTACTTGGTTGCTAAATGACTTCAACCTTGTGAGTTAAGATTTTAGGATCTTCATAGTATACAAACCTTCTGTAATCCTCAAGATTTTTTTTGCTATGCACTTCACTTCTTTCAAATAACTCATCAATTTTCAAATGAGCACTTTCTTTGACTTTATGAATAGAAAGATTTTGGCATTTGTATGTCTTGCTTTTATTGGAGTACCTTAGGAATATTCCTTCATCTCTCTTTGCATCAAGCTCTCCTTTTATTACATGTTTTAAGATATAAAATTTTCTTCCAAATAATCTAAGATTATAACCAACATTAGTCTTATATATGTACCATAGTTCATAAGGTGGTTTGTTTGTACTCTTCTTCAATTGAACTCGATTTAGTATGTGAACTACTATACTGATTACTTCTCTCCAGTACTTTGGTGCAATATTATTTTCTAATAATAATGTTCTTACACATTCCATCATGGATTTGTTCCTTCTCTCTTCTATTCCATTATGTTCTAGAGCTCTAGGTGTTGATACTTATCTTTTGATTCCTCTATCATTGTAGAACTCATTGAATTCATTTAAGATGAATTATCCTCCTTTGTCTGATCTGGGCAATTTAGATTTTTACCTATTTCATTTTCAACTCTAGATAAATACCATTTGAACTTTTGAAAAGAATTAGACTTATCTTTTAAAAACATTTTAGTCATCATTTTAGTGCAATCATCAACAAATAAAATGGAGTATACATCTCCACAGTAGATTTCTACACCAATTAGCCCACAAAGATCTATATGAACTAGTTCCAAAATATCTTCAGAGTTATATGACTTAATTTGAAACTTATTTTACTCATTTTTCCAATTTGACATTTTTTGCACATTCCTATCTCTAGTTTGTTTAGATAAGGTATGCCTCTTAGTCTGTTATTCTTTCTTATGTTGATCATATTATCAAAGACAACATGATACATTCTTTTATGCCATAGCAAACTTTCTTCAACTTGAGCTAATAAACAAGATCTTTCCTTAAGATCTAGATTAAAAAAATTACTTTTAATTTAATTTCTAGTTCCAACCAATTTTCCCTTTCTATCTAATAGTTTGGCTTTCCCGTTGATGAATTTAACTTTGTATCTTATATTTTTCACCCAAACTATATTGAGTAGATTATATCTTAAATCTTCAAACCAATAGGCATTATCACATTTGATTTCATTAGTTAATGCAATTATACCTTTTTCTTTTACATAAACATAGTTTATTGTTCCCAAATATAATACTTCCACCATCATAATGTTCTAAATATTCAACTTTTATTTTATCACCAATCATGTGATGAGAACAACCACTATCTATGATCCATGTATCATTTTTTCCTAACATGAGAGATAAGTATCATCTTTTCATTTTCCTCATCACCAAATTCATCTTTTACAACAATATAAAATACTTCATCTTCATCATCATCACTATTAGAATCTTTAGCAATATAACATGATTTCTTACCTTTTCCTTTGAAGTTCTTGTAACTTTTGAAGTCTTTCTTGCCTTTGAGTTTGTTGAACTTCCTTTCTTCTTTATCTTGATTGCTTGGACATTTAGTTGCAATGTGTTCAGCTTCCTCACATGAGAAACAAATCAATGGAATATTTCCTCTAAATTTTCCTTTTCCCTTTATTTCCCTTTTTGCTAAGAGAGCATCAATAACTTCAAGGTCCTCATTTAAGTCCTCTTCATCTTCACTGTCAACTTGTTTTCCATTTGAGTTTCCTCCTTTTCTACCAAGGGTTAGTTTATTTTTCAATGTAGATTCAATATTTTTAGGAGCATAATTTTATAAATTGTCCAACTCAAAACCACTCAATCTTCCCACAAGAGTATCTAGTTGTAGATCATGTGCAGGACTACAATATCTCATCTCTTGAATAGTTTAAAATATAATAACATAGATAGGAAGAAGAGTTCTTAGTACCTTTTTTATTATTGTTTTATCATCAATTATTCCACCTAAGGCTCTAATTTCACTAACATTTTCTTTGACCCTTTCATTGTACTGGGTGATGTTCTTACCTTCTTTCATTTTCAATTGATCAAACTTTCCTCTTAAGCTTTATGCCTTAGGTCTTTGCACATTTTTCACCTCCAAAGACTTTCTTTACTTTTTCCCACATGTCAAATGTAGTAGGAAAATCCTTGACTTCATCAAATTTTGAATAGTTCAAAGAAGATGCAATATCAATCATCATAATGTTGTTTTCCTTTGCTTCTTTGATTTTCTCCAAATACGTAGGCTTGGGTGGTACCACATATTTTTTCTCCATATAGAATGCAACATCATCACTGATGCTTGATATATGATGCTTCATCAACTCTTTACTTGTTGAAAAATTTTCTATGTTAAGTTTAGGAATCTCCCTTCTGTAAGAGATCCTGATCTTTAGCTTAGGTCTTAAAACCTTTTTTTATAGGCACCAATGCCCTGATACCAATTTTTGAAAATTTAAGAGAAGTAATTAAGAAGGAAGGGGTGAATTACTTACCCAAAAAAAAAAAAAATCCAACTCCCTTAGATGTCAACACAAACTTTTGTTCCTTAAACCAAATACTTGCACTATTTAGTTAGAACTGAATATTCATTGTAACTTAGTTAACAAAGAAATCTTAAGATATTATGTGTATTAACCTTTAGTAACTTTAGTTGTAGAAACATTAATCATAATGCAAATAACATGAACACATGAGAGAGCAGGATTTAATGTGGAAACCCAATTTGGGAAAAACCACCAATACAACTAGTTACTATTTTTCACTCTTCTAAAGTGAGCCAACACATGGTTAAGTGTGAACTTGGAATGCCCCACCCGGAGATCCTTGGAAACAAGGATTCAAATCAAACCAAGATATTTATTTTTTACGAGTATGAATGCACAAGACAACATCATATAGGGATCACAAAGATCGCAACGGAAGACTTCAACACAATCCCGGCAACCAACGAATCTCTGAATGCCACTACCCAACTAACACACCCAAACAAAAGCCAACAACTACCACAACAAGATGAGGGCACAAGAAAAGACCACTCATCAACAAAACACCAAGCTGGGGTAAAATGCAAAATCTCAAAATTTGGCTAAGTCTGAAATCTTGAAGCCTTAAAAATTTCCTAGAATCCATAACTTATCTCCGAGAGGTCTGAAACCTATCTCAAACGATTTGTCGCATATATTAAAATATATCTTAAGTATAAGGAATTAAATATACGTCAACTTATACTTAAACTTGATTTCAAGAGAAATCGACAGAATTCAAAATGCAACAGCATAGGGTCGAAGAACGCCCAAAAGAGTATCCAAAACAACTCTCAAAAAGATCAGATCATGAACAAAAGTTCCCGCTGATGGCATGCGTAGGTTTTTCACAAAAACCGTGCGACACTTTTTACTATGGGAGGGTGACACTTCTCCCTTACTGAGTGCGACACTTCTCAAGAAGGCGTGCGATACTGGAAAAGTATCGCGCGACATTTCTCATAAAGCCGTGCGACACTCTTCCAGTGTCGTATGACACTTCTCCAATAATGCATGCGATATTTTATAGTATCGTACGACATTCTTTCTATGGGCGTGCGATACTTTATCAGTGTCACACAATGCTGAACAAATGTCGCCCATAGAAAGTAAAAACACTTCCAAAACTCAAAAACAGGGAAAAACCAACAAAAGAACCTCCACACTAGGGAGTACCAGATCCATGAAGGCTCGAGGAATGAACACTCGACCGCAAGAACAACACAGCAAGGAGAAAATCTATCCATCTAAACTATAGCAACAAAGAACACACTGAAATAAACATCACAGAGAACAAAAACAACATCGCAATGTACATAAATAAATCTTAGGAACAAAACAACCAAGCTAAGTATGTGATTCCTCACAACCGTCAATAGCATCATAAGACCATCGTGGGTCCTAGCCATCCCCCATGCGTAACATCCAAAGCCACCGACCAGATCGTCGGTACTATCATAATAGGGACGTCACTACTAAAACATGCATAAAAACAACACAAGGAAATCTAACATGCTAGTAGTAAAGCATAAGATAATCCTACAGTAGATAACATCACCTATCACATGCTAAACAACAGTAAGCAACAGATATACTACTAAATCAAATAACATCATCTAACCATATGCTAAACATCATAATAAGGGAATGCATAAAATAAACTAACATCATCTAAACATGATATACAAGCATCCCAATGAAAGCATAAATCACAAGAAAGCATACTCCAAAACTCGAAGTACCAAGTGAAGACATCCAGCAATGGTCGCACTAGGACAAAAGATCGTCTCTGTACACCGATCCCTAGGAGTGGTAAAGGTAGCTTCGCCTCCCAACCATGTGGCACCCGTAGGTCCACACCCGTCGTGCTGATGGAGATAATGATCCAACCAAAAATACACATAAAGCACAACATCCAAGGCTAACACTCATGCCAGATAGTATGATGGCTGCAACCAAGAACCTAAGACAATGCAAGGAGTACTGGTTAGACACTCAAAAGGCTGCTATGTAGGGGCTGACATCATGGAGAGTCGCTTGGCATTGACAAGCCCAAGCTCGGATCTGTATAGCTCAACTCCCTCAACGGAAGGCCAATACAATATGTAGCTCAACTCCCTCAATGGAAGGCCAATACAAAAAAGTACCATTTTATTATCTTAATTTTTATTACTAGTCACACATTTTATTTAATTATCACTTATAAAAAACTTCCTCTGCCAACCGGGAAGTAGTCACCAGGTTACAGGATAGAAGCCCCCTCCATATGCTACCCTACCCTACCCATGCTCATCCTATGACAAGTACTCGTAGGCATGCATACTCCCATCCCAACCCAATGATCATAACTTCCGGCAAATCCACGGAAGATCGGGCCTTGCAAGTCACCCAACAAATGTATGCGCACGTACTCGTGTGTGGTGCACCATCATCACGAAGATCATAACACAAGGACATGAATGAGAACATAATGCAAAGAAAACACCCAACTGAAAGCAACACGGGAAGGATGGATTCTACATGAATCCCAAAGCCAATAAAATCATACATCATGAAATCACCCAATCGGCCTCAATCCGAGAGTATGGATTTTACACAAATCCCAATGATGTAACAAGACCAAACATCATGAACTCACTCAACTGGCCTCAACCCGAGAGTATGGATTCTACACAAATCCTAGCATTCACAAAACAAAAGCAAAGGCCTAAAAGAAACAATAACAATAAGTATAAAATCACTCAACCGAACACAATGTCAGGAGTACGGATGCAACACGCATCCCAATGTAACATAAAAGTGCAAAAGTGGTTTGACTGATATCCAAATGGATCATCCAAGTCCACGAACCACATTGTGCCAAGAAAACCTGAGAAAATAGGGTGGCACACAAAACGAGGTAAAAATCTCAAATTTTGGAAAAACTACAAAGTTAAAACCCATTTGGCCTTTGGGTTCAAAAACCCCAAAAATCCAAAAATAAATGAAATCGGACAACGTATGCAAAAACAACCAGCATAACGGTGCAAAAATCCAAACCCTCATCCCGAAAAATAGGGAAATGTTCATACCCGCCCAACCGGGTAGAACTAACATACAGAAACAGAGGGGAACACTAGTTCTCAGCCTCCAAACAAATGGCTACAAAAAATAGAAGCAGAAATGGAGCAGAAACAATAAAACAGGAAAGCCCTACCTCACAGCCAAAAGGGCAAAACGAGAATTTGAACCATAAAATAAATATCTCGCAGAAGTAGCTGAAAATTGCGACAATCCAAGGTTTCTCCGAGTTGGATCCAATGAGCCCAACCTCGTGACGATCCCACGCCTATAGCTCCCACAATGAACAAAACAGTAAATCCTCATGAAGAGGATTTTGGGTTTTACTCTCCAACTTTCCAATTTGAAAGTGAGAAGTCAGGAATTAAATTCCTTTTTGGATACTTATTCACTTTTTGGGTGAATAATTGATTAGGGCATTTAACTAGCCAATCTAGTTAAACCTCGAATCAACCCAAATGAAAATAGGCTATTCCTATAAATAGGAATTCATCTATGGCAAAGCTGCCAAAAATTAAAATAAATCAATTAAAAAGCTTGAAAACCCAAAAACACATAAATCTCCTTAATAAATTTCGCGACAATGCGAACCTCTAAATGCACAGACACGCTTATTGGTCTAATCACATAATGCAAATGAGTTCGGATTTAATAATCACCGAAATGTTTAATTTAAACATTTAATAAAAGATACGTCGACCATATAAGGACGACATTGGTAAAATATGAATGGCCGAATCACTAACTCCATGTGCCACTGCCAAGGATATAAATCCTGGACACTAAACAACATGATTAAGTGCAATTGCATATAATAACATAGCCGAAGCAATAAATGCATTAAATCACCTAATTTAACCATTTATTTAATTATATTAAAAATAATCTATTTACATCACTCATGTTCGCAAAAAGCATAGAAACACAGGAATGAAGTAAATAACCATAGCATTAAATCTATCACATAACAAAATCAGAGGTATGTCCAAATACCAGATAAACAGATATCAACATAAAACACACTGTCATCTCAAAATGGCATCATCATACAATATGATTAACTGAACAACATAGTAGTCTAATATCTATGATACTGGAATCAAAGAGTAACATTTGACCCTCAGGTCATCTCAAATGTAAAACATCACATAAGAACAAATATCTCTCAGATCAAAATAAAACAAGGTAAATGTCTGCAGAACATAACCAAATAGTCCAACAAGAACAATCCATTCTAATTACTTAAGCATTAAAAAGGCATTTAAAACACATAAGCGAACACAGTCAAAAACATGACAAACCACTGCTATAGGAACCTAGTTCAGTGTAGCATGGTAAAAGAACATAGTGCAATCTCTGTACACATCTCAGGGTAATCACAGAACAACCTCATGATACCACATCGATCCTGGTAACCACTGGCACAAACCTCAGTGAACCAAAAATCACATCATAATCTCAAAGATCAGTCAAAAGCATAATCAAAGCAACTGATAAAAAAACATAAATCCAAACACCTCAATAGTGTAGACCACTCAGGGTCACAATCATGATCCATCACAACAAAAGATCATCAAGGTTGCATCCATCAGGATGACTTACAAAAGTCAAATGGGAGAGGCACTACAAAACCAGTTAGAGGATTTGAATCACCTTATTAGGAGTGGCCTTTTTCAGAGGTCTTCAGACACTTCAATCTAGAAATGCTACCTTGTTAGAGGATTTAGAAAATATTTTTTAAGTCAACTCTATTAAGAGATTTCTTCACTACTACAATTTTTTGAGAGTAACAATGATTGACTTGATTAATGAAGAAACTGACTTTGCAAATTTAGATCATTGTTCTTGTTTATCTTGTTGATCCTTCCTGAATAGAATATTCTTTGCAGTTCCTTGGATGTTATGTCTTCAATCAGACATTCTTCTTAATTCATATTTTTTTCATTCTTCTTATTGTACAATTCAATCCACTACTTGAATTTTCATATATATGAAATGTAATGTCCAATCAGCTTGAATATCCTTTCAAACAACATTTAACATCCATTGAGTCATTTTGTATTATCCATTTAATTAATAAAAGTATTTTGTTGATAGTTGACTAACACTAAAATAAATCACTCGCTTAATATTGAATTCCTTTGGTAATCCTCTTGAATCAATTAATACTAACACCCTTCATTAACCAACCTAACTTAGTTTACACTAACTTTCTTTGATGACCAACTAAACTTGGTTCCTTCCAAATTTAGCTCGTCTGACACTGGAATCTCCTTTGGTGCCTAACTAATCTCGGTTAACAATATTTGTTCTTGGTTAGAGTATGACATTTGTGTAACATTAATGACAATATAAAATTGAATAATTGTATTCAACAATTACTGTAAGGAAAAATAGAGCATACACATTGATGCATGAAAAAATGCATCATACACAAAGTATACATATTGATGTAGTAAGACATAGATTTAAAATACAAAGTATACACATTAATATAGAAAGATACATGACATATCAAAAGTATGAATATTTAGATACAAGAATACACAAAGTATATTAATTTAGAAAAACACAAGCATAAAATATATGTAATGAAAAATTAACAAGTGGAGAAAATTATAGAGAAGAGAAAACACACATGATATGAAATATGGATGGAAAAAATGGTAAAAATATACTCGTAAAAGGGCGTGTGCACTAAGTTGGTGTAAAAACTAGTGGATACCCCTTACAAAAAAAAAAATCTTTAATAATCTAATTGGGTTATTTCAAACTCAAAAAGTAAGTCAAACTTGGAATCTAATCTTGACCTTTTATATCTTAATAATAATCCAAATGGGTTACATGCAAATCGATTAGGTTATTAGTAACATAATATAAACCCAATCAAGTTTTTAAAAACTATAATTTTTTTTTTCACATCTATGGGAAAGGGCATTTCCTTTTCCTACAAAAATGTGAACAACAACAATTTTAGGAGGAAAAAATGCAAACCCAATGAGGCTCTGAAGTTTTCATTCAAATTTCTATCATTTGCAAGCATGGTCCCCCACAAGGTATTTATTCAATTTTTTTTTCATTTATGTTTCTATTTGTTATAAATTTAAGGTTTGTAATTTTTTTTTTAAATTTAAAAAATTTGAATATCAAATGCATCAAAGAATCCAAGAAAATGAGCTAGAGTTGAAAGACCACCTCATACATAAGCAACACAATTAACCCTTGAAGCACAAAACCCTCCATTGATTGTGAGACAACCATAAAACCCTTTGTTCATTTGCAAAAAAATACAAAACCCTCCACTCAATGTTCCCCCTCAATAACCATGACTAACTACAAACCTTCCACACATCCTAATAAATCATGTAAATGCTACCCAGGGAAACCTCATCAACTGCCGTATACAAAAAACCTCTTACATTTCCCAAATGGTCAATAGGTTAAGGTCATCCACTCTTGATTACCACTCAATCCTAACTAGATCAATTAAAATAAATGGCCAAAAGTGAAAATGATGTGCCTAGGGGGGCTACAAAATGGTGTTCATGGAGGGATATGTGCCACACATTTTATGTCAATGGTTTATCATATTAGCAAATGAAAGATAACAACATAAAGAAAGGTGATATATATGTTCTTTTCACTGATCCTTTTAGTTGAAACTCTGTAGAAGAAACTACTATAAATTTTCTTATTCATTAGTGCATTCATGCTAGGATGAGATTACCTTTTTTTAGATAGGTGGTATATGGTATTTGAATTACCACCATATAATAATTTTGAGGCACCTTTATATTTTTAAAGAAAACTATACTATGAGTTTATCTTTGGCAAGAAGCTAAATTAATTTTACATCCATGAGTTCCAAGGTAGAGGGAAAGACTCTATGCAAGATAGACCAGGGGCCCATAGGCTAGTGCCAACATATGAGAGGAGACATATAATGTGAAAAACCATGTCTCATGTTGTGGTCCTAGCAATCATAAATGAGTCTATTGATTTACATACCCTTTACACAACTACATCATCAACTAGTGATATCATTTAACATGGCACATAGTTAGCTAGTAGAGTGGACGACTCATCACCTACAATACCTTAACCATTATCATATGCACCATTAGGGGGTAAAAGCACAAACTTGTGTCACTCTTTTGTAAATGAAAAAAGCTAACAAAAGTATAACTATTCACCTTGAATGGCATAAAATTGGTATTATTATTTAGAATTTGAAAATGAAGTAAACTAATGAAATATGTAGAAATGGATGAAGTTTAGGATTATAATTTTTAATAATTATTTGGAATAAGAATTGATATATTCTCCTAATTTTTATAGATAATTTTTAATTTCTGAAAATTGCCTAAAATCAGGGGTTTAGTTCCCACCACAAAACTATATAGAAATAAACTTATTTCTATTTGAACTCTGACAATGTTATAGATAATATATATAGCTAGAAAAATAAAAAGTAAAAATAGACTTTAGACCTATATTTTTCTCTTTTATAATGATTCAAAATTTTAACTCACTTGAAATTGATAGTTTTCATCTGCCACCACATTTTTTGAAACAAATATATTCTAACTAGAAGAAAAATTATACATTCTAGAAGAGGACTCTCTCCTCTAGAATGCCATATTAATTTTTAATTTTTTTGATATGATTTAATATTTTTTTCTTTCTCAAAATCAATATCTTTTCAAGTGTTAAAATGCATGCTTGTAGAATTTATTAATACAATACACTATATCTAATTAAGACATTATAAACTCTATATGAGAATATTCTTGAGTTTGAGCTCTTTAAAATGGTGTTTATATGTTAGTAAAATAATATCATAAAAAATAGTAAGATTTATTGAAACATCATTTTTCTGAAATAATTTTATTTCTTTAGTAATTCGATACAAACTAGTATAAAACATACATTTAATAGACATTTCCAATTCAAAAAGTGTGAAACCATATATAATTCATCTAGAATAAATTTATCTAATCATATGTTTGAACAACATTGATGTTTGGATAGAAATACTCAAATTTAGTCATTTTGATAAGTCAACCTAAAAGGTGACACATCTTTGTACTTTTACCTTAGGGTCATTACAACCTGTGGAAGCTCCATTATCATCACCTACACTACTAGTGTCATCCTTGTTTGTGCCACCTACATTTTCATCACATTCACCATTAGAGTCATTGGTGCCTAGTCAGCATATATGTTTAAGCTTCCAACATATGCGTGATGAGGCTGATACTAGCACGAGTGAGGATGGATTGATATCCTATCCATGTATACATTATAAGATAACCTATTATGCATCTAAAGCTAATGATTTGATGCTCATAGATGATTTGATAATGATGACTTTTGGTGGAGAGGAGACACAGGTTTGTGTATTTGAGTTTTGACATATTATTAATTAATCATCTAAATATCACAAAATTAAATAGTTTCTTATTTTATAGAATACTTTAGATTGATATGAACAAACAATATGAAATGTAGGGTGCAACCTACGATATGAGAACACCACAGAATGCTCATTCTGCTAGATGTGTGAGGCTAGGAGAAGGAACATCTGAGGTATTTTTAAAAAAATATTCTTAAAAATAAAATAATGCATTTATTTTAAAATATTGTTTTCTATGATGCTAGCAATATAAAGTTCTCTCAATCAATCTACTAACTCCTCACTAACAATGCAAAGTTCCCTCAACCACTCCAACAATTTCCTTTTAATCTCTTTGCACTCTCATACTCAGGGGCACCTCTTTGGAAAATCTTGATCTTATTTATGGGGAGCAATTTGGAATTCCATGTTTCTAAATAAAAAATGCCTTATAGTTAGTACTTTCCCACAATGCTCAATTAACACCTAATGACTCAAGTGTTCAAGAATGTGAATATAAATTCTCCAAGGAGTCTCTAAGGTTCAAGAATTTTTTAATTATCTAAAGCATCCCCAATAACCAACTTTCAAATTTTAAAGAACTTACCTTATAAGAAAACCCAATATTGTTGTCCTCTAGGCCAATATTATTATGCCTCTAGTGAGTTAAATTAAATCTTTTCTCTAAAATTTTCCAAAATACTCAAGAAAAAAAATCCTCTTTTAGATACCCTTTTCAGAGATATAAAACATATCCAAATGTTTCTTTGTGTTGTTTTGGACCAGTATCTCTCAAATGAAAAATTTGACCATTTTAAGGCCACAATTAGGCTAGTTTTTTAAAGAAAGTGTACAAAAACCTTATATTATAACCCTATAATTCTCAATAATGTCTTCAAATGTCTCAAATCAAGGGATTGTTGATTTTTTTTTGGATCCAAGCCACTAGTCTATAGCCAAACTTCAAAGCCCTTGTTTTAACTAAGGCTTTCTAGTTTCTTGATCTCACACTGTCATTTCTTCAATTGGATGGCTGATCCACCCTTTGATAGAAATATCTATACAAGTCCAATGATTAAAATATACTGTCATTCACCTAGATCTTCTACTGTTGTGGGTTAACCACCAATTCACTCTCTTTTGCTTCACTAATTCCCGTGGTTCTTGATAGAAATACCCTAGTTCACCACACATTCCCAATAGGATACTATACTTATGATCCTTTTGTATTATAGTCCCCTTAAGACCTTCTTTATCAAGATTAAGAAGACCAATTCATAATCATCCCCTTAAGGATGTTCTACCAAGTTCCCAACGCAACTTATTTCTCTCTTGTTCTCCTCTATAGCTTTCAAACAACACAACCTACATATCACCTAGGTTATCTTGTAGGAGTATGGAGGTAATTAATCTATACTTGTATTGATTAAGGTGAAAAAAGTTCATTCCTATCTCTCTTTTCCTTAGCAATCTCTTTGTTTTCACAAAACAATGTTTATGATGAAGAATGATAAATAGAAAATTTAGTGAATTACAATATCATTAATATAATATGCTCAATGTACCCAAACTATGAGACCAACTAAGAAAAAAACAAGAATTTGGAAGAATACCTTGAACCTTATATTGAATTAGTTGTTCAACCATGCATAAATCCATATAGTGCATTGCTCCCTTCTACAAATGCCTCACATATGATTTATAGCTCTCCTGACTAAGTCCTCCAACCAATAGAAATTCTTAATGATCATTATTTCTGTCAAACAAAATAAAAACTACTTTCCCACTTAAATGCAACTAACTATTGAAATTTGAAAATTTGAATTTAAAACCTTCAATTAGCCACCTTTTGAATCCTTTAACTTGTCAATTTTTTGAACTTGACTCCCTTGAGACCTAATCAATGATCCTCAAACTCTTTTAACCAAATTTGACCTATTAGGAAATATTTACCCTTATTACAAAGCATTATGTCCTAAGGTAATTATCAGGACCTTTAGGAACCTAATTAATTACAACACATTTATTGTTCGCAAATTCCATTGAGGACCTAAGATGTCCCAATCAACTTTAATAGATGCCTTCATGTCTTTCTTGTTTCTTCTTGTCATTTACAACATTTTCTCTTATTTCTAACAATATTGTCCACTATTTATAGGGATTTCTGGGGGCTTAAATTTTTTAAGTTGATGATGTCATGCTTTAGGCCATTAACTTTAGCCTAGAGAGCTATGTGGTATTATATTTTGCACATCTATCAAGTTTACAATTTTGATTTGAACTCTTGCTACATCTTATTTGTTCCTCTTATGTTATTTTTTATTCTGCATTAGGCTACCCCACATAGCTCAAGGTTACAAGAAAAGAAAAAGAAACCAACGAGCACACCCTAATGCAATAAGGCATTAAATAAAATTTAATTCTATATTTGAAATTTATCATGAATGAATATATACATTCACTCAATATTGATGAATATGTGTTGACTTGTTTGTTGTATATATGTAGAAACAATTGGGTTTTGTAGAGTTGATGAATGCCCTTGACACTGCTAAAGTTAAGGACAAGAAAGAGATAACATATTCATATATTATTTCAATTAAATTTCATCATTGTATCATTATATGTTATGTTTTTAATCCAAGAAATTTTCAAACTTGCATCATCAGTTGTGTTGCCTCCTCTGAGTATAGGACATACATCTAATTTATGGTATACATTCATTCTATATACATATTAAACAACCACATTTACAAATGAGTACATATATATTTTAGTTTTATAGTTAATTGTCAAAAAATTTGGCTTACTAATTTTTGTTAATAATATTTTAGCTATTATAGTGCCCTTCACAACTTCCTATAGATCCTTTATCATTTTTTTTTTTTTAGGAGTCTTGATCAGCGAATATGGGGTTGAACATGATAGATGCTAGAGGTATGAATGTAGATTCTTAATTGAGGCCCTCTTGTGATCTCATTCGAGATTTATTTTGTGCTTGATAGAAATCACTAACACCTATGTCTACAATGCTATTTTTTTGTCACTTACCATATAGGTTTTTCCTCATATCAACATTGATTCATCATAAATTTTGTCTCCTACTAGCACATGAGACTAACTCAGGCTCTAGTGCATTTTCTTTTCTAGTATTTATTTACAATTACACCATGGATAAATATATACTAACTAATAAATATCATAGGTTGTGGCTCCTACTATAAGCACTGGAACTCCTAATTCATTAGTATAGGACATCCATCTAAGGCTTCATTCAGTAGTTTTATAATCTATGAACACAAGACATCCATCTGAGGCTTTGACACACATTCCATGATTAGTCCATGCATTGCTGCTTTATTAGTATATATTAACCAAATTTACAAATGAGTACATATATATTTTAGTTTTATAGTTAATTTTCAACAAATTTGGCTTACTAATTTGTGTTAATAATATTTTAGCTATTATAGTGCCCTTCACAACTTCCTATAGATCCTTTATCGTTTTATTTTTTTAGGAGTCTTGACCATAAAATATGGGGTTGAACATGATAGACGCTAGAGGTATGAATGTAGATTCTTAATTAAGGCCCTCTTGTGATCTCATTCAAGATTTATTTTGTGTTTGATAGAAATCACTAACACCTATGTCTACAATGCTATTTTTTTTGTCACTTACCATATGGGTTTTTCCTCATATCAACATTGATTCATCATAACTTTTGTCTCCTACTAGCACATGAGACTAACTCAAGCTCTAGTGCATTTTATTTTCTAGTATTTATTTACAATTACACCATGGATAAATAAATACTAACTAATAAATATCATAGGTTGTGGCTCCTATTATAAGCACTGGAACTCCTAATTCATTAGTATAGGACATCTATCTAAGGCTTCATTCAGTAGTTTTATAATCTATGAACACAAGACATCCATCTGAGGCTTTGACACACATTCCATGATTAGTCCATGCATTGTTGGTTTATTAGTATATATTAACATCTAAATTGTTTGTATTCATTTTGTATTTCCTCTTGCATACACTTTCAGGACTACCCATTGTCTCTCTATCTTACCATTTTTTTAGTTATTTTCATATCAATTTTAGATAAGACATTTGATATAGCATTTTAATTCTTCTTGTGCAGATACCTGGTGAGCTACTTACTACTTCAAAGAGGCTCAATTTAAATGATCCAATAGTCATAAATATTGATAAAGATATAGAGATGTAGTTGTGGTCATTACATGACATTTACATATATTTAACTTTTGTATTGTATATATTTGACATTTGTATATGTATTTGATTGTTGTATTTGTATTATATATATATATATATATATATATATATATATATATATATATATATATAGATTGAACTTGAATTTCCAACCAACTTGTTCATTGTGTGCATACAAAGTTGTGCTTCATCTTACTTTCTTGCAATAAATCAAACATCTAAATGTTAATTATTTAATATAAAAAGTTAATTTTTTAAATCAAAGTAATTACAGAATGGATAATGTATTATGACAAATAGTAAAATATGTAATGATTTTGTGTATTTGTGTTAAATTATGAAATTTATAGAGATACACCCTTAGTGACCCTTAGGGACACTTATGTCTAGTGTGTTCAAGAAATTTTGAGGGACTCTATGGATGAAATGAGCTTGGCATTAGTGTTTACCTAACCACTTGGAGTTAACAGAGAAGATGTTTTGATCCTAGGATAAATAGTTTGAAAGATATCTAGCCTTGCTCATTTGAATTGAGAAACACTATAACTATTAGAATTAAGAAAGAAAGAGATGCCTAGTAAAAATGAAGTTGGATCTCCCAAAACTAACTTAGGTTATTGTAGGCATCAAAAATGAAATCCTATATCTTGTAATAGTTTTTCAATACCTCATACAATCTTTGACACAACCCCTCTCAAAGATCGTTGTCCAATGCTGCTTAGTGACCCTTTGAGACACTTCCATAAAGTATTATTGAGAATGTTTGAGGGAGTTTATGGCTGAAATGAGCTTGGAAATACTATTTACCCTACCATCTAGAGCTAACAGAGAAGAGGATTTGATCCTAGGTTGAATGGTTTGAGAGAAATCCAACCTTGCTCATTTGAACTAAGCAATATTATAACTTTTGGCATTATGAGAGAAAGGGATACCAAATCAAAATGAATCTAGATCTCTCAAAACAAAGATAGGTTATTGTAGGCCTTGATAATGCAATTTTGTAGCACCTGACTATTTTTTATATCTCATTTGAGTTTGAGTTATACCCACTCAAAGATCATTGCCCAATGTTATTTAGTGACCCTTAGGGACACTTCTGTCCATTGTATTTGAGAACCTTTAAGGGAATTCATGGCCAAAATGATCTCAACACTAGCAATTACCTAGCCACTCAGAGCTAACAAAGAATATTTTTTGATCCTAGGATGAATATTTTGAAAGATATCCAACCTTGCTCGTTTGAACTAAGAAATGCTGCAACTTTTGGCATTAAGAAAGAAAGGGGTGCCAAATCAAAATGAATTTGGATCTCCCAAAACTAAGATAGGTTATTATAGGTATGAATAATTCAACCCTATATCACCTAAATATTTTTCAATATCTCACACGAGATCTAAGATATGCTCTCCCAAAGATCACTACCTAGTGTTTCTTTGTCGCCCTTAGAGACACTTTCATCATGTGTGCTTGAGAATATTTTAGGGATTAAGTGGCCAAAATAAGATTTGCACTAGAGTTTACCCATCCACCCAAAGTCAACAAAGGAAATGATTCAATCCCATGATGAATAGTTTGAAAGATATCCAACATTTTCATTTGAATTGAGCAACAAAAAGCTTTTGGTATTAAGTGAGAAAGGGATGCCAAATAACAAAAGTTAGATCTCCCAAAGTTGAGATAGGTTATTGTAGGCCTCAATAATAAATTATTTTACTAGCTAACTATTCATTTATGCCCAACACAAGCTCTGAGATATCACCACTCAAAGATCACTTTCCAATGTTACTTAGTGATTCTTAGTAGATAAGGACTAGCTAAGTTATTTCACATTCTTATAATTGTTAGAATGAACTAACCTTATCAACATGCTCAATTGGGAAAGTTTACCCTATGAATGGTACCTCTTTTGCTCAGGCTACCCTAGAATGCTCATAACATACCCTACCATCAATGTCCCTTATGTTCTCTAAGGGAAAAAATGACAAAATTTGACATACTATTCCTTGCAAATTAGGGCACATGTACATGATCTTATTGAACCTATGGGGTCATGTTAGGCTCCTCTACAATATTATATCTCAATTTTTGAACACTAGAAGTCATTTTTCATCTAGTAACTAACTAAAGTCATATCCTTTCAATCTATAAGCCACACTTTATAAACATAAAAAGTAAAACATAAACACACACAAAATGTTGAAAAACCCTAAGTCTTAGGCACCTAATCCTAGGTAGGCATATATGAGATGACACCTAAGTATTTCTACCACATAAGTGGACTTTCATTGAAAAGTTTATGATATCTATGAAATACTTTCACAAGCAACATTTAATTTTTAAAGATTCAACCATGTAATCTGCATTACATACACTTGTTCTACCTGATCTTTACCTTGTGCCTCCACACCAATAATTGCATTTGTGAAGTAATCTTACTAATTACAATCAAATGGAATATAATTAACATGTATAATATGGATCTAACATAAATTATGCATAAGAAAGGTAAATGTAGGTGAAAAATAAGTAATTTAAAAGAGAGACATGTGAAATGACATCTAAATATACACAAAATTTGGCATCTAAATATGCACATTTTACAAATCTTAGCTAATTTTATATAAATTTTAGCATCTAAATATACACATGTTACCTCTCTTAATTGTATTTTAGACAAAAATTAGAATCTAAATTTGGATATGTTACATCTCTTATCAAAATTTTATACAAAATTTGGCATCTAAATATGCACATGTTACATGTCTTGCATTTTTTATATACAAGAATTGGCATCTAAATATGCACATCACTACAAAGTCACACATTTTGTATAATATATATACAAAATTCTCAAAATTATTCTACCATATGTAGAATGATTTTGCTAGATAGCTAACAATCAATCAAGTGAACCTTCTAGATCATCTCTAACCCTTATTGTATCAATTATTTCTGTGTGATCAAATTCATGAACTTTACATAAATAATTGTTAAGAGATCTACTATGATACTATATTAATTGAATATTTATTATAAGAGTAAGTTTAAAGTAATGAAAAATATGTTTTTGTGCATCTCAAAATCCTCAAACAATGAGGTGCTAGAATTCTTGATAGGGATCCTACATTTAATTATAAAAATAATTTAAAGTCAAAATTGATACATTAAGTAAGATAAATTGACTTAAGGAGGTCTTAATGCCAATGAAACAAATATAGTAGGGTAAGTGTAGCAAGTTTCTATATTAAAAAGGGGGTATAAGTGGACACCATTTTTCTAAAATTAGGGAAACATGAACTTCGATGAGATGTTTGAGGGTCATATGTGCTTAAAATGTTGAGATGCATAAAAAATATAAATTATAGTACTTTGAATCTACTTTGTAAACTAGTAGATTTGTTACATCAAAATAGATAAGATTAGGTGGGTCAAACCCTGTGCACATGAAAAAAATTCCATTTTTTTTAAGAAGACATAAGATCATTGTTTTTCATGTACAACACAAAAGGCCTAGTTATATTCAGTATTTTGCAAATCCCTTTGGTAGGATGATAGTTAAGAGTGATATCTAGAAGTTGTGTATTTTTGTGTAATTTTATGATTGGTATTTTTTCAATGATTTATTGAAGTCACAACACACTAAAATTTTGGTATTTGTTTGTGTGCAAGAATAACTTGAATCAAAATAACCAAAAATGTTTTTTTTTGAGTGTATAGAATGACGTGTAGAATAATAATGTGTAATATATTTTACATTTGGTTAAGTATATTAATTTTTATTTTAAAAAAAGTTAGACATATGTTTGTGAGAACTAAGAAGATTATGGCAAGACTAATTAATGGTTACAATGTTAATGTTGTTGAAAAAAGAAGAAGAAAATATTTAGAAAGGTAAGAGGATGTATCTTATTATGGTTATGATTTAAGAGATACCCACTTAATCATTTGGAAACTTGATGAAGGCAAAGACAAGAATTCATCTTAGAAGATGAAAAAAAACTAAAAGATTGAAACTGAAGGGAAAGTGACCTCCCAAGCCTTTGGGTCAACTCCCAAGGCTAATCCCAAGTCATAACCCAATCAAATTTTATGTTTTAAAATAACCTGACCAGGTTTTATACTTTCAAATAACTTGATTAGTTTATTAGAAATAAAAATGTGTTACAATGGTTAGAAAAATTGATCAATTTTTATGAGACAGAACTTGATCAGGATTTTATGAGACAAAACCCAATCAGATTTTTAATGAGAGAATGTAAAATGGCATTAACATAACTTTCTCGAGTTACTATGATAGCAATAACATGATCAAATATAATTAAACATTTTATTTATTTTTATAATTAAATATTACATATATAAATATAACTATATATTTATATGTATACAACTATATTCATATATAATTAAATATTTTTATTCTAATTTGTATATACAATTATATATATTCATAACATCTCTCTCTTGCCCTCTCATTAGCCCCTAACACCCACTCCCTCATAACCCTTCTCTATCCAAGATAACTCCTAACCCTCTCTCTCTTCAAACCCCTAGCCTACATCTCCCCATCCCTCTCAAACCCTTAACTTACATCTCTTTCTATCTATGTCCTAACCCCACATCTCTAACCCTAAACTTCTTTCTCTCATTGACCCTTGACTACTCTCTCTCCCGCTCTCAAACCTTTAACCTACCACTCTCCCTCTCTCTCACTAAACACACTAACCTCCCCTCTCAAACCCCTAACCTCTCTCTCTCTCTCTCTCTCTCTCTCTCTCTCTCTCTCTCTCTCTCTCTCTCTCTCTCTCTCTCTCTCTCTCTCTCTCTCTCTCTCTCTCTCTCTCAAATACTTGATGTACCTATCTATCTCTCTATCTAACTCTAGACCCCATCTCTCTAATGTCCCTCCCTTACTAACCCCAAACCTCCCCACTCAAGCCCCAAACCCCTCTCCCTCCCCCCCCTCTATCTAAAATAGTTTTACATAACCTCCAATCTCTCTTTTTAAAATAGTTTTACATAACCTAATCGAGTTTTGTAAAACCTAAGTAGCTTATGACATCCTATGGACGTTGTAGCTAGAAATTAATAACTTGAACGAGTTGCTAAAAATTGCAAATATATAAACATCTCAATGACTATTATATTGTTTCATTGTGTCCCATGAGATTCTATTGTTTTTTCACATGTCTTTTTGCACTAGGTATACAAATATTTACTCTTTTTTGCTTGGAAATGATGAATTTAATCTATTTTCTTGTGTCCACATATTATTTTATATTTATATCTTCTAACTCGGCATAAAATAATGATTCTTTTTTTTTTTTAAATTGGTATTTGATTTTGTATTTTATTCATGTTATTATTTGTAGGAAAATTTGGCTCTACAATAATGGGAAATAACAAGAGGAATGATTGAAAAATGAGAGGAAACAAAGACACACACAAGGGAGTGTATCATGAGATTATGTGAAGGTACATCATCAAATGCTTCCACTATAAGTGATGAAAATATAAAAATTCAAATTGACATGATCAATGTAGCTAATGCTACAAATAAAAATCACGAACATGCAACTATTGATATTTATGTCACAAATGCATCTAATTTGACAAACAAAAATGTTCAACATATTCCAATTGAAATGATTATTAAAAATACACTTGTGTAACCTAATGCGCCTAATGAAACATATCAAGTTGACTCGATGAATGGACATAATAGAAGTAATGGAAATATAGAGCATACACCTACATACACGTCTTCTATAATAAGTTGTATAAAACCAAAGTTTCTAATTGACATTGATGAGACTATTTTGGAGCTAATGCTAGATAAAATGTCAAGATTAAATTTTAGAATAATTATTAAAAATATTTAGAATAACTATTTTGAAACATTAAATCTAAGTGTAGGATGCCAAATTATAGTTGAAACGCTTAAAAATATCAAATTTAGAGAGGTAATGAGAATTTTGAGGTCAAGAACATATGAAAATAGTAGTGAAAGAAGTATTATTAGATTTTTTTTTTTTTGCATACCAATCCATTGGTTCAAAATCATGTAGTAAAGATGCTAATATGAGTCAACGTGTTCTCACATCAACCATAATAGGAAAGGAAATGGAAATTCTCACATAATTTAAGAAAAATAAGTCAATTGTTAAGAAAATTTAAAACAAAGTTAGTCAAAGCCATAGCTAGTAAAGAGAAAAATGAGGATTCTAAAAATATTTATTTATTTTCATTCCAAGGTAGATTTCCATGCAAGGATAAATAGTGTGACAACACAAGTACTTTAACAAACAAAAATGATGTTGTCAAATGATAAATTAAAAAAATAGATCATGAGCCATATGCAAACATTATTTGGATATGACTTAAACATAAATTTATGAATTTTTTTCTTGGAATATTTCATCAAATTAAAATCAACCAAATGTATTTGAGATGACCAAACCATTATATGTTAAGATAAATCATACATACACTACATGTAGTTGTAGGATTAGTGTTGAGTTTTCTATGTATTATGATATTTATTGTTATATAAATTGTAATTTTTATACTAACAATATATTGAGGAATGTGATCTACAAGTACCTCCTAAGTCATAAAGAGAATTTATTGCAACTCTAGTATGTGAATGAGATGATGGGTGTATTTATTATAAGACCATGTGTTTGAAAGGTCTTTTCCCTCAATGTGATGGTGTGTAAAATTTTCATAAATGCCTACATCTAGATAGTACATATGAGATTAGTAACTGTTAGAAGTGGAAAAAGAAATCTGTAAATAAACAATACTAGGAAAGAATCTAAGTGAGTAAATGCATGAAAAGATATTACCATAAAATAGGAGAGAGAAATCTTCAAGCTCCAACACCATGAGACAAGATATTTGGAAATAGGAAAGCAAAGAAAACCCCTTGTGACATTATGAATGAGGCATGAAAAGCCTAAGAAGGAAGAGAGAGAGCAAGAGAGCAATGGCTCATACAATAATTGAGAAGAGGAAGAAACCTCATTGTTAAATGAGAGAAGAGGGTCATCTCTTAAATAGAGATGAGAGAGAGGAGTTAGAATGTAACTCCCATGTCTATGAATGCCACCATTCATAAGTGTGTGAGGCCAAGTGTGAGATTCCTCTTAAGGAGGAATAATCTAAAATTAGAAATTACAATATATATTTGTGCTCACATATTCCACTAGATGACAAAATAAGATGTAGTGGAAAAAGGACAAAAAAGAAATATATTAGGATACCTTGGCTTATATCCTAATATATTAAAACAATAAAGAAAGGAAGTCTAACCTTGGTTTATAAATACACCGAGGAAAGATTACAACTTCTAACACCCCCCTTTAATCTTTACTTGGGGAAATTACATCAAAGGGTATTAAACCCATAATTTTCAAAAATCTGCAACTTAATCTTCAATATGAAGTAATTTGATTGTCTTCAAGGCATATGGTACATTTGTAGATCCAAGAGAAGTACACGAGTCCTTTGAATGTGATCAAGTGGAAGCAAAGACACCTCTTCATATGTGGAAAACCAAGAAGGTTCCTTGATGGATCACCTAAAAAAAAAGAACAACAAGACAAATATCCACAAGTAGAATGCCATCATATATGAAAATTTGAAATCCTTTTGAATAAGGATAATAAAATTCTCATAGAGAAACAATGAGTAAAACATGTTACCACAAAACAATGGAGATAACCTGATATCAAGATAAAGTATATGCACAAAAAATTGTCAACAAGGATAAATTGAGTAAAAAGCTTGATCAATGCTCTCATGAAAAGTATATTATACTAATGCACAAATGACCACAGACAAGGCCAACTAATGATATTTGCATCAATCTTGCATCAATCACGTGGATATAGACAGTCCACTTAATGAATCATCCCACTGCAAGTTAATGGGTGATCAATCCATAACATGCATGACTCATGATCTAAGCAATAAAGTATGCAGATCATTATCACATTAATATATGAAAATAAAGTAAAAGAGAGACATGCTGATCAAATTAGAATTATCAAAAGAATGGATTATGAGGATATAACAACATATTGCCTTCAAATTGGATCAAATCATCTGAATTTGGAGAGCAAACTCCAATAATAACATCCTCTTCATTGAGGAACAAAAAATGGAACAACATGGAGGGAAATTCCATAAAAATATTATCCTATCAAAATGGAACAGATAGGATCAAATGGAGGGAAACTCCATATAAAATGAGTGCATACCAATATAGGATGGAGGGATACTCCATGGGCCTGATAAGGAAACTATGTATCAGTTATACTGAGGGGACCTACATAGTTATCCTTGAAAAAATTGGCTCCCTATGCAACTCAAAAAAATATCATATAAATCATGTAGATCATTGGTATAAAACCATAAAGTGCCAACATGGCATAGAACAATGCTATAAAAGCATAAAAGTGAAACTATGGGCACATCAAAATATCAAAATGAAGGCAAATGTGTAAGATGACTCATAATCCAATTAAGTAAAATGATTTAAGGAAGATCAACTAAATATAGATATCAGGTATAAAACTCCATTGAGGGTAAACATGAGTATTAAATTCATTTTGCAAAGGTATATATTAATTTTTGAATCATTATAGTCATACATTATATATGTATCTGGGCATATAGGTGGGCCCCCCATATATACTCAAATAAATTTATGAAAAGAGATTGGTTAAAGAAATTAATCACCTTTCCATACTTAAAATTTTGGAAAGTCACAATTTATAAAAAGTCACAATATTTACCTTGGTTCAAAAATATAACCTCAAAGTAATTAAGAACATAAAGTCATGGGGCAAAAAGATCTCCCCATTTTTATGCCTTCAAGATTGGAAGTGATTCAAAAAGAATTTTTTTGAAATAAAACATTAAGAAAGATATAACTAAAAAAACTTAGTAATTAATGATAGAAGTCAGATCTGGCAGATAAGAATATACTAAAAAGAGTTAAGAAACTTTTCTAAAAAAAGTTTGAATAAAAGCTTGTAATGAGTAAGAGAGATTTAAAATAGAATATTGCACTTGTCTGACAATGAAAGATTACCTACCAAAAATAGGTTGACATGAGGCAATAATAAAAGTAAATGATACTTCTGTCAAGAGGTAAAAAAAGAAAAAGAATCTTGCATGAAAAGACAGGCTGCCTAAATTTAGCATCCCCCATTAAATCAAATTCTTGAGCTTAGTCATCCTTCTTCTGGTGGCTTCGGTAGTCTCGAAATTAAGCACTTCTAAACACAGTATATCGTTGATAAAAACAAAAAACTCCTATTCAACAGCAAAGTGATACTTGCAGTGGGTATGCGCAATGTGGACTACAAGAGAGCTAGGCATTTTGAGGTGGATCTCTCCGCTTTCAGAAATATACTTGAAATAGATAAGGAGCGTATGGTGGCTAGAGTGGAACCTCTTGTGAACATGGGCCAGATAACGAGGGTGACCGTACCCATGAATCTGGCCCTTGCAGTTGTGGCCGAGCTAGATGATCTTACTATTGGAGGTTTGATCAATGGGTATGGTATTGAGGGGAGTTCCCACCTTTATGGGGTATTTGCTGATACTGTTGTGGCTTATGAGATCATTTTGGCAGATGGAAGATTGGTTAGAGCTACAAAAGATAACGAGTTTTTGGATCTATTCTATGCAATCCCATGGTCACAGGGTACATTGGGTTTACTAGTAGCAGCGGAGATAAAACTCATACCAATCAAAGAATACATGAGACTGACTTACAAGCCCGTGAAGGGCAATCTCAGAGAGTTGGCTCAGGCTTACATTAATTCTATTCACAGAAAAAAAAATGTTTTTCCCTAGTCAGGCACTGATCCTCTGAAACAAAAAACCAATCAACCCAAAAAACTTAGCAAGCTTGCAACCCGAATAAAAAACCACAATATGGGCACAAGTACCAATTTCTTTTTTTCTAGGTGATGCCGAGGCTTTTGTCAATAGTAATATTCCAAGCATGTGCGTGTTCTGCACAAGTCTTCCTACTAAATAATGGTTCTGGAATCTGAGGCACAGATGGAGCTACCGGGCATCCAAAGATTGATTCAAATGAACGTGCAGCTGACCTGTAAATAAATTTCTATTCATATAGAACAGTGGCTACTGCGAATCCAGCTCCCATGGCAGCTCCCAGAATATGTTCTTGAACCAATATAAAAACCATGGTTGCATCGTATATCTAATATACTTTAGTCAAACTCTCTCCTACATTTAGTGAACAGTTTCCTTACCTAAAAGCACGATTTATAGTCACAGAGTCATTTTTTTAAGCAAAAAGTTTTAGAAAACAAAGTGTGAATGCTTTCTCTCACTTGAGCGTAAATTTCTGCCATCGTAAGTAAATGTTATAACCATAAACAAAATAGATTAGACAAAACAAGAGTAAAAAAATTGATATCTAGATAGGAAAACCTTTTTGCGGCAAGCCTTCCAAAGGGGGTTCGATAAAAAAGAAGAAGAAGTAACCTGCACAAATTAGAGCAAACAAAAGTTAAACGGGTTTGGCGGTAAACCAACCAAATCCAAAAAAAAATTCAATTTCTTCCATCTTAAGAAGATTAAAAAAGAAATTAGTGAAATCTCTCTGAAGAGTCTCCTTCGAATCGTACCTTCATGCAAACACTCAAAACAAAGATTAAACTGCTATGATACCATGTTAGAAATGGAAAAAGAAATCTGTAAATAAACAATACCGAGAAAGAATCTAAGTGAGTAAATGCATGAAAAGATATTACCATAAAATAGGAGAGAGAAAGCTTCAAGCTCCAACACCATGAGACAAGATATTTGGAAAGGGGAAAGCAAAGAAAACCCCTTGTGACATTATGAATGAGGCATGAAAAGCCTAAGAAGGAAGAGAGAGAGCAAGAGAGCAATGGCTCATACAATAATTGAGAAGAGGAAGAAACCTCATTGTTAAATGAGAGGAGAGGGTCATCTCTTAAATAGAGATGAGAGAGAGGAGTTAGAATGTAACTCCCATGTCTATGAATGCCACCATTCATAAGTGTGTGAGGCCAAGTGTGAGATTCCTCTTAAGGAGGAATAATCTAAAATTAGAAATTACAATATATATTTGTCCTCACATATTCCACTAGATGACAAAATAAGATGTAGTGGAAAAAGGACAAAAAAGAAATATATTAGGATACCTTGGCTTATATCCTAATATATTACAACAATAAAGAAAGGAAGTCTAACCTTGGTTTATAAATACACCAATGAAAGATTACAACTTCTAACAGTAACAATCTCATTTCTCTTGGAAAGTACAAGTCAATTATATATAGTGTTAAAGACAAAATAATATTAAAAAGGTGAGAGTTGGTATAAAATGACATATTTATTATTGATTTTATGATTTTTTTAAAGAGATAATAGTTTATGAGTACATGCATCATACACATAGAGCTAGATGGTTATATGAGGAATTCAAGTTGTGTAAGGACACTTTTCCCTTTGATACAATTATGTCATTTGTTGGCTTCGTTGAAAACTATACACTAAAAAATCAAAATGAAGTGCAACGAATGTACTAGAACTCTATACAAGTGTCAATTTTTGTTCACATAGTATTTATTCATGCACATGATAACACAAATGAGGACATAACATTTTAAGAGAGTATCACTTCTATATCAATGATGATCAAAATCATTTATCTGAGTTTGTACAAGAATTTTTTAGAGTTTTCTATGATAATTTGAGGGAAAGAGATGTAAGATATAATCAACACATAATATGGTTAGACTATTGTACCACAAAATTCATGAATGCAAGGATGTTCTATTGGTTGAGTTAGATGCATTTAACAAGTGGAGTGCAACAATTTTGGAATTTCACTATGGTGGGACATAGAAAAGGAGGGCATGATGGTGCTAGAGCACATGGGAAAATAGCTCTTAGTAGAGAGGAATTAAAGTATGAAGGTGGTGCAACATTAGAAAATGTTAAAACAATTGTGCAATGGTGTAACTCTATGATGAGACTAGGTAATACATATAAGTAATTGGTTTCTAGATATTTTTGGTTGATATATGAACCTATCATTGAAATTTTTAAAGATTGTTGTACATTTGCAAGATCAAGTGAGATGTATTTATTTAGAAGTTCAATTGTAGTGTCACTAGATATTCATACTAGAAAGCTTGCATGCTTCTATTTTTCTTTTATGCATCATGTATGGGACAAACGTAAATCAAAAGAGTGGGTCGACCTATGGTCTTTTTGACCATGTATCTAACATTTTTGAACTAAGTACTTTATCAATTTAATACTTGGTTAAAATAATTTTTGTGTGGTATTAAATAGTTCAATCTCTATTTCAATTTTGCTATTAAATTATTGTTCCATATAATGCAAGTCATGTATACTAGGTTATTGTAGATGAGAATAATGAAGAAGGATCTAATTAATTTCTATGTCAGCATATTGAGGATAAAAGGAAACTAATAGCTATAGTCACTGATGGTGAGGGTATTGTGTACCCAATAGGATTTGTCATTGTGACGTGCACATGGATTTGATGGTAGTATATTTGTTTCTAGTGGCATGAAGACCCCTTTAAATAAATTTATCATGTTTAATGCATCATTTTTGACTTAAAAACATCTTTATAATTAAATGTAGGTACCCAATTAAGAAATATAGTATGTATTTTTTGGACAATTTTGAGACACACAAACATATTCTTCATTACTCTAACCTTATTTTTGTAACAAATATTTAATTGATATCGTATCATGGTAGACCTCTAACCAAGAATTTTTGTAAAGTTTGCAAATATGATCAAAAAGTAATACTTGATACAACAAGGGTTAGAGCTGATCTAGAAGGTTCCCTTAATTGAGTGTGTGCTAGATAGCTGAATTATTTTACATATGGTAGTATAATTTTTTGAATTTTGTGTATATCTCACACAAAATGTTACAACTTCAAAGTAATGTGCATATCTATATGCCAACTATTTCTTATAAAAAAAAAGAAGACATGTAACATGTGCATATTTAGATGTCATAGTTTGTATAAAAAATAGATAAGAGATGTAATATGTGTATATTTAGATCCCAATTTTGTATATAAAATTGATAAGAAATATTATTTTTTAATATTTTCATATATTGTTTTGGTTATAAATTTGTTTATTTTTGATTAAGTAAAATAGGTTTTATAGGTTATAAATTTGGTTGTTGAAGACATAGATTTTATGGAATTGATTTTGTACATAGTTATGATTTTGATATATGATTGAAAAGATCATTTGAGTGGAAAGATTGTTGAAGAATAATGTGTGTTTCAATCATTGTTTTGTTACTGATGTCAAACCTACTACATGTTGGTAAGACAATTTATTATATGTTTCAAGCATTATCACTTAGTTGATTGATGAGGAGATTTGATCAACAAGATGTCACAAAAGTACCTACAGGAAATGTTAAGTTATGATTATGTATTGAAGTGCAAGAATTAGTTAAGACAGTGATAACATAATATATTGATGATCTACTTGAGGTTAAAAAATGATTGGCTACACTTAGAAAGATTAGAAGAATAACGCTGAACAAAGCTCATTTGCCAAGCTTGACCAGGTTGATAGAAGGTGTTGAGCAAAGTTAGTGCAAGCCGAGCAAAAAGTCAGTTAGAGCCAAGTGAAAGAAAATTCTAGTGGATGTCATGTAAGTTAGTAGATGTCAAGCAAGTTAGTTGGTGTCGAGTGATTTTTAGTTGATGCTGAGCACCAATAAAATCTAGTTGATGTCAAGTGATTTTATAGTAGATGTCAAGTAACACAGTATGTGCTGAGCACTAGCAAATTGATAATGCCGAGTCGCTGCATTATGAAAAGATTGAAGATTCACCAATTAAAAAACAACAAGTTTTTTTTCTTAGAACTTGTGAATCAGGAGGAAGATAAGATTGATGAGCTGGAGGCACAAAATCTTATGTAAACCATTTTAGAGGTGAATTCAAATGGATTCTAGGAGAAGTTTCTAGAAAAGACAAGATATGGGGTAGATACATTGTATCTTACCTAATCCATCAAAAACCCTAATTTTGGTGATGGATAATGAGTAGGAAAAGTGTTCTAATTTCCTATATGTAGGGATGTATGGTCATGAAACAAAGAGGTGAGAGAGTTTGGATGTGAAAAACTAATAAGGAGAAGGAAGGGGGTTTGCTTCATCAAGTGACCCAAGTGAAGAAGTCTACAATAGAGTACTAAGCAAGAAGGCTTAAAGAGGATGAATGCTTGAAGGGTGAATAAGTTGTCAGAGCTACAAAGATTTGAAGCCAAGCAAAGTTGAGGACTGAATAGTGATCTATAATCTGCAAGAAAGGTTATAAGTTGTATCAGATCAAATCTCTACTGTTACTTTCTAACAATTATATTAGATTAGGGTAAATCCTTTGGAGTAAAGTTGACTTAACAGTCATTGAAAAATGCTTTAACAAGGTGGTAGTCCAAGTGAATGGCCTAAAGTCCTCTAACAAGGCTCACTTTTAACAAGGTGATTGAAATACCTTAACCAGGTCACATTTAACAATGTGTGTTGTAACCTCTAAGAGGCTTGGGCTTTAATAGGACATCAATTCAAAAGAGTAAAAAAGGAGTAGCATGTTACTGGTTGTTTTTCCCAAATTGGGTTTCCACATTAAATCATTGTGTCAAATGTGCTGATGGATATGTTGTGTTTTATGCCCTATATTTATGCATGTTGATTTGATAATAACATATTAGTTTTAGGTGACACACAATGAATGCATGCATGGTTAAGAAAGTTTAATGGGTTCATTGAATTGTGAAAATTTTTATTTGTACATCAAGACCTTGAATAACTAATTCACCCCCCCCCCCCCCCCCCCGCCCTCTTAGTTATCCTAAAAGAATTCCAACAATTGGTATCAGAGCACAGTTGCTTAAGAGTACTAGTTTTAAGGTACTAGAAGCACAAAGATCAAGATGTCAAAAAGAGAGGTACCCAAGCTCAATAGAGATAAATTTCCTACTTTGAAAAGTTTGATGAAGCTACACCTTAGAGGTCTTGGAGATTATGCACAATCTTGCATTTCAAGAGAACATGTTGATCTAGTAGGAGCCCTAACTACTGAAGATTTGAAGAAAAAGAAAGAACACAATCAAACGATGTTGGAGATTGCCTCTGCCCTAAGCTATGTTGAATTTGATGATATCAAAGGCCTTAAGAATGAAAAGTAGATGTGGGATGCCCTAGAAACCATCTATGGAGGAGAAAAAAATGTTCAAAGATCTAAGTCAAAGAGCCTTAGAGGTAAGTTTGATGACATGAGAATGGAAGAAGGTGAGAATATTGCTCAATATGTTGCTAAAATAAAAGAAGTTGTTAGTGCAATAAAAGGTGCTACTGGTAAAATAGATAACAATACTGTGCTAAGTAAAGTCTTGAGAATATTGTTGCCTATGCATGCCATTAGAGTGTCTGCAATCCAAGAGTTAAGATATCTACCAAGAAATGATCTAACCCTTGAAGGTCTAGTAGGAAGGCTCACTACTTTTGAGCTATCTAATTTTGACAACTATAGACTAGAGAGTATTGAATTAGTTTTCAAAGAAAAGTTTTTACTAAAGGATTCTAAGGAGGTAAAGCCAAAGAAGAATAAAATAAAGATAAAGTATTCATCTAGTAATAATAGTACAGATGAGGAAGACATTGAACAATTGGAAGCATTGTTGGCAAGAAGATTTCATAGAGGAAAAGGTAAGTTCAAAGGTAAGTTTTCTATCATTTGTTTCAATTGCAATAAAGTTGGTCATATTGCAGCAATATGTACCCAAAAGAAGAACTTCAAAAATGGAACAAGCACAAAAATAGAAGAAAAGATGATGGAAGAGACTATAGAGACAAAGGCAAGAAGTCATGCTACATTGTTGATCAACATGACTTTGATGAAAATGATGATGAAGTGGTATATGTTGCAATGAATGATGAATTAGATGAGGATGAGGCAACTGCACTTATGACTTGTGTGAACAAGAATGACAAATGGATCATTGATAGTGGATGCTCACATCACATGATTGGAGACAAAAGTAAGTTCATTACCTTAACCTGTTATGATGGAAATAGTGTAAGATTTGGTAATGATGCACCATGTTTAATAAAAGGAAACGGGTCTATCAAACTCATAGACAAGATTTTATGTGACAATACTTATTATGTTGAAGGATTAAATTATAACTTTTTAAGTGTGTTACAATTGAATAATTTGGAGTGCAAAGTTGAGTATGAAAACAAATTAGCCAAGATATATGATACAAATGGAAACTTGATTGGAAAAGGTGATCAAACTGGGAGTAATCTATTCTATTTGGATGTAGAAAATACTACTTTTCTTATTGCAAAATTTTATGATGTATGGATTTGGCACAAGAGATTGTATCATGTTAACTTTGATAATCTAATTAGTATTAGTAACATGAAAAGAGTTAGAGGTTTTCCTAAGTTGAAGAAACCAGAAAATATAATGTGCAAACAATGTCAGCTAGGCAAGATGACAAAGTCAAACTTTAGAAGTAAAGCTTATACCTCTAAGGAAATACTTGAAATTGTCCTAGGATCTTCACATACACTTCAACATAGTCTTTACTTGTAGAATCATCCTAGAGTAAATATTGAGTTGTTTATCCAAGAGGTTTGTCGGAGTGACCTATTGCCTTTTAACTAGAGGGATTTTGACTATTTTCTCTTAGACCAAGAAGTAGGCAACCAAACTCTTTAATACAAAGAATTTTATGCAACAATATGAAAGTGCATTTAGGCTAGATGATGTGTAGTTTAATCTAATAACACGTAAAAGAGAATTAAACTAGATGGATGCATTTTTAATCTAATATGACATTAATGCTAAGCAATTCAAAAAGCTATGACAAGATTGAGTAATTGAGTATGAAATTTGATAGCATTTTGATGCAATTAAAATTCCCACCCTTTTAAATGAGGAATTAGTAGCCTCTTAAATATAATTCCTAAAATTAATTAACAGTTGAGATTAGCTCATCTTGATGGTCAAGATTGAAGCAGAGAACCAGTAAGGATGGAAAATTCCCAATGTAGGTGAGGTTAACTAACTCAAATCTTGAGTGTAATGAAAAGTTAACTAGAATTCACCCAAGTGTGAGAATAAGTGGATTAAGCCAATCCAATTCAATAAGTAGATCACTTGGAATTCCCATTCCTGAATTGGAGAAATGAAATTGGAAGGTTATTTAATTTAATAAAAATAAGATATGACCTCATAAATGCATATTTCAACTAATTGAATAATTACATTCAATAATCAAAATGAGAGCATTATTAAATTAAATAAATTTAATTCCTTAGTACATTAGCCTTAGGAGATAATTTAATTTAATTAAAGTATAAAAACTTCAAATGAAATCAAATCTTAATCAATAGGTTTAATGTAGCTAATCCAAGTCAATACTTTAAAAATTAAATAAATAGCATGATTAATGTAGATTAGGGTTTTCTACATTTGACAATTAAGTCAAGTAGCAAAAATTAGAATGGGAATTGCCTAATGAAATAGGACTTTAGGGTTGATCAAAATAGACTAGAATTGGTTGAGATGGCAATGAGCCAATTTTGGGGTATTACATTTGCCCCTCTTTGAATGAATGTGTGAATGACCATTCAATTCAAAGAAAATTAGAAAGCATGATGTATAGAATGAGATTGGTTGTGAAATTGATTAACAGAGACCAACTGATAAGCTTTTAAAGATTAGTTCTAAAACAAAATTTAACCTTAAGGAAATCTAGATAGAACACCTAGATACCAAGATGATAAGCTTTTAAAGATTATCTCCAGAATGGTGTTTAACCTTAAGGGATCTAGATAGAACACCTAGATACCAAGATGACAAGCTTTTAAAGATTATCTCTAGAATGGAGCTTAATCTTAAGGGATCCCGATTAAACACCTAGATACTTGGATGACAAGCTTTTAAAGATTATCTCCAGAATGGAGTTTAACCTTAAGGGATCTAGATAGAACACCTAGATACTTGGATGATAAGCTTTTAAAGATTATCTCAAGAACAAAGCTTAATCTTAAGGGATCTAGATAGAACACCTAGATACCTAGATTGAAAAAAGATAACAAGATCCAAACATGAGTCATAGAATCATCCCCAGAATGAGGCTTGATCCTCAAGAGTCAGGGTTTAGACTATCCCAATACCTATCCATGGAAATTTGATAAAGACTGCTATAAGATGGGATCAGTTGATAAAAAGATGAGATAGATGACAAAGATGCTAGATAGAGGGGAACAAGATACCCCTAGTGATAGAATGCCTCAAATAATGAAGACATAAGATTCAAATTGAGTTTTAAATTCATATTCAATGATGTAATCATCCTTCCCCCTCTGGAGCAAAATCAAAAGATGACACACTATAAATATTAGGTAAAGCAGTATAGCAAGAAATACAAAAGAAATCATAGAGTGCAAAGAATATAGAAGATAAGAAGAAAAATTAGAGTCAATTTGGAGTGATTTTGAGGTCCAAAAGACCAAGTTTGACCAAAAGTTGACTAGATTTGACTATAGTTGACTTTTTCCATATGTGTGATGCAATATAAAGTAATTTTGAGTTGAAAAGATTCCAAAATTCACAAAGTATCTGATAAAATTGGACTACACAAGCATTTGATCATGTCAGTCCCAAAAATTTAAAATGCATTTTTGAGCTACTTAAATGTGTCAGATTTTGAATTTGATCCTGAAAATGGATTTAGAGCAGTCAAATTAGCTAGGGGGTGATTTTTACACAAATCAAAGCACTTTGAAAAACTAGGTCAAAACCTATAGAAGGGCCCAAAGGGTAATTTTCAAATATTTTGCACTTTTGTCTTTAGTGAATAGGAGAGCTCTGAGGCAAAAATGGTGGTCCCTATGTCTTCTCATTGTTTCAAGCACTCTTGACAACACAGCTAGCTGATGGACTATGGACCTCCAATGAGTAGTTGATAAACTTGCCTTGTATTTAATTTTACACATATTTTGATGCATTTTAGCATGTTTTTAGGGTGTTTTAAGTTTTTCTCTATTGTTCCTTACACGAGGATCTCGTTCTTTGCGTGGGCCAAATCTTTCCTCATGCAAGGGTCCATTAGGTTGGTGTTTCTTCACATGCCCTGATGAGGTTTCTCATGTGGAAGATGTCCACCTCTTGCACAAGATGCATGGAATATTGGGCACATTTCACTTAGTGCTTTGCTGCTTCTCGTGCAAGGACATGTTTCCTTGTGCAAAGATGTGAAATCTTGTGGGAGGAAATGCATAATAATGTGAAAAAATGGTATCCTCTGCAAAGTTTAAGTTCAAACTTTTGTTGTTTCATCTTAATTTTTGAGCGAGAATTGATCATTTGCCTATTGTCGTGTGTCGTGTGTGTAGGTTATCTTTGATGACATTAGATTCAAGTCCCACTACCCACCATATGGAGCTTTGTTGTGGAGTCTTGATGGTGCCAACATGGTTCATATAGACAGACTTAGGCTATCTCATTTATGCCAGATCCCAATAGTGCTGGTGAATCATGACTTAGTGACGACATTGGTGGAGTGTTTCCATTTAGAAATGAACACCTTTCACCTACCCTAGGGAGAGATGACTGTGACTCCCAAGGATATATATAGGATCCTACACATACCCTTCCATGGGCTAAGGATAGTGTATGACACAGTATCGAGAGCAGGTATAGAGGTACTATGAGGCATCTTTCAGCAAGATTTGATCATGGGCTAGGCCATCACATGGGACAAGCTTGCCCACATTTATGGCCCCACACATAGATTAGCTTCAATTTTGGGGATCTTTACCAAATATTTCTTGGTGCTAGAGAGAGGGCAACATGGACTAGAGTGTGGTTGGGGTTAGATGCTCTAGAGGATGTTAGATACTCCAAAGAGATTCAGGTGGGGTTAGTGCATGCTCGCTCACATGTTCCACGAGATGCACGAGATTGTATACCATGAGAAAAGGAGTATGACCACAAGTATATATGTGTTATAGATCTGGGCATGGGATCACTTGCCAGTTATGAGGTCCATTTTTTAGGATGAGCAATATCCCATAGAGCTGTATATCTATAGATACAAGGGCTAGCTTACCCAGATAGCTCTGGGGAAGACTGAGCAGTGGAGGTCACATCTCAATGACCTAGTATCCATCGTATGGAGGCACTAGAGAGAGAATGAGGATTGGGTTGACACACCTCAAGAGCTAGGTCATATGTTTACGTCATGACCACTGATAGGCCACTCCACACAGATCATAGAGAGGTTCCCTCTTACCCACATGTAGCATCAATATGGGAAGCCATAGGATATATCATAGGAGCACTACTTGTATGCATGGTTGGCTAGAGACTTGAGTCATGGATGGTTGCCAAGGTTGGATCTAGGGAGATCTATGATCGATGTGCACAACTTGGTTGTGACACAGTGGGATTACTTTCTGAAAGTAGCAAATGCCAGGATGACACCTACCTATCAAGAATATTTTGCTAGCCATCCTTTCCCATGATTTATAGATCCAGTAGGGATGGCAGCTCATGGACCATAGGTAGCCCAGCAGGTACCACCACAAAAAATCACCATAGGGACCAATATAAGCACTAGAGTAGGGACCATAGTAGGTTAGACACTAAGGTAGAAAAATGTAGATTCCCTCTTAGTAGATTGGGAGTGATCTGGGTGTAGGTGGTAGTGGTGTAGATCAAGGTTGGTGGAAAAGACCCTGCATGGAGGAGCAATAGCTAGCCGAGTAGCTTGAGGAGGAGATGTAGGAACTGTTGGTGTTCTAAAATGTTATAGGTTTTAAATTACCTCAATGAGAATATGGTATATCTAGGGGCAGCTAATTCCCATCTTCAACATACTATTTTAGACACCGAGCCAACTATAAGGCTAGACCCTTCTTCACTTTAGACTCTGCAAAACCTACGCGGGTGGACCTTAGATTCAATCAATATGGTACCAGTGCAAACACATACTCCTAAATCTATCAAAGTAGATTTAACTCTTATTTCTCCTAATGACTTATGCAGTGACAAAGAAGTTGAATAACAAATTACAACTCTATGAAATGCACAAGCTGAGTGAGGGTTAGACTGTCCTAGCTCTTCAACATAAAATATAAAGATAATTTGAATTTGATTTGAATTTATGTGGGTGGGGAAAGTGGATGAAAACTAGGTATGAACAACAAGCTTATGATCCTATAACAAATAAGTGCCTCATCCATTGGGCAATTCACAAATTTCCCTCATGCATTTTGGATATCTAGAAGACATCTTATGCCAAGACTCCAGATCTATCCATTTGCCTTGAAAATTGGATATCAATGTTTGATCTAAATCTCATTCTTACCTAATATCCTCCTCAATAAACCTACAACCTTGTTGATTTCTTTGAAACATTTTCATAATTCCTTGAATTACAAGCAATAATGAAGCACCATATAGCCTTAAGGGACTACAACTATGATCTAGGCTCTTTGTTCAAAGATCATAAAACATCATAGCTCACTGAGAAAGGAGACAAGATTTAAACTAAAAGTCAACATTTATTGTTCTTTGTATTAATTTCCTTGAAATAATACATAAAAATGCATGAAATTAACTCATAAATAACCTAATAAACCAGATTGTACAATGAACAAATGTTTTCATACAAGAGAGAAAATGGTGGGAATGAGAAACTGATGGGATGGGAAAGGGGTGTCATAGAAAAAAAAAAAGCTTCATGGTCTGGAACAAGCACATCCCAGATCTTCAATTCAAACTTCATCAATTCTAGGGCCAGTTCTACTAAATGTCTTCATTCCAGAGAAACTTTCAAATATTTTCCAACCCTTACAATGAATGAAAGAAGGAAAGATATAGCAAGAAGTGAATTCTTAGATCTGTTATGCCACTGACATGTGTCCACTCAGAATTCTTTCCCAAGAAGTTAAAAAACCTTCTCTCTACCTCCTCTCTATAACTAAAAATCAAATCTTCATCATTTGGCTTCAAAAAGCACAAAGTATCTCAAATATCTGATGAGAATCATAATTGATTTTGATGCCAAATTTTAATTCAAGGAAAAAGTAAAAAATTAGTTCAATATGACCTCCAAAATGCAAGAAAACTGTTTAAAGTCAATTTTCTCCACATTCAGACTTCAACAAGCCTTTACATCTACCTCATGACCAAATTTTATGCTCCTTGACAAATTTTGCACATTCTGCTTAGAATGTCTCGAGAATCACAAATTGGCTTATATCATGAACCCATGAGCACCTGTGCAAAAACCAACCTTAGAGTTGGAAAATAAAGATCATTTCAATTCCAATGGTATATTGGAGTGCCTATTTTCAGCAAAAATTGCCTCTGTTGTGCCCATTTGAAAATTGGGCTTCTATTGATGACTTCTATAGCATTATTGCAAAAATTTAACCTTTTCATATAGTTTGAACTATATTATAAATCAAATTTTATTCAAAAATTTTGGCTCTACAAGTGAAACTTTTGAGAAAAATAAAAATAATTTTTTATTTGAAACCTTTGAATTTCTCCTGCCTTTTCAATTTGGGTCAAACCTAGTTTGACTAACCTTGACACATGCCAAGATGTGATTAGTTCTAACCTGCATAGCTGGTGCCACATGGCATCATGTGATTCATCCTTGTCACTGCCACATTAGCATGCCACCTAGATGCCACGTCATGGTCACTATGTTGCTATGTTAATTGACATACAACTTTGTCTTAGCGACATAGCAACATCCATCAGATCTGCCATATGGCACGATCTGGTGCATCATTGAGATCTGCTTGCCATGTTACAGCCTACCTCAAAATCTATGCCACATGGCACCTTATGGTTGGTTCATAACTCCACATCATTGCTAAGTCATTCTATACCACTACCTGACTACCACTTGTCATCACGTAGTTGGCTCTCAAGTTCGCATCACATTAACTTTAGTATGTTAGAAACACTAAATTAAAACAATCAAAAAGCATTTGCATACTAATTTAACATAACTTCATGAGAGACAAAGTGAAGTCCTCAAATGAGAATATGAGCCATGGATAGACTCTCTCAATGAGGATGATCACTTGATGTACAGGTGTGTCTAATAGCTAAGATGGCTTGATTATGTATATATGCTCAAATGCTCAAATGGGCTTCAATGGAGGATTTTTGATAGATTTTGGTGAATGGATTTGATGTAAAAATGGCTTCTCAAAATGGCATTATGGATTTACTTTATAGATTGTGTTGTTTTTGCAAAGGGGAAGGATCCAATTTATAGGCAAGAGGCTTGAGGGATGGAGGGATAAGATGGAAGGAAAGGCAAAAGCTTATGGAGGGCTCAAATTGAATGAGAGGAGAGCACATGGATTGTGCTTCCTTACAGCCAATCAGGGAGTGACACATGTCACAGGGTGAGAGGATGGAGGAAAGGGCAAGGATGAGTCAACAAAGGAGGGTCAAGGGATAATATCTTCATAAAGACCCTTCATAAGTGCTTTGTAAGAGCATTGAAGGAGAGTGTAAGAGATATTTGAGGGTCATTTATGTTGGAGAGTGAGGAATTTCGACTTGGGTTGGATTAGGAAGGTTTTAAGCTTGCTTAGGATTGTGCAAATGATTAGATGATGGATTAGGATGGTTTAGGATTAGCTTAGGGATAGGCAAGTGGATGGCAATAAATCAGGGTGGGTGAAGGAGGAGATATTTATTAAAATATTTTTAATAAACATGAGGATTAATATTTAATCTTAATTAAATATTTTGAGTTGGGATTAGGGATAGGAAATGATGAGATTAGCCTTTAATCAAAATTAAAGAAGGATTAGAAGATTTTGGAAGAGGTTAGTGGTCTTAAGGAAATTGGCCAAGTTTTGGGCAAAAAATAAATTATTTATTTATTTTGTGATTTTTGGTCAATTTATTAATTAAATAATTAATAAATAAAGAAATAATGTTTAAATAAGATTTAAACATTTTTGGGAGGGATTCCTTAATAAAATATTTTTAATTAAGATAAAGGGATTTAATGGCATGAAAAATTAATTAATTAATAAATGATGATGTCATCAGGGACTTTTTTCAAAAAATAATAATATTTTATTTTCTAAAGGATTTTTATGTGTCTACATTTTTCCCCTCTTTGATGTGATGCCGCAAGTGGCATAGCATCAAAGATAAGAAAATAAGATGCCCAAGGCTAGAGCAGAAGAGGAGAGAATGGATTTTGAGATGCCCCCTCAAGAAGGTGGTAGGGAGAGAAAGCAAGGCTCGATGGCTTCTTGAAAAGTACAAGAATCTTGGCGGGTGGGAGGATGAAGAGTGGCTTAAGAGAAGAGGTTTAGTTAGCTCAAACTCTCACTATGGAAGAATGATAAAGGGGAAAATTAGAGGCACAAGAGTAAATAAGCTTAAGACTTTCAGGATTGGGGCGAGGATGAAGGAGCAGAGAACTATAAAAAGGAATTTAGGATAGAGAGATGGATGATGGGATGATAAAGATGATGCAATAGGATTTCAAAGAGCTAGCTTGGCGAGAGATGGGTTTCAAAGATCCCTAGGACTAGGATTGTGGATCTCGAAAGATGAGGCTTGGTGGATTGATTTGATTGGTGGATTCTAAGACTAGGATTGTGGATCCCTAAAGCTAAGAGTGATGATTGATTCAAAGAGATATCGATGCATAAGCTGGGGTAGGAGAGACAGATGCTAGATATGGATGGGGAATAATGGAGATGAAGGGATTCCATTAAATCTTTTTGAGCGAGGGGATACTTCAAAGAGAAGTACCACCATGTAGTTGAGCACTAGATTTGCTATAGGACTGTTGATTAATTGCCAAGGTTACCAAGAACATCAAGGCATTTTCACCAACTATCTAGAGTACTAACGGAATTGACTCAAAAGAAACACGCAAAGATTGCCCCAGTAGCACACATGAATCCTAGAGGAAGTAGCATGGAACTGACACTAGGTAACCCACAAGAAAAAAAGAGAAACAAACAAAAGACCTGATCAAAACCTTACGCTCGGATTGCCCCATTCGCACTATACCATGATATGGAAGATCATGGAAACCTTGAGGAGGGAACAAAAAGATTGCTTGGAAAAGATACTTCAAGACCCAAAAGGAAGATTCCAAATCAAAAGAAAGCAAAAATCCAAAAGAGAACCATTTTCCAACGAGATGGGTAGGATGAGGTACTAACAGACGAAGATTAGACATGAGGAAAGCTATATCCTACAAGGATCTTTTAGAGAGCACCTAATCTGATGGATCTGGATGAGTGATACATTTGGCAAGCTGAACTAAGAAGGATAACACTTTGGTGACAGGAGATCTAGCTAAAGGATGCATTGGAATAGCTAACCAAGGGTTGTGCGATGTGTGCAAGATGCTGATCAAGGATGAACTAACACGAAAGTTGGATAGATACAAATGGTACTAAGCTAAAGAGGATGTACAAGTTGACAGACCAAGATATGTTACAAATGTACAAGGTTGTTCATGTTTGGGTTTTGTGAGATGGAAAATTTTTTAGAGTGTGTTGGATGGATAGTTGGATAATTTGATGGTTTTGTGAAAAGCTTAAGGAAAATGAGATTTGTTTTGTGCATGTGATAGGATACAAACTAGGATACAAGATTATTTAGAAGCTGGAATATGGTATAAGTTTTGGACAAGATTTGGATATACAAGCTATGATACAAGGGATGGTACAAGATTTACAAGGCATGATACAAGCTTTGGTATAAGATTTACAAGTTGAGGTACAAGATTTACAAGATGTACAAGAGGTATTTACAAGTTTCATTAGATGTTGGATATTTGGTTGGAACACCAAGGGAACAAGTAGGTGTTTTATGGGATGGTGAGTGGATGGATTAGGGATAGGATAGTGATAGATAATGGATTAGTCTTAGTACACAAGGCACCTAAATTACCAGGTTTTCACCAAGGTACCTATCCAAGGCGCTTGAATTTCCAAGTTTTCACCATTGGACGCTTATTTCTCTTTACTACTTTTTTTGTATTTTTCAAAAGCTGGGTATACCAAGGATCTTCAAGCATAGAACCTCTTGAGATGAATGATGTTAGTAGGATCATTCAAGAGTTCTCCTTCTATTGTAGATAGCTAATAGGCTCTGGAGCCAAAGGAGGTAGTGACAACATAAGGACCAAGCCATGTAGGTTCAAACTTGCCTTTCTTTTCTCGATTGGCTTGGACTTTCATATTTTCTTTGAGGACCATGTCACCCAGCTGAAAGTGTCAAGGAAGCACCTTCTTATTAAAGTTCTTTTTGAGACAAGATTGATAGACTGTGACGTGATCATAGGCATGTTGTCGCTTCTTGTCTAGGAGATCTAGCTAGGTGAGCCGAGCTACTTTGTATTCTTCATCTGATATTTGCCCTCGCAAAGATATGTGCAAGGAGGGAAGTTAAACCTCTATGGGTAGTACCACTTCAGCACCATAGACTAGGGAGTATGGAGTTGTCCCTATGGATGTACGAAAGGAGGTTTGATAGGACCATATGGCTGGATTTATTTGTAGGTGCCAATTGTGGCCAGAATCATTGAAACCTTTCTTTAGGATTTTGAGGAGGGTTTTGTTAGTTGCCTTTGCCTTGCCGTTACCTTGTGGGAAATATGGGCTAGAAAAGTAGTTATGGATGCGGAGGGAAGTACATAATTCTTCCATGTTGAGATTTTCAAAGTTACCTCCATGGTTAGTGAAGATGGTGGATGGGATGCCAAAGTGGCAAACAATGTGGTACAAGATGAACTTGGAGACCTGAACTCCTATAGCTGAGACTAGGGGGACTGATTCCACCCATTTAGTGAAATAGTCTATAGCTGTTATTATCCATTTATGTCCATTAGATGAGAGAGGTGTGATAGTTCCAACTAGATCAAGGCCCCAACATGCAAAGGGCCAAGGTGGTGCAATAGGCTGTAGATCTTGTGCTGGAGCTTACACAAGATTGGCATGCTGCTGACATGGGAGACATTTTCTGACAAAGTCACAGGAGTCTTCTTCGATGGTAGGCCAATAGTAGCCTTCTCTAAGGATTTGTCATGCTAGGACAATACCACTCATGTGGGCACCACAAAGTTTGTAGTGTACTTCTTTTAATGCCATCGTGGCCTCATTTTGGTCTAAACACTTAGAGAGAGTATTGTGATAACCCCAATGATATAGAGTATTGGCTATGATGACATAGCGGGATGATTTTCAGATGATGTTTTGGCATTGGGTTCGTATGAGGTGAGGGGATATGATACAATCTTTAAGGTAAGCATGGATTTCATGGTACCAAGGGGATTGAGGACCAACCAAGATGCAAACATGATTTAAATCCTCATTCACATAGGTGGGTGTGAGGAGATGATCGACTAAAAACTCATACTGCATAGCTGCTTGGGGAATTTCCAAGAGCGAGCCAATAGTAGCAATAGCATCCACTACTTTGTTCTGCATTCGAGGCACTTGTATAAACTAAAGCTTTGTAAAATACTAGGTTAGCTGATCAACTAGCTCTTTGTAGGGTAATAGCTTTTCATCTTTGGTTTGATATTCATTTAGGACTTGCTTGATGATGAGCTGAGAATCACCAAAGATTTGTAACTCGGTGATGTTCCATTCTATGGCTATCTTTAATCCTACTATGAGAGCCTCATGTTTAGCTATGTTGTTGGTGCTAGGGAATTTTAGTTTAAAAGCTTTTGGAATTTAATCTCCTTGAGGTGTGACCGACAATATTCCTACCCTTGATCCATGAGATGTGTATGAGCCATCAAAATAAAGTTTCCATGGGGGTTGTTCCTGAATTAGATAGATATGTTCATCTGGAAATTCTTTGATCAAAGGATATGTATCTACTAGACATGCATCAGCTAGGTGATTTGCTATAGCTTGCCCTTTGATTGCCTTTCTATCCACATACTGGATGTCAAGTTTGCTAAGGAGCATAACCCATTTGGACAAACAGCCTGTAAGTGTTGTTCTAGAGAGCATATACTTGAGAGGATCAATTTTGGATACTAGCTGGATGATATGACTTAGCATGTAGTGGCGAAGCTTTTGAGTTGAGAAAACAACTACCAAACAAGCTTTTTCCATAGGAGTGTAATTGAGTTCATAACCAACTAGGGTTCTACTGATATAGTAGATGGCTCTTTCTCTGCTGTAGTCATTGTGATGTGCTAGAAGTGCCCCTAGAGCAATAGGCATTGCTGATATGTACAAGATGAAGGGACAACCAGGAACTGGTGTAACCAAGATAGGGGGATTGGCGAGATACTACTTGAGCTGATCGAAGTTGCGTTGACATAAAGAATCCCACTTGAATTTCTCATCTTTCTTTAGTAGATGTGCAAATGGTGTACACTTATTTGCAAGCTGGGAGATGAAGCACCAGATGGATTGAAGCTTTCCCTAAAGAGTATGAAGTTGTTGTAGTGTCTAGGGAGAAGGCATGTCTAAGATAGCCTTGACCTTCTTGGGGTTGATCTCTATACCTTGTTTAGAAACTATAAAGCCTAGAAGCTTGCCAGATGTGACCCCAAAGACACATTTCTTGGGATTCAACATGAGATGATATTTGGCTAAACTATCAAAGACTTTCTCTAGGTCAGCAAGATGATCCATGAAGGTGTGAGATTTAACCAAGATATCATCCACATAATCCTCCAAAATGCTATGAATAAGATCATGGAAAATGGCTATCATAGCTCTTTGATAGGTAGCCCTAGCATTCTTTAGGCCAAAAGGCATCATGTTGTAGCAAAAGGTTTCCCAAGGGGTAGTGAATGTTGTCTTATGCTGATCCTTTTCTGCAATCTTGATTTGATTATACCTAGAAAATCCATCCATGAGGGACAAAATTTCATGTCCAGCTGTAAGGTCTACAATCATATCTATGTTGGGTAAGGGAAAATCATCTTTTGGATAAGCTTTGTTAAGATCTTTGAAATTAGTGCAAATTTTGATGTCACCAGAAGGCTTAGTGATGGGGACCATGTTGGAGATCCACTCTAAGTAGTCGATAGGTCGGATAACCTTAGTAGCTAACATTCTTTCTAATTTAGCTTTGACTAGTAATGCCACCTTGGGGTGCATTTTTCTAAGCTTTTGTCTAACGGGCCTGATCTTTGGATTGACTGTAAGATGATGAACTACAAGCTTTGGATCAAGTCCTGGCATGTCCTAATATGACCATGCAAATTGGCCATTGTTCTCTCTTAAGACCTCAAAGAGGAGATCATCTTGGTCTTGCAATAGGGATGCAACAATGTGAACAAGTCTGGGGATCTCTAAATAACCGATGTTGACTTCTCTAGTATCCTCAATTAGAATAGAAGACACCTCTGGTCGATTATCTTGAGGAGGCAATGCTAAATCCTTGTGTTCTGCTTGTGACTTTGGATTTTCTCACTAAGGTGTTCTCTTTACTACCTGAGCTAGTCTCAGATTTGCCTTAGTTCCAGTTTTGGGTGTATCGGAACTAGGTTGGGGATTTTCTCCAAAATACCCCTTGGGATCTAGCTTATAGATATAGGCAGAATCTAGCTTTGTTTTCTTGTGAGGAGTTTTGGCTCCCATGAATCTTAGAAGTGCTTCCTCTGATGTGAACTCATCAATGTGTATGACGCTTGGTTGGCCCCAATCTATGAGTTCAGGGTGAGCGAGAGGTAGGTCGATGAAATGGATGGATAGTTCTTGGAGAACAGAGTTTCCTAGGGAGATTTGGTCTGGGATATCATCGTAGGCTCTCTTTTCAACTTCCTCTGGAATGTCTTCAATTTCTACAAGGTCACGGTGGATGTTCAAAAAAGCATGACTGTTCGTATTGGTGCCCCCAGTTATGGGTATGCCAAAGCCTAGACCTAACTTCTTTTCCCATTTCTGTGCTTCGATGGGACACTGCATGGATCTTTCCTTTGGTCCTACACCACCACCTTGATAGTTCCATTTTTTAGTGATGAGCTTATGTGCTTGGGGATACTTCTGGCTAAACTGATCAAGGCATGCTTGATTTCTTGGAGGTACATCCTTATGTAACCAATGTTGATATCTAGAGTGAGCTCCTCATGAAGAGGGATTCTCGGGGATACAAAGGTTGTTGGGCCAAGCTGTGTGTATCAAGAAAGTGGAGTCTCCTTGGATCTATGATATGTGGGCCATCCATGGGTGTGTGAATCAAGTGGCAATGCACCAACTGCAAATGCATCAGCCAGGCTATACTCTCCACAACTTTTGTTATTGATCTTTAGGGTAGATAGGGTGGAGGCGAGGATGGTTTTTGGGTCATTATAGGTGTTGGATGAACTGGCAATGGATTGGCTGATTTTGATGCCAGGGTAATGGTTTGTATATGAGGCTTCAAATGCATTGCAATAAGCAAAGGGTTCTGGATCGGCATGGATGGTCACTTCAGTGCCCTGATGTAGAAATTTGAGGCACTAATGATATGTGGATGGAATGGCCTTCATGGCATGGATCCATGGGCATCCAAGGAGGATGTTAAATGGTAGGCTTAGATCAACAACATCACAAATTATTTCTTGGATGACCAGCCCAACCTTGATGGGTAGCAAAACTGTTCCCTCTGTGGTTCTCTCTAGATTATCATAAGCTTTAATGGTGATAACCTCATTGATGATATTTGCTTCAGTATACCTAGCTTGTTTTATGAATTTTAGGGTGCAAATATTCAAGGCCGATCCATTATCTATCATTACTCTTTTTACAGAAAAATTGGATACCATAATGGCTATGCGAAGTGGAAGGGTGTGATCTGGCTTGACCACGGGTATGTCAGTGGGCTTGAATGATAAGGCACATGAGGATGAAAGGTGTCCAGAGAGATTACGAAAATCAGTTACATTGATATCTGAAGGGACACTGGATTCTATGAGAGCACTATCAAGGATGTCTTTGTACATAGGACTAGTGTGGAGAAGGTCTAAAATGGAGATTTGGGCTGGCATGTTCCCAAGGTGTTCCAAGATATTGTACTGGCTTTTTGATGGAGTTGATGATGTTGTTGGGATTGATAGTGCTGATGGGATTGATGGGGCTACGATGTTCAATCATGTTCTTCGAGTGGTGACTGCACACTCATTGTTTGGGCCTTGGATATTGATAACATTGATAGAAGCCTCTTTCTCAGATATACAACCTATGAGGCTACCATAGTCTATGTAGGATGAAGTGTGGTCATTGTTCTTCCCATGCTATTGGTTTGGCTGGCGGTTGTTGGTGTTGTTGTTGGTTTGGATGCGTGCTTTTCGAAGATTTTGGTTGTTGTGAGGAGGAAAAGCATTTTGATAGATCTACAAGCCTGCATTGGGAGAGGTTTGTGCTCCAACTATGATTTCTTTTTTATCAATGAGGTCCTGCACATAATCTTTCAGCTTCATGCATTTGAGGGTGGTGTGCCCTTTCACCCTATGAAACTTACAATACTCATTGTCTCTATACCATGCAACTTTGGATTGGACTGGGTCGATTTTCTGGGTAGGAGGAAATTTGATGAGGTTTTTCTTGACTAATTTCTCAAAAATGACATCCAATGGCTCACCAAGGGGTGTATAGTTTTGAGGTGCAAGTTGGAACTTGGGCTTTGGTCCTGTAGCTACATTGATGATATTAGCTTGATTGTTAGACCCTTGATAGTTGGGCTTTGGATTGTGGCTTTGAAAGCTTTGCTGATTCTGCTATTGGTTGTTGATAGCTTGTTGATTGTTTGGTTGATAAGGTGGGTTGGACTGATTTTGGGAAGGACCAACAATATTCACATGTCTGGTGTTAGTGACTCCATCTGTTGCAATGTGCTTTTTTTTGTTCCAATACCTAGACTTGTCATTTGAATGTGCTTGATTTTGGTTGGCTTCCTTGTAAATCTTGACCACACCATCTTTAATGAGTCCTTGCTCAATGATCATTCCTTTTTCTTTGATATCTTTGTAGGTCTGCAAACAGTTCATGGTCATGTGGTGAGCTAAGCTGGGATGGGCATTATCAATAAACATTTTCACCAAATGGCACTCTGGCAAGGTGCAAGATATGCAGGTGGTAAGGGTTTTCCATCTTTGCAGATATTCACCAAGACTTTCTCCACCTTTTTGCTTGGTGTGGACAAGATCAACCACTGATAATTTTGTCTCAACAAGATGGGCATATTGGGCTACAAATGCCTCAGACAATTCAAAAAAGTTTTTGATTGTGCCATATGGGATTCTATAAAACCATTCAAGAGCTGGTTCGACCAAACTTTTGGGGAAGAGGTGCAAAAGGAAGATGTCACTGTATGCCACTTCTTGGCAGTGCATGTAAAATTCTTTGATATGTGTGACAGGGTCTCCTTTTCCTCTAAATTTGTCAAACTTGGGTATCTCAAAGTGTTTGGGAAATGGTGTCATGGTAATGGCTCTGTCAAATGGGTAAGGACACACATTCTAAAACTCAAAGGTTGTTGGGTCATTTCCCTCCTAGATGTTCTTCAAAGCTATCTTCATGGCTTCCCATTTTGAATTAATGGGTGATGGTTGTGGTGCCTCCACTGTAGGAGCACTTTGAGGGAGATATGCACTGAATGGTGCAATTGAATATGGATGGCTTTGAGGTATGGGATGGTAGGGATTGTACATGGCTTGGGAAACTGAATGGTGGATGATGGGTTGCTGAGGTGGAGGTGGCACATATTGTTGCATGTGTTTTGAGGCTTGCTGTTGATATTGGATTTGAGGTTGGGATTGAGGAACATAAGCTGGCTATGGGATAAATGGATTGCTTTGTGGAGGTAAGGTATAAGATGGTTGTGAATCTTGGGGAAAGGATTAGAGAGCTTGTGGAACTTGACTTTGGATTTGAGGAGTTTGACCAATATATGTGGGTTGTGCCACCATTTGGGAGGGTATCTGCATGGAAAAAGAGGCCAAGTAATTGGTGGTTGGTGGTGGTGGATTTCCTCCTAGAAGTGGCATAGAAAAATAGTTAGTAATAGGAGGTAATGGATTAGTTGGTGGTGGAGGTGGTGGGAATTGAAAGCTTGGAAATGGAATTGATGGGGTTTGATAGCTTGGTGGTTGGATTTGAAAGCTTGGTAGAGTGGTGGCAAGAGCTTGGGTCACTTAAGAGCTTGGCAGAACATTGGTAGTAGCTTGTGGGGTTTGATAGCTTTGTGGAGTGAGGGCAGCAGCTTGCAAATTTTTGGCCGATGGCACTGAGCTCCAAGGACCTAGTGGAAATGATAGAATTGTGCTTTGAGCTAAGGTAAACAAGCTGGGGGTGATGAAAGGTTGATTACTTGGCCCCATGGGTGGCATCCCAATTGTATATTGTTGAGGTTGGCCAAAGATGCTAGCACTGATTTGGGAGATGGGTTGATTTGGAAGGTTGGGTTGGAGAGCAGCAGTAGCAATAGTGAAGGGAGTGAATGATGAGGTGTTTTGGGTGAAGGGGGTTTGGGATGGAGTGGTATGGACCAATGGTGGAGTGGTGGTAGTTGGATTGGCTTGCAAAATGGAGATTTCAACTTGAGTGGAGGCTGGTATGTTTGGGTCTGTTGGATCATATGAGGTGGGTTGAGGCTCTTCTTTTGGTATATACAAAGGATGATTTGGATTGTAAGAGCCTATGGGTGGTGGCAGCTACCCAAACAGAGGATGAGAAGGATCTAATAAGTGAGGAGGCCTTCCAAAATCGAAGGCTCCTATGTTGTCCCTCTAAAAGTTTGCCATGATTGTTTTTTTGTTCTTGTCTATAATGGCATTCACCAATACTGCATTTCTTGGTTGGTTCATGAAAGCTTCAATGTCAGTAGGTGATGGTATAGCATTCTTTGGGCTGAAGGATGGTTGAGTGCTCAAGGGGAGTGATGTTGTTTGATCCAAATGATAGGGCTCCATTGTTTCCTTCTTCTTGGCTAAGCGAGTGATGGGTGGCATGAAAATGTTCCTAGGGATGAGGTGCAACAATGTTGATGGATGCAAAAGGGGGGAGGCTTTTCTATGCAAATGATTTCCTAGGCTGAGGCAAAGCTATATGACAAACCTAAGAAAGACTGGGTAGGGGATTCTAACTTCAAAGATATGTTGCCAAAGCACAAAAGATCTGCTTTCCTATGTGCAAGCTTTGTGTTGATTGTGTCAACTTAAGGATAGACTGATGATCCCTTAGGAAAAACACGAGATTGACCACTTGTGGATCCCAACCTTTAGCTCAACATGATGAGGGATGACAAGTGACAAGTCTAGATTACCCTACAAAAATCTCTGTCAGAGGGATAACCTTGGTGAGACTAGTGGATTTGCAAGATGATAGGAAAAGCAAGTTTTGGCAATGTGATTACAATTTTGAAGGCTTGGATGTGAACTTTTTGATTGCTGGCTAGATGGTTTGGTTCTAAGGCAAGGAACTAGATGAGATGGATGAGCTAAAATGCTTAAAGGGATAACCTAGAATGGTTGGCTTTCCTACAAAGATGACTCTAAAGTGAAACTTATGCAAGAAGATGTGGAGAAACAAGGGGGCCTAATCATAGAAATTATTCATAGTTGGTAAGACATAAGCAAGGTTAACTCTTGGATGTTTGCTAAATCTGATAGTGTGATCTAACCAGGCATCTTGAAGGGCTTCATCATCAACTTTGTCTTCTACTTTATGGAGTTTGGTAATTCAAGGGCTTGGTGTTACTTCCTTTCTCTTGACTGAAATTTCTTGGTATACCTAAGATGGTTTGGGTTGTTCTAACATAAATTCCTAAATCTGTTTGGCTTTGAGAGATCGTGGTTGTTTTGCTTCAACTTTGTTCAACTTCTGAAATAGGAAGTGACTACGCTAAGTGTGCCCTAAGCTAGGATTGACCGAGTTTCGCAAACATTCATTCAACAAGTAAAAGATCAAGCAATAGATAGGAACAACCAAATAAAAGTTTTGATTCTTAGAAGATAGTAACTGCACCATGGTGTGTGTATATTCTACAAATGTTTCAATTAGTCACTTCAAACACATTAACATCCTAGATGGTTGTCTACAAGGCTGACAGTTAGTTTAGCTAGGGATTCCTCGATATATCCAAGGTACATGAGGCCCAAATCTGTAGATGAAACCAAAAAAATGTCACATAGCCAAGAGGAGCGGTAACCCACTTCTCCTCTTTCACTTCTCAAGGGTATAAAGTTCCTTGAGGCTTAGCCCGAGTGACAGAATTTTGATCCCAAGAGAGGTGTCTTTGGATTCACCTCCTGATCTTTATACTCCGCTAGAACGCTAAAGTTGAGGTCATCCCAAGGGGTGATGAAATCCCCAAGCAAGCCTCCTAAAAGCTAAGACAAGATTTTGGATCCTAATCTTATGCACCCAAGATGGGCTCGAAAGACAACAAGGGGAGAGAAGACTTGGATGATCTTGGGCTAAAAGACAGAGTTCTTTTCCAACTGACGATTTAAGTTTTCTGATCTAGACCTTTTGAAAACACACATGATTTAAGATGCAAAGGTTCAATTCCAATTTGAAATGTGCTAACAAAAGAGAAGTGATCAAAGAATGAATACACCAAGAAGATTTAGGGTCAACAAAAAGTAAACTCGCGCGCCTAGAGGCCCTCCACGTCAAGTATCAATTAATTTTTTTTAAGGCATTCAAGATTGAGTGTGAGTTTTCTTTAAGCCCAAAAAAAAGATGTGTGTAAAGCTTGATTTCAAGTGCATGCCCGAAGGCCCTCCACATCAAGATTTGTTCAATTTTTATGCCCAAATAAAGTGTTAGCAAGACTAATATGCATTCAAGAAATTTTCTATCTTAAAAAAACCAATAAAAACTCAAGTGAGTGGAATTTGATTTTTGTGGAGCACTTAACACCTTCTTAGGTAGACCCATCCCCATATATGGCACTGGTATTGCAACAAATTATTAGAATGATGGGTGATTAAAGAGAGTGAGTCCAACAACAAATTCACTTAAAGTGTCTTTCTTTGTTTTTATAACTTAGAAAGTTTCTAAAATGTGGATTCTTTTTATGACCCAAAAGATGATTATTTGATCTATGGCATTCAAGATTGGATTTTTTGTTTTAATCATGCATTCATAAAATTAAAAAAAAACTTGATTTTAATCCATGGCACTCAAGAGTGATTTTAGCAACATGCATTCAAAGGCAAGTGATTAAACATTCAAGTTTTTTCCTTTGAGCATTCAAGATTGAGATTTTGCGTGTTGTTTTAAGAACTTTGAAGTGCTTTGTTTTAACCTTAGATCATTCAAGATTTTTTTGGACTCAAAAGTGAAAATGACACTTTGGACTTTGGTTTTCATTCAAGATTTTGTGTTCTAGTTTGCATGTTTTAAGCGAAAAAAAATGATATTCCTAGGTTGTTTTGATGCATGAAAAACCTAGGAAACATTCAAGATTTTGCAACAAGACATTTGTTTGGAACAAATAACAAAGTTTTTAGGAAAATTTTGGCAACCATTAGGACTCTTAGTTTTCATGAGATTTTTAAAAGAACTTTAAAATATTTGCAAATGATGTTCATTTTATCCTTGATTGATGCTTTGAGTTTGATTTAGATTTTAGTGTGCACTTAGTGTTGATTTTGAACCTTTTGAAATGGAAACTTGAAGTTCTTTTTAAATTTCCAAAAATGAAGTGTTCTTAACTTTGCATAAATGCATCTAAAACCTTGATGTTGCAAGGATGCAAATGATTGGATTGGTTTAGTTTCACTTGTTAAAAGAATTTATTTTTTTTTGGCAAATTTTTAGTTTTTAATGGATTTAAGTATGATTTGGGGGTTCATTTTAAGCACTTAGAAAAAGTGTGTATGATTTTCCTTCCTTAAAAAAAAGAGGCCAAGATCTCTCAAGAAGAAGAAGAATAAGTAGATGGAATAGAAGAATAATATAGACAAGAAGAGGAAGAAGAATTCCAAGTGCTTCGTCCACCTATAAGCTTGAAAAATTTGCAAACACTATGAGATAGACTATGAGTTCCTTTGTCTTCTTCATGCTCATGTGGACCTGCAAAACCAATTTATACAATCCTACCAATCACAAAAATAAGAAAAATTAGCCAAAATTAGCAAATGACATACAAAACTTGACTAAAAAAGCTAATGAAGATGACCCATGCGGGGTCCCACCGGGCATGCCAAAATGTATATGATACTTTAGTATGTTAGAAACACTAAATTAAAACAATCAAAAAGCATTTGCATACTAATTTAACATAACTTCATGAGAGACAAAGTGAAGTCCTCAAATGAGAATATGAGCCATGGATAGGCTCTCTCAATGAGGATGATCACTTGATGTAGAGGTGTGTCTAATAGCTAAGACGGCTTGATTATGTATATATGCTCAAATGCTCAAATGGGCTTCAATGGAGGATTTTTGATAGATTTTGGTGAATGGATTTGATGTAAAAATGGCTTCTCAAAATGGCATTATGGCTTTACTTTCTAGATTGTGTTATTTTTGCAAAGGGGAAAGATCCAATTTATAGGCAAGAGGCTTGAGGGATGGAGGGATAAGATGGAAGGAAAGGAGAAAGCTTTTGGAGGGCTCAGATTGAATGAGAGGAGAGCACATGGATTGTGCTTCCTTACAGCCAATCAGGGAGTGACACATGTCATAAGGTGAGAAGATGGAGGAAAGGGCAAGGATGAGTCAACAAAGGAGGGTCAAGGTATAATATCTTCATAAAGACCCTTCATAAGTGCTTTGTAAGAGCATTGAAGGAGAGTGTAAGAGATATTTGAGGGTCATTTATGTTGGAGGGTGAGGAATTTTGACTTGGGTTGGATTAGGAAGGTTTTAAGCTTGCTTAGGATTGTGCAAATGATTAGAGGATGGATTAGGATGGTTTAGGATTAGCTTAGGGATAGGCAAGTGGATGGCAATAAATCAGGGTGGGTGAAGGAGGAGATATTTATTAAAACATTTTTAATAAACATGAGGATTAATATTTAATCTTAATTAAATATTTTGAGTTGGGATTAGGGATAGGAAATGATGAGATTAGCCTTTAATCAAAATTAAAGAAGGATTAGAAGATTTTGGAAGAGGTTAGTGGTCTTAAGGAAATTGGCCAAGTTTTGGGCAAAAAATAAATTATTTATTTATTTTGGGATTTTTGGTCAATTTATTAATTAAATAATTAATAAATAAGGAAATAATGTTTAAATAAGATTTAAACATTTTTGGAAGGGATTCCTTAATTAAATATTTTTAATTAAGATAAAGGGATTTAATGGCATAAAAAATAAATAAATAAATAAATAAATAAATTAATGATGATGTCATCAGGGACTTTTTTTAGAAAATAAAAATATTTTATTTTCTAAAGGATTTTTAGGTGTCTACACCAGTCACTCTACACAGCTCTTGCCGGATCTCTAAGTTTTTTGGGCCATATTTTGAGATTTTTTGGTAGGTCTCCATGTTGCATGCCAAAAAATCTCACCATTTTTTGGTGGCGACATAGCGACCACTGGAAATCTCTACTTTTTTGGCTAATGTTTTAAGTTTTTCTGGCGACCTCAACTCACTTTCCTAGTGACCTCAACTTACGTGCTTGTTCAAAATTTAGTACCTATCACCTCAAGCTAGCCGAGCAAGGGTCCACCATCAACAACTCATGGCTTTCAAAAAGCCACTATCTTGAAGAAAACTTGAAGGGTGAGTGATTTAGTGTTTAAAGACCAAAAATTACACCAACACAAGCAATTTGGGGTAAGTCCCCTTTGCTATTTTTCACCCCTGTTGCTTCTCTACCTAGTTTAACCTTGTTTGCACTAAATATATAATGAAAAAAAAAAAGTATCCTACCCACCTTCAAAACGTGGATGTCCAGGGCCTTAAAATCACAGGTGCCTCATTTGTTTGGCTACCATGAGAGCATTTTGTTGGAAGACTATTCTGCATAGAAGTATCAATCTCCATGACACCAACTATTTACTCCTTCTAGACTTGGGTAAGGTGTATTCCAAACATTAACACACACAAAGGAATGGACACCCATGTGAGACAAAGCCCATCATTTCCCTAGTTTTCTACTCCATGAGATCTGCCTGCTTGATGAGAGATCAATGCTCTGCCTTGCAATCTATTCTCCTTGATTACAAAACCTACTTTAAATCCATACTGAAATGCAATATCATCCATGTTTATTCCTTTCTCTTTGTTCACCAAAATATGCATTATCATTGGCGTGATGACAATTTTCTCCATCAATCCTCTGAAATTACCAAAACTTGGATTTAGAGTGCATTATTTGTGACCCATAATTTCATTTGTCACTATTTCAATAGACTTTGTGGTTTCCTATGCTTCAATTTTCTTTGCACATCCAAACTTGATATGTTTCACTATTAACCATGCACCCTTTTTTGCTTGCCTTCCACCTCCTCACGTTTTGTCTTATGTGCTACTCTTTTAAAAGGTGACTCCTTTTGCTTTGGAATTAGCTTCTTCTCATGCCTTAAATCTGCAATCTTCTGATTCTTTCTCAGTGAGTTTACATTCCTTATTCTTGCTGATGAGAGAGGGAGAAGTCTCTTGTGTTGCTGCAGTAGAAACTTGCATAACAAAATGGTTGTTTTGCAGATCAGAGCCACAAACTGCTCATGGTTGCTTTAAATCTCCTTCCTTTCTGCTATGTTTTCTATTGTGTGCTCAAAATGGGATTCAATCACCTCTGGTTATACTCTCCACTTTATCATACACTCACTTATTTCCATTTCTAAGTTAAAAGGATACCATAAAAAAAAAATTTTGTACAACACCAAATCAACTTTAACTTAGAGATTTATATTCACCGGGGACATAATTCCTATGAGAGTATAATTATGAGCCATTGTCCTTATATTCTATTGAAATATAATATGATTTCCTTTTATGTTAGCTTATAACCTTCAATAAAATTTCCAATTTTTGCAAATGATACGACAAACTTCAATATAGAGCATAGGGTTTTAATTTTTCATAGTAGCTTGTAATCTTTTCCAAGCCATTCATTGATGCTCACCCATGAAAGAAATGAAGATGATGTTTGAAAAATATTAGAGGCTTCAAAATACTTTCTCGTGTTCCTTAACATCCCATGTATCTATTTTGATTATTAAATTGAGTGTCATTGTATGATCCATAATAATATGATGAATTTAGCAAGGCACAAAATGGGTCCGACTAATTTTTTTATCGCATTCAGACAACTAATACTCCAAACTGATTCATAAAATATATGATATTGACTAGAATCAATTTTGAACACTATTTGATCATTAAAACTCATTTTATCACTTTTTTTTTGCAAACTGTGAATTTGTGTCTAGAGGCCTACCAACTGGCCTTAAAACTTGATTCAATCAAGTAACCAGGCCACGAAAATTGGCATGAGTGTTCAATCCTACACACTCTATCATATTACAAATTCTTAGCCCATGAAAAAATCCTAGTCAAAAGATTTTAATTTCTGAACATCCATACTTCAATTATCCTACAGGCAATCAGTGTTAAAAAACATAAACTAGACTTGGGTTTGGCAATATAAACTGGGTTATTGATCACTTGGGGTTTTAAAAACCAAGATATAGGTTCTTTTCCATTCAGAGGATGAAAATCCATAATTAGGGATTATGAAAAATAACAGGACAAATTTGGCGAATTTCCAAAAATAGGCACTTGGAAATTTTAAACTGGGAAATGTGCCAAAAAGTAATTTTTGGCAAATGGATGGACATAAGAAAGTATGCAGATGGATTCTTCATGACTTGAAAATTGGCATACTTCAAGGATTTTTAGGACACAAAATGAAGGTGCAATCTATTTAGGCTAACCAATAAAGGATCAAAGTTATAACATTTCGAACAGGGGTACAGATCAATTAGGATACCTTAGCCATAACAAAACAATGTAAACTGGGTTTTTAATCATGTTAGCAAACTGATCAAATGGATTTTTCATGATCTCAAAATTTGAACATATGAAGTGTTTGACCCTTAAAAAATAGTGCATAAATAACTTCTTCATTTTGGTCAACTGGGTCAAAGATATCATTGGTCAAGTAGGGCTTCCCAGAATTGTGAATAACAACACATGCACGAAACAGTAAATGACCAACTTTGAGGGGTTTGAAACCTAGTCAAATGGATTTGAAATGACTTGAAACTTGGAACATAGGTTCTCTAGTATGGACACTAAAGACTGTCAGAGTAGAAGGTAATGACACATTCTTGGGTAAAAGATATTCAAAGACAAACTGAGCCTCCTGTCGCTATTTGACACTTGGGCAAAACTGTGAGTTTTGACACTAGCTAAAAATGGGATTTCATCGCATGATTCAAGAAGGAAAAATAACATTGTGGATCACATGCATATGTCAAATGAAAGGTGTTAAGCCACTCAAACACCATCTAGGCCTCAAACTGACAATTGGCTACATATGCATAAAAAGCACTTTAGGGCATTGATTCTTCAAAATTTTCAATATGTGACTGAAAATTGACCATGCAATTTTCAGTCCCAATAGTGGCTCTATCTAGGGATGTATGCCCCTTGCAGGCATGGCAAGGATTCAGATCTCTGGCAGAAGCAGACCACACACTTGAACTTCAAAAACTCCTCTTGCACAACTTTATTGAAAGCAAAAACAACTATACCTACTATATACAAATGATGACCCCAGGCCACCAAACTTCAACAAAAACCTTTACCTCTATCATAAATCTGATTTTCATCTGAACTTGCATGAGGTAAAGTAAAAATAATTCTCCTATTAGTTTCACCAATTATATCAGCATCTTGAAACTCACCACTAAGCAAAACTGAATCTACATCCTTACTTCCATAACGCATACAAAAACTAGCTTCATTCTCAACCACTTGCTCATTATGAAAGTACTTATCAGCATGCTCAAAAATGTTAGACTCAAACTGAAAATCCTCTTCATCAAATGAATCATGCACAATATCAGTCTCGAATGTGAAGACATCATACTCAACATGAGGAAAAAGGTCACACATACCTTGAAAATATGCATCCTTATGTATAACTAGATGATACTCAAATGAACACTTTGACTTGTACTCACACATTTCATCAATGTCAGAATCTAAAACTAATCCATAATCTTCAAATGGTTTTTCAAAATCAGAAAATAGATTAGTCTACACATTAGAGTGTCCATCATAAAATTCATTACAAGGTGCACGCTGATTTTCAATAACACCTTCATCAAACACCCTATCATCCATATTATGAGATGCAAAATAATCACCATTTTCACTATCAAACTCGGAAGAAGAAAAATTTGATCTCTCACAACAATAGGATAAAGTATCATCATTAAACTCATTATCCACTAAATTTGAAACTTCCATGTGCTCTTCAAAAAATGGATTGATAACTCCATGTAGTGATCCCTTTTGAACATTATGACAAGTGATGTGCTGATTAACATCAAACCCTCACCATATAATAGATTAGTGAAAACTTTAAAACCATTTCTAACATCACTATCATGGACACTTTTAGCATATGAAGAAGAAGAAGAATTAGAACTACATGAAGACTCATCATTCACTCCATCAACGAAGCATGTAGAAAATAGATCAATATTAGTTGCATTGTCTTCATAAAAATGATTCAATTGTCTTGCAAACCTATCATTATTTATCTTACTAATAGGTGATGATTAATTAATCTCAGAATCATTCATATGTTGATTATCACTGCATGCATCCTCAAGCCATTCATCTACACAATTAGGTAGTCCATTTTTTATAAACAATCCCTTTATCTTCATATTGTGTAGACAACTCTTCTTTAACCCTTTCAACCTCAAGCTGATTTGCATAATTCTGAATTGGAAATTCATTTTCAAATTTAGAAATATTACTCATACCTTTACCAGGAAAAGAGTACTCACTTCTATCATTTCTTTCTTCTTCCTAATTAGCATTAGACTCATATGAAGATAAACATGTAGTATCAATTTCCTCACTTTGATTTGAGTAACCACTCTCATCATTGTCTTCAACTGATGCTTCTTCACAATATGTTAAATAAAAAATTTCACCTTCATCATTTGAAAGATGACTTTTAGCTTCTTCATACTCATATTCAAATGCATATCTTTCAACTTCAACCTTTATAACATTCTCAACATAATGCAATCTCTCAATAAGAGAATTCATTTCTTGCATATCTGATTGGTCAAGTGAATCCATCTTATCATCTATTGCTGAAACATTACAAACATATGCACTTTGTTCTTCTGACTATGATTGAGATAAGTATGATTCACAATGTATCTTGTGTTATCTCTTCAAGGCATGTTGGATCAGCAACATCAAACTCATGATTAGAGATATAACTTTCAACCTCATCACTTGCACAAGACTAAGATCTAGGTGTAGCAACTTCATGTCCAGAAACATTAGCAATATCATCATGTACATAATCAGCACTATAGTAGCTTATTGCTATAGCTAATTCTTGATCTAACATATCATCACATTGCTCATTTCTATCAAAGTCTAATATACATCTTACTGCTATAACATCATGAACATATGTGTCTTCATTGGTAACTGAACTAACCTTCCTTATACACACAATCTGATTAGAATTTTCCACTTGATTAAAACTTACAACAGGGGTATTGATAAGCTGATTTGAAATTGAAGCATCAACACCATATTCATCCTTTCTTCCAAATAAATTATATCGGCACACAAATTTAGCAAAATGACTTCTAGTCAATCCATATTTCAAATTGTTTTCAATCTCTATAGCAATCATAAAAGCTTGATATAATGTCCTAGGTTCTTTATCCCTTAGTAGATAGTTCATTTTCTTGTCAAATGCATCAAAATAGATAGCTAAAATACATTTGATCATCGGGTCTATAACTCTCAGGGATCTCACTCAAAATTTTTGCAAATCTGATATAAAATTGAGCAACAAGTTTACCATTCTCAATGTAAATCTTCAAGAACTTATCATAAGAATTAGATATGCTTACTCTTTCTCCAAATTTCTCCATGAAGGCAAAATGCAACTCACTCCAAGATGAAATGAAACATGTTGGTAGAAAAGAAAACCAATCTCTAGCATCACCTTCCAAAGTCCGAACAAATAGTTTCATGTGCATGTCCTCATGAGAAATCTCATAGTCACCCATCAAATCATTGAACAACTCAACATGATCTCTAGCTGAAACAAGATGGTTCCCACTAAATTTAGGTAGTTTATTTCTAACATCATTAGGAATGACATTTGGGAAACCATGAATACCACTGAAATTTAATGGCATATATCGCTTGGTAGAAATAGATCTAAAAATTTCAATGATAGGCTGAATACTAGATGAAAGGAAACTTGACATTCTTCAAATATTTGAAACTCATTCACCCATAATAAATCTTAGATTCACAACTTGTAGCAGATCTACACCCTTCTACCAAATAAATCTCTTCAAATACACTTCACAAACTTAAAAACAATAGCTGAAATTCAATCCAACGAAGTGTATGAAACTTTTGAAACTATTCGCCTCCTCTTAGTGCTAAAACTCACTTGATGGAGAATACACTTTTCACAATCAATTTTCATGAAAAGAAAATACATGAAAATGAGAATACCTCAAGATCCAGATGGATCAAATTTCTCTGCCTACCATCTACAATAGTAGACCCAAAATCTTATCAAATCCTTACTGAACCTTTTGAATCAACACACCACAAATCTTGCAACCATTTAAATGTTTCAACCTTGTTAGATCTATTCTTCTCCTATAGCAACTAATCACATTTCATGTAGAATACTGCACTAGTATAGAGATTAACTTCAAGTCCCCACTCACATAAAGTGAGACATGAATTGAATTAGATTTGATCAAAACCACAAACTGATTTGAAACAAGAAAAGATAGAAGAAACCCTCTTCAGATTTATCTTGAATTTGAAACCTCTATACAAAGCTGAAACATAACTCTTCAACACCATTAGATCCAAACTACACTTCTCTTTTCAAACAAAAATTTCAACAACAAATTCAGATCTGCCCAACAATGTGCTGAAAGCCCTCAACAAAATACACATACAATCAAATGCCACTGGTTGCAGAGATGGAGTCATCACTCACAATTGTGAGAAAAGATTTTGAAACACAAATTATTATTGATCTAATTCTGAATCCGATTTTCAGCATGAAATAAACTTGCAGATCCTCAAACATTTTGAAAAGAGAACAAGATATTGATCAATCCTTTGACTCTAAAACTTTATAACAACAATTCACACCAAACTAAACTAATTGAGGATTTACTCATTTCTCAACATAATTTACATCCAATTTAAGAACTATTACTGCAAATGAATAAACCTCACTAGGGAAAAAATCCTTGCATACAAAACTGAATATGCACAATATATCAGAGATTTCCAACTACTTAATTCAGGCATTTATGACCTCTATCCCTAGTAGAGTCACCATTTTGTTGGTTTTTTAAAATGTTATAAGTTTTTAATTACCCCAATGAGAATATGGTACATCTAGGGGCAGCTAACTCCCATCTTCAACATACTATTTCAAACATCGAGCCAACTATAAGGCTAGACCCTTCTTCACTTCAGGCTCTATAAAACCTAGGTAGGTGGACCTTAAATTCAATCAATATGGTACAAGTGCAAAAACATACTCCTAAATCTATCAAAGCAAATTTAACCCTTATTTCTCCTAATGACTTATGCAGTGACAAAGAAGTGCAATAGCAAATTACAACTCTATGAAACATACAAGATGAGTGAGGATTAGACTATCCTAGCTCGTCAACATAAAATATAAAGATGATTTGAATTTGATTTGATTTTATGTGGGTGGGGAAAGTGGATGAAAACTAGGTATTAAAAAAAAACTTATGATCCTATAACAGATCAGTGCCTCATCCATTGGGCAATTCATGAATCTCCCTCATGTATTTTGGATATCTAGAACACATATCTTATGCCAAGACTCTAGATCTATCCATTTACCTTATAAATTGGATATCAATGTTTGATCTAAATCTCATTCTTACCTGATATCCTCCTCAATAAACTTGCAAATCTATTGATTTCCCTTAAGCATTTTCATAATTCTTTGAATTACAATCAACAATGAAGCAAGATATAGCCTTAAGGGACTGCAACTATGATCTAGGCTCTTGGTTCAAAGATCATAAAACATCACAACTCATTTAGAAAGGAGACAAGATTTAAACTAAAACTCAACATTTGTTATTCTTTGTATTAATTTCCTTGAAATAATACATAAAAATGCATGAAATTAACTCATAAAGAATCTAAGAAACCAGACTGTACAATGAACAAATGTTATCATACAAGAGAGAAAATGGTGGGAATGAGAAACTGATGGGATGGCAAGGGGGTGTCATAGCCAAAGCAAAAGCTTCATGGTCTAGAACCAGCACATCCTAGATCTTCCATTCAGAATTCATCAATTCTAGGGCCAATTCAACTAAATTTCTTCATTCTAGAGAAACTTTCCAATATTTTCCAACCCTTAAAATGAATGAAAGAAGGAAAGATATAGCAAGAAGTGAATTCTCATATCTGTTATGCCATTGACATGTGTCCACCTAGAATTCTTTCCCAAGAAGTTAAAAAACCTTCTCTCTACCTTCTCTTTGTAACTGCAAATCAAATCTTCATCATTTGGCTTCAAAAACACAAAGTATCTTAGATATTTGATGAGAATCATAACTGAATTTGATGCCAAATTTTAACTCAAGGAAAAAGTAAAAAATCAGTACAATATGACCTCCAAAATGCAAGAAAATTGTTTAAAGTCAATTTTCTCCACATTTAGACTTCAACAAGCCTTTACATCTACCTCATGACCAAATTTGATGCTCCTTGATGAATTTTGCCCATTCTAATGAGAATGCCCCAAGAATAAAAAATTAGCTTATAACATGAGCCAGTGAGCACCTGTGTAAAAACCAATCTTAGATTCAGAAAATTTAGATTGTTCTGGTTCCAACAGTATGTTGGAGTGCCTATTTTGAGAAAAAATGGCCTCTATTATGCCCATTTGAAAATTGGGCTTCTATTGATGACTTCCATAGCATTATTGCAAAAATTTAAACATTTCATATAGTTTGAACTATAATATAAATCAAAATTTATTTAAAAATTTCTACCCCTACATGTGAAACTTCTAAGAAAAAATAAAAATAAATTTTTGTTTGAAACCTTTGAATTTCTCCTACCTTTTCAATCCTAGTCAAACCTAGTTTGACCAACCTTGACACATGGCAAGATGTGATTGGTTCTAACCTGTACAACTAGTGCCACATGGCATCAAATGATTCATCCTTATCATCGCCACATCAACACACCACTTGGATGCCACTTCATGGTTGCTATGTTGCTATGTCAACTAGCGTGCAACTTTGCCTTAGCAACATAGCGACATCCATTAGATCTACCATGTAGCATGATCTAGTGCATCATTGAGATCTACTCACCATGTTACAACTTGCCCCAAAATCTATGCCACATGCCACCTTGTGGTTGGTCTGGAACTCCACATCATTGCTAAGTCATTCTATACCACTGCCTAGCTACCACTTGGCATCACATGGTTGGCTCTCAAGTCCACATCACATCTAGTCACTCTACACAGCTCTCACCAGATCTCTAAGTTTTCTAGGCTAGATTTTGAGATTTTTTGGCAGGTTTCCATGTCGCATGCTAGAAAATCTTGCCATTTTCCAGTGGCAACATAGCAACCACCAAAAATCTCTACTTTTCCTGCTAACAGTTTAAGTTTTTCTAGTGACCTCAACCCACTTTTCTAGCGACCTCAACTTGTGTGCTTGTTCAAAATTTAGTACCTATTGCCTCAAGCTAACCAAGCAGGGGTCCACCATCAGCAACTCATGGCTTTCAAAAAGCCACTATCTTGAAGACAACTTGAAGGGTGAGTGATTTAGTATTTAAAGACCAAAAATTACCCCAACACAAGCAATGTGGGATAAATCCCCTTTGCTATTTTCTACCCCTACTGCTTCTCTTCCTAGTTTAGCCTTGTTTGCACTAAATATACAATGAAAAAAACAATATGTATCCTACCGACATTCAAAATGTGGATGTCTAGGGCCTCAAAACTGCAGATGCCTCATTTGTCTAACTACCATGAGAGCATTTTGTTGGAAGAGTATTCTTCCTAGAAGTATCAATCTCCATGACACCAACTATTTACTCCTTCTAGACCTAGGTAAGGTGTATTCCAAAAATTAACACACACAAAGGAATGGACACCCATGTGAGACAAAGCCCACCATTTCCCCGGTGTTCTATTCCATGAGATCTACCTTCTTGGAGAGAGATCAATGCTATGCCTTACGGTCTATTCTCCTTGCTTACAACACCTACTTTAAATCTAGACTAAAATGCAATTTTAACCATATTTATTTCTTTCTCTATGTGTGCCAACATACACATTATCATTGGCATGATGACAATTTTCTCTATCACTCTTCTGAAATTACCAAAACTTGGATTTAGGGTGTGTCATTTGTGGCCCATAATTTCATTTGTGATTATTTCAATAAACTTGGTGGTTTCCTATGCTTCACTTTTCTTTGCACATCCAAACTTGATATGTTTCACTATTAACCATACACCTTTTTTGCTTGCCTGCCACCTCCTCACATTTTTTCTTATGTGCTACTCTTTTAAAAGGTGACTCCTTTTTCTTTGGAATTAGCTTCTTCTCATGCTTTAAATCTACAATCTTCTAATTCTTCTTTAGTGAGTTTACATTCCTTATTCTTGCTGATGAGAGAGGGAAAAGTCTCTTGTGTTGCTATAGTAGAAACTTGCATAGCAAAATGGTTGTTTTGTAGATTAGAGCCACAAACTACTCATGGTTGCTTCAAATCTCCTTCCTTACTACTGCATTTTCTATTGTGTGCTCAAAATGGTATTAAGGAACCTCTGGTTATACTCTCCACTTTATCATACACTCACTTATTTCCATTTCTAAGTTAAAAGGATACCATAAAAACAAAAAATTGTAGAACACCAGATCAACTTTAACCTAGAGTTTTATATTCACCGAGGACATAATTCCTATAAGAGTGTAATTATGAGCCATTGTTCTTATATTATATTGAAATATAATATGATTTCCTTTTATGTTAGCTTATAACCTTCAATAAAATTTCCAATTTTTGCAAAAGATACAGCAACCCTCAATATAGAGCATAGGGATTTAATTTTTCATAGTAGCTTGTAATCTTTTCCAAGCCATTCATTGATGCTCACCCATGAAAGAAATGAAGATGATGTTTGAGGATATTAGAGGCTTCAAAATACTTTCTCATGTTCCTTAACATCCCATGTATCTATTTTGATTATTAAATTGAGTATCACTATATGATCCATAATAATATGACGAATTTAACTAGGCCCAAAATGGGTTCGGGTAAAATTTTTTTTTGCATTCAGACAACTAATACTCCCAACTAATCCATAGAATATTTGATACTAACTGGAATCAATTTTGAACACTATTTGATCATTAAAACTCAGTTTATCACTTTTTGTTTGCAAACTGTGAATGTGTATGGAGGCCTGCTAGCTAGCCTTAGAAACTGATTCAATCAAGTAACCAGGCCACAAAAATTGGCATGAGTGTTCAATCCTACACACTCTATTATACAAATAATTCTCAGCCCATGAAAAATTCCCAATCAAAATATTTTAATTGCCAAACATCCATACTTCAAGTATCCTACAGGAAAATAGTGTTAAAAAAACATAAAATGGGCTTAGGTTTGGTATTATCAACTCGGTTATTGATCACTTGGGGTTCTGAAAACTAGGTTATATGTTCTTTTCCATTCAAAGGATAAAAATCCATAATTAGGGATTATGACAAATAACAGGACAAATTTGGTGAATTTCCAAAAATAGGCACTTGGAAATTTTAAACTAGGAAATGTGCCAAAAAGTAATTTTTGGTAAACGGATAGATATAAGAAAGTATGCAGATGGATTCTTCTTGACTTGAGAATTGACATACTTCAAGGATTTTCAGGACACAACATGATGGTACAATCCATTTAGGCTAACCAATCACAAGATCAAAGTTATAACATTCTGAATAGGGTTATAGATCAATCAGGATACCTTGGTCATTACAAAACAATGTAAACTGTGTTGTGCCCAAAAATTAGGGCAAAAACACACCAACAATTTTTTATTTTTATTTTTAAAGGATTAATAACACCACTAAGTTTGATATGTTCAATTATACGTGTTAAATTATAGGTTTAATGAGGAATAGATACATGATTTCCTAATGATGTCCTGACATCCTAATTAAGTTAATAATCATGAATAGGAATAGATCATTAAATTTAAACTTTCATTATTAAATCAATCGATTAAATTAAACATTCCAATTTCAATTTATCAAAAGGTTTAACACATTATCACATTTATTCTCTTTTAAAGTATGAATGAACAATACATTTAAATTATATGAAATCAATTAAATAATAAACAAAATAGATCTAATTATTTTGAAGTATTAAAATCATAGAACTAACTCTAATTATTCGAACATTTGATATAAAATGTATCCACTGAGAAAAAAAAGGTATCTAACATTCAATTACTCGGCTTAATTTCACACTGACCTTATAATGCCATTGTTACCCTAAAGTTAGATAATAAGTCAATTAAAACAACTAACTAATATTTTGATATTAACTAAATTATACCCACTTCAAGTTTAAATATTAAGATGAACTATATCCTATAATATTAACAATGTTAATGTAGAACGTTTAAAAGATAACTAAACTAACAAAATCAAAATACTTACTATACTAATTTTAAATTAAAACATTTGAAATCAAATCTAATTAATATCCTAAAACTAAATACTACATATCAATTACTTAAAAATTAGAAATGAAAAAACTAACTACCTTTAATTAACAAAATTTGAAAATGACATATACTAACTACATCACCCTTTTATCATTCACCTATCTCTCATTATCTACTAACTTAACATATTAAATTTTATAGATTAATTAAAGCACTTAAATATATTCATATATATTAAAAGAGAGAGTTTAAAATCAAACTAACTAAACAACTCATATACCAAATTATACTAACTAATTAAAATAGTAAACAAAAACTAACATCTAACATTAATTATAATTACTTAAAATTATTAAATTAAACTAATACTAAATTAATTCAAATACATTTTTACTTAACTTTCTTAACAATTAAAAACTAAATTTACATTATCTAGATTTTCTAACATTTATTAGAACTCTAACATTTGTTACATACTAACATAAAAGAAAACTTAATTTAAAACCATGCTAAACTACTAACCTAAGCTAAACTAACATCTAACACTAACTCCTAACTACACTTATCCTTACTACCTTCTAACACTTAAAAAAAGAATACATACTAACTTACTAACATTAACAAAAAACATACTAACACTAACCCTAGTAAGCCCCTAACCCTCCTAACTAACCCCAGCTGCCCAACACTCTTCTCTGCATGTGGCCCTATGTCTGTACACGTAGAGCCAAGTACTGTGCATAATCCAGGTCTGCAGATACATTTTTCTAGCCAAGGCAATCCGCATGGTAAAATGGGTTTGAAATAAGTTTAATATGTCACTCATTTAAGGTGACTTGCCCCCTCCCACCAAAGTCCATCTCCCTTATGACAAGATTTCCATGGGGATGCGTGAGCCCATCAAGCCTCAAGGCCTTGTCAATGCCTAGTAAGATAGGGGGGTCAAAGTTTAAGTTTTCTTTAAATTTTTATTGGTAGGACAGGGAGTTATGGTAAATAGTTAGGTAGATAGAAACTTAGGATATTTGTTTAACGTATATGTCTCTTCTTTTTTTGTTTTTCTCTCTTTTATTTATATATTTAAAAATAGCATATTTAATAAGTTAGAAAGGATATTTGAGAGAATCTTTTAAGATTCTTTGTTTCAAAAGAAGAGATTAAATTTTCTCCATACAAACTCCAGAGAGAGTTTTTGCTCCTGGGAGTTTTTTTTTTCTTTTTTTTTTCAAAAACCATATTATTCTAAGTCTTAAAATTTTGAGAGCAACTATTTCTTCTTTTTAATTTGGATTGGGGGGGAAGGTTCTATTATTTCCTAATTAGATTTTAAGCCATCCGTATCAAATACATAAACAACAATATTATTAATTTTCTTTCTAGTGCTGATTCATGATAATACTAGTGAAGTTCCAATTCAATACGAATTTTCTTAACCTAGTTTGAACTTATAATTGCAAGATTTTATTTCATTGTATTATCAAATTTAAACTGAATCAAATGAATGCATTTACAAACATAAGAAGAAAAGTCATCACATCTACCATCAAGTAACATAAGCAAAACTGATACAACGAACATCTCATATGCAAGAAACATTACCCTTTTTTTCTCTCTTCTATTAATCAACCTAGTTCAAGGCTTCGTTGGGAAAGAACTAGTAAGAAAACCCAACATCCTTGCTGAATACATCAAATTTTAAACACATTTTTACATAATGTTACAATTCAATTGAATTCTCTTCTAGGCCTTTCACAAGAGGTCTTTTCCAATATCTTCAATGCACCAAGGGAACCATGGGAAAGACAAGAACTGACCCGAAGGTAAAGCAACATATATGATGAACAATTCAAGCATTCATTCCTAACCCAGTTTTGCACAATAGGTTCGACATTGAACCAAAATAGGGGGGAGGTGGATTTTCTCAATAGGAGACATCAATCACCATACCATAACATAGCCCTTTCGGGGCTAAAATTCAAGAACTTTCATTCTTCTACAAATGCCCTTTTGAGGCCAATATAACAAGGGTTTTCATTCCTTCCCTTCTTCAAGAATTCAAAATTTCATCCAAGGTATGTGATGATAAGTAGGGGCCCATACACCCTACCCTCTTTCCCTCTTCTCACCATGAGAGGAGACTCTACACTATTGAGGTCCAACTAAGGCCCTTCCCCCATACTTGGCCACTTCTTCCCTATCCGAGGGTGAGTAATGCCAAAACAATCCCCATGAAATCCCCTCAAAATTTGAAAGCAAAGCATAAGAATGACATCCAAGAACAAATTAAGATCCCTCCCCAAACAACCTCAACACACATGCAAGAAATACAAGAACAACACAATGCCTTATGCATGAACCAAAGTATGAACAATATGAAGAACATGATCAAAAGAGTGAAGAACCCTACCTTTACAAAAGAAAGTTATGGTAAAATGACAAGTTGATAAGAGCTTATCCTTCCTTTCCTTCCATCTTCAAACTTCTCTCTAAAAACTAGAGATTGGGTAACAACCCCAAAAATTCTCCAAAATGTATCTAAATATGATCCTAACTCAACTAGACTTTAGGTAACCCCAAGGTGGAGTTTGAGTCACCAACTCATGAAGGATACAAATCAATTTTCGCAATCAACCAAAAGTAGGGTTTTTGAGTGACCCTAAAATTCAACCAAAGAGGCTAAGGGGGTGGAAAGTACTCCCAACCCATACCCTTACCCCTAGGGTACTTAAATTTAATATTGTTTAGGCCTTAAAGACTTAATAGGGACCAATCAAAAGCTAGGAAAATTTTAAGACTACATAACAACCTTCAAAGAAATACCATTGAAATTAGCACAAATTAGCAAGAGGTTCAGTTCCGTCTTTTCATTAGGTTTCTCCGCTAAACATCTTGCACACTCATTGCACACATCAATAGTTCAAGAAATCACATGCATTATGTAAATTATGTATAATAAAAATCATATAAATTAAAAACATCTATCTTTCTACTAATCAATTGTTTATCTCATTCTACTCATATCTTTGACCATTAAAATTGCATAATCAAAGTGTTAGTTCTGCATTCATTTACTTCATCATTATACATGTTCATAAAGCATTAAATGACAAAATCAAATATCTAAAAGTAAGGCATCACACATCATAAAATAGCATAATAATGTTCAGTGCATCAAATAATGTCCTGACATATCGAGTCATGAGTATCAAAATAATAATGTATCAACTATGCTATGATGGGTTGGGGGGAGGCCTCACACCTACCTAGATAGTTACATAAATCAGAACATGAAACTTTCATAAAATCAACTTTTTAATTCATTTCTACCCACATTTAATCATCTAAATCACATAATCCATATAACATAACTTATTCGTTAATTCAAATTGAAGAACCAAAATAATCATCGCTAGGCATGCATACACCTAATCATCATAAAAACAGAAATTAAAGAATACTGAACTATCTGAAGCATATAACTTAATCATCAAGGTATCAAATCAACACTCTTATCATTAGGTATAAATGCTTCATATCATCGTTAGTGAAATTTTACTATTTTAACAGTTAAAATGATGTAGTAATTCTTTGAATCGCTAACTATTAAGCAAGGATGTATCAACTACTCTCTATTTTATTAATACATTCACAATATAAGCATTACTTCATATCCATTTCAAACTCCTATAATGGTTTAATAGAGAAAAAAAATCATATTTAAAAAGTACGTGTGAAGAGGTACCTTACAAACTAGGTTTTTAATCATGTTAGCAAATTGATCAAACAGATTTTTCATGATCTCAAAATTTTAACATATGAAGTGTCTAACCCTTAGAACATAGTGCAAAAATAATTTCTTCATTTGGGTCAATTGGTTCAAAGATATCATTGGTGAAACAGGGCTTCCCAGAATTTTGAATAACTACACAAATGCACGAAACAATAAATGACCAACTTTGAGGGGTTCAAAACAGATTCAAAATGACTTGAAACTTGTAATATAGGTTCTTTGGTATGGGCACTAAACACTCCCAAAGCAGTGGTTCATGAATTTTTTTTGGTTAAAAGATATTCAAAGACAAACTAAGCCTCCTGTCACTATTTGACACTTGGGCATAACTACGAGTTTTGACACTAGCTCAAAATGGGACTTCACCGAATGATTCAAGATGGCAAAATAATATTGTGGATCACATGCATGTGTCAAATGAAAGGTGTTAAGACACTAAAACACCATCTAGGCCTCAAACTAACAATTGGCTAGATATGCATAAAAAGCACTTTAGGGCATTGATTCTTCAAAATTTTCAATATGTGACTGAAAATTGACCATGCAACTTTCAGTCCCAACAGGAGCAACCAACTGCCGGGTCTTAGGATTCCTTGAGGAGAGCTAGAGAGAAGATATGATAGGCCTCTCAAAAGTTAGGAGAGCTGCAAATCTAGATAGCTATGTGAGGCACCTGTATAACTGAGTGGGATTGTGAGATTCATAGGCTATGAGAGTAGCTAAATATAGCTAAGAGGAGGGTAGAGCAACTATGGGATGAGGTCTGATTATAGGTAGCACAAGTAGCCTAATATTTTGTAGCCTACTTTATAGTTGTACTAGATGAGGCTCAATAGGTGCCCTGATTCTCATAGTATGCTTAGGAGTTAGGAGGTGCGCAACCACCTACTAGGCTAGATATGCCTCCTCCTCCTCCTCCAGGAGGTGAGGGTGCAGGGGAGAGTTAGACTGATTTTCTTTGAGTTTTTGATCTGGCTATGTATTGATTGGTGTGCCAACACCATTTTGTATCATTTTTTATTGATAGCACTCAAGTAGCATTCATTTTTGGTACTGATGTATTTTTTTGATACTGATATAAATATATGAGATTTTGAGTTGAGTATCATTGTCATTGTTTGTCTATTAACTTGATGTACATGAGATATTTTATGTGATGATTATGAGATTTAGATGTGATATATGAATACAAATTTGATTTGATGTATGAATGTAGTGTAGATGAGATTAATTATGAAAGTATGTATGAAATGAAAATGTAATTGAACTGACATCACATGTAGTGTTCCATATTTTTGTTAACGGTGATAGATATTCCATTGGAGAGCAAGAGGATAAACCAAAGAACCGAATGCTTGTGTAGCCACAAAGAAACCTGATACTTTGAAGAGACCAACAATCCCTCATCAAAAGATGTAAGTGAATTAACCATCAAACCATGCATTTATGCAATGTAGCCCTATGCTAGATGCAACCCTAGGTCTAGTTACTAGGCTTCTTCAATTTTCATCATTGAGCATGTAGCAAATCCTAGACATCATACAATTCCCACTAACATTGCAATCATGGGAATATGAATAAGACATTTGTTCTAGTTTTGTCAAGATTAAATGTAAGTATTTGAGGCTCAAGAAACTAGAATGACCAAAACATTTGTCCCTTTTAATGTAGCAAGTTAACATAAGCATCAAAGCATAAATGCTAGGATGACCAGAATGTTTCTTGCATGCAGACACACTAGACACACAAGAGATCCTTCTTATGCTAAATAATTAGTAAGTATTCTATCCATAATGACCCTTGCATTCCTAACCTAAGATAGGAGTGTGCTAGATATACTTGCAGTGACCCATATATTCACTTAGTAGGATGAATATTAGTATTTACTATAGCATGAAGAGTTCACTCCAACAAGCAAGGAGAAGAACCAACCTTATTGATGTATTCATATAAAAGGAGTTAAGGTACACATGGCCATCTAATACAAGATGGAGGCTCTTATAATGGACAACCCTCATATATGAATGCTTTAGATTATTATAACTAAACCACAAATAGAAAGTAAAGAAAAGATCATGTCCCCAATTATTGCTTTTGTAGTAAGAAATGACATCATCAAGTTGCTTGAGGAGACATGAAAAAGTGAATTAACCAAAGAAAAAGCTCATCATATCCAAACAAGTATATCATGTTGAGTTTAGTATTTTTGTGTTATAGGATTGATGTCAAGTGTTAATGTCCAAAACATGGATGAAAGAAATCTATTCAGTAGGGTGACAATGATAAATAGACATAGTCAAGATGACTAGTGACTAAAATCAAAGAGAAATCTTCATGAAGAAGAACCATAGTTGGAACTAAGTGATAGTAGAAAAACACAGTTAGATTGACTAGTGACTAATGCAAGAGAGATCTTCTATAAAGGGGAATCTCAGAAGTGGCACGAATGATCTAGTTATTATCACAAGGGAGACTCCATAAAGGAATCTCCAAAAGTGACATGAACGAAAGTAGGCAAACACAGTGAGGACCATCGATGACTATCACAAGAGAGACTCCATGAGAGGAATCTCAAAAAGTGACACAAATGATAGTAGGCAGATGCCGTGAGAACCACTGGTGACTGTGACAAGAGAGACCCTATGACACTATAGGGTGGTGCCCCCAAGTTCTAACAAGATTCAATCCATGGATACATGAGCAAAATAAACAAACTAAAGTGGGGAAGCAACTGTACAGGAAGCTAGAAGATGTGTTGCAAGATATGGTAGTTGAACAAGAGGTGCTTTTTTACTATATTTTCACCTTCTTGGTAGAGATTCTATTTTTTTTTTGCTACCATGATGCATGTTTCTAGGTTTTCACCAATGGCACTTTTTTTTTTTTTTTTTTCATTTTTTAAATTTATTTTATTATTATTATTTTTTGTTATTTTTTGGTATTAGCAAGGTACCCATTGCTAGGTTTTCACTAGGATAATGATTTTTTTAGGACTTTTTGCAATTTTTAGATTTGTCTAGGACATTTAAGTATATACAGAGAGCTTTTGAGATCAGAGCAGCTGCAAAACTGCTTCAAGTGGAGAGTGTTAATGGGCTCTTTGAGCACCTCTCCCTCAGTTGTAGAAAGCTGGTAAGCACCATATCCAAACACTATAGTGACTATATAAGGACCAAGCCAGTCTAGTTCAAACTTCCCTTTTTGGACCCATTGTTGTTGATTCTTAGGGTTTTATCTAAGGATGAGATCACCCAATTGGAAGTTATGTTGCTTAACTTTCTTATTGTAACTTCTAGACATGCACTACTAATAAGCTCGAAGATGATTGCATGCCACTTGCTAACATTCATCTAACAACACTAGCTCTTGAAGTTGAGATACTCTGTATTCATCATTAGTGATGAGGCCCTTCATGGAGATTCTTAGAGTAGGAATATCAACCTCAATTAGAAGCACAACATCTACTCCATAGACCAAAGCAAGGGGCATTGTACCCATAAAAGTTCTAATACATGTTTTTTATGCCCATAAAGCTGGATTAATTTGAAGGTGCTAGTCCCTTCAAAACTTACTAACTATGTGATGCAATATCTTGAGGATTGCCTTGTTGGATGCCTCTGCTTGGCCATTACCCTGGGTGTAATAAATAGAAGACCAATGTTGTGTAATTCTAAACTTTTTGCATAACTCCTTGAGGTTTTTGTTTCTAAACTATCCTTTATTGTCAGTATTAATGGAGGATGGTACACCATACTTGTATATGATGTAGTTTGTGATAACAGAGCTACAATTTTTCCATTTGCTATTGTGAGAGGTACTACCTCTACCAACTTCATGAAGTAGCCTATAGCCATAATAATGAAATTATGTCCATTAGAAGAAGATGGGTGAATTTGACCCACAAGATCAAAGGCCACAATGTGGTAAATGGAATCAACTCCCTAGCTAGAGCATGAATCAAATTCCATGGAGCTGGAACTATTTATAAGATTTGACATACTTGATTGCCTCTTGCTCCATATTTGGCCAGTAGTAACCAACTCTAATAAGTTTACAAGCTAGTGTCAAGCCATTTGAGTGAGACCTACAAATACCCTCATGAACATCAATTAATATGCATTTAGACTCTTTAGATTCTAGACACCTAAGGAGTGTTCTGTCAAGACCTCTCTTAAACAAGTTGCTAGCAATAATGACATACCATGAAGCATAATGGATAAGGTGATTTTTTCATTCTAGGTTAGACCATCTAGAATAGTTTGATCACATAGATATGAGTAGATGTGGTGGTAGTGAGATGAGTCTTGTCCCATGATAGAATCATCCTAGATTTAGAGGTATCATAGGCAAGGTAGAGTAACATTTCCACTAGGAACTCGTGTCAAATATCATTCTCTAGCATTTGTAGCAAAGAAGTGAGAGTAGCGATGGCATCAGCTACTTTGTTGTTTGCTCAAGGAATTTGTTGAAAAGTGATATGAGAAAATTATTTCTTCATATCATCAACCATGCATTTGTAAGGGATTAATTTCTCATCCTTTGTTTGATACATATCATTAACCTAGTTGATTATGAGTTGAGAGTCCCCAAAGATGTTCAACTGATTCACTCTCCATTCAGCTGCAATCTTCATGCCATTAATCAAAGCCTCATATTCTGCAATGTCATTTGTACAAGCAAACAAAATCAAATATGTCTTAGGGAGTGAATACCTCTATGGCGTTATGAAGAGTAACCCAACATTTGTATCCGTGTTGTGTGAAGGAACTATCAAAGAACATCACCCATGTTTGGTGTGTGAGTGTTAGAATTGTTTCATCAAGAAAATCAATGTTCATCAGGAGAAGACTCTGCATAGTTGCATCTACTAGTTGATCAATGATTGCTTGTCCCTTGGTAGCTTTTCATTCAACATATTAAATGTCAAATTTTCTTAGTATCATGACCCATTTAGCTAATCTCCTTGTTAGAGTTTCCTTACTAAGTAACTACTTTAGTGGATCAAATTTAGCCACCAATCATGTAGTGTGAGAAAGCATGGAGTACCTCAACTTTTGAGAAGCAAATACAACTGCCAAGCAACCTTTCTCAATGATATTGTAATTCATCTCATAAGAGATCAATATATGACTCAAACAGTAAATATCCCTTTCCTTGTTATCACTATCTTCTTGAGCAAGTAGGATACCCAAAGAAGTTTCTATGGTAGAGATGTAAAAAATCAATGGCTTCCCATAAATAAGAGGCATTAAGATTGGTGGATTAGCAAGATATTGTTTTATCTGTGTCAAGCTTTGCTCATAATCTTGATTCTAGTTATATTTCACACCTTTATGTAGAGTTTTGGTGAAAGGTTGTGGTCTATCCACCAGCTGTGAGATGAATCTATGAATAGATTGAAGTCATCCCTATAAGCCTCTCATCTAGTTGATATTATAGGGTGGAGGCATATCCATGATTGCTTGAACTTTCCTTGGATCAACCTCAATTCTTGTTGTAGACACAATGTATCCTAGTAGTTTTCCTGATGTTATGCCAAATGCACATTTCTTGGGATTAAGCCCTCAACTAAATTTTTCCATGTGATCTAGAATAGGTCTCAAATCTTGAAGGTGAGTATTGCACTTTATGATATTGACCAAGGTATCATCCACGGAGTCTTCCATGGTCTTATGCATCATGTCATGAAAAATTGTAGTGATTGCTCTCTGATATGTAGCACCAACATTTTTCAAGCCAAATGGAATTACATTCCAACAAAAGGTTCCCCATGCACATGTAAAAGCAATCTTTTCCTGATCTTATGATGTAATTTTGATCTAATTATAACCAAAAAATCCATCCACGAGCGAGTACATCTCATATCCTGCCATCGTATCCACTATCATATCAATGTTAGGAAGTGGAAAATTTATCCTTACATGCTAAGTTCAGATCTTAGAAGTTTGTACAAACTCTAATAGATTTTTTGTGCTTGGAGACAAGAATAATGTTGGATAGCCATTTAGCATAATCAATGAAATGGATGAAATTAGCCTTCAGAAGCTTCTCCAATTTAGTTTTGACAAGTAGTACAACATGAGGATGCATTTTCCAAAGTTTTTTTAAAACTATTTTAACACCTAGGGTGATGGACAAATGATTCATAATGAGATCAGGATCTAGTCCTGGCATGTCAGAATATGTCCATCCAAAGTTTATCTTCTTCTCTCAGAAGAAGGCAATGAATTCTTCTTTTGCTTTTGGAGATAGTGATTGTGCTAGATGTATCATGTAAGGATGTTCTTTTGTGCCCAAGTTGATTGGCTATGTTGTCTCTATCAACACTGATGATCTTTCTTGAAAATGACTAGGAAGTGTATCAAATATCTCATTTACAGGCACCTCAGAGAGGTTTTCACCCTTGGATACATCTTCTATTTTTACATTTTTAGGTTTTGACACTGCCACAATGTGATTATCACCATCAAATCTTCTATTTTTTCTTTCTTTTTGATTGTATGACTGAGATAATTGATGTTAGTTTCAGTCCTGTTGATGCTTTGTTCACTAGTCGAAGACATTACTAGTTCGATAGTGTTTAAGTAACAAGTAAGATCATAGTCATTTTTGAATGTGGGGACTTCACTAGATGTATTATAATTATAGTCTATAAGCTTGGGATATGTGAGTGAAAGAGTAGTGGTGGATTTGATTGCATTCATAGTAGAATCATTAAATGCTTGTACTAGCAATTCAAGACCTAGAGCGGTGTCATCCACAAGTGTGTTTGAATGCCTTTGAGTACTAACATCATCAACTAAAGACTTGAGGATACTAGTTGGATTAGACCTATTTGACCCAACCCTAGGTTAGTTTTCATAGACATGAACTCGATTGATGTCTTTATCTGTAGTTTCTTTTGAAAGGGAGTCAAATTCATATTCCTTAAAATTAGTGCTACATTGTGAAAAACCATAGAATTCCTCGACATTGATAGGGACATACTCTCCTTCATCATCTAGAATTTTGCACAGGTACTCAATGTGTAATAACTGACTAGACTCTCCTTGTTCTAAATGGGCATGGTGTGAATCTATATTGTCCTCAGAAGAATCACTAGTACCATCCATAGTGTCGACATGTGGCACAAAGTCATCAAGTTCAGCAAAGAATTTAGCAAGATCATGAGGAATAGGATAAGGGTAAGGATCCTCATCATCAAAATTATCTTCTTGAACATCAGACTTAGCTTGTAACTCATTTTCGGATGAACTCTTAGGTTTAGGTATGAATTTGTTAATCCCTAAATGGAAGGGAACCTTCTTAAAGCCTAGACCATATGTATCTCTATTTCTTTGAGATATTGCTTTAATAGGATTGATAAGACCATTGTTGTTGCATCCAATAAGATCATTTCCCTTTAGCCAAAGCATTTCATGAGTCTAAGACCAAGGCCATATTTCACAGGAGTGATCTCATGAGCCTATTCTATGAGGTCAACTAGAGTCTCCTTTTTGTAAAGCCATCTAACAATGGCTCTATTTTCACTTTTGTCCTCTAAGGGGACTATAGCTTTGACAAGAATACCATTATACTTGGTTTGAGATGTCAACATAAATGGCTTCTTACTTCAGATGGTCTCCCATAATGATGGGGAGACTCAGGAAGAGATGTCAATGAAAACATTGGTTCTATGTGGTATTCACCCATGCTAGCTTCTTTTAGCTTGAGCGATTGCTCAATTTGCTTCAACTTGTTATCATGATAATCAGTAGATTCCTTGTTAGTGGGTACAAAATTCTCAATAGATTTCAAAATATTTTAGGTATAGCTAGTACTTGCAAGGATAGTGACTTCAAAGCCATGAAATGGGAATTTTATGCTTTGATGGTATTTGGATGGCACATCACGCATTTGATGTATCGATAGCCTTTCTAGCATAATATTGTAAGCTAAGGGGATGCCAAGGACTTGACAAGTGACATCCCTTTCTACAAGACCAACATGGATAGGTACCACCACAAGACCTAAAGACCTTTTCTCAACTTTTTCATATGCTTTGATAGTGATCTTGCAACGAGCATCAATAGACTCCTCAGAATAGTCTAATTGTCTAAGCAGAGCAATAGAGACAATGTTCAACTCAACTCCATTATCGATAAGTACTAGTTAGACATGTGTCTAATGTATCATGACCTCAATGTGTAGAGGTTGATTGTGTGGGTGACTTAATGAATTCTCATCCTCCTCAGAGAAGGACATATAGTAAGGAGTGGTCAAATGACCTACCATAGATTGAAATTGCTCAAGATCAAGATCTTGAGGAACGTTTTCCTTAGTAAGGGCTTTGTTAAGAATCTGCCTATGGGTAGGCAAGATTTTGAGTAGCTCAAAGATTGTGATTTGAGTATTAGTTCATTTTAATTGATCGAGGACACTGTAGCTAGTGGGTGCTAAATTTTTTGTGAGTTTCACACCTCTGCCAAATGGATCAGCAAGGGTTTTATCTTTGTGTTGTTCAAGATTAGGAGTAGAAGGTACAGGGCCTTTGAGTACCAACTTGGCATGAGAACATGTAACAACATTGGTATAGTATTGCAAAGATTTATTGTTAGCTTTGTGGGAAGTAGGTCCCCTCAAGATAAATGGTGTCTTGGGTTTATTGTTATCTTGCTTGCCCTTGATGGTAATAATGTCACAGTACTCAAAATTCATAGGTTCAACCATGTTGATTACATTGTTGTCATTAGAGTATGTATAGTTGACCTCATTGTTAGGTTTTGGTTTTGAACTCTCTCTTTTTTTGTAAGATGGGAAGGGCTCCTTGAAAGCCTTGTGATCTAAATTCTCATTATGTCTGTCCACCACAATGTCACCATCATCAATCATGTCCTAGACTTTGTGATGTAGATTTATGCAGTTGCTAGTTTTGTGTCCCTTATTTTGGTGGTATTTGTAGAATGTGGTTTCATTCAAACATGGTGGGTGTGGTTGTGGGTAATAAGGGTGAGAGTTTTCCAATGGTGAGATGAACTTGTTTTGCAACAAGGTCTTCTAGACCACATCCAAGGGTTCACCCAGAGGTGTGTATTCTTGTTTTGGATGTGAAACCCAAGATGAGTTCTTTGGTTTATTTTTGGATGTCTTATTGTCAAGATGAGGTTTCTCAACATTCTTGGTTGTGTTGAGACTATCTATGAGACTAAAGGTTGCCTTAGTAGGTTTAGGAGTGATGTTGTTAACAACTCCATCATGCACAACCTCTCATTTTTCATTCACATACTTGGATTTGTCCTTGTTAGAGGTGGATCCTTGTTTTGTGTCCTTTTGAAGGATGAGCTCACCCCTTTTGACCATGAATTCCTCTATGCAGATAGCTTGTCTAACCATTTCTTTGAAGGTGCGTGGACCTTGAATTTGGACTCTATACCCAAAATTAGGTAGGAGGTTATTAGTGAAGATGTCAAGCTTTTCTATTTCAAGAATCTTACATGAATATTTAGTATAAAGTTGTCCTCGCCTCTGAAGGAATGTGAAGAAAGGTTCACCAACCCTCTACTTATGATTACACAAATCTTGAATGTTAATAGGGTGTTGAATGTTGTGATAATACTGGTGGACAAATAAGTTGGAAATTTCATCAAACATTTTGATACCAAGAGGCAAGTATGAAAACCACTCCATAGCCTAACCACCTAGCCTTCTTGGGAATAGATGCATGAGATATGTTTGATTATGCATAAATTCCATAGACAAGGTACTAAATTATTGCAAATGATCTATGAGGATCAATAGTTCCAAAGTATTTATCATACTTAGGTAATTCAACTCCTCATTGAAAGGGAGGCATGTCTATACTCCTGTCAAATGGGAATGGACAAAGAGTACCAAAGGTGTACATTTTCATAGGTTTTTCTTTATCATGCATCATTTGAGCTAGTTGGTCTTGCATGGTTTTCAATTTTTTTGGAGTTTGGAAGTTTTAGTTTCCTCTTCAAGCATGATGATAGTTTCCACATTGAAATGATGGGGTAGCTTAGCTCCCTCTTGGGAAAGTTTGACTATGTATTTTTTCTTTCTCTTCATTTAGCAGGATTTCCATGACCTTTTGAAAGATTTTGTCCTTACAACACTTTGTTATGTGTTTAAGAAGTATTTCCACCTCTTCTTGCTCCTCATCAGTGTAATGGTATTTTTCTTTGTCATTCCTAGGTTGGTCTTAGTTTTTTCTATATTCAGAATGTTTAGGTTCATGATCAGCCATTGTAGGAATCTGAATGGTTTTAGTGTATTTCAATTGGAAAGGTCCTTTGAATAAGAATTCAGCTCTATTGTTTGGAGATGTAAGACCTTTGCTAGTTTTAGGATCCTCTTGATACAAGGGGTTCCTAGTTTGTTACAAGTTTATAGAGAATGTTCTTTGAATGTGAGGTGATCTAAGAAGTGAAGGGGATCATGAAGACTCCCCATTGGGTGAACTGGACATAGATTATGTAAAAAGTGGAATGCATCCTCTACCATGATTATGACCCCTAGCTCTACCTCATCTAAGTCTAAGGGGATAAAACATGTTTCCACTTCTTGTTTCCATAGTCATAGACAAGGACAAGAAGCAAAAACCTAGACAAGAACCACAGTGGAACATAGTCTCAAAAAGGTGAGATAAGAGTTTAGTATACTAAGGTACGAGTAGTTTGACTAAGGGCTAGAATAGCCAAGGATTATGACTATCATGACACAGAGAACAACTGACACTAAAGGAAAAGAAAAAAGATAACTAAGAGACAAGACTAGTTAAAATGTGGATCACAAGTCATTAGTTAAGTAGGATGCTGCTATTTTTGACTGTTTGCAGATAGGAAAGAGGTAAACTATTGTAGGAAACAAACCAAACTAAGAGCACAGGTAGCTCGAATAGACAATTTTCATAGTTTGGGTGCAAGATTTCGTATAAAGATTCTCAAAGATCTATTCAAGAAAGTGTAAAGAAGCTAGGTGAATATTTAAAACAACAATTTTGGACTAGAATTCTCGTGTAAAGACCTATATAGGGCCATGTGAGGAAGTGCTAGAATGACAACTAAAGAGGATTTTGATGTAAAAAGGACAAGTTTAGAAAGATCTCACATGAAGACTTGGGTAGAGCCATGCAAGGAAATGTGAAATAAAAAGGTTCTCACATAGAATTTTGAAAAACTAGGTGCAAAAATAGAGACCAGGCTAACAATAGAACATGGATTTTGAAGGTTTCAGACTATTCTAGATAGATTGTTGGTTGATTTGGAAGATTTCAAATAGATAGAAAGGTTGGTTTTCAAGTGGTTAAACAACATTTGGTTTCAAACAAGATCAGTGAATATTTGCAGAAAGACACGAGAATCAAACAGTAATCAAATACAATCCAACCGAGGACAAAGCAAGTTAGAAGGATGGGGGAGTCTTGAATTTTCATTTTTTTAGATAGGTTTGAACATTTTTAAGATTCACTAACAAATGCACTTTATCCCTAGAACAAAAAATGGTAGAGGCAAAACCTTTGTCCCACAACTTATGTGCATGCATGCAACTCACACAGCCATGTCACCCCCTAGGGGGTGCCCATGTTTTTGGTGTATTCAAAGGGCTCAATAACATACATGTTGAATGAACACCCTTTTAGAGGGGTTAAGCATGTATACCACCTTCCAATGCCCAGTAGCATGCCTATGGTGAGTTGTACAAGAGAGATTCTTCCCCCTCCTTGCACAAAGATTATGCCCCCATTTAGAGGTGAACTGGGTAGCAACTAACTAAAGGTTTTTTCTTGGCTTCCACTCATATTAATCCCTTATGGCTCCACAAGTAGAGTTAAGACTAGTAGCCCACACCAACATCTAAAAGTGTGCACACTTGACTAGTAAGACTAGAGTTGGCACTGGCTAGTGCAACAAACAAAGTCTCTTCTTGATATGTGATATCAAGAATGAAGAAGAGGAAATTAATATGGCTTCAGAATCTTTTTCTCTAAAAAGGTTCTTTATTATAGTGAGTTGGAATCTTTGACGAAATGAGTGTGCTCACTTGGGTCATTCCCAGAGATTTGATCACTTTTGTAGGCCCTCTAAGGGTTGACTTAGACTGGGTGGTTTGGATCTAAGGGTCCAAGTTTCTAATTTCCCTCAAAGGGGAAAGAGCATACTTCTCTATTGTATTACCTCACCCAAACACACAAAACACATTAATCACCAACTTAGCTTAATTGATCTAGACTTATCCTTTCTCAAGATTTTGATTCCCTAAAAGGAAATCATCATCCCTTCATAGAAGAGGATTTGCACTAGAGAACCACTAAGTTGCTTGCCTCCCTTAGATGTCATCTTTCAGATTCTTCTAGGTTTCTGATTTACCCTTGGTCATGACCTCCAAGTGGTAAAGAGCATACTTCCCTATTCCCTTGTCTTGCACCCTACAAAGTTCACAAGCCCTAATTAGACTATGTTTGGAAAGCAAGAAAAAACCACAATGTTTTATGTGGGTTTTAAAATTGATCTTCAATAATCATATCTTTAGCAGCATCTTGCAAACATATAGTCAGTTCATGTTTGGAAAGTTTATATAAAAGGAATCTTTTTCAATCATCCTGAAAACCACTATTATGTTGTAGAAAAATTAGAAAGCTGAAATAAAGATGCTTTAGAGAAAACATGTTAGTGAAACAAAATGATAAACAACATTCTAAAAATTTTGCATTTTATCTATGTTGTTACAAGGTTTTGCGCAAACTTTTACATAGATCCATATGAGCTCTTACATTGACCCACACAAGAAAATGAGATGTCGCATGAGAAACCATGTAATGGGGCACTTTTTCATGCTAGATAGTGTAGAGAAACAAGTAGAACCCTCAAATCTTCACGCAAAAATGAGATTTTTCACATGAAAATATAGAAATCTATACATGTAGGTACAATAGAATCATTAAAATATTAGAATATAAAGTGAATGAAGCCAAAAAAATTATCTTTCTCAAGCCCCATAGTGGGTGCCAAAAATGTATATGTAGAAATGTGACCTAGGTGCTTCACATACACTTCAACATAGTCCTTATTTGCAGAATCATGCTAGAGTAAACATTGAGATTTTTATCCTAGGGGTCCGAAAAAGTGACCTATTACCATCTAACTAGAGGGATTTTTCCTATTTTCTCTCAGACCAAGAAGTAGGAAATCAAACCCTTTAATATGAAGGATTTTATGCAATAATATGAAAGTGCATTTAGGCTAGATGATGTGTAGTTTAATCTAATAGCAAGTAAAAGAGAATTAAACTAGATGGATGCATTTTTAATCTAATATGACATTAATGCTAAAAAATTTAAAAATCTATGACAAGATTGAGTAATTGAGTATGAAATTTGATAGTATTTTGATGCAATTCAAATTCCCACCCTTTTAAATGAGGAATTAGAAGCCTAACCTCTTAAATAGAATTCTTGAAATCAATTAATGGTTGAGATTAGCTCATCTCGATGGTCAGGATTGAAGCAGAGATCCAGTAAGGATGTAAAATTTCTAGTGTAGGTGAGGTTAACTAACTTAGATCCTAAGTATAAGAAAAAGTTAATTGGAATTCACCCAAGTGTGAGAATAAATGGATCAAACCAATTCCAATTCAAGAGGTAGATCTCTTGGAATTCCCATTCCTAAACTAGAGAGATGAAATTGGAAGGTTATTTAATTTAATAAAAATGAGATATGACCTCATAAATGCATATTTCAACTAATTGAATAATTGCACTCAATAATCAAAATGAGAGCATTATTAAATTAAATAAATTCAATTCTGTAGTACATTGGTCTTAGGAGATAATTTAATTTAATTAAAGTATAAATACTTCAAATTAAATCAAATCTTAATCAATAGGTTTAATGTAGCTAATCCAAGTCAATACTTTAAGAATTAAATAATTAGCATGATTAATGTAGATTAGGGTTTCTACATTTGATAATTAAATCAAGTAGTGAAAATTAGAATGAGAATCACCTAATGAAATAGGACTTTAGGGTTGATCAAAATAGACTAGAATTAGTTGAGATGGCAATGAGCCAATTTTGGGGTATTATAGTGTGGGCCTATAGAAATGCAAAGCTACAAAGGAGATAAGTATATAATGTTGTTTGTTGATGATTAATCTAGGATGATGAAAATCATGTTTCTAAAATAGAAATTAGATGCTTTTCAAATGTTAAAATGGTACTTGGAAAGAGTTGAAAAAGAGATAGGTAAGAGTTTGAAATGCTTGAGATTAGATAGAGGAGGTGAATTCACTTCACACAAGTCTAAGATGTTCTACAATGATAGATGAATCAAGAGATAGACATCTACACCTAGGACCCCTCCACAAAATGGAATTGCTAAAATAAGAAATAGGTCTATAATGCACTATGCCAGAGCACTCATGATGGAGAAGAATGTTGCTCTAAAATATAGGAGAGAAGCTGTAAGTACTTCTGTATACACCTTGAACCATGTGCAAGTCAAGAAAGGTACTTACTCAACACCTTTTGAATTATGGTATGGTCATCTACCTAATGTGAAATATTTTAAGGTATTTAGAAGAAAATATTATATTCTCAAAGATGTTAGGAGTGAAAAGTTTGATGCAAAGAGAAAAGAAGGAATATTCCTTGGTTACTCCAAAAGAAGTAAAGCTTACTAGTGTTTAAATACTAACACTAGAAAAATTGTGAAAAGTGCAAATGTGAATTTTGATGAATTTACAGAAGCACATGAGGCTGAATCTATAAAAGATCTAGAAGAATAGAAATCATTTTTATACTACTATGAAGGAATGCCTATTGAAGAATATGCTACAAATCATGCAACAAACCAACAACAAGTCTCAACAATTGTCGAGTCACATCGTGTGAATGCTGAGTTACAGAATGAGAAAAATGCATAGTCTAACTCTGAGATTAGCACACATGAAAGAGATGCTAAAAAACCTAATAGAGATGCACATAGTGATATTGAAGTTGAGAGACAAAATTTAGCCACAAGAACTGAGCCTAGACTACCCAAATATGTTAAAAGACACCATCCTATAGATCAAATCATTGGAGACAAAGATGAAAGGCCAATAAAAGGATAGGGGTTGAGAAGTGAATCATGTTTGTTAAGCATGAAGGAACTTAAGATAGTGAGAGATGCATTAGAAGATGGTGATTGGTACAAGGCTATGGAAGAAGAAATTTAGCAAATAGAAAAGAACAAGACTTGGAGTCTAGTTCCTAGACTAGAAGATAAGAATGTGATTTGCACAAAATTGGAATTTAGAAATAAGCTAGATGAGAATGGTGATGTGACAAGAAATAAAGCAAGACTAGTTTGCAAAGGGTATGCACAAGAAGAAGGAATTGACTATGGTGAGACATTTGCCCCTATTACAAGAATGGAAGGAGTGATAATTTTGCTTGCTTATGCTGCATATAAAGGTTTCAAATTTTATCAGATGGATGTTAAGTCTATATTTTTGAATGGCATATTAGAAGAAGTCTACATAGAATAGCCAAAAGGTTTTGTTGATAAAAATAATAAGAACATGGTATGTAGGTTGTACAAAGCCCATATGGATTGAAACAAGCACCAAAAGCACGGTATGAGAGACTACATACTTATCTTGTTAAGATTGGATTTGAAAGGATAGATGATAACAACAATTTGTACATGAAGAAAAATAAAGAAAAAGGTATACTATTATCTGAAATATTTATTGATGACATCATATTTGGAGGACAAGATGCTTTGTGTAAAGATTTTGCAAATCAAATGAAGAAAGAGTTTGAAATGTCAATGTTTGGTGAGATCAAATTCTTTGTGGGATTACAAGTCTATCAAATGAAATATGGTGTATATATCACTCAGTCAAAATATGTCAAAGAGATATTGAAGATATTTGGACTAGAGGATTCAAAACTAGTAAATACACCAATGGTAACAATACTTAAGCTATCAAAGAATGGTGATTTAGCTGAGGTCAATCAAACATTATATAGATCCATGATTGGAAAATTACAATATGTAGTAGACAGTAGACCTAATATTGCATTAGTTATGGGCATAGTTGCAAGATTCTTTGCTAATCCTAGAGAGAATCAATTGATGAATGTGAAAAGGATAATGAGATACTTGAAAGGAATAGAAGAGTATGGTTTATACTATAAGAAGAATGAAAATTTTGAACTAAAAGCCTACATTGATGATGATTGGGTTGGAAATATTGATGAAAAAAAGAGCACTAGTGGAGGAGAATTCTTCTTAGGTAGAAGACTTGTTACATGGACTAGCAAGAAGCAAGGTTGTACTTCCCAATCTACTGCTAAAGTAGAATATGTTGTTACTGCTATTAATTGCATAAACATTGTATGGATCAAATAGCTACTTAAGGGAATGAAGGAAGAGATCACTGAACTAGTGACACTTTATTGTGATAATACAATTGCTACAAATATATCAAAGAATCCTGTAATGCATGAAAAGATAAAGCACATTGCAATAAAGTGTCATTATGTAAGGGAATTGGTTCAAGACAAAGAGGTGAAGATGGAATATATTAACACAAAGGAGAAAATTGCTGATATTTTTACAAGAGCATTACCTAAGGATGCTTATGAGTATCTAAGAGGTAAAATAGGGGTGATACCCCTATCAAAGGCTATGTAAAAGATAGAGGGAGTACCCTACATCAAACAAGCTAACATTCATTTCATACAAATTGATGCAGTGGATCTTACTTTAGGAATTACCTAAAGTAATTACAGAGTTGGAATTAAAAATTAGTCACAAGCAAGGTGAGAGAGGGAGAAAATTGAAGAGCTTATAAAAGAATATGTCTGCATGTATCAAAGATGTCAAGTGTTGAGTATATATCTTTGGCATTGTTGACAAAGAGGGAGAAAGTACATTAAACTGATCAAGGGAGATGATCAAGGGAAAAAGTAATTACTAATTGGTTTGGTAAGAAAGAAAGAAAGAGGGAGAAATTAGAAAGAAATCAGAGGAAGGATTAGAAAAAAAGATGGAGATATTTTGATATCCTACTGATCCATGATAGAAGAGAATCGAAAAAGAAGGAAATTAGAGGGAGTTTTATTTTGTAACCTAATCAGAAGAGGGAGCTACTAATAGAGGGATAAGTTTTTTGGTATTGCCTTACTATTTTAACCTAGTTAGTTTATCATTTGTTTGACTGGTTGATCATTTTGGCTTGCCATTAATGCCAAAGAGGGAGATTACTGATATAGAATTGAAAAGATCACATGAGTGGAAAGATTGTTGAAGAAGACTATGTGTTTCAATTATTATTTTTTCACTAATGTCAAACCTGCTACATGTTGGTAACATAATTACTTATATGTTTCAAGCACTATCACTTTGTTGATTAATTAGGAGATTCAATCAACAAGATGTAACAAAAGTACCTAGAGGAAAGATTGAGTTATGATTATGTATCAAAGTGAAAGAATTAGTTAAGATAGTGATAACATAATGTATTGATGATCTACTTGAGGTTACAAAATGATTGGCTACACATAGAAAGATCAGAAGAATAAAGTTCAACAAAGTTCATTTGCCAAGCTTGACCAGATTGATAGAAGGTGTTGAGAAATGTTAGTGCAAGCCAAGCAAAAAGTTAGTTGGAGCTAAGTGAAAGAAAATTCTAGTGGATGCTGAGTAAGTTAGTAGATGCCAAGAAAGTTAGTTGGTTCCGAATGATTTTCAGTTGATGCCAAGTGCCAGTAAAATCTAGTTGATGCTGAGTGATTTTACAATAGATGTTGAGTAACACAGTATGTGTCGAGCATCAATATATTGATAATGTCGAGCTATTGCATTATGAAAAGATCAAAGGTTCACCAATTAAAAGTTGACAAGTTTGTTTTCCTGGAGCTTGTAAATCAAGAGGAAGATAAGATTGATGAGCTGAAGGTACAGAATCTTATGTAAACCATTTTGGAGGCAAATTCAAATGGATTCTAGGAGAAGTTTCTAGAAAAGACAAGATATGGGGTAGATACATTTTATCCTACCTAATCCATCAAAAACCATAATTTTGGTGATGGATAATGAGTGGAAAAAGTATTCTAACTTCTTATATGTAGGGATGTCTAGTCGTGAAGAAAAGAGGTGAGAGAATTTGGATGCAAAAATCTCATAAGGAGAAGGGAGGAGGTTTACTTCATCAAGTGACCCAAGTGAAGAAGTTAGCAATGGTGTACTAAGAAAGAAGGCTTAAAGAGAATGAATGATTGAAGGGTGAACAAGCTGTCAGAGTTGCAAAGATTGGAAGCTAAGTAGAGTTGAGGACTAAATAGTTATCTGTAATCTACAAGCAAGGTTGTAAGTTGTATCAGATTAAAGCTCTACTATTACTTTCTAACAGTTGTATCAAATTAGGGTAAATCCTTTGGAGTAAGAAAGACTTAACAGTCAGTAGAATATCCTTTAATAGGATGGCATTCCAACTGATTGGCCTAAAATCTTCTAACAAGACTCACTTTTAATAGGATAATTGAAATACCTTAACTGGGTCACGTTTAATAGTGTGTGTTGTAACCTTTAACAAGGCTGGCCTTTAATAGGAAATCACTTCAGAAGAGTGAAAAAGGAGTAGCATGTTACTAGTGATTTTTCCTAAATTGGTTTTCCATGTTAAATCATTGTTTCAAATGTGCTAATGAATATGTTGTGTTTTATGCCCTATATTTCTACATGTTTATTTGATAGTAACATATCAGTTTAAGGTAACACATAATGAATGCATGCATGGCTAAGAAAGTTTAATGGGTTCACTAAATTTTGAAAAGTTTTATTTGTACATCTAGACCTTGAATAACTGATTCACCCCTCCTCTTAGTTATTCTAAAAGAAATACAAGCTATGACACCTAGATGGCTTTAAGAGCTCAGACCTTAAAAAAAGCTTTACCCAATGATCCAAATGACTTGGATCACTTGTATATGTCTTGTTTGAAGTGTTGCAATAGATTTTAGACTTCTAGGAAATGGATTTATATCTAATCCCCAATTTTCTCCTATTAGGCCAATGAGACCCAATTAGTGCTATCCTCTTGCATTTTTCTCCCAACTTACCCAAAGAATTAGAAAACTAAACTATAGCCCATTTATCTTCTCTAAAACATATATAAATCTTGGATAGGGTTGGTTTGGATAGTGTCATTGCTGTCATACTATGGCATCCCTTTTTAGGATTAAAATATCCACTTTTACAATGCAACTACTCTTCATCCTTCACTCCTAATTTCCCAGATTTATACAATATCTACTTAAGTGTCAAAACTATAGATTCAACATGCTTTAATTCCCCTTGGCCTTATTTACATCCCCATCCATAAAAACATCACCATTTGCTCCCAAAAACTAGGGCTTACTAGAAATCACTTCCAGAACTAGTTCTTTAAATATAAAACATTAATTCAATGTATATAATCAAAATTAACTTAAAAACTTACCCCTTATTAAGGTAGCTCACTAGCTATTATACCCTTGCATTAACTTTATATCCTCAAATCATGCTTCCTCACACTGTATGCCCCTAAATCCTTGTTTCCTACACCTTATTTGATTATTTTTGTATAATGCATGTTATATTGAACTAAGACATGAGAATAAACCTTTACATTTATGTATTAGGTCCTTCAATATATATTAATGCAGAAAAATCAAAGAGCATTTGATCATTATATTACAATAATCAGATTCAAAATAACATAATTGGCTTCAATATTGCATAATTGATGTCCTTAAATGCCTTATAAGTCTTTGTGACCCTACAACACTCTCCCTCTCCACTCTTTCCACTCTTTCTATCCCTCTACCTATCCCCACTATCCTCTCCTCTCCCTCCCCTACCCCACTCTCCCCTCCCCCCACCCCCCCCCCCCCCACCTCTCTCTCTCACTCTCCCACTTACACACCTCCCTCTCTCACTTCCTCCATTCTCTTTTTCCCACTCCTCTCCCTCTCCTACTTACTCCCCTTCTATATCTCTCACTTCCTTCCTTTCTCCTTTTCTCTATCCTTTCTCTCCCTCCATGTCTCTCCATTTTGATTCTTTATCCAAAATATGCTCTCATCTCTCCCTCCTCAAAGAATATATTCACACTTAAAAATAATCAAAAAGCACTTCAAAAGTTTGGAGAAATAATAGGCCTAATGAAGCTTAGTTATTGAAGAAAATTTAGACCTATTGTAAAATAATTTTGCTTATCTCCCACCTCCAAAATGTTTTAGAAGTTGTTCATATATTTAAATACACCAAGTTTATGATGAGTAATTTGACTTTTTTACTTAGAATCATGACCTTATTTAGGAAGATCTTCTATTATAAATCATGTAGCACCACTTTTGTGCCCTTTTTCCACTCTTACCAATGGTATACACATGCAATTCATTCTTCTAGGGATTGAACTATTATTACGATTAGCTATATTTGGCTAGGTTTATGGTAGTGCCAACCTAATTTTGGCCACTAATTTCCTCAAACATTATCAAGAACATACAAAAGAATTCCTATGGGTCACTAAGAAACATTGTACAATGATATTTGAGTGAGTATATGTCTAAGCTTGTGTGAAGTATTGATGGAAACTCAGGTGCTACATGATCACTTTGTCAAGCACTAAGAAACCTATCCTATTTTTTAGATATCCAGCTTTGTTTGGATTTGGCATCCCTTTTTCACCTAATGAAAAAAGTTGTAGTGTTACTTAGTTCAAATGAGTAAGCTTTTGTAAATAACAAACCATTCATCCTAGGATCAAATTTTCTTCTCTGATATCTACGTTTGGTCAGGTTTAGGCTATGGAAAACCTCATTTAAGCCATATATCCCCTTATATGTTATCAAGAACACTACATGGAAGCATCCCAAAGGGTCTCCAAGAAATGTTGGGAAATAATATTTGAGTGGGCATATCTCCAAGATCTTGTGAGGTATTAAAAAATGGTTAGGTGTTATAGGATATTATTGCAAGCCCTACAACAACCTATCTCAATTTTAGGAGATCTAACTTTGTGTGGATTTCGCATCCCTTTCTTGCCTAATGCAAAAAGTTACAATTTTGCTAAATTCAAATGAGAAAGATTGTGTAAATTTCAAATTATTTGTCATGAGATCAAATCATCTTATCTGTTATCCCCAGTTGGCTAGATTTTGGCTAGGGACAACCTCATTTCAGCCACAAAGTCCCTCATACATGATCAACCACACTACATGAAAGCATCCCTAAGGGTCTCTAATCAACATTGGGAAATGATATTTGAGTGGGTATATCTCTGATCTTGTGTAAGATATTAATGAATAATTTGGTGCTACAATATTACGCTATCAAGCCTTGCAATAACCTATCTTAGTTTTATAAGATACAACTTTGTTTGGATTTGGCATCCCTTTCTCACCTAATGTAGTGCCTCTCTCATTTGATTCATGTAAGTCATCCTAATGGAAGCAACCTTGATGATCTTTCTTGGTGAGTGATCATGATTGGGACCATGAGTGGTCTACACCCTTGTGATGATTGGATTTATGTTACTATATCAATTTATTTGATTATGCTTATGGATTATTTATGAGATTAATATGTGCTATATGGTTCATTGAGGTTTATGCTAGTGGTTACCAAGATCGATGTGGTATCATGATGTTGTTTCATGATTACCCAAAGATTGGTGTAGAGTTTGCACTATGTACTATTACTCTGCTACACTAAACGAGGTTCCTATAGCAGTGGTTAGTATTGTGTTTGACCATTTTCACTTATGTATTTGATGTTCCTTTTTAATGTTTTTTAACAAGAATTATTAAATGCTTAAATAATTAGAAATGGATTTCCTAGGTTGGATTCATTGGTTATGTGCTGCAGATATTTACCTTGTTATATTTTTATCTAAGAGATATTTTTACTCATGTTATATTGTACATTTGACATGACCTAAGGGTCAGGTATTATACTTTGATTTCAATATCATAGATGTTAAACTACTATGTTGTTTAGTTGATCATATTTTCATGATGTTGCCATTTTGAGATGATAGTATCTTTTATGATGATACCTAGTTATCTTGTTTTTGGACATATCTATGATAATGTTATGTGATGGATTTAATGCTATGATTATTTACTTTATTCTTTCTTCATTATGCTATATGCTAGCATGAGTGATGTAAATAGATTATTTCAGTATAATTGAGTATTTAATGAATTTTTTGCTTTGGCTATGTTATTATATGCAATTTCACTTGATCATGTGTTTCAATGTGTAGGATTTATATTCTAGGTAGTGGCACATGGAGTTAGTGATTCAACCATTCATATTTTAACAATGTCATCCCTGTATGGTCAACGTATCCTTATTTTAAGTAATTAATTAATCCTTTCATTGATTATTAAATATAAACTCATTTGTATTATGTGATTAGACCAATGAATATGTTTGTGCATTTAGAGGTTCACATTGTTGTGAAAGTTGTCAAGAAAATTTCTAAGCTTTTTGGGTTTTTTGGCTTTATTTTATTATTTTAAATTTTTGGCAGTTTTGCTATATATGAATTCTAATTATTTGGAATAGCCTATTTTTGTTTGCGTTGATTCATTTTTCAACTAGTTGACTTGGTTATTTTCCCTAATCAATTATTCACTCAAAAAGTGAATAAGTATCCAAAAAGGAATTTAATTCATCATTTCTCACTTTTGAATTAAAAAGTTTGAGAGTAAAACCCAAAATCCTCTTCATGAGGAATTATTGTTATATTCGTTGTGGGAGCTACAGGTGTGGGATTGTCATGAGATTGCTCTCATTGGATCTAGCTTGGGGAGACTTTAGATTGCCATGATTCTTAGCTACTTCTATGGGATTTTTATTTTATGGCTCAGAATCCCATTTTTCCCTTTTGGCTGCAAGGTAGGCCTCTCCCATTTTATTGTCTTGGCTCTATTTGTACTTCTATTTTTGGAATCCATTTTTCAGGAGGCTAAGAACTAGTGTTTCCCTCTATTTTTGTATGCTAGCTCTTCTTAGTTGGGTGAGTATGAGAATTTCTTTATTTTTTAGGATGAAGGTTTGGGGTTTTGCACCATTATGTTGGCCATTTTTTCATATAGACTCCAAACCAAGATTTTATTAGATTTTTGTGTCCTTTGTGCCCTAAGACCAAATGGGTTTTAATTTTGAAGTTTTTGAGTTTTGGGATTTTTACCTCGTTTAATGTGCCACCTTATTTTCTCAAGTTTTGTTATCATGATGTTGGTCATGGATTTGGATAATTTGTTAGGATTCTAATTAGATCATTTTTCACTTCTATGTTGTATTTGGATGAGTGACACATCTATACTCCCAACTTTGTGTTTGGTTGAGTGATTTTATACATAGTGTTATTATTTCTCTTGGACCCTTGTTATTTCATGAACACTAGGATTTGTGTAGAATCCATAATCTTGGATTAAAGTTGGTTGAGTGAGTTTTTTTGGAAGAAAAAAACAACTAAGGGGGGTGGGGGGGTGTTGAATCAGTGGTTTAAAATACTTTTCAAAACTTGAAACAATTACAAGCTATAAAAAATTAACACATGAGTAAGATAGTTAATGAATAAAAAAGTGGCATAATATTTTAACATGGAAAACCCCTTAGGGAAAGAAACCACTTTGAATTTGAAACTTTATTGGCCTCTTTAGCTAATCTTTTAGAACTACAACTCTAGGAAGCAACAATACCTTGTTTTAGAAACATCAATTTCAAGGAACACCAATCCCTTACACCTAAAGGACCAACTTCATGAATACAAGAAGAACTAACTTCTAAAATGAACAAATTAGATATCAAATTAAAGGATCATCTTTGTTACAACACAAATCATGAACCACTAGTTTCAACTTCTTGTTGAAAAAATAATGCAGGATATACTTCTATTCTCGTCAAAACATCCAATATCCAAATATATTTTCTTTTTCCATTAAAAGATCTAATCAAATACTAATATGAATGAATGGAGAAGCAATATATAACCCTTATTCTACCTCTAATAAGATTTTGTAATGAAAATCAAATCACAAATATGAAATAAGAAACATAAAGCATTACCCTCTTCTTTGTTGTTAAAAATCTACCTACAAATTGTTGGGTCTACAAGGAATTCCACACCAATTCTACAACTTCTATCAAAACCACCTATTGGATGTTTTAGAGGAATGTATCCTCTACTTATAGACCAAGAAAGTTGAAATTTTGGAGGTAGGTACATACCCCAAACTTCCATTAGACCAAAACTTCTAAAAATTGCTAAAACTATCATAATAATTTGGTAACTATTTCTAATAAACATACATTTTCTCTTTCCATACATGTGTTATGCAAAAGCTAACAAAGACCCATTTTAGCTAACTCAAAGTCCTATCCAAAAAGTTAAGATAGTTTGGGTCTTTCTAATAAAAAAACCTTTTTGACTTTCTCATAGACTAGAACTATTTTTTTATAACCATTTTCTAAACCAATGTGAACATTAAGTGTTAATTGTATAACACTTAAGTGTTTTTCTTGAATATGGTTTGAACAACATTGAAGGACATCAAATAAGATAACTACATGATGTTAAGCATATCATATGCTCATTATAATACCATTATTAACATCAATGACAACAATCAAAGACCAAATACCAAGGGTTCAACATACTCCCCCTTTGGCATTGATGTTAATACCAACTTCCACCTGTATATCCACGTGTACTTGTATATCCTATATTTGTACCTATATATCCTTGTATCTATACCTATCTATCTATCCATGTATACCTATACCTATATACCCATCATGTAGACATCTTCATCTTTATTTTTCTCCCCCTTTGACATCAATGACAAAGTAGATATACCGAGGTTGTAGTGTAACAAAAGGATAAGAAAAATATACTCCCCCTGAAACCTATCACTCATTTATGAACTTAAGCAAGAGAAGAAAGGGATAAAACCCCCAATATTGTTCTTAACCCTTCAATCATGGCTCTTGAGAGAGGTTTTGCAAATATGTCAGCAAGGTGATCTGAAAAAGGAACAAATTCTAATTCAACATTACCATTCAAGACATGTTCCCTTATGAGATGATAACAAAAATCAATGTGCTTGGTGTGTAAATGCATAACTAGATTCTTAGAAATACTGATTGCACTCTGATTATCACAATAGATAGAACTAGTTTAGAAAATATTACTTTCATATCTAATAAAGTTTGAACCATCCAAAGAACCTGTTGGCAACGAGAACATGCAGCAATATATTCAGCCTCTATAGTAGAAAGTGTAGTAGATTCTTGCTATGCCAATAAACTAGCCTAGTACCTAAGAAAATTGTTGCTCCTTAAGTATTTTTTCTTTCATCTAGACAACTTGCCCAATTTGAGTTGGTATAAGAAAAAAAATCTAAAATCATCATGTTTAGGATACCAAATACCATAATCCAAAGTACCCTAAATATATCTAAAAATTCTTTTAACTACCATAACATGAGATTCTTTAGGTGAAGATTGAAATCTTGTAACCAAACATACAACATGCATGATATCAGGCCTTAAAGCTATGAGATATAATAAACTACCAATCATGGATCTATAAGTAGTTTGATCAACATTAGGAGAATCATCATTTTTAGTAAGTTTACATCCTATTATCATTGGTGTTCCCATAGGCTTACAATATTCCATACAAAATTTCTTTAACATTTCTTTTGCATACTTTGTTTGGTATAAGAATATACCATTTTCCAACTAAGAAATTCACAACCCAAGGAAATAGGATAGTTCCCCAAGCATGGACATTTCAAATTTAGATTGCACAAGCTTTGAAAAACCTTTACTTAAAGCATCATCGTTGGATCCAAATACTATATCATCAACATAAACAAGAACAATGAGAAAATAATCACATGTACCATATATGTACAAATTGTTATTAAAAACACCTCTTCTGAAACCATTTTTGATAAGATACTAATCCAACCTAGAATACCAAGCCCTCGAAGCTTGTTTCAAACCATAAAGATCCTTTTTTAACTTGTAGACATAATTAGGATAGTCTTTATTTTCAAATCCTTTAGGTTGATCCTTATAAACCTCTTCATCAAGATAACCATTAAGAAATGCCATTTTAACATCCATTTGGTACATTTTAAAGCTCTTGAAAGATGAATATATAAGAAAGATTCTAATTACTTCAATTCTAGCCACCAGTGCAAAAGTTTTTTCAAAGTCCACTCCTTCTATTTGTGCACAACCCTTACAAACCAATCTAGCCTTGTTTCTTGATATCATTCCATTTTCATCAATTTTATTTCTAAAGACCCATTTAGCACCTATTACATTTTTATCTTTAGGTCTAGGCACTAATTCCCAAGTTTTATTTTTTTTTAATTTGACTTAGTTACTCTTTCATAACATTAACCCAAAACTCATCCATACTAGCTTCTTTATATGATTTAGGTTCAATTTGAGATTACAAATAGAGATTAGAACATTCACTAGATGTAGTTCTTGTTCTTATTTGAATACCTACATGTTTATCCCCTGTAATCTATCCTTGAGGATGATACTTCTTCAATCCTGTTCCTATATGGCCTTTGTACTTGTGGGTTCTAGTGTTTCTATTTGATCTTTTATCTCTTCTTCACCTTCAACAACTTTATTATCTACTTCTTTCAAGTCTTTATCATTGTCTTGTAGGAAAGTATTATCCATTCATAATTCCTTTCTATCCTGCACAACTTTGTTCACTTTTATATGTGTAGTTTCAACAAGTTTATTCAATATTTTTATTAAAACATTTGTAAGCTTTACTTTGAGAAGAATATCATAAAAATATTCTTTCATCACATTTTGAATCAAATCTTCTTATTTTATCATCAGAATTCTTAATGAAGCATCTACTTCCAAAAACTCTAAAATGCTTAACAGATGCAAGATGTCCATACCATAACTCATAATGAGTGTACTTAGTTTTTACCCTTAATTGTGCACTGTTTAAAATATATATTGTTGTTTGAACTGCTTCTTTCTAATACCTTTTTGGTAGTTAAGATTCATCAACATAGTCGTTGCCATTTCTTTCACTGTTTAGTTCTTTCTCTCAATAACTCCATTTTGTTGAGGTGTCTTGGATGTTGCATATTATCTTTTGATGCCATATTTTCACAATAATCAACAAATTCATCTACAATAAACTCACCACCTTTATCTAATTGTAAGCATTTAATCTTCATGTTTGACTCATTTGTAACCATTTTTCTAAAAAAATTAAACTTGTTAAATCCATCTAATTTATGCTTTAAGAATGTTACCCATGTCATTCTTGTATAATCATCTATAAAAAGCATGAAATAATTTTCACCATTTAATGGCATTATCCTTGTAGGGCCACATAAATCAGTACATACCAATTGCAATGGTTTCAAAGAAAAATATTCTTTTGAAGGAAAAGATTCCTTTGTTTGTTTACCATGTTGACACCCTTCACAAATAACATTCTCTAGCCTACTTATAAATTGCATACCTCTTTCTTTTTGATGCTTACTAACTTTTACCAAGTTATCAAAATTTAAGTGCCCAAGCCTTATGTGTCATAACCAAATTTCATTCACCTATCCCATAAGACAAACATCTTCACAATTGTTATTATTTGTGATATCTTTTAAATTGTACACATTCCCTTTAGATCTCTTACTTGATTCAACAACATGTTTAGATTTTAATTTGATTTGGCAACCATGGTCATCAAAAACAACTTCATATCCATGATCACAAATTTGACTAACACTTAGAAGATTGTACTTTAATCCATCAATATAATATACATCATGAATGGACATTTTTTCACTAAGCATCAAAGAACCCAAACCTTTAATTTTCCTTGGAGAATCATCCCCAAAACTAATATTTCCACCTTTGTAGTTAATCAATTTGTCAAACTTTGTTCTATTTCATGTCATTTGTCTAGAACAACCACTATCAATTATCCAAAAGTCCTTTTCTTTACAAGGTAGAGCCATTTGAACATACATAGACTTATTAATCCTAGGCCTCCATATCTTAGTCATGTTAGTATCAAATTCTTTATCAACTTGTAGACTAGCATAAGATTGATCATTCTAAATTAACTTAGTTTTGCAGTTACTCATAACATGACCAAAGAGATTATATTTATAACATCTTCAACCATTCATTTTAGGAAAGGAATAACCAAAATGAAACTTTGAATAACTCCTTGATATGTATCTACAATTATGTACTCTATGTCCATATTGATGACACATGAAGAAATACCCATCAAACGAAGAAGTGAACCTCTTTGAGTATCTTTTTCCCATGAATGAAATGCCTGATATAAATTGATTTTTACCATTAGAAATTTTATTAAAATATGTATTTTTACCTTCATTTTAAGTGGTATCATTCTGATTTTTATCCTTACTTTTAGATTTAAATATCTCGAATAAAGATTTATCTTTCTTGTGACTAGAACATTGTCCAAGTTCAAAACCAATTCCTACTAGATCACCAATTCTTCTTTTTTTCCTTAACATATCATACAAAGTAGTGTTCTCATATTTTTCTAACTTTCTTCTATATCATAGTACTTCATTCATTAACCTTGTGCATTCCCAATCTTTAGAACTTAACTCTTCCTTAGTGACAAAGACAATTCTCTTTTGTTCCTCAACTTGTAATTTCAACTCTATAACTTGTTGATTTAAGTACTTAATTTCTTTTTCAAAGTTCTTTTTTTCTCAACATTGAAAGAAAGGGCATAAAATCAATCATTCACATTTGGATTTGGGCTTAAAAATAAGACCCTTTGTCTTTTAATACCCAAGGTTTTCTTATTTATGTTTTCTTCTTTCATCCTTTTTAAGGAGTTTGAGGGGAACATAAATAAGGGATCTTGACTTTTTATTTTAAGGGGTCTTGCATAGAGAAGTGACCACTCTAGGGTATGATCTCGACTCCCATATTGAAGTAGGGTATAAATAGTGTAGCTTGAATCTAAAGATAGACCCCTTGGAAGTATGATATTGTCAACCTTGGGTAAACCCCAAATAGCTTTATAAATTTTGGAATTGAAAGTGGATATTGGATTAACATATCCTTCTAAGTGTTTGGTAGTATTTTCTTTCATCTACAAACTTGGGCATCATGTACCTTGCATATATCAAGGAGATCCCCTAGTTGACCTTGTGCATCCTTATAGAAACTTCAAAAGGTTCTTGGTGTGATTGATGCACTTGAATGTTAAAACCTTCCCCATTGCATCCATCAAATTGAGCCTTAGGAATTTTTTTGTTTTGCATTCTTTTATTGTGTATTCTAATTCAAAAATCCCCAAAAAACCATAAAACTTTGAAACCGTAAAAAAGTTTTTTAAAAAAAGTCCAAAACATTTTCATGCAAGTCCAAATATCAATTCTAAATATTTTTCTTGTGTTTCTTGCTAGGGGGAGTTTCATCATTTGACTTTTATTTTCTATGTCTCTAGTGCTAGAACTTTCTTAAAATGGATCTTTGGTCTTAGCACTCTTGGTTTTTTCCACCTTTTTGGTCTATGGAAGCATACTAGGACCTTGTTTTTATTGAAATGGTTACATTAATCTCTTGAATAACTTCATTGGGAAGGTTTTTCATTAGTCATCTCACTTATTCTATCTTCTTGGCTATTTGGCTTCTTGCTTAGCTCTTGAATTGAGTCATTGGTGTCATAAATTGCTTGGACACTTTTCTTGACAAGTTACTCTTTCGTTTCAACCTCTCTTTAGAAAGTGAACACTCTACCTCTATAGTTTGGACATCAAGTTATCTTGTACCACCTTATTAGTTTTTTCTAGTCTCCTTCATTCTTGATTTTCTATCTACCACTATGGGTTTTGAGTCTTTTTCTTTCAAACCTCAATCAAGTATAGATGATCTTGTGTTTCTTTCTCTTGCTAGGGAATTGCAATGCCTATACACTTGGTGAAAAAATTTATAAGAGACCAATGAGCTCACTTACCTTGGTCTTACTAAGGATATGATAAGAACATACTCTCAACTTGAGAAAAGGTTAGAGGAAATAATCACATCCTCACATGAATCATCCCTAGGACTTTTACATGTGCACTAAGTGCACAGAAGCACACTTGCCTCTCTCTGAGGATGCACACATGCACACTTGCGGATGTGTGCACTAAGGAAGTTGGGCTTATATAAACCCCACCTCCCCCTCTTCTCCTCACTTAGTCTTCACTCACTCTCTATTCCCACACCTTTGAACCCACTCCAACTATATAAGTTCATTGATCCACCATCTTTAATCTCTCTAAACTCTCCAAGGTAGATACCACTTTTGAGGTGTGCACATGCACACCCTCAAAAGGTATGAAGTTTTGCACAAAAGAAAACAAAAAATGAATAACCCATATAAGAAAATCCATACATTTGCATATGTGTATTGTGCACAAGTGCACTAGCACACGTGTATAGGTGCATTAGGTGGGCTAGGTGTGCTATTGCATATTTCAGGCATTTAAGGGGGGTTTTGTCAGTCTTAATTGATTTTTTCTTAGTTTTTCATTAGTCTACATCTTGACTAAGGATCATTAGGGTCTTCTTATATCAAGTTACTAATGGTTTCCCCCTTTTTTTGTAGATACAATGATATCATCATCATCTTCCATGGTAGCAAAGAGGGCACCAAAACCAGTAGCATTCAAATACCAAGGAGATAAAAATGGGTATTGATACATTTGACTCTGAATGGGATCAATGTCCCCTAGAGGATTTTCTAGCTTAACACCCATATTTTGATAACATTGGGATGGTGCAACATCTAGTGGGCAAGAAACCTGTACATGAGGAAACATTGGAAGAACATTGGATGAATGAGGTAGATGAATATAATGTTTGTATTAGGGATTATTAAATAATGACTCTACATCTAGCAAAAAAGGTATTCAACATGGAGATACCCATAAAGGCATGGGAAAAATATGTCCATGAGATAATGGATCCCTTATACAATAGGGATAAGATCTATGATTGACCCATCATGAATACATCAAGAGGGCATGAGGAGAATGACGACATGGATCAATGGGGTTAATATGTAGTCAAAATCACAAGGGAATGGATCAAGAAACCATTTTAAATGGATCTAGTTCCCTGGGCCATACTTCTTTAGGCTACTAGAAGACCCAAGAAAAAAGAGGAACCAAATTCACAATACCAAACTACCCTACCAAATCACTAGTGAGGCCAAAAATAGTATATCAACATGAGCAGGAAGTGGATTAGTTTGAGACCAAAAAAGGAAAGGGTAAGAGGAAAAGGGAAGCCCCTAAGGAAATAAAGAGAATGGTTGAGGCCTAATAAGAAAAATCCTAGCAAAAGTCTGAGAAAGATCAACAAGAGTAATGACAAGAGAAATAATAGGAGCAACAACAAGTAGAACCACAAGAAGAGCAAGGGGTTCCACCACTTACAACCTCAAAAGAAGAAGCCTCCTCATCAATTCTTAAGAGAGCCCAAATAGAAAAATGGTGGTAGGTTTAAAAAGAAGAAAATTAAAGAAGAAGAGCACTCCCTCCATAAAGTTTTTGACATATTAGTCAAGTTTGTTATTAGTGACAAACACTTATTCAGATTGTATATGGTTATCGAGCTCATTATACCATTTTCAGTTGTTGCAAAGAATTTCAATTGTTACCGAGTCCTTTGGAAAAATACTAGTGGTTATCGAATAGATTCAGTTACTATGAAGACCAAAAGTGTAAACTGTGCATTTCAATTGATGCCAAGTTTATTAGTGGTTACCAAGTAGATTCAGTTAATGTAAAGACTAGTAGTGCAAACTATGCATTTCAATTGATGCTAAGTTTATTAGTGGTTATCAAGCAATATAGTGCTTACTGAGCTCGTAGTTCAAGTTATGTGAATGTAGTTTTAACCAAGCCATTCTATGTTAACCAAATGATTTAGTTTATATTGAGCTCAAGGTGATAGTGTTTATCGAGTATTGACATGGTAAACAAGTGATTCAACTTAAGCCAAGTTGCACAATATCTATCAAGTCACCAGTGTAGTCCAAGTTCAAGACTACATAGAAGTGATCAATATGGATTAAGCTTCTAGATCTACTGAGTGCATGATGATGCTAAGCAATGATAGTGGATGTTGTGTATCAAAACCTCACCAAGTCAGTGTTCAAAAATTGAGTATATTCATGTGGGCTTACTTTGTAATATTTGTGGTAACTTGTATTATGGTCAACTTTGTAATTATGTAATGGGATTGATATATGTAATGTATTGTATCATATCTAATATATGTGTATGTATATATGTGAAAATATGAAGATGTGAATGTGAATTAAATTAGAGAAATACAAGAGTGAATTGTAAAGGCCATAACAACATAAGGAGCAACAGAGACATATCTATCATAGAAAGGTGATCGGTACATAAAGGAATCTCATTCAACAAACCAAGTTGCAAATTAGAGATCTAATACTATTTCATCCTAACAAATGGATTAGTTAAATCCTTTCAGAAGGTGGACCTAGCAGTCCTTATTGCTCCTAACATGGTAGATCATCAGAAGTGATCAATGTAAGCTTTAACAGGCTAACTTTATACTATAGTGCTAAAGTTGTGGGTATCATCCCCACCCAAGTTTTACATTCTATTTGGAAGGTTTCTAGGTCACCAATGTTCATTTCAAAATGGTTTTGACAATTGAGTGTCAAGACACTTAAGCTATTTGTTAAGTTCATGTCTAGCAACATATGCTGAGTGTAATATATACAAGTGCTGAGTTGTAATATATGCTGAACTAAAAATATAGTAAGTGTTGAGTCACTTAGGTGCCAAGAAAATAGACAGTGCAAAAAAAGTATATGTGTCAAGTGAATAATAGATACCAAGCATGTTTAGGTGCTAAGCAAGACAAAATTTTAGTAAGTGTCGAGCATCAGTAATCAGCAAGTGCCAAGAAACACATAATCAACATAAGAGTTTGTGCCTTTAGAAACTAAGATGTAAACCATCTTGCACACCAACTAATGGATAGATCTCAAAGCTTAGAGATAAGATCGAATCTATTTGATTCCCTATGTAATCAACATGCAACCAATCAAATAATTGGAATCCTAAAGAGGAAAAATGGATGAATCTTAGCCATAGATTCATACCTAACCCTATGTCATGAAATATTTTTAAGAAAATTAAAGCCCCATAATTTGTGCATTGAATGATGAGACTATGATGCATGTGAGTAAAGAACAGAAGGAGTAAAAGGGGCAAAGTGATCAGAGGACATTCAAGGTGACTTAGCAGAGCATGAATATTGCAAGATTAGTTAGTAGAACAAAGAATCAACATTATAAGAGCTTCATATCAAACCAATGAGGATCAAATCAAACTATACAAGGATTTAAAATCAGCAATATCAGATTGTAAGTGATCAGGTCAAACATTCTACTGTACTCTCTAACAATTATAGCAGTAGAATGAAATCCTATGGACTTAGGTTGGTTTAATAGCCATTATATAAATCCTTTAACAGGGTGTATTCCAAGTGAATATCTTGTAAATCCTTTAGACAGGTGCACTTCTAACAAGGTGTAAAAGCCTTTAATAGGGTAGGCCTCTCACAGGGCAAACCATTGCTAATGGTCAAACATTCTAACCTTGAAAAGTTACATTATTGCTATAGTAGTAAGTTATGGGTGTCATCCCCACCCCAATTTTACCTTTTCATTTTGGAGGGTTTGTAGGTGATCAAATCTGGTGTCAAATTTATTTTCATGCATGCGTTTACTTTGATGTTATTTCAATATGTTTTCATGCATGTATTGATTTAAATTAAAAGTTTTAAAGGTTAAAGTTTATTACTTCAAATTTACCCCCCTCTCAGAAGTATACTTCCCACTTGTAAATTCCAACAATTGGTATTAGAGTTGAGTTCTCACTAGGAGGAGCCTTACAAATTGGAGAAAAGATCTATAGATGAAGGTCTACAAGCTTGGAAAGATTATAGAAAACTAGGAGATTGAAATAGATCTCATTCTACATTCTCCAGAAGAAGCTAAGGAGGAACTAAGGAAATCCCTAAAGAGAAGAAAAGAAATAGCCATAGCTAAGAATGGTACAAAAGACAAGGATATTGAAACCACTAAAGTATTTCCTAATGGAAACCCAAAGGAGTTTGATTTAGCAATAGAAGATCTAATGGAGAAGAATAAAGCTCAAAAAGAAGAGATCAAAAATCTCAGGGTTGAGCAAGAATCACAAGCCATGATGCTATGTGAAGTAACTAAATAAAAGAAGAGAGCCATTGAGAACAAGGTCATGATAGAAGATGACAAGAGGATCCTAGCCAATCAACTAGAGGAGAAGTCAAATAAGCTTGCTAGAATATCCAACATGTAATTGGATACCCTAAGTTAGATGATGAATGCTCATCATGAGCTAAATGTCAAAGAAATCAAGATTAACACACTAAAGTTGTAGAATAAAGAGCTACAAAATGATCTAAGAAGAGAGAGAGATAGCAGAAAGCTTCAAAAAACCAAATGAAGCTATCAAGTACTTTAAGAAACTACTGAAATCCCCTAGATCCAGCAATGACACTTCAAGACTAGGCTATACCAGCACTAAAGAAGGAGAGTCATTCAAGACTGTTGAACAAAGGAATGACGAAGGTAAGAATTCCAAACCCACTTGTCATTTTTGTAGTAAGAAAGGACATATTGCTAATGTTTGTAGGAGCAAGACTACAAATTAGCATGACAAACCTAAAAACATGGGTGACTATCATAACTACAATAAGGAAGGTCATCAAGCATATGACTGCAAGACCAGAACCATTAGGACACAAAGATTTGAAGGTAACTATTACAACTATCAAGAGTATGAACATAGAGCCTTTGAATGTAGATCTAAGCCTATGTAATCAAAAAATAAATGAAAAAAATATCGGAAGTCATGGACACCACTATAGTTGGGACTACAACACTAGGCAGAGCTACCACTACTATCAAGAGTATGGATACATCCTTGAGAACTGCATAAGAACACATTTTAGTGGTAACTACAATAGATGGCTAAGTCAAATCACCTATCTTAGTTGCCTAAAGATAGGTCACATCAACAAGTATTGCCCAACAAGGTCAAAAGAACCCAACTCTAAGTTCAATAAGGGAAAAAGAAAAGTAGATGTTGAACACATTTGAGGAGAGATGAATAACACATGGAAGAGAAAAGATGGAAGCAAATCATCAAATGGAGGGATCACTTCACCTAAAAGGTCAAGTGGTCATACTTCATCCAACTAAGAAAGAGAAGGTATGTGGGGCTGATACTTAAAAGCTTTATCATACATCAATTCCAAAACAAATTAGTACTAAAAAGAATAAATTAGCATGAATAAAGATGCAAGATTGAATCTTCAAGTTTTTATCCTACTGCCAAGTGTGAAAAGTTTTCTTCTAAACCTGAGTAAAATCCTAGTGTGTGTCGAGTTTTTAGCCAAGACTAGTTGGAGCCGAATGAGTTGTAGTTGTTGAATAAAAGAAATGATAACTACTACCAAGTAAAGAGAATTTCTATTGAAGCTGAGTAAGGGTAATTCCTATAGTTATCAAGTGAAGTGGAATTTGAATTGATGCCGAGTAAAGAAGAAATTGCATAAGGAGCTGAGTGTACAACTATATATGTACTAAGCATTAAATGCTATGTATTGAAGGGTATAAGGTCAATTTTTTGATCATTTTTCATCATTCAAACATAGAGCAAAGATCGAGTAGAGCTAAAAAGTGATTTCCAAGAAAAGACAAAGTATATGCAAAGATTCCAACAAAGATTTAGCATCACCTCATTGATCTAAGGTATTTCTCAAGTGTTGAGCTCCACTGTTTCAAAGTTTGTTGAAACCCTAGGTTGCAAAATGGCTTCTAGCTTGAAAAACCCTAAGGATAAGGAAGCTTTTGAGGTTTAGCTGGTTAGCAATGAGGTAAAGCAACCAAATTTTAGGGAAATTCTAGAAGTTGCATATAAGAACAACACTACTAGCACTTTATCTATTATCCCAACAAAAGTTGTAATGGTTCAAGATGTTAGGAAATGCTACAATTGCAAGGTTGGAGGGATTGGTGATATGGAGATTCACCATGGCTATGACAAACTTTGTGAGAATGGGGTATTGAAAGAAGAATTCAACATTGTTGAGAGAAAGGGACTAACACGTGCCCTAGATTTCCCCATAGTTTTAAAAATAGAATGGATTAGAATACTTTTGAGCAGGATTCATAATGTATGCTTATGGTTGGAAGGAGGGCCTATTAAATTGTCAAAGAAAATTGTGAATAGGGTTATAGGATATCCTGTTAGAGTAATTATTTGTTTGCACTTATTAATTAAATCACTTTGATTTAATTAATTAATTTTCCTATTACTCTAGTTTGCTTAAGCTATCTTGTAGGTGCATATAATTAATATTTTATTAATTATATTGTGCAACCTAGCTTTTTAGTTTAGGGTTTCTATCTCACCTTTATAAGGATGAGCATTGTACTTTCTTCATTATCTCTTATGCATTTTTCATTTGAGAGCAACTTTTCTTCTATCTTCAATTTTTAGCAAAACCCTTGCCTCCTCTTGTCTTTTTCTTCTGTGACAGGTTTTTGCATGTAGGGATTCGAAGGCTTTGTGGATTTGATTGGCTTATTTTCTCAAATCCTACATGGTATCAGAGCCAGATCTTTTGTAGCTTGTTCAGTGTTTCAAGAAAAAGGGAGAACAAGGGTTTGGCGGATCAGATCTGGTGTTTTTTTGGGCTTTTTTTGATAAAATAGGGGGGTCACTAATTTTTAGAGTAGCTTGAGGCCAAACAGACCTCACGGATGGAATCAGAAGGCATCAAAACCCTCGTTTTGATATAAAATTTGTTCGATTTGGACAACTTTGATCTGGGAGGCAATTTTTTTTTGTTGAACAGGGTCGTACGGCCCCTGGCACACAGATTGAGGCAAAAAATTAAAAAAATTGCAAACATTTTTTTTACAGTAACATTTTAAATCTACGACAGTTTACTAACCGTAGCAGAACCGCTGGCGATTACCGCCGCGGTCACCGCTGGCGGTTACCGCCCAGCGGCTCGCAGCGGCTCCGCCGGTGGCACCACCTTAGCTCCGCTGGAGCGGCGCCTCCTGCCCTCCTCTGTCACCAGCGGCTCTGCCACCTCCTCCGCTCTGCCTTAGCCAGCAAGGGTGGCGGATTTTTTAAAAGTTTTTTTATTATTATTTTTATTTAAAAAAATAAATTTTCATGCTTTTTCAGAGGCCCTGGAGGTTTTTCTTCCGTAACTTGAGCATACGGATGTATTTTTTCAATCTGAAAAATGTGCCAGAAATCTGGTTCAGAGACGGAGATGTTGGTATAGGTTTTTTTGAGTTTTGATGTAGTTTGGTTGCCTATTTTGGCAGTCAAAGCTGGATTTTTTTTTTGGACTCCGGGAGGCGTATCTTGAGCATCCGATCTCCGTTTTTGGACTTCTTTATATCGCTGGAAAGCTCTTTCTATGCTCTTTCCAGTGATGCTGGTTGTTGTTCTAGATTCTATTTTAGGCACATCCTATTCAGTCTTTTTATTTTTAGCATTCTGGTGGATATCCTATTTGTTTTAGGTTCGGGGATCGATTTTCTTGCTTCAGTTGCTTCATTTTGGGCTCTACCTTCTATTGTTTCAGCCATATGTCTTTTTTGATTATTTTTGATATTCATTGTAAGCATTTTTATGCAATGCACTGAGATAAAGTGCCACTCTTGCGTTTCGGGATCCTTTTCATCATTGTGATTCGTTGTACTCGCACTATTATATAAAGTGCCATGGGGGGGATAGTTGTTTGCCGCTTATAGGCCCTCTTTCTCTTTTTTCTCATGCAGTGTCGATGATACGTGCCTTTATTGGTGTCTGTACCTCACGCTCGATGTGTCTGGTTCCTGTTTTGTAGGAGATTTTTTTGGCCCACCTTTTCAGCTGCTTGTCACCTCACCTGTATTAATGGGGGGGTTATATTGTTGTTCTATGCTTCTTTGGTTGATGGTTCGTTGGTGTGAGCTATGTATTTAGTACCTGATCCTACATACTAGGCGATTGCAGTGGCTGGCTACCTATGCATTTCGGTGAGATGGATCATCTACCATATAGACACGCTTGGTTCGTGCCTTCTATTTCCATGGAGGTTATATAGATCAGCATTTTGACAGAGTTTTGCAGTTCTTCATGCTTCAATGATTCTCTTCTGATCTCTTTGTTCCTTCTTCTGGAACATTCTTTGCTATCTCTTTTTGGAGTAGGGTTTTTCCCATGTGGTTTTCTCTATTTCTTCTCTTTATAGAGATTTTGTTGTAATTGGGTACTTGATCAGGCCTTGTTGCCGGGACCCAATTCTACTTTCATAGTTGTGCTAGGTTAGCTTACCTCCTGAGCTTCGCTTAAGGGGGGGTGTTAGAGTAATTATTTGTTTGCACTTATTAATTAAATCACTTTGATTTAATTAATTAATTTGCCTATTACTCTAGTTTGCTTAAGCTATCTTGTAGGTGCATATAAATAATATTTTATTAATTATATTGTGCAACCTAGCTTTTTAGTTTAGGATTTCTATCTCACCTTTATAAGGATGAGCATTGTACTTTGTTCATTATCTCTTATGCATTTTTCATTTGAGAGCAACTTTTTTTCTATCTTCATTTTTTAGTAAAACCCTTGCCTCCTCTTGTCTTTTTCTTCTGTGACAGGTTTTTGCATGCAAGGATTCGAAGGCTTTGTGGATTTGATTGGCTTATTTGCTCAAATCCTACATATCCAACCTTGGATTGGCCAAAGACCCTAAGAAGTGACTCCAAGGAAGTCATTGAGAAGAACACAAGGGAAAAATGGAACAAAAGGGGCATGTTCTTTGATACAATCAAAGATCCAATTCTAGAATTTGCAGTGAGGGTCATATCACATAAATTCTACTAGTCAAGCTAACTGAATAGTGTGCCATGCATTGCAGTGGATATAGGCTACAAAATTGTTAAGAAAGATCATACATATGATGTAATAGAACTGCAACTATAGCAAATTATGAAGAATTTGGGAGCAATAAGAAGATCCAAAAGTACTTACTATAAGTTTAGCTTAATTTTGAGATGTATCTTTTTCTATATTCAGAATGAATTTCCCTCATTTGGTAAGATAGGATGGATGATCAATAGGTCTAGCTATACAAATAAATGAGTACATTGAGCAGATGGGAGCTAATTTTGAAACCATCATGACAAGCTATTTTGAGGATTTTAAGAAGTCCATGAAGCAAAGACTAAGAATTCTAGTTTCAGTACTAGAGTAGCACATAAATGATATCTACTTCTTAGTTGATATTGATTATACTTATATTCAAGTAATAGTACCAAGAGTTAGATGGCTAAGGCTATTAGGATGTGAGATAAACATTGATGAGGCATCAACAACAATCATAGCATTACTTGTAGAGAAAATTAATAAAAGTGCAAAACATTTTGGCACTTATGATGTTGTTAGATCAAAAGTTGACATGGATCTAAATATGACATCTATATTGAAAAAGAAGGATAAGTTGGTCTAGAAAATTAAGGCCAAATTTGGAGAATGAACTGCAAAAGGAGAAGAGGAAGAAGAAGAAGAAGAAGAAGAATAGGGCTAGGAACCACTTTCCTTGACACAAGGCATGTGTAAAGATGAAGAGGAAGATGTTAGAGTAAATAATTATTGATTAATTATTTATTCTATTACTTAAGTTTACTTAGGTTAATGCATTTATTTAATAGTTGTAGTGGATGAGTTGTTGACAACACAGGAGTTTGTTCCCTCCACCTTTTTGTGGATGTATTCTTTGTTGTCAACCTTATCTTCTAGCACATTCCATCTTGTTCTACAAGCTTCCTCGAGGCCTTTATATTCAGTCTCTCTCTCATTGTAAATTTACATCATTCACATAGCAATTTTAATTTCCTGTTGTGAAATATTTTCTCTTGCTTTGTTTGCTTCAAGCTCTTGCTCCTTTGATTTCTCTTTAGCAAGATATTTGCATGTAAGTGATCTTGGTGCACTTTGAAGTTAGATTTCATCAACTTCAACATGGTATCAGAGCCTCTCTGCTGCTTCTTGGTTGACAGATTTTTGAAGCTGCAATTCAAAGACACAAACCATTGTTTGTGCATTTTTCTTCAATCTAGGGGTAGAGCAATTTTTTGGAGCATTTAGGGCCCAAACGGATGTCGCCATTGAGTCCAAGAGGCTAGTTATAGTCAAGATTTATATAAAAAAATTCATTTTTGGCTTTTGGGTGTCTGGGAAAGTTTTTTTAGCCCTCTATAGGTGGCCTTACAGACTATATGGACTCGGCATACAAAAAAAATTTTAAAATTTAATCAGCCACTACAGTAGTGCTCCCACACCACCATGATGCCACTCATGTGCCACCTAAGTTTAGTCAAAGCAGGTCGTGCTGCCACCACGACGCTCGGCCCTAGCTGTCACCAGTGGGCTACCACATCTCTACCTCTATCGACAAAAAGGCAACTATGTAGCCAGGTTTTCCTCTTGGGCACCACTACCATCGATGCTCTGCTATCTACGACTACCTTACATTAGCATTCTTACACTGATGTCACTTTTCAGTGCCACACCACCCTTTTTTGGCTATTGATGTCATCACCGTTGGCCCCATGTTGATGTCATTTTTTGGTCGGGTGATGTCATCTTTCTGGCTGCTGATGTTAGTAAACCAACTGTATGCACCCTAAAATGGTCACCTAGACTATGGGCCCCCATTATTCAATTTATCAAATTTCCTTAATCAATGGTTTGTAATATTTTATTAAATCAATTTCCTTGATCAAATTCAATTGTTTTTATTTTTAAAGTTGATCATTTTATCCTAAGTCTTAATTAAAAGAAAATATCCCTTTTAATTAAATAAAATAAGTCCCCATTTAATTAAAAGAGAACCTCTCTTTTAATTAAATAAAACATCGACATTTAATTAATTAAGAGAAAAACCCCTCTTTTAATTTAATTAAATATTTCCTATTTAATTAAAAGAACTTGCTCTCTTTTAATTAAATAAAAATCCCACTTAAATATCTCTTTTTGATGAAAAAGGAAATAAAATAAATAAAAAATAATTTATTTTTTTTTCTAAGTGGGATTCCATTTAATTTTCCTCCTCTTTTCTACCACATGAAAAAGGAAATAAAACAAATAAAAAATCAAATAAATCTATTTTTTATTTTCTCTACACTTAATATGGGAGTTATCTTTTTCCTCTCTCCACTTTCTTCTTCAATACTCCTCTTTTCTCATTGGTGGAATTTTGTCTCACTTGAATCAAACTCTCTTATCCCATATTGGTTGTGAGAAGCCTCTCACCTTCGTATTTTTCTTTATAAGGGAGAGCCCTCTCCTCATTTTGGACATCCATTATTATGCTATTGTTGTGCTGTAGGTTTGAAGAGCAGATTTTGAAGAAGGAATTTGAATACTAAAGCTTTTTGTGGAGAATTTTTATTTTTTTGTCTTCTTCTCTCATGTATCCATGGTTTCCATCATGATTTTTCATCCTTGCATTTGCATATTAGCCTAGGTCCATATTTGTTTTCATAGATTAGTATTGCATTGTTATTACATTTCCTTTCTTGCATTGTTATCATTTAGATTAGTTTTCATCTCCATTTGCATGCATATTGAATCCTTGAATCTCTTGTTTTATAGTGTACTTGCATGGGCAAAAACTAGGTCAAAGTGAGGGCCTCCATTACAAACCCTTGCACTCCATGAATAGAGAGATATGAGCTGCCATTTGAGACCTCATTCTTGAGCAATCTTGGATATAATGACTCATAGAAGTGTGCACACATTTTAGGCATACATTTTTGGTGCCCACCATGGGGAAACCCACCTTTACTTGCTAGTTTTGGACATTTTTAGATCTAACCCCCTTGTATGAATTTGTTTGGAGACAAAAAAAACTTTGCATCTGAAAGATTTGATCATATCTCCCAAACGACTAGGTATTTTGATCTGAATTTTTTTTCCCAAGGTGTTTACATATCAAAGATGCTTCGTGTCAATTTTTAGATTTTTTAAAGATATTTTTTTATTTTTTATGATTTTTCCTTGATTGTTCATGAAAAATCATTTTGGGGAGAAAATTAGCACATTTTCAGAAACACTTGCATTTTTGAAAATATCTCTAAATTCTAAATAGATTTTGTTCTTTTAAAAAAAAATTTAGATATCACAATAGGGCTCAATAATTCAATTTTCAAAAATTGGTCTGTTTTGATAAAATAGCCCCATAAGACAAATTAAAAGATCTTTTCAAAATTGAGACATTTTTGGAAAGCTCTCTAATTTTTGATAGGGGTCCATTTTTTGCATTTTGATTTTTGGATCTGAATTCATATCATATAGGTCCAATCTTTATGACAAGGTTAAAAATCAATAAAAAAAGTCATTTAATAAATAGCTTCCATTTAATTTTTACAATGGATCAATTCATGATGTGATATTTCATTTGGGTTATTTTCTAATTATTATCACTCTTAAAAATTAGATTTTTAGATCTAACCTTAGTTTTAAATAAGTTGGATATATATTGCATATCTTGTGTTTATTTATTTTGCTTGTTGCTTTGTTTGTTGCAAGCAAGTGTTCAAGCGTATATGAAAGGTACAACAAAGAAAAGACATGTTGCAAGGATTACCAAGTATTTTGTTTGATCTCTATAACATTTGGATTTGGAACTAAAATGAACATCTCATGTGTTTGGCTTGAGTGCTTTTACATACTTTCATAGATTCACACTTCAATTGGTGCTCTAAAATTGGATCTAGATTTGCTTTCACACATCTATGTTTCACATAGTAATTAGGCCCTATAAACACTATTTGGGAGATCTTGAGAGACTGAGATTCATTCTCTTTCTTTACACGTGAAGCTATTCTGCTTGAATTTGTCCTCAACATTCATTAGTCCTTTCTCTTTTGAGATTGGTGGTATTTGTTATTGGATTTTTCAAATAGTTGGTGAGGTGATTTCAAATTAGTGTGTCAAAGAATCTTGTTTTCTATGTTTGGGTAAGGTGAAGAGGCTAGAGGAGTATGCTTTGTTCCTTTTTGGGCATATTAGAAACTTAGAACCCTTCAATCCAAACCAAATCTCCATGTGGTACAACTTTATGAGTCTTCCTCAATTAGAGAGGGTTAACCATAGTGAATATTCCCTTTATTGTGTCAATTGTAAGGAAACTCAGGTGCGGAAACAACTTCCTACACTAATCTCATAAGGAAAGTATGATGCAAATCCTATTAAAATCTTCTACACTTACAGATTCAATATCATGTAAACAACAATATTGCAACCAACCATGCATACAGAAAATAGATAGAGAAAGGAACATATAACACAAAGATTTGTCGATGAGGAAAAACCTTTCGGTAAAACAACCCCACCCCTTCAGAACCTGCACAATGTATTATCTTCAACATGAGGTTACAATACACTTGCAATGCAAGTTCAACATCAACAACAGAAGACTTCAGTAGCTACTCGTAGTACCAACAATACACCTTTTTCACATCACATCTCTTCGCAACCCTAAAAAATGCTTATATCATGCGCTTCACTTTAGGGCTACTCCCAAAAGGTAAACTGTATTAGGGTTTTGCCTTTCTCCCAAACCCCACATGTCTTCACCTATCATTGAATCTTCCTAACATAGCTCTTACGTGTCATAGGAATTCGTCATAACCATTTTAGTCATGATCTCCTTACACAAAATTCAAGATGTCGACACATCAACATTATTTGCAAGAAATACATTTTACAAAACAAATAATAAGAATAGGAATTATACAAGGTTGAGACACCTTATTCCTAACATCAATCATGTGGATGGAACCTCAAGCGGTAATAGCCATTTTTTGATATTGTAGTAGAAACCACTATATAAATGTCCTTGTGGGGGAAATCCACATGGGTGTTATCTTTTGTTGGGCTATTAGATCTCCTTAGTATCTCTGATTGATTAAATTCTTAGAATATGTCAAAACCCTGGAGCACTAGGATACAATTTTACCCACTTTAGATTGCAAAAGCTATAGAGTTGAACATTACTAAGAACCATAGTGCTGCCAATTTTCTTTTGCTAGGACTATGTGCATGATTGGAAAATATTTTAAGAACATACACAGTAGTAGTTCTATGGATTAGATTGATACTATGACACTATTCTTGTTCATGTGCAAGGTTGCTTTGTCCCTTGCTCATTGTTTGGAGATATTTTCTTGAAATCCCTAATTGCTATCTTGTGTGCCTGGTTCATGATTAAAAATCTATTGATACACCTAGTTGGATATTTAAAATGAACAAAATCTATGTTCATAAGTCAAGACTTTACGATCAAACTGCTTTGTTGTCCTATTATTTTCAATCTGCCTAGGTTGATCTAGTTTGGATTAAGCTACTTACCCCATTGTTAGAATCCTATTTTCACCTTGGGTTATTGTGCTTTGACCTCTTGAATTAGTAATTATTGATTTCACAAGTGACCTTGTTTAGAGTTGGTGAGTTAGAGACCATCCTTGTTGAGAAAGATATACCTTGGATTCTTTAATATTATGCTTGGAGAGTCTTAGTAATCTCATCCATCCACTTTCATAAAAAAATATTTTTTTTATTATTTATAATTTGAGTAAATCATCCTCCTAGTCCATATGTACTAGGGTATTCACCCAAATTTGTGGGTACCTCTATGATAGTGTTGGTTTATGCCTTTTGTAAAATTCTATCTTATCACATCTCTTTTGGACAAGTGAGTGCTTTTACTGTCCTAGTTTGGTACCAACATTTCTTAGGGTTATCCTATCAACTAGTACCTTTTCTTTCATGTTGGTTACAAGTGATATTACATGTTGGTCAACATTTAAATAAACTCAAATGATATCAAATTTCATAAAATGACTCTTGGTCTTCTTTTTTCTTCGTCTTCCATATCTTTCTAGTCTCTCATTTCCATTCTTCCTCTTCTTCATGTCTTCTTGATTCTTTTCCTCCTATTATCATATAGTCTAGCTTCTTCTATTCATCCTTTCTCTTCTTCCATGCTTGATTCTTCTTCTTCTAGAACCATGGATCTTAAATATTTTGTTAGGGACCCTTGTTTGAGCTTAGATGAACTCGATCTCCTTCTTAAATTTAAAAAGTGTTGTTACTAAAATAGATATATGGATGCTAACCTTTTGGCAAAAATGATTGAAAAAGGGAAGAAATTAGACGTTCTTGCTAGGATCATATGCAAGATCAGATCACAATATCCTTCTTCCCAATATTCCTTGTCTTCCAATTCTTATCATGATTCTTCTAAATATCATTTAGATTCCTTATCTTCCAAGTCTTATGATGATTCTTCTAAATATCATTCACATTCTTAATCTTCTAAGTCTTATGATGATTCTTCTAAATATCATTCACATTCTTCATATTCCAAGTATTACTATGATTCTTCTAAATATCATTCATGTAGGTCATCACCTACCTCTTCTTCATGATATCATTCTTCTTCTACTTGTACTAAGAGTCTTATTCTTCTTATTGATGCATACCATAATGAACAACATGAAAAGTCTTGTGATATGCCTATCTATAATGCCTATAGTGACAATGATTATGATGATGATGACTATTATATTCCTATGATTCCTAAAAGTCCTCCGAGTCCTATGCTTGTGCTTAAAGGGGATGAGTCACAAATAGATATTCATGATAATCCATATGACGTGAATCTTGAAAAAAACATTGATAAATTTTGCAAAAAATACCTAAATGATAGATATGCATTTTTTGAGGAAGAAAAAGCATTTTTTGTGCTGAAATAAAACATTAATGGCATAAGAGTTCCTCTTCTAAGAACCCTCATGCTGAAAATAAAGATTACACTCTTGAGTAAGATCATGTTAATGTTGAACCTTTGTCCTTTGATGCTCCCCTTCCATCTTCTACTTCCTCCACTATCCATACATCCCCTAAAGATTTTGAGTCTCAAATCTTCTACCAATCCATCATCCAACAAAGATCGTAATGCTTTTCATGTGCTTCCCTATAGTTATCCTCAAATGCTACCTCTTAAAGAAACTCAAGCTAACCTTCACTTGGATGCAAATGCTTTTGCTAATGCTAAACCTAAAGAGCCTAAGCCTTCATGCACTATAATGCCTACTTCAGCTAGTCTTCATCATCTATTCCAAAGTCTTCCATACAATTCCAACATGCTTCCTTCTCCTTAGGAGTGGCTTCATTTCAAGAGGACTCTAAAAATTATAAAGAAAAGAATATAAAGAAAGATCAAGATCAAGAATCCTCCATGTTGTCCAATTATTTTCATGATGTCTTTGATCTATTTCATGGTACTTTTGATACTCTGTGGCCTTTTTCATTCATTCTACCATGTCTTAAGTCTTCTCCTAAGAAAGAGCAAGCTACTGCTTACACCACAGAGCTTATTGACAATAAAAATGACCTTAACTTCCAAAGATAATACTTCCATTAAGGTTATTAAAAATAGTGTTGTTACTTCCAATGATGAGCCTATTGAAAATCAAGAGAAAAAATATACACTTATGTTATCCAAAGATCTTTGTCAAGATCAAAGTCTTCCACCTTCTTGTTCTACCACTCCATGTTCCCTTCCACTTTCTACTCTTCTTAAGTCTTCTCAAGCTTCAAGTACTCCTATCAAAGAAGTTTCTCCTATTAAATATGTTCATGTTCCTATCAGAAATCCTAATGATCATTCTAAAGATGTTGATGTCCTTAATTGTCATATAGATGTTGATAAACTTATTGATTACCCTTTTGCATCTTCCACACCCATCCTTGGACCTCCCCCACCAATACTAAATGCTTCATGTCTTTCTTCCATACTGGGTCCTTATATCCCTTCATGTTCCCCTCCCAACTCTCTTAATTCATCATCCATCTTGGGTCCTTATGTCCCTCCCTCTCCTATCTTTCCTCAAGATTAATGTAGACACATATTCTTGAATCCTTTTCATCCACCCACTTACCTAAACTAGTCATATAATCCTTCTTCTTCCACAAGTCCCAAGTCTTTTGGAATTAACTTGAATGTTCAATATAAGAAAAATAAGCAATTCAAGAATCCACATAAAAAAAGAAAACCACCATGTCTCCTCTAATCGACATGGAGGCATAAAGTCAAAAAAGATACCTAAGAAAAAAATTATAAGACAAGTATGGGTTCCAAAATCCATAATTGAAGATATTATCTCTAAATAATCAAAAAGAAATAAAAAGAGGCCTATGGCTATATGGATTCCAAAGTCTCTCTTGAGAGACTCTAATGTTGAACAACAATTGAAGTTGACATTCAAGCTTCCAAAGAATTTCACTTCATCTCCCTCCAAAAGAATTCTTCCATTCCATGTGGCTAAACCACAACCTCTTCTATCCATTCACCATATTCCTTCACGTATTCCTTCATTCACATTTTCTTAATCCTCTCACCACCCTTCAAGGTGTGTGTTGACATTAATCTTGCCTTCATTTCCATTTTCCCATCTCACTCACTTTGCATAAAGTCATATCCTCCATTTTTATCTTCCATCTTCCTTTCCCTATCAACATCTTTGAGCATATCATTTTCAACTCATTTGCATGTTATGGATTAAAATTTCAAGGAGCATTACCTAAAAAGTTTGACTTCTTCCAAAAAAAATTCAAAAAAAATTATATTAAAAAGAATTGAAAAAAAAAGGAAGAAAATGTGCCTTGGTGAAAACTTGGTAATCAGGCACCTTAGTAGCAAAAGTAAAGAGAAATAAATTCATACTTTGATGAAAACCACTCCCTTGTGGCACCTTGGATAAGTACCATGATGAAAACCTAACAATCAAACATCGTGTGTAGTTCTTCTACATCTTTCATCCATTTCATCTTCTCTATTTGATCTTGACAATGTTGACCTATAAACAAACATTTGGCTATCTTGTGAGCTATCTTATGATGATCATGTTTTCATTCCTTTCATGTTTAGCCTTCATATCTATTTTCCTCCATTTATTCTAGTCTTTCTCTATCATTTTCCCATTTAATCCTTTGGTCTTGATCTAATAAAAAAGAGTAAAATACAATGCTATGAAACCTCTTAACATGTCTACTCCTTTGGATTGCATCTTTCCCACTTTTACATTATGCTTTCATGAATTATCCTATGCTGGCCTTTCATTTCATTTTCAAATGTGTTTTACATGACAATTTTTTCCCTAGCTTGGGTACTGTTGAGGATTTTTATTCTTCTTCATTCTCTTGTCTTTCATTTCTTCCACCATCTTGCTAATCACTCTTGCCCTCCACCTTGCTAGACATTGAGACTGTACGATGCGATCTTTCTTGAGAGTTTGGTCCTTGTTTTTGTCTAAGGGCATTGTACATCTTTGTACATATCTATTGATCCTAAAAAAAAACAAAAAAATGATATATTTCAAAAATCTAAAAAAATGATATATTGTGAAAATTCTAAAAATTGAAAAATGTCTTGAAAAAATGATCATCTTAGTAATAAGTGCTTTGATGTATCTCCAAAAAAAAAAATTTACAAAAATACAAAAAAATATCAAAAAATTCAAAAATTCAAAAAAAAATAGAAAAAGTGCCTTGGTGAAAACCTGGAAACAGATGCCTTGGTAGCAAAAATATTAAAAAAATTTAAAAAGTCATGAATTTTTTTTAAAAACCCAAGTGGTGAAAACCTAAAAATGGGCACTACTTGAGGCCTTTGCACCCTTGTTTCTTAGCATGTGTCCTTGACACTTGGCCTTTCTCCATCATGCCTTATCCTTGTTACCTTGGTTTGGAATTGGTCTTTGTTTAGGGGGCATTACTATGTTAGCTTTAGTCTCTTGGTTGTGTTAGTCTTTAGAACACCTCACAAATGGTGTTTTTCAACACCATCCTAATGGTATTTTTTTAATACAACCCCTGACATCGAGTGTTTTTCAACACTTATTAGTTTGGTCTTATCCAGTTTTGTCATGTGATCTTCCCTTCTCACAAGAATTTGATCCTTATCCTCAAAACTCAATAACAGTTAACACACTTAAATTTTAAATGCAACACTTAATGCTTGACTTATGTCATGATCTATTCTTTGTGTGCTGACTATTATTGATTTTCATTGAGCATCCTTGTCTGATAAATTTCTCTAGGATGCATAGCTAGAGGACTTTTGGCATGGGGGAATATTTTCATTTTTTTTCTACTTGTGGGTGTGATCTTGAAACTCTAGAATGTCTCTTGCTATCCCCATAAACACTTAGGAGATTTGAGGCATCATCCTTGACTATTTTTGCACAACCATTCTTCTAGTCATCTTGGCATCTATGTCTTGATGTGAGCATGGTTTTGCTACATTAAATTGGGTAAGCTAACATTAAATTCATCTTGACCTTTATGTCTTTGATGCTTATGTTAGAATCTTTCCACATTCCAATCTGATATCAATCACATTCATATCTTTATAGTTGCATTTGTGACTAGTGATGATTGTGTGAATTTTTGATGTCTATTAATAATGGCCTAATGGTGAAAATAAGTTCTTTTACATTCTCTAATGAAAGATGAATAAAAAATCCTATGTTATAGGTGCTCTTTTGCAAGTACACCTTTGCATTTTCATGTAGCTTGCATTATTAGATTTCATGTTAGTATACATTATGAGTTTGAGAGGGTTCTCCCTTCATCTTCATTGTGGACCTTTACTTAATTGTGGTCATGTTTTGATCTTCATTTCCTTATCTTCTTTTGTGATCTCAATCAAAATTTCTATCTTAAATAGTTGATTGATTTTTGAGCATTTTCTTTTCTTCTTTGGTTTCTTTCCATATCTTGCAAACTTCTATATTCTATTTTCTTTTTCACCACTTCTTTTGTTCTAGTTCACCTTTCGGGCATAATATTTAATGCTTGACGATCTACCTTGGTTCTTTGATTCTTATATCTTTCATCTTACATCAAGAGCTTTATCTTTTGTTTGATTTGATCAAAATTATCGATTTGTTTTTTCTCCTCTCTCTCATTTTGATTTTGATCATGAGGGGGCAATACTTATCAACTTCAATCCTTGATTCAGTTTTATCAATTTTATCCTCAACTTTTTTAAAGTCAAAATTTATTTGTATTCTTTGTCCTGATGTGTTCCCAAATTGACCACACGTTTGTTGTTTTGTGATCCCAAATCAATCTCACACTTCACTTTCTTTCTTTGACTACATGTGTTCCCAGATCGATTACACATTAGTCAAAGAGGGGAAAATGTATGCACCCTAAAATGATCACCTAGACTATGGGCCCCCATTATTCAATTTATCAAATTTTTTTAATCAATGATTTGTAATATTTTATTAAATCAATTTCTTTGATCAAATTCAATTGTTTTTATTTTTAAGGTTGATCATTTTATCCTAAGTCTTACTTAATTAAAAGAAAATATCCCTTTTAATTAAATAAAATAAGTCCCCATTTAATTAAAAGAAAACGTCACTTTTAATTAAATAATTCATCCACATTTAATTAATTAAGAGAAAAATCCCTCTTTTAATTTAATTAAATATTTCTTATTTAATTAAAAGAACTTGCTCCCTTTTAATTAAATAAAAATCTCACTTAAATATCTCTTTTTGATGAAAAAAGAAATAAAAATAAATAAAAAATTAAATAAATCTATTTTTTGTTTTATGTACACTTAATGTGGGATTTATCTTTTTCCTCTTTCCACTTTCTTCTCCAATACTCCTCTTTTCTTATTGGTGGAATTTTGTCTCTCATGAATCAAACTCTATTATCCCATATTGGTTGTGAGAAACCTCTCACCTCCATATTTTTCTTTATAAGAGAGAGCCCTCTCCTCATTTTGGACATCCATTATTATGCTATTGTTGTGCTGCAGGTTTGGAGAGTGATTTTTGAAGGATTTTGAATACTAAAGCTTTTTATGGAGAAGTTCTATCTTCTTGTCTTCTTCTCTCATGCATCCATGGCTTCCATCATGAGTTTTCATCCTTGCATTTGCATATTATCCTAGGTCTATATTTATTTTCATAGACTGGTATTGCATTGTTATTACATTTCCTTTCTTGCATTGTTTTGCATTGTTATCATTTAGATTAGTTTTCATCTCCATTTGCATGCATATTGAATCCTTGAATCTCTTGTTTCATGGTGTACTTGAATGGACAAAAACTAGGTCAAACTAAGGGCCTCCATTAAAAACCCTTGCACTCTATGAATGGAGAGCTATAAGCTACCATTTGGGACCTCATTCTTGAGCAATCTTGGATATAATGACTCATAGAAGTGTGCACACATTTTAGGCATACATCGACAATTAGATTTTTTTAAGGCAATGTTTAGTTGATGGTCGTATGATTGTCAATTTTTTTCTAGTGACTATATTTTTTAGCAAGGTTGTTTTTTGGAGCAGTAGTTGGTTTTTTGGCTATAACTTTAGCATACTAAGGTATTTTTCTAATTTGAAAGAAGCACCAAAAAGCTGACTCAGAGATGGAGTTAATGGTGCTATTTTTATCACATTCTGAGTTTGTTTGAGCTCCTATTTTTGGTGTCAAAGTAGAGGCTTCTATTTCCTCCTTCTTTGCATTTGGAATATAGGTTCTTTTTCAAAAAAAATTTCTTTTCATAGTTTTTTTTTTTGTGGTACTTGAGGGATATCTTTATACATGGTGGGAGGGTATTTTCTTTTCTGTAATTTAATTTAGAATAAGACCCTTCTACTTCTATCTTCTTCTCTCAATGTTGGATCCATCTATCACTCATCTCATGCCACACAACTATCACACTAGAAGGCACAAATGACTAGGCTTCTTATGTCAAGAGGCTTATGGTCATGTTTGGATGATAACCAACCTACTCTAATGTGCCCTTTTGAGGTTCTTTAGGATAGGAATAAAATGGATGAGGTCATGGGATTAATTGCACTGAACATCTCAGATAGTCTTTTGTTTCACTTGGATGGTTTGACTACTCTATAGGCTTATTGGCTCAAATTTCAAACTTTATTTGGCATAGTAAATGAGTTCTGGGCACTTTAGCTTGATGTAGAGTTGACTTCTTTATCACTACCTAGCTTTCCCACCATTGAAGACTTCTTGATGAAGTTCAAATCTCTGTGTGCAATTTTACAGGGATGTGGGAAAACCAAATAGATGACGAGTGTAGTTTTTTGATACTCTCAAAGTTGCGAGAATAGTATTGGATCTTCTCTTCCACTTTCTACTCGACTATGGATGCCTTGGGTGATATACATAGGATGCCTTCATTTGAGACATTTTGTGATCAGTTGGCATGGGAATAGGAAAAGATCCAATAGGTGGATACCTCTGGCTCTTCCAACCAAGCATTGGTTGCTCAAAATTCTAAGGAGAAATCCAAGAAGAAAGGAAAATCGAAGAAAGATACATCAAAATCTAATCCTAAGCCTTCAACTAACCCTCCAAAGGGTAAAGATTCTTTGAAGTCTATTGAGTCTACCTCCAAGACCAAGAAGAAATCAAGTGAGACCTACAATTTTTGTGGCAAGGATGGACATCCCATTTCTAGGTGTTGGAAGTGTTTGGATGCTTTAGAGGAAGCCATGAAGGAGCATCATATTTCAGCTCCTTAGTCTTCATCCCCCCTGTATGGAAAGGTCATTCTCTTTCTACTCTAGCTACAACTTTAGGGCCTACCTAGATTCTTGATTTTGACGCCTCTCACCATATGAAAAACACTCCTAAGTTTCTTACTTCACTTGCTCCATGTGCTACCACATAGATTTTTATTGGGAACTCATCACAACATTCAATTATGGGTTCTAGTTCTATTGCACTGGCTAGGGGCTCTCTTCAAGATGTTCTTTGTGTCCTTGACATTTTGATGAACCTATTGTCTATCTATCAGATTTACCACTCTGGCTCTGGTAAGACAATTGAGTTCTCACCACATGATGTGGTTATTTAGGATTAGTATGATTCTAAGATGATTTTTGCTACTAGGAGTGTTGACTCTGCATCTCACCTCTACATATTTGATGGATTTGAGTCTTTTGATGACACATGTTCATGTTTAGTTGCACATGTAGATTCAGTAAGTAGACTTTGGCATGAATTTTTTGGGCATATCAATTACAGATATCTTCAACAAATGAGCACACAGATACTTGTTCTTGGGCTTCCCTAGATTTCCTGTACCTATGGTGTTTTTTAGGGTTGTGCACTTGGCAAGCAACAAAGGGATTTTTTTCCACATGGACGAGCCACTCGTGCTTTGGCACCTTTGGAGGTGATTCATAGTGACCTCATGTCATTTCCTACTCCTTTTTCTAGTTCTAGATATGTGCTTACATTCATTGATGACTTCTCCAAATGCACATGGGTGTACTTTCTTAAGTACAAGTTTGATGTCTTTGATTCATTTTGAGTCTTTAAGACATTTGTAGAGAAGTAGTCTATTCTTTCTATTCAACAGTTATGTATGGACAATGTGGGGAGTATGTAAAGCAAGCTTTCAAATATTTTTGTTCTAAACATGGTCTTTAGAATCAATTTTTATTGCCCTATACTCCTCGGCAGAATGGTGTGGCTGAGAGAAAGAACAAAACGCTTCTAGAGATGGCTAATTATATGATTCAGTCTAGGTCCATGTATTTGTGTTTTTGGGTAGAGGCAATTAATTGTGCCAACTATATTTAGAATCAAATGCCTCACAAGGTAGTTCAATATATGACTCTTGAGGAGTCTTGGTCTCATGTCAAGCCTAATGTATCATCATTCCAAGTTTTTGGGAGTGCAACATGGGCATTGGTACCTAATGCTCAGAGAAAAGTAATGGAACAAAAGAGCTAACCACTCATTTTTGTTGGCTACTGCAAGGATATTAAGGCTTACAAGTTGTTTGATCCTGATTCCAGAGAGGTCCTATTTCAGTGGGATGTCCAGTTTGATGAGAGCCCTCCTGTAACTCACACCTCACCTCCAAAATCTACTTCACCTCCCACTACTTCCTCCTTTTTTCCAATTTTTTCAATAGATGATGATCATGGTGATCCCCATTTACCTCTACCACAAGATCCTCCCCAAATGCCTAAATGGGCTCGAGCTATAGTTGAGGCTATAGGATCTTAGTTGGTGACCCTTCCACTTCCTATCACACCTGTTCTCATACTATGCATTCCAGTCTTCTTATTCATGCTATTTGTGATGATCTTCAGACATTTGAAGATGCGACAGGACATTTTTGAATGGGACAATGTAATGGAGGAGGAATATTCTTCTTTGATGAAGAATCATACATGGGATCTTTGTCCTCTTCCTAAGGGGAGAAAGCTAGTGTGATGCAAATGGATCTATCGTACTAAGTATGCTACTAATGGTTCAATTGATAAGCATAAGGCTCATCTTGTTATGAAGAGTTTTTCACAGGTTGAGGGTATTAACTAAACTAAGACATTTTTCCCTATTGCCAAGATGAATTCTATCTACCTTGTCTTATCCCTTGTAGCTTCATAGGGGTGGCCTATTTTTTAGATGGATTTGAAGAGTGCCTTCTTGCATGGTGACATCACTAAGGAGATTTATATGGAGCAACCTCTTGGATTTGTGCAAGATTCCTCCTTAGTTTGTAGACTTTGACACTCATTGTATGGTCTCAAGCAAGCCCCTAGGGTGTGGTATGAGAAGATGGACTCTTTTCTACTTTTTATAGGATTTACTCACTACCATTCCAATCCCATATTGTATATTCAATGTCTCATCATATATGCTTCAAGATGCTAAGCATGCATTGATAGACTAGTTTGAGATGATTGATCTTGATTTGCTACACTATTTCTTGGTCTCTAGATTGTTCAGTCCTCTACTAAGATTTTTTTGTATCAAAATAAGTATGCTCTTGACATGCTTCCTCGCTTTGACATGCTTGATTGCAAGCCTAATCCCACACCTTTTTAGTCAAGTGTCACCTTTTTTACCTCCTTCTCTTCACCTTACATGGATGCTACTTTGTATCAATAGTTGGTTGGTAGATTTTTGTACCCGACACACACTCATCCTAATCTCTCCTTTGTAGTTGGCTTTGTCTCTTAGTTCTCTCAGAAACCTCATGAGAGTCACTAGCAAGTTGCCAAACATATTTTGAGATACATTCAAGGAACACTCATTTATGGCATTCATTACACCATGGGGACTCCACACATTATTAGCTACATTGACTCAAATTAGGCCGGTGATATCAATGATTGAAAGTATATTTTAGGCTTTGTGTTTTGTCTTGGCTTTGGTCCTATCACATGGCCGTGCAAGAAGTAGCATGCTTGAACACTTTCATCTATAGAGGATGAGTACCAAGCCATAGTACTTGCTAGTTAGGAGGCTTTAAGGCTTTGATGGTTGATGAATGACTTTGATTTTCCTCTCAATCATCCCACTATTTTGTAATGCAATAATCAAAGTTCCATCCACATTTCTTGCAACCCAGTGGAGCATCAGTGTACCAAGCACATTGAGCTACATATGCATTTCATCCATCAGATGATCTATGATGGTGTTATCACATTAGAGTACATTCCCACTGATGCATAGGTTGTTGACATCTTCATTAAACTTGTTGCATCACCACACTCTCTTTAGTTGTAGTCTATGCTTGGGGTTACAGAAGTTATCCTTGGGGGGACTTGTTGAGGCCTTCCTTGCTTCACTTCATGTTTTTTTTTCAGCATGTTTTACCTCTTTTTGGGGGAGGGTTTTTCCCATGAGGTTTTCCCTCTTTCCCCATTTTTAGAGGTTGCATTTCTTTGCATTGTTCATGGGTACCTAACATGGCTTTGTTGCCAGGATCCATTCAACATTACATCTTAGTTTTTGTGAGCTTAAGGCATTCCCCTAAGTTGCACTTAAGGGGGGTGTTAGAGTAAATAATTATTTATTAATTATTTATTTTATTGCTTATGTTTACTTAGGTTAATGTATTTATTTAATAGTTGTAGTGGATGACTTTTTGACAACATGAGATTTTGTTCCCTCCACCTTTTTATGGACTTATGCTTTATTGTCAACCTTATCTTTTACCACTTTCTAGCTTGCTCTACAAACTTCCTTGAGGCCTTTATATTTGGTCTCTCTCATTGTAAATTTACATCATTCACATAGAAATTTCATTTTCCTATTGTGAAATATTTTCTCTTGCTTTTTTTGCTTCAAGCTCTTGCTCCTTCTGTTTCTCTTTAGCAAGCTATTTGCATGCAACTGATCTTGGCACATTGTGAAGTAGATTTCATCAACTTCTATAGAAGAAGTTTCTAAGGAGGAACAAGTTGAGGAAGCACCAACTAAGCTAGAACACAAGAAGAGGAAATCAAGCACACAACCTGTAGCATAGATAAAGAGAAAGAAGGTTGATGTGCTAGGCCCTATTGTTGGGACCCAAAATCGAAGCCCTGATTTTGAGTACCATTGAGAAATTGAGCCTTATAAATGATTTTTGATGCATATTGACCCAACTGTCCATTTGAAGCCTATGAGGTGTTTAATGTTTCTAAAACCTTGCATTCAGTGTGCCTATGTGTTTCATGAAGATAAACTACCATTCCTAGTTATTTCTTGAAGTCATATTTTAAGCATTTGTCAAATCTGCATTTTCACCTATGTCAAATAGCGACAAGAGGCCTTGTTTGCAATTTAATATCTCACACCCAGTAATGTATCATGACTCTCTACTTTGGGAGTCTTTAGTGTCTCTACTAGAGAACCTATGTTTCAAATTTTGAGTCATTTTGAATCTGTTTGACTAGGATTCAAACCCCTCAAAGTTGGTCATTTATTGTTGTCATGTTGATGCAAAATATTTTGAATTTTGGGAAGCCCTATTTGTCTTGCTATGATTTTGACCCAGTTAACTAAAATGCTAAAATTCCTTTTGTGTTACATTTTAGAGGTCAAATACTTTCTATGTTCAATTTTGATCTTATGATGAATCCGTTTGATCAATTTTTGAACACGATTCCAAATATAATTTGCAATTTTTTACTAGTGTCAAGAAGTGTAGAGTTGTTAGTTTCCCTGTTTGGGATGTTATAACTCAAAAATCATGATAGATGAGATTGAATGAATTGTACCACTATGTTCTCCTTTGAAAATACTTCAAGTGTGCAATTTTCAAGTTTTGACAAATTTGTCTACACATTTTCCTAGGTCCATTCCATTTGCAAAAAATGCTTTTCTATCAGTGTATCCAATCTACAAATTTAAGTAGCCTACTTTGACCACTCACCAAATGTGTCCTATTATTCATCATGAGCTCTAATCAAAAATTTATATTGTCCTCATAACAATGAATCAACGTCCCTATTTTTGTTTTCCCAAGTTTCAGTTTGCCTAGTTTTCAAAGCCAAATCTGAACATGATTTATTGTTTTCTAACTTGTTTTCTTATAGGCAGTTCTAAAAGGGCAACTTTGATAGTCAATATGTTTTGACTGAGAATTCATCATGAGATGAGATTTGATAAGGTAAGAGATTGCAGAACAAAGTATCAATTTGTATGTTTTAGAACCTAGTTAGGTGTTTGTGTCAGTTTTTAAGGACAGTCAAAGGACCTCTTGGCATGAAATTGACATTTTACAAATCAATGGTAAAATGAGTTTTAATTGATGGTTTGGTGGTCAAATTTGATTCTAATCAATATGATGGGCTCAATGGATCACTTTAGTAGTTTAGTTGTTTGGAAAAAAAAAAAAAAAGCCATTAGCTGGACCCACTTAGGAGCCTGATTAATTTTGTCAGAATGATAGGGCATTGTGGGATTTTCAAGATGATTAAAAGGGGATTAGAATGAATTTTTTTCATTAAAATTTCATGGTCTAATAATGATTGTAAATGATACTTGGTACCATATCTTGGATCATCAAGCAGGCTCATTATTCCCTATCCATTAACCACCTTGGATCATTGGTTTCCTAATGTGAAGGTACAAGCAATGATTTCCTTTGTAAATCTAGCAAAGAATCTAAATTTAACCAAACTTAGATGGTATAATGATGCAATTCTTGCTGCTTCTTGTCAGAGTATATTTGGTAGTGAACAACTTTGGCAATTGATAATAGAAATTTGGGCATTGAAAATACTATGTTTGTGGCATTGTTTAGCAAGCTTGGTGTGCCTATTGAAACGAATAAATTTTGATAATGTTCTTGAGGATGCTCTCAATTTAAGAGTGACCATTAGGCCTTTGTCACTTGGAAGGCCTACTAGTGGCTAGGTGGAAAAGTAAGGAGCTCATTTCTTTGGGGTAATTATCACACAAGAACAAGCTAAAACTAGGATAGTTGTTAGAGTCACTTCACCTACACAAAAAAAATTTAAGCTTCTTTATTTTGAGAAAGAGGAAAATAGTGGTTATGGGCTAGATATATAGGAAGATAGTGAAAAGAGAAGTAAAGTTATTTTAGATGGAATGTATTTCTTACATTTTCAAATATATCATCTTATTTCATCAATCAATGTGTTGGTTATGGCTGAGGATCCTAATGCTACAATTTTTTCACAAAATTAGAAGGCCTTCAGCCCTATGAAGTCTCCAAGTTCAAAGCAATCACACACATATTTGCAATATATGGCGGCATTTTTTTTTAGAGTGCAAGCTATACCATTGAGGCTATTTGTGCAAAGTCTTTTGAAGATGAAGATAGCCTATTGGATGGAAAGGATAAATCAAATAAAAAGAAGTGGTTTAAATTAAATTTCAAAGTAGGGAGATGACATAAAAGACAAAGCTACCCAGTTCATTCCCCACATGTTGAAGAAATGGCAAGAAGACTATGTGAGGCAATGGAAGCCACAAGCTTTGAAATGGAGAGAAAAATGAATATAGGAGCAGCCATGAATGGTGTGTAGGAAAGATTGATAGACCTTTGGTGGAAATTGATGCCCATAACCTTCCCTCACCTTGAAATTCAGTCCACAATGCACTTTGAGGAATATTCCCCACTGTCTACAACAACAACCCTAGCTCTAACTCATTGAGTAGCTTGCTCTACAATGTAAAAGCCCTAAATTAACCATATTAGTGGGAGTTTAAGGTTTTAAAAAATTTTTTAAAGTAAGCAAAAATCCACAAAGAGGAAGCCACTATGTGTCTACTTGCAAATTCCTTCCACCATTCTTACCACCATACGTCATTTCAGAAAAAAAACTTCCTATTTTGGAAGGGATGTTATGCTTGAAGAAAATTGCACAAGGAAAAGTGTAGCAGTTTCACATGGGATAGAGGAATAGCAAGAACCTACAATGGACATGACACTTTAAAAATGTAAACTTTTTTTTTCCTCTCCAATTCAATCTAACTAAGAAATTGGCTGCAATATTGGAAATTTTGTCTGGCTTGGAAGAGGCTAGATTCTACCCACAAAATGCATCATCTATATAGTTTGTTGGGTTTTATTATCTCCATTAAGAGATATTTCCATCATATAGGTAGAGGAGTACTTTATTTCTAAAGGAAATGGGATCTATGTTATGGGTTACTACCATGCAAATGAAAGAAGGAGCTTCATGAGTGAAGGAATCTACAAGTCTCAAATGCATAAGGTAGAATAGGAGCTCCTTCTTATCTTCCATGCCCATTTGAAGTTCGGTGCTACCAAGTGTGGTTTGTGCTAGAAAAGATACTATGCTCAAGGTCAAACTCACAACCTTCAAATGGAAGGAAATTGGCTGAGGGAAGCACCATTTACAATGATGGAAGAAAGACTGGGAACATGTGTGGCAAAACCGTAATAAATTATCCCACATTACCAAAGGGGAGGAATTTTTTTGTTTTTAAATACTAGAGCACTTAGTAAATAAGATGTCTTTAAGACATCTACCTTTTGTAAGCCACAAGTATGTAGAGGGGCCCACCATGGACAGCCAATTGGGGCGCCAAAACCAAAATTTTGAATAGTTGCATTGATGAAGGAGAGCTAGCAGAAAGTGTTTCTAGAAAATGTGATCAAAAGAAAGGCATCAAAAAAGTTGCAAAATCTAGGTAGGTGCCATGTCACCACAAGAAAACAATGAGGTTTTTTGGCAAGTGACATGGCAACTTGCCAAAAAATAAAAAATGATGCCCAGAAAATCAAAAATCTGGCAAGACAGTCATGGGTCCCATTTGGCTAGTATGGCAGTTGAGATGTACTGGTGATGTAGTAGCTAGGTGAGGTGGATGAGTTTGACAGTGACATGTGGTAGAGGTTTTTGATGTGGCATGCTTCCCAAGGTGCTGATGTGGTAGAGAATGACATGTGTCTCAAGGTTGCTATGTCATTGATGACATGGCAGAATGCTGACTAGGATAGCGACATAGTGACTGACAACATGGCATGTTGACATGGAAAAATAGAGGATGAATGAAATGATGCCACATGGCATCCAAGTGGTAGGGATCAGATGAAAAAGTAGTAGTCAGCTAATCACATCTTGGCACATGGCAAGGGTTGGTCAACAGGTTTGACCCAGAGGAGAATGGTGGGAAATTTTGAAAAGTTTTAAAATTTTAATATTTTATTAAAACTTCCTCAAATCTACGTGTAGGTCAAAATTTTAAATCAGATTTTAATTTATAATATAGTTCAAACCTTTGAAAAAATCAAATATTTGTGCAAATGGAATCTTGAAGCATAGCAGGAGCTTGATTTTCAAATCAAGATTCAGGGAATTCTCGATAAGCAGATATAGGCTTATTATATATCATCAAAACTAGGAGAAGATGAACTTTTTGATTATGGAGTTTTTTTTTGCATAGGTGCTCACTAGTTCAAGTAATAAGTAGAAATGTAAATTTTGGGCCTTCTTAGTGAAATGGGTGGAAATTGAAGATGAAGTTATAGACATGGTAAAAACACATGGTAAAAGGTTTGTTGGGTTATTTTTGAGAACATTATTCCTTTTTGGTATAATTTGGCTCCAATTTTTAGTGATAATGGAGAATTTGATTCACCAGTTGTAGAGAGAGATTAGAGAGATTCTTTTGACTTCTTGAGGAGGTTTATCAAGTGGACACATGTCAAATGCAGAATAGATCTGGGAATTCTTTCCTCTATATCATTCTCTTTCTTTCTCATTGTAGAGGTTCCAATTTGGAAGAAAAAAGGCCTCACTACTATGATACCTTAGAGGTTCTAATCTTGAGTTTTCTTAGATTTGTGAGACCAATGGTTCCAATTTTGATGTGTTTTCATTACTGTGACACCACATTTTCTTTAGCAATTTCTTTTGTATGAACAATATTAGTGAAGATAATACAACTAGTTTAGATCTATTAGGTATTTTTTATGTTTGATTTCATGTATATGAATGTATAATTTTAAGGAAATGAATACAGTTGAGCAGAAATCTCTTTAGTTTCTTTTTTATTCTTGTCTCCTTCCTTTGTTATTTGCAATGTTTTTTGTTTAAGAACAAAGAGTTTAAATTCATTTGCAATCCCTTAAGGTTGTATGTCTAGATAAGTTTTTTATTGGAAAAAATAGCCAAGTAAATGCTTATTTAACTTGACAAAGTTTTATGTTTCATTAGGAGGATATTCATTAAGTAGTGAGACCTTTATGAACATAGATGTCTATTTACAAGGTGAATGGATAGATTAGATATCTGAATATATGAATATGTCTTAGGTATCCATATGCATGTGTTTAATTCATGGAATTTCCCAATAGATAAGGCACTGATCAGCTATAGGATCATTTGTTCTTACTATTGCATATTTGGGTTTTTTTTGAATTCAACATAAATAATCAAATGTTTTTCCCTTTCATGTTAAAGAGCTAAAAAGGATGCCCTCACTCAGCTTATGAATTGCATTATCTTGCACTTACCTAATGAAAATATATGTTATTGAATAAGTATTAGGAGATATAAGGGTTAAAACTACTTATTAGATTTAGGAATATGCTTTTGCATTGGTACCATATAAATGAATCAAAGGTCCACCCAGCAAGGTTTTGCAGAGCTTGAAGTAGAAGAAGGGTCTTACCTTATGGTTGGCTTGGTATTTGAAAGGGCATTTTAAGGATGGGAATTAACTACCCCTAGATGTGTCTTGTTCTCATTGGGGTAATTTGAAACCTGTAGCATTTCAAAACACCAACAAAATAGCGACTCTGTTAGGGAGTTGTGTATAGAAGAAGTCAAAATCCTTGGCATGAAAAGGATTGGATATAGAATATATATAGCAAGTTGTGTTTCTTATTTCCTTGTTGAAGTTTCATGTCCCCTAGTATCCTTATTCATTGACAATAGTAGTTTGACTAAATTGAATAAATTATAGTATGAAAGTCACTTGGCTTTTTGATAAGTTGCTATCATAATTCAAAATCAATGTCAAGTTCTTTCACTTTGTCAAGAGTATGAAATTCCCAAGTGTTCTATAAAGTTTTCAAATACCTGTTTTAAATTCTGGACCAGCTTGTTATGTTTTGTAAGTTTGGTAAACCATTTCTCACTAAGTGAGTAGTGACTCAAAGTTATATCTTTGCACTAGTGCTTTGTGAATGTGAAGGTATTATGAAGGATGCAATAGTCAAAAAGCATATTTGAAGAATTCATTTCAAGTTCTTGACAATAGGTGAAAGAATTACGTGAGATGCTGTGCAAATGTTACTAAATCTAGATAAAATCTGAATTTGCTATTATTTGCAACATTGAAGTAGTTGTAGGCATCAGTATTGAAAGGTATTTTCCACTTTCATATGACTTTATTTACATGAAAGAAAACTTTACAAAATATTCTCTATCAAATGGTTTTTAGCATTAAATAGGAGCATGGTTTAGTACATCTCAACATACTTTGTGGAAAGTAGATTCAGCAAAATATTTTTACATTTGGAATTATGTTCAAAGTTTTGAATTGGTTGAAAGAACTCTAGGTTTGTTGTAAGTTGTGAATCTGAGATTTATTATTGGTGAATGAGTTTCAAATCTTTGAAGAATGGCAAGTTTTCTTTCATCTAGTATGCAACTAGTTAATGATAGTTATAGATCTATCTCTACCAAGAGATATATGCCATTAAATTTCAATGGTAATCATGGTTGTCCAAACCCTATGCTATATAATATTAGAAAATATTTGCCTAATTTTAGTGTGAATCATGAAAATTCAACCAGTCACCATGTTTAGATGTTCAGTGACTTGATTGGTGATTTTGAGATTGCTCATGGAGATGTTCATATGAAGTTGTTTGTTCAGAATTTAGAAGGTGATGTTAGGGATTGGATTTCCTTTCTAGTAGCATGTTCAATTTCATCTTGGGATGAATTACTTTCAGCCTCCATGATGCAATTCAGGGAAAGAATAGACATCTCTAACTATTTTGATAAGTTCTTGAAGATTCAAATTAGGAATGATAAATTAATTCCTGAGTTTAATATCAGATTTGCAAAGATTTTGAATGAGATTCTTGAAAGTTATAAGACAAATGATCAAGTGTGTTTAGTGGTTTATTTTGACACATTTGATAAGAAGATGAGTTATCTATTAAGAGATAAAGAACCTAAAACTTTGCATCAAGCATCAATGATGGCAATAGAGATTAAAAACAATATAAAGTATGGGATAAATAGGAATCACTTCTCTAGGAGTTTTTGCTAGCAAGATGAAGTGCAAAGGAAAAATCAATGTCAAAAGGAGTGTTTAATTTCATATTAGCAAATAGGTGCCCTTGCTGTTGTAAGTAATCTTGTTGAAAATTCAGAGGTAAAAATATGTAAATGTGAAGTCTCTTTATTGCAAAAAGGAGCTAAGTCTATTCTTGTTGAATATAGGACACATGTTTTTGGTATCATAACAACAAATGACAGAGTTAGTTCACTTGATCAGTTAGATATGCATGATATAAATTCAGTGGTTTCTTCTCCTGTTGATGATTTTCTTTATGTTGAAAACATAACTGATCAAGAAGTTGAAAGGTGTTCATCATAGTGTGAGGAAGAAGAAGCTAGAAGTAATGTGTCAAGTGATGAAGGTGAAGTTTTTGATTTGACATATTGTGAAGAAGCATCATGTGAATACAATGATGAGAGTTGTTTCTTGAGTCAAGAAGAGGACAATAATACTACATGTTTGCCTTCACATGAATCTGATGTAAATTGGGAAGAAGAAAGCAATGATGGAAGTGAACATTCTTATGGTAGTATATATATGAGTTCTTTTCTTAAATCTAAAAGTGAATTTCTAGTTTAGAGTTATGTAAGTTAGCTTGAGGTTGAAAGTGGTGAAAAGGAGTTGTCTACACAATATGAAGACAAAGAGATTATCTATAAGGATGGATTACCTAATTGTGTAGATGAATGTCTTGAAGATGCAAGTAGTGGTAATCGGCAATATGCAAATGATTTTGAGGTTAATGCATCAACACCTAATGATGATTTTTTTGCAAGACATTTGAAGCATCTTAACGAAAACAATGCAAGTAATATTGACTCATATTCTACATGCTTCATTGGTGGAGTGAAAGATGTGTCTTCTTGTGATGATTCTAATTTTTCTTCTTCATATGCTAAAAGTGTCCATGATAGTGATGTTATAAGTGGTTTCAATGTTTTTATGAACCTGTTATATGGTGAAGAGTTTGATGTTGTTCAACACATCACTTGTCATAATGTCGATAAAGGATCTTTGCATGGAGTTATCAATCCATTGTTTGAAGAAGACAGAATATTTAGATGTAGTTAAAAATAAGGTTAATGATGATACATTGTGTTACTGTTGTAAGAGATTAGATTTTTTTTCTTTTGGATGTGATAGAGATTATGATGATGATGTTGCATCTCATGATGTGCATAACAAGGTGTTTGATGAAGGTGTTATTGAAAATCAGCATGCACCTTGTACTAAGTTTTATAATGAATACTCTAACATGATGACTAATTTATTTTCTAATTTCAAAGGACCATTTGAAGATTTTAGATTAGTTTTAGATTATGACCTTGATGACATGTGTGAGTACAAATCTGATTGCTCATTCAAATATCAGTTGGTTATGCACAAGGATATACAATTTGAAGGTATGTGTGATCCTTTTCCTTAAGTTGAGTATGAAGCCTTCATATTCAAGATTGATAGCATGCATGATTCATTTAATGAAGGAGATTCTAATTTTAGTCTGATACTTTTGAGCATGTTGATTAGAACTTTCATAATGAGCAAGTTGTAGAAATTGAAGCTAGTTTTTATATGCATTATGAAAGTGAGGATGTAGATTCAATTCTACCAAGTGAGTTGCTAATCTAATTAGTGAGACTAAAATGAATTTTACCTCATTTAAGTTCAAATGAAAATCAGATCTATGATAGAGGTAAGAATTTTTGTTGAAGTTCGATGGCTCAGGTTTATCACTTGTACATAGTAGGAGTAGTTCTTTCATTCTTTCAATAAAGTTGTTTGAGAGAAGTTTTTGTTGTTTTGGGAATGGACTGCTTCTTCTAGAGATTTGAATCCTTAGCATGACCATAAGGGACATGCATCCCTAGATAGATCCACTATTGGGACTCAAAATTGAAGCCCTAATTTTGAGTACCATTGAGAAATTGAGCCTTATAAACACTTTTTGATGTGTATCTACCTGACTATCCATTTGAAGCCTATGAGGTGTTTAATATTTCTAACACCTAGCATTCAATGTGCCTATGTGTTTCATGAAGATAAACTACCATTATGAGTTATTTTGTGAAGTATTGTTTTGAGCAATTGTCAAATCTACATTTTCACTTGTGTCAAACAGTGACAAGAGGCCTTGTTTGCAATTTAATATCTCGCACTCAGTAATGTGTCATGACTAGCCATTTTGTGAGTGTTTAGTGTCTCTACTAGAGAACCTATGTTTTAGAATTTGAGTTTTTTTGAATCCATTTGACTAGGTTTTGAACCCCTCAAATTTGGACATTTATTGTTGTCATGCTAATGCAAAATATTTTGAATTCTGGGAAGCCCTATTTGACTTGCTATAATTTTGACACAATCGACTAAAATGCTAAAATTCCTTTTCATTACATTTTAGAGTTAGAGACTTGCTATGTTTGAATTTTGAGCTTATAACAAATCCATTTGATCAATTTTTGAATGTGATTCCAAATACAATTTTCAATTTGAGTTGTTAGTACACCTATTTGGGATGTTATAACTCAAAACCCATGATAGGTGAGATCAAATAGATTGCACCACTATGTTTTCCTCTAAAAATACTTCAAGTGTGTCAATTTTAAAGTTCTAACAAATCCGTCTACACATTTTCCTAGGTCCATTCTATTTGCAAAAAATACTTTTCTATTAGTGTATCTAGTTTGCAAATTTGAGTAGCCTACTTTGACCACTCACCAAATGTGTCATATTATTCATCATTAGCTCTAATCATAGATTTATATTTTTCTTGTGACAATGAACCAACACTCCAATTTTCATTTTCCCAAGTGTCAGTTTGCCTAGTTTTCAAAGCCAAATCCAAACATGATTTATTGTTTTTTGACTTATTTTCTTATAGGCAGTTCTAAAAGGGCAACTTTGAAAATCAATATCTTTTGATTGAGAACTCGTCATGAGATGAGATTTGACAAGGTAAGAGATTGTGGAACAAAGAATCAATTTGTATGGTTTTAGAACTTGGTTAGATGTTTGTGTCAGTTTTTAAGGCCAGTCAAAGGACATCCTGGCATGAAATTGACAGTTTGCAAATCAATGGTAAAATGAGTTTTAATTGATGATTTGGTGGTTGAATTTGATTATAATTAGTATGATGGGCTCAATGGATCACTTCGGCAGTTTAATTGTTTGGAAACAATTTTTTTTGTTTTAGCCAAACCCACTTAGGGGCCTAATTAATTTTGTCAGAATGATAGGGCATTGTGGGATTTTCAAGATGATTGGAAGGGGATTAGAATGAATTTTTTTTATTAAAATGTCATGGTCTAATAATGATTATAAATTATTCTTGGTGCCATATCTTGGATCATCAAGTAGGCTCATTATTCCCTATGCATTAACTGCCTTGGATCATTGGTTTCTTGATGTAAAGGTACAAGAAATAATTTTCTTTGTTGGAGTATATCTAGTAGTGAACAATTTTGGCAATCAATAATGGAAATTTGGGCATTGAAAATACCATTTTTGCACCATTTTTTAGCAAGCTTGGTGTGCCTATTGAAAAAATAAATTTTGATAATGTTCTTAAGGATGCTTTCAATGGAATAGTGACCATTAGGCCTTTGCCAATTGGAAGGCCTACCAGTGGCAAGGTGGAAAAGTAAGGATCTCATTTCTTTGGGATAATTATCACATAAGAACAAGTTGAAGCTGGGATAGTTGTTAGAGTCACTTCACCTGCACAAAGAAAACTTAAGCTTCTTTATTTTGAGTAGGAGGAAAATAGTGGTTATGGGCTAGATATATAGGAAGATAGAGAAAAGAAGGGTAAAGTTATTTCAAATGGAACATATTTCTTACATTTTCAAATATATCATCTTGATTCATCAATCCATGCATCGATTATGACTGAGGATCTTGATGCTGCAATTTTTTCAAGAAATTAGAAGGCCTTTAGCCCTATGAAGTCTCTGGGTTCAAAGTACGCACACACATATTTGCAGCATATGGCTACATTTTTTTTAGAGTGAAAGCTATACCATTGAGGCTATTTGTGCAAAGTCTTTTAAAGATTATAAAATTGGAAGTCCAAGAGGAGATAGCCTATCTGACAAAAAGGGTAAATCAAATAAAAAGAAGTGGTTTCAATGAAATTTCAAAGTAGGGGGATGGAATAAAATACAGAGTTATGTAGTTCATTCCCCACACATTGAAGGAATGGTAAGAAGAAGACGTGATGTAGTGGAAGCCACAAGCTTTGAAATGGAGATAAAAATGAATATAGGAGTAGTCATGAATGGTGTTGAGGAAAGATTGACAACCCTTTGATGGCAATTGATACCCATAATCTTCCCTCACCTTGAAATTGAGTCCATGGTGCACTTTGAGGAATATTCCCCATTGTCTATGACACACTAGTACATTTTGGAAAATATGTGACTACATGTCTAAATTTTTTAGTCACACCACTAAAAATGTTAGTCATGTGACAAAAACTTATCACATTCTATTTTTTATAATCTACAACTATAGGTGACTAAATAAGTGACCAATTTAGTCATTGGGTAAAATCATAGGATCAACCAAATATAAAATTAGTCACTAAAACAAGAATGATTAAATAAAGTATTGAATAAGCTATTAAATAAACTACTAAATAAAATACTAATAGTTAGTTAATAAAAATGAGTCCCTCAAGCAAAAATGAATGAATTAAATATTATTGCTCATTTATTTAGATTTGATAAAATAGTCATAGCCTTATATATAAATTAGAAGTTCCATTTCACTAGAAATGCTTGTTTGCTAATATGATTATTGCATGAGAAATTCATCAGCACTTGACTTGTACCAAAAATCTAGATTTCAAGTGATTTTAAAATCACATATTAACAAACATCATATGTATGTGTGTGTGTGTGTGTGTATGTATGTATCTATGTATGTATGTATGTGTGAATGTATATGTCTGTGTGATGATGATGATGATAATATTATTAATAAAAAGAATTTGTTAATACAAAGAAAAAATTGAAAACCAAATTTATTTTTTAATCTATAATATATGTATTTTATTGTACAATGTTTCATCATCAATCAAATTACAAGTAACCCATACCAACCTACAACCTATTGAAATTTAAAAGCAAGTTTGAAGAAAACACAAATAATTACCACCCTTAATTCCTCTCCCTACACTTATACCATCTAGCTACATAGGATACTAGCCAAAAAGACAAAATTGGGCTAGATTAGACTAAATTTGAAGAGAATAAGACCATCAAAAAAATTGAAAGAATACCACATTGATCACATGAGCCATCCCTTTATTTCCTCTTTCAACAATTAGTTGGAGATAAACATATCAACCCATGTATCCATCTTTTTCTTTTCTTCTTTCCTTGTCTGCCATGTTGTTGCTTAACCACCCCCTATATAGATCAACCCTGTGTGACCTATATATAACTAGTATAGGTCACCACATGTCAACCTATACCTAGAAGTGTTAATTTGAGGTGGAAGAATTTGATTGCAAATTGTGAGTTCTCTATGGTTGTATTTTACATTTAGCTCATTTGTTTAATATTATTGAAAAACCTAAGAAATGATGGGTTTGTCCTCATCAATATCTTCATTATGAGAATGAGACAACACTTAAATCCATATATAAATCTTTAGTCTATGAAAAATTGCAACATGATATGTTGACCATATTCTACCACCAATAAATTTTCAATAAGTTCTAGTCTATTTGGTTTGAAAAAATTGCCAAAATCCATTAAGCATTTGTTAATTTATGGTTGGAACTTGATATAAAAAACTCTCCTTATACTAGAATATGAGAGAGCTTGCAAAATCTTGACATCATTGGTTGCTTTTATAAAAAATTTGTATTATAATAAAGAAATACTTCTTTGATTTTTTTAAAGACAATAAGGTGATGTAAATTCAACCTTATAGTCTCTCTCTAATGAATAAATTAATTATATGATTTTTGATGTAATAAAACATCTATGATTTTTGTACTTAGAATACTTTATAAATTAAAATAAGCAAACTGAAAAAAAAAAAACACTAACTATATAAATTTACAATAATTATTTTCTTTTTTCGTTCATTTATGTTGTACTTGATTACTTACTCATAAATTTGATGTTGATATGAAATTTTTTTCACATTGAAGCAACTACATGATATTGCAAGATCTATGATGTAATTTTCAACTTTATGATAATAATTCAAAATGGACAATTGTTTAAAATAATATATATAAATAGAATTCATATGAAAATAATTTTAATAAAAATTCAAAACCCAATAATTTTTTACTATCATTGTAATTCAAAATGGACAAATGTATATAAAATTAATATACAAATTAGATTAAAAAAAAGCACAAACCCAAAAACCCCCGCCACATCATGTGAAAACCCATTGCATTTGTCCCACTATTTCACTATTTTTTGATGAATAGTCCCTTCCTTATATTAAAAAAATATAATAAAGTTACATATTCACAAAAAAAGGGGTCGAGGCAACAATGATCAATTTCAATCAATTTTGTTGGGAATTGATTATTTATTTAGTTGATAGAGAATGCTAGGAGATAGATTGACAATGAATGCAGGGAGCCCTACCTGGGAGATAGATTGAAAAAGAATACAAGGAGCCCTACCTCGACCTACTGACTGATTATCTATGGGCCTCCACAAGTTAAGGCATTGGTTAAGGTGATATTTAGTTGCACATTTGTTCTTTTTTAACTCAGATCTTAATTGGTTAAGGTGATATTTAGTTGCACATTTGTTCTTTTTTAACTCAGATCTTATATATTTATATTACATGTTTACCAAGGTCATTGTAACCACAACATCCAACAAAATTCATATATATTTTATGCTTCGAAGGATGTCCATACCATTTTCCAAAGCTCCCAATTTTGTACTAACAAGGATGATGTAGAATATGTTGAGTAGTTTAATTTTACACCTTTAAATTATAAAGCTTTTTTAAAAATTCCCTTTTGTCATTGTTGTCCATGAGACCATATTTGTGAAGCTTTTTTAACAATTCCCTTTTGTCATTGTTGTCCATGAGACCATATTTATTTGAGAAACTTTTTAAAATAGTTTATGTGCATTGTCTATGTTTCCACATTTTGCATTCGTGTCTAGAATGGAAGTTATAACTAATATATGAAAAATTTACTTTATCTAGGATGCTTTGATCAATGCCAATACCCTATTCCAAATGTTCCCTACTAGCACAGGCATGAGGCTAATTTTACACCTATTAATTACAATTTCTTGAATGATTCTAAAGCTTTTTCATCAAATACATTATGTAAATTTTGTAGTAAGTGCAACCCATGAATGAAGTGTCTAGAATGGATTTGGTGATGCATGGCTATGCTTATTTCATCTATCATGATGGTGATCATGGGAAAATGATGGGTTTTATCATGAAGTCCATCTCCACTCAATCCTTTAGAAACTATGAATTTCTCTCATAATTTTTTATTTGAAAAGAGTAGGTTTTAAGTTTTGATTTTTTTAGGTGGTACACATGAAATCATACCAATACATAATTGTTTGATGAAGGTAATGTGATTTCATACAAATTGTATACTTCTAGTTTTGGTGTTTTTAGGTTGTTCATTTGAAAGAACACTTCTGCACTATTCTATTGAAGAATTTAATGTGATTTTAGATGAATCACCTAAAAAAATAATAGCATATTTTGAATCTATTATTTGTTTAAATTATTTATCTATAATTAAATTGATAAACTATTTAATTCGATAAGGTAATTATTACTATATATATTCCTTATTGCACTCCACTAGTTATCCTCCCTTATAGAATGCCACTTTACGTGGTCAGTGAATAAGATCTAAGTCTGTACAAATGCTAGCTATAGTGCCCACATATCTACATTAACCACATAAATAATTTTGAATCAAAAAATCATGTATTTTTGTTGATAAGTATGTTCTTGCCTTTGATGATGACACAAAGGCAAGGATGGTGATTGTCACATATTTTGCTATAGCCAATGTTCCAATTTGATGTCTAATTTATGGAAGCTCGACATGAGCTTTCTATCTAGTTTTGACCCTTTGACTGATGTCATGTTTGAATCAGACCCCATGAGTCCATCTATTTAATGTTTGTACTAAACATATATCATCTTTAGGTTTAAAATCAAAATCCATATCTCAAAATCAAGGAACTTTTCCATTGTACCATCGTGTCACTCATGCGTATAATAACATGGTAAATACTCATGCAACAAATTCATCTGCACAATTCCACAAAAATGCATAACTTTCATTGTATTAAAAAATTTCTAAAAATGAACTATTATAATAAAAGCCATTTGAGACATCACCAAGTATTGTTGAACTTTGTGAAAAATAAGGATATCTTGTTGCATTTATAATTCAAACTCGTTATTTGTAGGGAGGATACCCCAAGGCACTCAAAAATTATATTCATTATCTATACAATTTTGTATTAAAGAATACCTTATGTTGTTTGGCTATTGACATCTAATGACAGTGCCTTCCATATATTCCTTGATCATTTGTTTTCAAATTTGACATATACCACTCTCTTTTAATAACACATATCACTATCTTGATAAATAGTATTGTCATCAGCATTTGTGAAGTTGTGTCCTCATCCACTTTTTCACTACTATAGGTGGATTTTTGATAGATTCATCACATTTCCATATTAGATGTTAATAATAAAGTCAAAGAGGAAAAAGAAACACTTGTTGGATGTGAAGAACACAAGTCAAAGGAGATGCAGTAATACATACACTATCTTTTAGACTTTCAAATTGTGAGTCAATGTTTGATTTACATATTAGTTTTGTGGATGGGTGTGAACTTAAAAATAATATGTTGGTTAGTGTTAATTAAGAGATTTCAAGTCACAAAATACAATTAATAATTTTATTAGAATACAAAAGAGGATGAGCATATTGTTTCTAGGATCAAAGTGAACCTTTGGTGAGCCGAATTCTATTATTCTATTCTATTATCTACAATTCTATTCTAATTTATACCATACAATTTTATTCTGAATAAAGTTGAACTTAAATCCCTTCTCACCAACACCCATAAACATCCTTTTCATCATCTATATCCATGTTGTCACCTCAAATACCATTTTCTTCATCTTTAGCCATGCAAGCACACAAAATTGTAGCCTAATACAGTTCAAACATTAATTCTCTTATAATGCTCTCCCTACTTCACAATATCTATCATTGATTGTCATGTAGAAACAAATCTGATAATTACATTTATACATCCTTTATGTAGTTTGTAATACAAAGTTTTCATCTTGTCTATGTGACAATTATTACATCTATGGGTGTTAAGCTTTGCTTTTGACCCCAAATCATAGCAACATGATGTTGAGTAGTATATTTCTATCTAGCTCCTTCCATTTTTGGTAGTCTAGGCTCATTCAAAAATGTCGAGTTGCTTCTTATACACCTAAATATATGAAACAAAAATTCTCAATTATAAATAATTAGATGATATATTAAATAAAAAGACCTCAACAAAAGTATCTAGCATTCAATCATACAAGTCTAAACAAAGAGGGAGGAAACCAAGTCAGCTTCTTGATCCTCAATGAAATCTCATCTTTCACAAGCTAAACATCTTCATTTTCTCTATCTAAGAACTTCTTCTTATTTCTAAAAGGGCTAGACATTTTTTAGCGAGTGTTTGGTTGCCAATACTAACAATTTTAATTAACTAAAATCCCCCAAATAGTTAACAGCAAGGTCACAAATGCTATTCAAAAGAGAGAAATTGAAATATAAATTTATAAATTTTTGGATGTGAAGACATAGGTTAAGCTCTCTACTTTTGGAAAAATGACACTTACCATAGGTTGAAACATTCGGCAAATTAAATGGATTATGTTTCATAGTTTTGTTGGAAATAATCAAGACTATGCTAAGTTACTGAAAGGGGAGGGGTGCATTGATAACTTCTAAAACTTAAATAATTTTCAATTCTTAATCCAATAAATTAATTAGCACTTAATTCATCACATCTGATCTAATTGCATAAATGAGAAACTAAAAACATGAAAGCATCCATAACACTTGAACACAAAAATTTGGTGACCCAAAAACCTTCCAAATAGAAAGTAAAACTAGGGTGGGGATGATACCCACAAACTTTAATATTGCAGCATAAAGTTGGCCTGTTAAGGTCTACATTGATCACTTCTGATGATCTACCTTGTAAGAAGATTTCCAAACATAAAATGAAATATGTGCTCGGTAAAGAGATTTTGAAAAGACTATTAGATCTACCTTGTTAGAGGATATTGACTAGTTTACCTATTAGGATGAAGCAATAGATCTCTAATTTGCAACTAATTTTTTTGATAGAGATTCCTTAGTGTACTGATCACCTTTCTATGATAGATTTGTCACTATTACTCCTTGTATTGATATGACCTTTATAATTCATTATTTGTTGCTATCGTAACTTGAACTTTTCACATTCACAATACATATGCTTACATTCACATTTTCATTCTTGCCTACACACACATTGGATATAATACAATACATTACATATATATACCAATCAAATGTACAAAATTACAAAGTTGGCCATGGCACAAGTTAACACAAATATTACAAAGTCAGCCCACATGAAGACACTTAGGTTCTAAAGATTGACTCGATGAGGTTCTGATACTCGACATCCACTATCAGTACTTGGAATCATCATGCCCTTTGTAGATGTAGAAGCTCAGTCCATACTAATCACTATCAAGTAGTCTTGAACTTATTTTGCACTAGTGACTTGGTAGATATTGTGCAACTCGATAAACAATGAATCACTTGGTTACCATAAAGTAGCTTAGTTAACACTAGCTTTGCATCACCTGAATTGCTAGCTCAGTAGATATTGCAATGCTTGATAAACATAGGCTTTGCATCACATAAATTGTGAACTCGATAACCACTGATAAACGTGGTGTATAATAAAATGCTTAGTTTGAACTACTAGACTTCACACTAACTAAATCTACTTGGTAACCACTGAGATTAGTCCAAAAGACTCGGTAGCAACTATAGAACTCATTGGCTACTGAATTACATGGGAAAAATTGTAATTTTTTCAATGAGCTTGGTAGCTATACAAAATTTGAATAAGTGTGTGTCAGTAATAAGAAACTTGATTGATATGTCAATAATCTTCCTCTTTGGCATTAGGGATAAAAACACTTATCAACCCAAAGCTAAATACTTTTTATTCATCACCATGTGATACTAGCTTAGTCTATTTTGGAGATTTTTCAAAATTGATCTTTGTAAGGTATATACAGAGTAGTTCTACACCATAGTGTATTTCTCTCCCATACTATGTGTTCCACTATGTACATATAACTTTTCTCTCATATAATAAAATATCCCCCCCTGTAACTTTTCTCCCATATCTCATCTCCCCCTTTTTGAAAGTAATTCCAAAGATTATTTTAACATATTTATATGGAGACACAAAAATCAGATAAGAATTTAGAGTGTGCCTTGAGGGTAATTGCCAAAGTTTTATTCCAGTTTTCTTGCAATACCTTGCATGTATGAATGGTAATTTGCACTTCTGCTAATAATTCAATCACGTGGTCAGCAACAGAGAAGTTGTTATAATTAATCAGAGTCTTTGAATATACAATGTGTTTTTGCATAGCATCCATGACTGGAAGAATCATATTTTGTATATCAACCAATGTTGAATAGATCCTTGCTTCTTCTCTTAACAATTCAGCTTGCATGTCTATCAAAAATTTTGATCTTCTTAAAATGTGCAAAGCTTGAACTAGGATCAAGTTGTAGCTACTAAGCACTTTCTTTATGATCTATATCAATTTTGAAAAATTTATCCTTAACTTCCTTTGTATACTCAGTAACATCACATAGTTTTGCAAAAAGTGATGACACATTTGAACAAGATGCTTTGAGATTGGCCAAATTTGTTAAAATCTCAACTTGATGAATGGTTATTTTCTGAGCAATGTGTTCCAACACTTTATTATTGAATTTCTTTTCAGCCTTTTCAACTAGTTTTTTTTCACCTTTAGTGTCCTCTTTGAACTTTTGGATTGCCTCTCCAAGCTAAAACAAAAAAGGTTGAGAAGAATCAACCTCAATTCTAATAGCCTCAGTCAAGATACTATTGGCATCATCTATTATCTTGTACTCTCTATCTCTTTCCTCTCTCAATCTTTTTTGTTTTGCCTTTTCTAGAGTTCACCAAATATATGCATTTGGTCTGCAAAATGATTGTAGATATCCCATTTGGGAATTTTTATTTCCTCATCCAAATCTATATCTTCTTCTATCTCCTTTCCTTTCAAAAATTATATACTTAGTTGAGTCTTAGGCTCAACTATCCTTGCACTAATTAATTTTGTACCTAAAATGGAAACAATAGTAGACAGACTCAAACTTGTAGTAAAAACTATTATAGTACAGATTGATGGAATACTTACAGAGATGCTAGAAGAATCCAAAATTTATGAAGTCAAAATTTTAGTATCCAAAGCTATAGTAGAAAAAAATGGAGAGCTTACCATGGATGCACTCAAAATTGAAGAAGTCAAAATTGGAAGAGTGAAGACTGAAGAACTCAACTTTGTATATGAAGAAGAGTCTATAGCTGAGTGGATGAAGTGGAAGTTAGTTTTTTCAATAATATGTTGAGCTAAGTTGGGGTAAAGAGTGATTGGACATTTGATGTATCAATAGTAATCACAACCAAATTTGTTGAAACTATCTCCATACATGATGTAATCAAAGGTTTGCTCAGGGAGTGAGGAAGTGAGGCAATGATTGCAGCTACTATCTTGACTAGGTTAGTCTCCTCATCATGTTGCTTATCTTCCTTGTGTAATCATCTAAAAATGGTCATCTAAACTATTATCCCCCTTTTCAACATTTTGGCTAAATTAATTTAATCATTTACCTAGACCAAATTGCTAATAATCAATTTATTTGATTATAACCTATAGTTTGACTATGATATCCTTAGTTCATTATTTGATTAAAATAACATGTCCCCTTTTAATTAAATAAAAGACCCCATTCTTCTAACCCACTTAAAGTGCAGACATAAAGTCTTTTTTCTATTTTGCAATTAAAAGAAAAAGCTTTGTGACTTTTATTCTATTGGTTGACTTGTGTGTGCACATGGATCACTCCTCTTTTCAAATTACACCATTGATCATCCACCATCTTCATCTTGATCTCTACCATCCGTATGACTTTAAAAGGGAGAGAGCTTTCCCCCTCAAAGCATCCATATTTTGAGTATTGTTATGCTATAGATTTTCTAATAGGTTTCTTTGGAGCTTTGTGGAGAACTTCTCTTTCTTGTCTACATTCTCTCATCCATGGCATTCTAGCTTAGCTTAGCTTTCATTTTTACATGTAGCTTAAATCATATAGTCTAATAGTTGGATTGTAACACTCTCATACATATTTTAGCATAGCTACACTTTGCATCTCATTCTAGCTTAATCTTCATTTGCATTGCATTCTTGAGGAACTCCTTGGGACATTTGCATTCTTACATCTTGTCTTTGGAACCTCCCATTGCATGGTTTACTAGCAAGCAACGTATCTCTAAGGCTTGGTTGAGAGCCTTCAAACTTGAAACATACCTTCTTGCACTCTATGTATAGGGAGCTCTAAGCTGGCATTCAAACATTTCAAACCCATGGAATCTTTTGAATAGAAGGGTTTAGAGTGGGACACTTTCGAGTGTACACCTTGGGAGCTTCTTCACCTTGATTCTCTTCATCTTCCTCATTATCAAAATGAGTCACTTCTTCAACATTTTCCTCCTCATCATTCTCCTTATCTTATTCTTCATCAATATCCTTTACTTCAATTGGAAATTCACTTGGTAAATGTTCTTCCAAGTTTTTGTAGCATTCTTAACAACATACTCTATATCCTTGATCAAAACTAAACAAGTATTAAACCTTAGAGTCAATTTTTCTTCATTTTTCTTTAAAGACTCTTTAACCTCAACATCTAATATGCCTGATAGTAACTACCTTAGTGTTTGTGCATAAATGTCTTTTATTGTTTGCATGGAAAAATCCCATCTTGTCTTTAACTTCTCCAACAATTCACTAGAGACTTGAGAGGCAATCTGGTCTAGTGAGTACTTCCATTTACCCATTTTTCTTAGCACCAATTCTTCAACTTGTTTCTACTCTACCTCTATCCTAGTCTCCTATTTCAAAGATTTAAAATTTGTTATTCCAGCTCCTTCTTCCATTTTCTTCAATTTTTCTAGAAAGGTGGGTGAATGTTTGCTAAAAACAATGTCACTTCCTTTCTTCTTTGACTTCCTTATGAACAATATAGTGGATGATTTTGCAGGGTTGGTGATGATCAACTTTCCCTTTTTCTTCAAATTTTCTTCTTCTTTCTTTGATTCTTCTTCATCGTCTACCTATTCCTCTTCTTCACCTTTACCTTCGATTAACATGAGAGGTGCACTAGATTTTAGTTTGGCTATCCTCCTCTTCCCTTTGTTAACCACTTGTGGGAGCTTTATTTCTAGCTCATTTCTTGCCCTAGCTTCATCATAAGTACCAAAGTAAGGGGCCTTGGGATCAACAATTTTATTGACAAGGGCTTCAATAACATCCTTAGTCTCATTAATGTTCACCTCATAGCTAAGAGGTTTGACCCATAGAACTCTAGGCTTAATTTCCTAGATATATACCTTATCATAGTCCACCATGAAGCACACATCATCCTTGAAGTCTTCAACTAACTTCTTTGGAATTCTGAACATATTGTTCATTTTATCTTTGAACACATCAAAGTAGTTGTCCATGAAGTTTCTATAGTTCTCACACATTTTTGCAATATATTCATTTATTTGGAATAGTACAAGCACATCTTTTCTCCAGACTACAATGCCTTTGGAGGGGAACAACTTTTGGACATAAAAGAATAAATAGGTTAATGGAGAACCAAACTTTCATGGGTTATTTTTGAAATTCTAATACTTTCCATATTCTTGTTGAATTGCATCAATAATAACTTTGAAAGGTCATAAAATAAGTTTTTCTTCACCACTTTATATGCCAAATCTATCACTTCACATGATACATTATTAAGATGGCTTGAACTATATATCTTATGAGCTATAACATGAATTCCAAACTTCAACTTTGCATCAGTAACACCACTTACTTTCATACCTTTGCCATCCCACTCAACTAGGGTTTTCTTTTCCACCTCTGCTTGACCTAGGATTTTAGTTGTTTTGGCTTTGGCGAGCATGGGAAGGCTAGTGATGCAATGAATCATCTTCTTGGTTATCAATATTGGCTTCTCTAACCACAGTTGTTCATTATGCACCTATTGAAGGATAATACCTAATCCATTTAATTTGAAACTCTTGGGTCATATGGGGAATGTGTGTTAATCCTTTTGCTTCCAAATGTTGATTCTCAGGTTTCAAGGTTCTATTAACACATAACTAACCTAGGGCATCATCCATCTCTAGAGTACCAATTTCTTGAATTGCACATTTAAAATGAGTTTGAATGTCATTAACAAGAAGTACCTTGGGAGGGATTTGAGATGAAGCTCTACTTAGTCTAGGGCTTTGGAAGCTGTGGGCACAAGCTTGAAATCTAGTGTTTTCCATTCAACACCTTGAACCAACATGTCAGAACCTTTCTTGACCTTGCTGCTGCTAGATACCATTTTCACTCAATAGCTTGAGAGAACTTTGAAAATTTTTGTAGGAAATTTTCTCAATTTTCTTGATTGCACATAAAATAGCTCTTTGTAATAGCACTCAAAAATTCACAGTAAGAAATGAATTTGATTCCATGCCTTTTGTTAAAAGTTTTCCATTAATGCTCAGTACGGTGGTAGATGAGTTGAGATTATGTTTGACAGACTATCATCCACTATTTTGTATTGATCACTCAGTGACGTCTCCATGATTTGGTAACTATAAGTGCCTTAGTTACTCCTAACCTTGCTCAGTAGTGTCTATGACCTAACCTTACTCGGTAGAGAAGGTAACTCAATAATAACTTTTACAAATCTTGCTCAATGATCCCTTTGCATCTTACATATAGATTTGGATCTTTGTTACCTTTCAACTAGAATTGATTTAGATGTCTTCTTTAATAGCCTAGTTCCAGTTCTTCCTTGAAAACTTAATTACAAATAGTAGAGTCACCCAATTCTCAAGTGCTTGACCATCATTACTCAGACTAGTATCCTTGGTAGACTTAGGAATCCATTGCTATCTCATCTGCTTTCAAATGTTTTTAGTCTTTGCCTTCTTCTCATCTTCAATTTTACTAGTATTCATACAATTCTTAGCAAGATGACCAAGTTTTGTACAAATCAAACATCTTTTAGTGGTATCTCTTTTCCTTATATGATGTTTAACACAATTCATACCAATATGTTCAAATTCTCCATAGTAAAGACATCTACACCAAGTATTGTAATCCCAACCAAATATTGCTTTCACAATTTTCTTTACATGATTCAATGTCTTTGTTTTTCATTTTGATGCCTTGTGTACATTTTTCTTACATTTATGATAGTTTCCTTCAAATTTTGGATTCCTTTTGCATTCATTAGCCTTTTGACCATGCTGATTATGATTGTAACATTTTCCATTGAATTTTGTTTTTTCATTGCTCCAACATTTGTTTGATGTATGACCTATCTTACCATAGTGATTACAAGTAGGTCTTTGATTCTTTTGAGCACCTTCTTTGGAGGATTCACCTTCTTCTTTGTATCCAATTCCTACTTTTTATTTTTTCATATAGAGGTTTTGCTCATTTAGTTGATCCATGTCTACTTGAAATTTCATTATTCTTTCATTGATTTTGTTCTTAGTGTTTAGGTCATTTCTCAATCTTTCACTGATTTTTTTAATAGATCTCAGCTCATTTTCTGTTCTTTCATTGATTTGTCTTTCAAAATTTAGATCATTCCTTATTCTTTCATTTTAAAGTCTTAGGCTCATGATTTCCACATTTGCATTGGAGAGTTGATCAATAAGGCCTTAACAATGAGATCCAAAACTAATACCTTCAGCAAGCAGGCCTCAATTGTTGAAGGGATTGGTTATTGATTAAATTAAATATGACTAGATAATAACATTAAACAAAATATCATTTTCTACTAATTTGACATTAAAAGTAATAATCACTACACTTAACACTTATTAAGTGTTAAGTGATAATAATGATAATAAAATGTATAATTTAATTTAATTATACGTAAAAATTAACTAACAACAAAATAAATACTAACATTTTTTAATGATATTCATATTAATTAAAACTTAAACTAAATTAAATCTAAACTAACTTAAATTAACACTAACTTAAATTAAAACTAACTTAATTTAAAAAAATTTAAAAAATAAAACAAACTAAACTCATATAATTCCTAACCTACCCCATTCCCTATGCCTAACTACTCCTCTTATTCCATGCCAAGGCTTTCCCCTATGTGGGCACAAGCCCCAACTAGCCCTGCTCACGCTGCCCAAGATTTGGGGTTCGCTGCCCAAAAAGTTTCCAAGGATAATGTACGTAGGTCTAGGAAAAAGGCAACATAATTAGAAAGGTTGAAAGTTAAAATAGTCTGCCCACTCCAAAGTCAACTTACTAGGAAGTTATGTCAAGCATGACATAGGGTGTGTTGGCCAAGGAGCTAAATGGATTTTGCTAGGTTTGGAGGAGTTATGCAAAAAGGTAAACTTTTCCCTCGTCCACTTGCATACTACATTATGGATGAAGGGACATGTGGGTGATGTTAGCCACATCATTAGTGGCTTTCTTCCTCACTACTATGCCTAGGGTGAATGCAATTAAGCAAGTGTGGTGGTAGAGTTAAGGTAGAAAGATAAGTAGTTAGGATTGTTATTAGGATATTTTAGGATATATTTTTTTTTAAAAACATTTTTATATATTTACTTTCTTAATTAACTTGTTTTTTTATTTAATTTTAAAATAAAGAATTAGAGAATATTTTCTGTTGCAACCAAATCAATTTCTTTTTACTCTCATACATTTTCTAGTGAGTTTTTTTAGTCTTGAAACTTTTTTTTTTAAAATCCTTTTTTCTTCTAAGTGTGAATTTTCAAATTTATTTATTAGACAAAGGGTATTTTTTTTAGTTCATTTTTCTTTTCTAAGTGTCTTTTTTTTTAATGCAAACAAATTCATAACTAGAGATGTATATTTTGCTTATCTAATTGGATCTACCATAATGCATAGTTAACTAGGGGATTGAATAATTTGTTTCAAAAACAATGCAAGATTGATTTTATTTCCCAATAATCACAAAATTGAATCAACGTTTCAAACATAATATAATTTTTTCTTTAACATATTTGAACTTGAAATTTGCATAATTGAACATCATCATTTTATCTCATTTTCGATACACATACATAAAACTGAAAATACGAAAAATCTCATAAGCAAGGATATTACTCAAACATTATTTTGTTGGCCACTTGATTCAAAGGCTTCACTAGGAAAGAACCAGGAAGAAAACCTAACATCATTGCCACTTCATCAATAAGTTTAAATACATTTCACATAGGATTTCAATCCTGAGGAGAAATCTCTTCAACATAACTAAATTTCAATAACAAGTTGAATTTCCTTCTTGGCCCTTAACAAGGGATCCATTTTGAATTTCAGAAAAACATCATGATGATCATGGAGAGAACAAAAATTGACTAGGAGACAACCAATCATAACATGAAGACAAAATTAGGCATTCACTCCCATCCTAGATTTACACAATAGGTTCAACACTAGGGAGAAGGTGGATTTTTCCAACAAGAGATGTTAGACACAACACCAAAACAAGTGCCCTTTTGGAGCTATAAACTCAAGAACTTTCATTCTTCCATTCTTATATTCCAAAACTCATATGTGCTTTGTGCTAATGAGTAGGGGCCCATAACACCCTACCCTCTCTCCCTCTTCTTGTCCTGAGAAGAGACTCTACATTGTTGGAGTCCAACTAAAGACCTTCCCTCGTACATGGCCACTTTTTCCCTATCTAAGGGTGAGTAATGCCAATACACCCATAAAAACCCTTCAAAATTCAAAGTAAAACACAAAGAATTTTTTTTTAAGAAAACCTGTTTCAATCCCTCCTAGCATACTCAACACACACAAACATACATAAGCAACAAAACTGAAACATGAAGCACAACATGAACAAAATGAGGTGAAGTATTCCTACCTTCAAAAATTAGGTTATGGAAATTGAATAAGTTTGAGATGAGCTTGCTTTCCTCTCCTTCTCCTTCAATTTTGAAATCCACTCTAAAGCTAGAGGGTGGGTGAACAACCAAAACCCTCTCAAAATTTCACCGAAATAGGATCCTAAACTCAACCACCTCTAAAAGCAATAACTTCCCCACTTGCCCAAAAGTTCTAGAGGCTTCTAACACAATTAGACCTAAGGCTAATGTCAATGTGGATTTAAGGTCATCCAACTCATGATGGAATTAATCAATTTTCGCAACAAAGCAAAAATTAGGTTTTTGGGTGACCATAAAAGTCAACAAAAGGGCCTAGGGGGTGGAAAATGCCCCCATCCTATACCCATACCCCTTGGGTACTTAGATTTTATGATCTTAGGACTTAGGGATTAATTAGGGACCTAACAAAGGTTAGTAAAATTTAGGACTATCTAACAACCTTCAAAATGCAGATTAAACACTAATCCAAATTAAGGGTAATTAATCTCGATTATAAGCTGATTATCAAAAAGGTCACTAACTTAGTCTGACTTAGATCTTAAGGTTACTTGATTAACCCTAACTATCATGTTGGAATGCATAAACAATTCACGAGTGTCAAGCAACACTATAAAAACACTATTACAAAATTTTAACATTTACTAATTATAGGATGATACATTCATACATCTCATGATACAAATAAAATATGAACAACGAGGCTTCCACAAATGGTACATAGGGTTTAGTTTTGTTTCTCTGTTAGATTTCTCGGCTAAAATATCCTTCACACTCATTGCATACATCAATAGCTCAAGAAAATCACATGCATATATGTATATAACATATTAGGGAAATCACATAAATTAAAACATCCATCTTTCAAATAATCAATTGGTTATCTTGTTCAACTCATATTCTCAATTATTAAAATTCTATAATCAAAGTGTTAATTTGGCATTCACTTACTTCATCAATATACATGCTCATAAAGCATTAAATGAAAAAATAAAATATCTAAAAGTAAAGCATCACACAACATGAAAAAACATAACATAATATGTTCAGTGTATCCAATAGTGTCTTGACATATCGAGTCATAAGTATCAAAATAATAAAGTATCAACTATGCCACGATGGGTCAGGGTGAGGCCTCACATCCTCCCCCAATAGCCATGAACTTCCTTTTGGAGTTCATAAGAAAGATAAGCGTACTGAGATTGCATCTATGTTGCATCCTCCCATGAAGCTATGACCTCATTATAACAATCCCACTAGACCCTAACCTGCTCCAGCTCTTGACCTCAAAGAGCTAGGGTTTGTTAGGCAATAATAGGGATAGGCTCCAGTGCTAGCTACCTGTCCCACACCACCTGCAAGGCATCCCAATCTATAATATTAAACTCATCATAAATTTATCCTCTAAGTACTAAAATGTGAAACACATCGTGGATGCATAACAGGCTAGGTGGCAAAGCTAAATGGTATGCAATAGGTCATATCCTCTCTAGGATCTTGAATGGTCCAATGAATTGAGGTGCCAACTTAGAGACCTTTTCAAATTGAATCAGACTCGTGCACTTGTACCTTCAAGAAAAATCTATCTCTAACTTGATACTCTCAATCTATCCTCTTTGCATCAGCATACTTCTTCTACCCATCCTGTGCCTCTCTTAGGCATTGTCTAATTAGGGTCACCTGCTGATCCATCTCCTTTACTAACTAAGAACCAATAGATACTCAATCCTTTTTCCTATCCCAACTCAAGGAAATTCTACATGGTCTTCCATACAAGGCCTCATAAGGTGACATACCTATGGAGGAATGGTGCCCATTGTTATAGAAAAACTCGACAAGATGTAAGTATTCCTCCCATTTTCCTTGATGGTCAATCATGTACATATGTAACATGTCCTCCAAAACCTAATTCACTCACTCGGTCTGACGAAAAGTCTAAGGATGGTACATTGTACTGAAATTAAGCCTAGTGTCCAAAGCTACTTGCAACTCTCTCCAAAAGGATGAAGTGAATAATGAATCTCTATCAGAGATGATCTTATGGAGAATGCCATGAAGTCTGACAATGTCCTACAGGAACACCTAAGCTATGTCTTGTGCTATGTATGTAGTATGCATGGGTGAGAAATGGGCGACCGTGGTCAACATGTCAACTATCACCAAAATGGCATCATGGCAGTGAGATGACATGGGAAGACCAATAATAAAATCCATAGATATAGCATCCCACTTCCACTTTGCAATATCATGAGGCTAAAGAAGCCCACTGGGATGATGTGCTCTGCCTTCACACTTTAACACTCAAGGCATCTCACAAAAATGCTAGCAATCTACACTCTCATTCTTAGCCAATGATATAACTATTTCAGATCTGCATGTAACTTCTAAACACTGGGGTGCATTTCATAAGGTGCTCTATGACCCTCAACTACAATGAGCTTGTGCAAACCCCTACTGGAAGGTACATACATACATCCTCTATGACAAAAAAGTCCATCAAAATCCAAAGAATACTTTGAAAACTTCCCTTCTAAGGGTCTTTGAGGATACACTATCTAACTAACTTCCACATAAAGCTCATCTATAGGCAAGTGTTGTAGGATCTTCTCTCTCAAGTCAGTGCAAGTAGTCACAGATGAAAGCTCATGGAAACTTCTACTTAAGGCATCTGCAACCAAATTCTCCTTTCCCTTGATGTAATGAACATCAAAATCATACTCACAAAGGAACTCCATCCACCTTCTTTTCCTAGCATTAAGGTTTGGCTACATAAATATGTACTGCAAGCTTTTGTGGTCAGAATGAAGTTCGAATCTATGATCTAGAAGGAAGTGTCACTATCTCACTAAAGCATGAACCACTACTGCAAGCTCTAGGTTATGAGTAGGGTAATTGAGTTCATGAGTCTTCAACTTCCTAGACTCAAAGGACATAGTTCATCCTTCCTACATAAGGACTATCCCTATACCATCCAAAGATGCATCAATGCACACCACAAAATCCACAAAAGTATCTGGCACTGCAAGAATCCATGCACTCATGAGGGCTCTCTTGAGCTCTTGAAAAGCTCTATCACACTTCTCTATCCACTCATACTTCTTTCCCTTCTTCTAAAGATATGTGATTGGGTGTGCTAATCTAGAGAATCCCGGAATGAAGCGTTGGTAATATCTTCCTAGTCCCATAAAGCTCCTCACTTCAGTGACATTGGTGGGTAATGGCCACTCCATGATGGCCTTAATCTTTGATGGGTCTACAGAGATACCATTTCCTAATATGACATGACCCAAATAATGTATCTCAGGTCTATAGAATGCACACTTCGATAAGCTTCCATACAAATGATTCTCTCTCAAATTCTATAATACTTGTCTTAGTTGCTCCTCATGCTCTTTCTCATCATACAATAAATCAGAATGTTATCAAGGAAAGCAACCACAAACTTATCCAAAAAGGTATGAAATACTCCATTCATGAGGCTCATGAATATAGCTAGAGCATTTGTGAAGCCAAATGGTACCATACTGAAATCGTAGTGACCATACCTTATATAGAATGTAGTCTTGGGGATATCACTATCTACAATCCTCAATTGATGGTAACCTGACTTTAGATCAATCTTTGAAAATACTCGAGCACCCTACAACTGATCAAAAAGATCATCAATTCTGGGAGGAGGATATTGGTTCTTGATGGTTACTTTGTTCAACTATCGATAATTAATACACAACCTAAGTGATCTATCCTTCTTCTTTATGAAGATCACTGGTGCACCCCAAGGTGACACACTAGGTTGAATATGCCCCTTCTACAAGAGTTCCTCGAATTGAGCCTTTAGTTCACTAAGCTCACAAGTAGTCATCCTATATGGTGCTCTTGATACTGGCTCAGCTCTTGGCACAAGATCAATATGAAAATCCACTACTCTAGGTGGAGGCATGCTAGGGAGCTGTAAAGAAAACACATTTGCAAACTCCTATAGGATTGGAAAATCACCGAGGGATGACTCCCCCTTTGAATTAGTGAACAACTAACACCCCTTTCGCATGCACCATCTAAGCTGCATAGTAAAAATCATATGAAGGGATATTGGTCTCTTCAATTTGAAGATCTCTCTAGAGATACCATCTCCATCCACTCATTCCACCCTCTTATGTCGATAATCCATCTTGGCACTATGGGCATAAAGACAATCCAAGCAAAGAGCAACATCATAAGAACCTAGAAGGGTGATGCATAGATCAAACATCATGGACATGTCTCCTATCTACATCTAGAAATTATGCACCATGGAACTAGCTAACACTCTAGCTCTTGAGACTAACTCTACTTCCCAACTGTCACTAGCCCACAACGCTCCACTACATATGGAGATATAAAAGATTCAGTAGCTCTAGAATCAAATAAAACTACAACCATATGGCCCTGTATAATACCTATAGCCTTGTTAATTGTGGCTTGATGCTCGACCTAGTGGTTGTCAACTGTTGCAAAAACTCTGTGGGATCTGCCCATGTCTCTAACTATTGGCTCTAAAAAAACTCTTCTCTGACCACTGGATGACTATCCTTGCAAAAACTCTCTAGCTATATGACCCATGCCACCATAAGTGTAGCATGGTCCTTGGGTATAAGATCATGCACCCTATGATCCAGATTGTTATGGGCCTCTTGACTTGTTAGATCCACTGTATCCACCCCTAGAAGACTGTTGAGTCTTCACTGACTATGACTGTTGGGCCTATACCTTTTGATCCTGATTGTGACCTTGAGATTGCCATTACTTGGGCTTGGAGCCCTAATAACCCTGTGAGGGTTTCTGCTACTATTTCTCTTATGGTTTCTATTGTTGAGTCTATTGGCCCTTAGAGGACCTCGCTGTATAGTTTTGATTCCCTTTCCAAGGGGGTTTTGCTGGGTAGAGTTTCAGTTTTGAGACCGATCTTGTGACTCCTATCTACCCTGAGTATCCTCAGCAACTAGTGCTATCTCAAGTACCTATCTAAAGGTGGTAGGGAAGGCCAAACAGACTAGACCCTAGAGTGAAAAATTTAGTCCCCATAATGAAGTAATGTACTCGCAATTTCTCATCCTTCATGTATTCAACATAAGGAAGGAGATTAAGAAACCTACTCTCATATTGAGCTACTATAAGACCCCTCTAATATAGAGAATGAAATTTCTCTATCTATTTCTATCTAAAGTGCTCGAATAGGCACCACTCCTAGAATCTCTCCAAGAATGACTCCCATGTAAGGGTATCCATCCTCACTCCTCCTATAGTCTCCTCCTAATGCCACCAATTTGAGGCATCTCCTCTTAGCTGATGGACTACTAGACATGCCTTCAGATTACTCCCATAAGGATGTAATCCAAAACACCGATGTAGGCTCTATAACTAGGCCTCTGCTACTGTTCCCTCTATGGAATCAATAAAGAATGGTGGCCCGAGTCATATCAACTCCCTGATATCATCTCCTATATGTCTAGGAGGTCTATCTAGTGGTGGTCCTCTCTGATGTATGGACTCAACCTCATGCTTGCCCTATCCCTCTACTTGCCTTGGTGGGGGACTCCTACTCCTCTCTCTGCCATTAGCCCTGCCTCCTCTAGGTCCCTCTACTTCCCCTTTGGGAATCTATTGCCTTGGTTTTAATATAGGTGCTATCCTCTACTAGACTAGGCCAATCAATGTCTAAAGGGCATCCAAAATATCCTAATTTGAGTTCAGTGGTGGTGGAGGTGGTAGCGGTTTCACTTTACCACCCCTCACCCTATGACCTCTGCCTCATCAGTTGCTTCACATAACAGGAGGCATCCTACACAAGTTTTAAAGTTTAAATTAAGTTTCAAAAGCATAATGGTTTTAGGTTCCTAGTGTTGAAACACAGGCTTTGATACCAAAATATCATCCCCAATATATGGGGGCAAAAACATATGTAAATTTTTTTTTGGATGATAATAATTAAGTTCACTAAGTTTGATAAGCTTAAATTAGTTAAGATAACAACATGTCTCCCCTAATAGTGTCCTAAAATTTCCATTTAAGTTTATAATCAATGAGTATAAATAGATCACCAAATTAAAACTTTCATTGTTTAATCGATTAATTAATTTTAAAAATAATATGTTAAAAATTATTCAGATAACAAATGAAAGAAATAAAGATAATTTGAACTCCTTCAAATCATTTGAATTCAAAAGAACTTACTAATTAATGTAACCTTACAGCCACCATTAAACTTTAATTAAAATTTATTCAAATCTAAATTTTATTTAAATCTATAAATCTATTAGAAATAAAGCATTTCTAAAGATAATAACTATATATATAATTAAATACGACTAGATAATAAAATAAAATAAAATATCATTTTCTACTAATTTGACATTAAAAGTAATAATCACTACACTTAACACTTATTAATCTACATTTACACTAACTACAATTTTTAAAAGATTACAATTGTTTAACATTTTAAAAAGAATACTAATTTAACGAATTTAAATTATAATAAAACATATAATTTTATTTTATTATACGTAAAACTTAACTAACAACAAAATAAATACTAATATTTTTTAATGATACTAATATTAATTAAAACTTAAACTAAATTAAATCTAAACTAACTTAAATTAACACTAACCTAAATTAGAACTAACTTAATTTAAAACTTTTAAAACATAAAACAAACTAAACTAATATAATTCCTAACCTACCCGATTCCCTACGCCTAGGTACTCCCCTTATTCCACACCAAGGCTTTCCCCTGCATGGGTAAAAGCCCCAACTAGCCCTACTCACATTGCCCAAGATTTGGGGTTCGCTGCCCAAAAAATTTCCAAGGATAATGTATGTAGGCCTAGGAAAAATGCAAGTTAATTAAAAAGGTTGAAAGTTAAAATAGTTTGCCCACTCCAAAGTTGACTTACTAGGAAGTTATGTCAGGCATGACATAAGGTGCATTGGCCAAGGAACCAAATTGATTTCGCTAGGTTTGGAGGAGTTATCCAAAAAGTAAAGTGGTAGGATAGGATAGCATGCCATGTGAAGTCAAAATGTTTGAAAATCTTTTAAACTTTTCCCCCGTCCACTTGCATACTGCATTCCGGATGAAGGGATAGGTGGGTAATGTCACCCACATCATTGGTGGCTTTCTTCCTCATTGTTATGCCTAGGGTGAATGCAATTAAGAAAGTGGGGTGGTAGAGTTATGGTAGAAAGATAAGTAGTTAGGATTGTTATTAGGATATTTTAGGATATTTTTTAAAAAAAACATTTTTATATATTTACTTTCTTAATTAACTTTTAATTTAATTTAATTTTAAAATAAAGAATCAGAGAATATTCTCTTTTGCAACCAAATCAATTTCTTTTTACTCTAATACATTTTCCAAAGAGTTTTTTTTACTCTTGGAACTTTTTTTTTTTGAAATCCTTTTTTAAGTGTGAATTTTCAAGTTTATTTATTACACAAGGGGTATTTTATTTTTAGGTCATTTTTATTTGCTAAGTATCTTTTTTTTTAATGCAAACAAATTCATAACTAGATATGTATATTTTACTTATCTAATTGGATCTACCATAATGCATAGTTAACTAGGGGGTTGAATAATTCGTTTCAACAACAATACAAGATTGGTTTTATTTCCCAATAATCACAAAAATGAATCAATGTTCCAAACATAACATAATTTTTTCCTTAACATATTTGAACTTGAAATTTATATAATTGAACATCATCATTTTATCTCATTTTCAATACACATACATAAAACTGAAAATACGAAAATCTGATAAGAAAGGATATTACTCAAGCATTATTTTATTGACTGCCTAATTCAAAGGCTCTACTAGGAAAGAACTAGGAAGAAAACTTGACATCATTGCCACTTCATCAATAAGTTTAAATACATTTCACAAAAAATTTCAATCTCGAGGAGAAATCTCCTCAACATAACTAAATTTCAATAACAAGTTGAATTTCCTTCTTGGCCCTTAACAAGGGATCCATTTCAAATTTTTGCAAAACATCATGGTGATTGTGGAGAGAATGAAAACTAACCAGGAGAGAACCAATCATAACATGAAGACAAAATTAGGCATTCACTCCCATCCTGGGTTTACACAACAGGTTTGACACTAGGGAGAAGGTGGATTTTTCCAACAAGAGATGTCAGACACAACACCAAAATAGGTGCCCTTTTGGGGCTATAAACTCAAAAAATTTCATTCTTGCATTCTTACATTCCAAAACTCATATGTGGTTTGTGTTGATGAGTAGGGGCCCATAACACCCTACCCTATCTCTCTCTTCTCATCCTGAGAATAGACTCTACACTGTTGGAGTCCAATTAAAGACCTTCCCCCGTACATGGCCACTTCTACCCTATCTGAGGGTGAGTAATGCCAATAAACCCATAAGAACCCTTCAAAATTCAAAGCAAAACACAAAGGAAAAAATTTTAAGAAAACTTGTTTCAGTCCCTCCCAACATACTCAACACACACACACACAAACATACATAAGCAATAAAACTGAAACATGAAGCACAACATGAACAAAATGAGGTGAAGTATTCCTACCTTCAAAAATCAGGTTATGATAATTGAACAAGTTTGAGATGAGCTTTTTTTCCCCTCCTCCTTCAATTTTGAAATCCACTCTAAAACTAGAGGTTGGATGAACACCCAAAACCCTCTCAAAATTGCCCCTAAATAAGATCCTAAACTCAACCACCTCTAAAAGAAATAACTTCCCCACTGGCCCAAAAGTTCTAGAGGCTTCTAACACAACTAGACCTAAGGCTAACCTTAAGGTGGAGTTAAGGTCATCCAACTCATGATAGAATCAATCAATTTTCGTAACAAAGAAAAAATTAGGTTTTTGAGTGACCATAAAAGTCAACAAAAGGTGTTAGGGGGGTCAAAAATGCCACCAACCTATACCCATACCCCTTGGGTACTTATATTTCATGATTTTAGGCCTTAGGGATTAAGTAGGGACCCAACAAATGCTAGGAAAATTTAGGACTATCTAACAACCTTCAAAATGCAGATTAAACACTAATTCAAATTAGGGGTAATTAATCTCGATTATAAGCTGATTAGAAAAAAGGTCACTAACTTTTTTTGACTTAGATCTTAAGGTTACTTGGTTAACCCTAACTATCATGTTGGAATGCATATGCAATTCACGAGTGTCAAGCGACACTAGAAAAACACTGTTACAAAATATTAACATTTATTGATTACAGGATTACATTCATACATCTCATGATACAAATAAAATATGAATAACAAGGCTTCCACAAATGCTACATAGGGTTTAGTTTCATTTCTCTATTAGATTTCTCGGCTAAAATATCCTGCACACTCGTTGCATACATCAATAGCTCAAGAAAATCACATGCATATATGTATATAATGTATTAGGGAAATCACATAAATTAAAACATCCATCTTTCAAATAATTAGTTGGTTATCTCATTCTACTCATATTCTCAGTTATTAAAATTACATAATCAAAGTGTTAATTCTGCATTCACTTACTTCATCAATATACATGTTCATAAAGAATTAAATGAAAAAATCAAATATCTAAAAGAAAAACATCACACAACATGAAATAACATAACATAATATGTTCATGTATCCAATAGTTTCTAGACATATCGAGTCATAAGTATCAAAATAATAAAGTATCAACTATGCTACGATGGGTCAGGGCAAGGCCTCACAGATGAGAACAAATTTATAGCTGATGGGTTGCAATCATTAATAAATAATCTTTGTTACATGTATATCCTCTTTCATTATTTGCCAAAATGTGCTTACCTTCAAACTAAGGCAATTTTTTAATATGATCATGAATCAACTAGCTTTTAAACCTAGTTTGAAAGTACACTAATGTGCAAAGTTTGGAAAGAGTGAAAATGTAACTATTTATACATTTTTTATTGTAGAAATTACTGTGGTTTTTTTTTTTCTAATTTTATTTTTATTTGCAAGTTCTTGAGATTAATTTGGTCACTTTCCCTAATGTTGCTGATGTTATCTTAGCAAATGGAATTTTTAGTCACTATGATCATCCTTGTATAGCATAGTTGTTTGAGAAAGCTGGTTTATATATGTGTGGACTTCAGGTATGTGATTCATTGGGAATACACTAATTGAACTTTAATATAGATTGAATATTTTATATGAAATATTGTCTATATGGATTTTTATGGAAATCTCTTTAGGTCTACACCATTTTTCCTTATGTTAAATGATTTCTTAGGAGAGGAGGAGGATGAGTATGTTAAAATTTCTTAAGAGAATTATTTTCTTGAGAAAATTTAATTTTTGCACAATGGTGTCTTTATTTTCATGTAATTATGAATTTTATTACCAACATGTGAATACTATTTAGTTGATGTAGAGGGAGTGCTAATGAATATAGCAATGATGATAATATGAGTTGGAAGGTTTGGAAGGCAGCAACTAAGTGTTTGTGTGTTGTGATAACATCTCATCCAAAAATGCTATTAAAGTTGTATGAGGAGACATGTGCTTTGAACCTTTCTCAATTGTTGTTAGGAGATATTTATCATTTTCATAAAAGTCAACTCTATTTGTCCTATACATTTGCCATTCTTGTCACTCTTCAGAGTTTATGGTTTACCTCCAAAGAGTGACAAGAATGGCTCTTTGTCCTTGTTAGAGTCAAGAGGATACATAAATTCCATTCTCTTGGCATAACACTAACCTACTAATGTTATGCACAAATAGGAATAAATTGAGTTTGAAATGATATATATCAGTTGTTACCTCATTTCAAAATGTGGTTAGCTTTAGGAATTATTTTATAAGATGTTATATGAAATGATTTCTAGCTAACACCTACCAAGGAAACATAACTTGCTTCTTTCCACAGTGAGTTCTACTCAAGGTTTTGGCATTGTGAAGTGTAAGCCAGTTCTTTATGTGCCAATGGCAATACTAAGAATGCTAAGAGATGGCATGGTTACTCTTGTTGATGTTATTTCTTTGTTTATAAATATATCTATTGCATTTTCCTTGGTTTTTTAAATGGGAAGTAATCTAAGCGGAGAACACTTTGTTATTTTTCCCAGTAAGTGTTTTTTATAAATATAAAATGATAGCATTATTTAGACTTGCACAATATACCAAATTTTACTTTGCTTCAATTATTGAACACAACAATTCTATGATATCCCTGTGAATATGTTAATAGTATTGAGATGAATCTTTTTCATTCATTTATTTCTCAGAGAGATTAATAGTCTCATTTGGCATACGAATGAGTTCTAAGGTTGCATGGAATCTATTTTATAGGCTTGCCCAAGGCTGATAGGGAGGTTCAAAGAGCGAGAAAAAAATGTTAAAGTATTAACATTTTTATTTCATTTTTGTTTAGGTGAATGATACCATTATTTTGCACTTTACAATTTCAACCTCTTGTTAATATTGCTACATATGGATGTGTTCAATGCCTTCATCAAGTTGCTATGTTAGACTGGGAATGTGACTAAAGGATCAGGGGATGCTTGACATTTAAGGCAAGTAGTTAATGAAATATGTAGCTAGGATGTTTTGTAATGCTATAAATTTTTTTGAGATGGTATCCTATTAAAGGTTTGTTGATTGTCTTGTGCATTATAGTTTGACTTCCAATTGTGTCATTTTAAAGACAGACATACTATTTACTGAGAAATGTCTCTTGACACTATCTCTAATTTTATGTTGTTAGTTATTGAGGCCTTTGTAAGTTGTGGAGAACATTAGATGAAATGACTGAGAATTGATGACATTATTAATCTTTTTATAATTTTGATAAAACTGATACTTTGGTTACCTTTTTGAAATCTCTAACAAGAAATAATGATGTTAACTCACTAGGATTGTGTACCTTAGAATAGGAATATCTCTCTAAATGTGAAGCTTATTTTGTCTTGGTGACTGGTGGGTTAGGTATAATTTTTACATAGTACCACTTAAATCTTAAAGCACTACTCATTTAGTCTATACTTCTCTTTTTTATTTTTTATTCTAATTGGATATTTTCTTATTCAATTGCTACCAGTTTCTATCAATTTTTAGAGTATCCTTATAGAGAGGAGCTATGCTGAGAGATCAGCTCTACAATGTGGATAGGCACCTTTTAAATGTCAACATCTTGTATCTACATATATGCCTTTAGAGATGTCTATCAATTTATTTTGAGCCTTCTACTTGGTAATTATCATAGTTACCTGATATGGGAGATATTGGGTATAGAAAATGGGTATGGAATGGGGATTGCATTCAAAACTATGATTTTTTCAAAATTCTAGCTTAATAATTGGCAATTCTGGGAAATGTTGAAAAAACTTAGGAAAGCTTCACCTTCACCTACAAGACCTTAGAAAATGTACCTTTAATCTACTAGGAAGCTAGTTTATCACATCTACCTATTTAACATTTTGAGTAGGGGGTTCAAAAATTTGAAAATACTATTTTTTGAATTAGAATAAAGAACGCATAATAGATGAATATACCAATTGTTTCAAGAAATTGCTCTTGATTTGAATGTGAAAGTTTATTATCTCCCCTTTTATTGTTATAAATGAGGGTTCTGTTGGGCACTATCTAAAATGTGAGGCAAGTTGAACCTTAAAAGCATGCACTTATTGATATGATAAGTTGGAGAAATGCACATGGGCTTGATATACCTCCTTGGTGCTTTGAGTGCCATCAAAATTTATTGTGTTGGTCAAAATTTTCCCTAAAAAAACATTTTCCCAAATACTTCAATCTGTATAGCTTCATACTCTGGAGCAAGTGTCAAATAGGTATTGTCCCATTTTCCCCATATTTCGTATCTCGTAAATGATTTCCTTTGAGCATCAATAGTTTTCTTGGCAAACTGAGCAACTTTGTTTCTTAGTTTCAAGGGTGTGAGCTCTTTCCTTGCCTCTTCATCTATGGACTACTAGAGTTCACTACATACCTTCCATTTGTTCAGTATAAACTTCAAGTTCATATTGATGTCTATAATGGTCTCTATTACCAAAAATGAGATAGTAGAGCATTGCTAGTGTTATGATGGGCAAAATATGTTTTTCATTGTGATAGACTATTTCTAAGTCATCTGTGTTGTTTCTTGCTATTGTCAAGTAGTCTTTTTTTTCCCTAAGACCATGAACAAAATTATCTACCATTTTTCTAGTTCCTAATTGGTGCAAATATACCTACTTTTATATTGGAGTTTCCTAATTGACTGTTCTTCAACTTCTTCCATGTATGATGCATATTGATAGCTTAGATACTAGTGAAAATAGTTCTAAATGACAATTTATCCATAGTTGTGATTCTCTAATATGAGTACTTTCCTTCATCTAGGAATGATTGATCAATACTAGCTATCATGTTGAGGATCCTTCGGCATTTGATCATGGATAATCTTGTGATGGTTATTGCTTTATAGTTTACATGATGAATAGTTTGAAGATATCATGTTGACTGTCCTTTTCAATGGTTTACCCATACAACATAGAGTGTCTGATGCTAATGAAAATGAAGATGTATAGAATGTTCACCATCCTTCTTGAATGGGATCATCAAATGGAACTAACCCTTATTATTCCTAATGCAATTAGGAAAACTATATTATTTTTAAGACTTCATAGAATTTCACATCTTATTCTTCTACTAACATATATGTAAAAATACTTGTAATTTTTCTAACTTCTATTGCTATTGTTGTTCAAGGACTACCACCCCTTGATTGATCAACTCAAGACCAATGCATCACATGAAGAAACTACATTCCCAAGCACCATAACAAGTGCAATGCACTCCTAGTCTACCTCTTCATTTGCATATATCACAAGTGGCAGTGTCCTTGGAGAGTAATTAATCATCCCATGATGTGAAATGGTATCACCCTCAAGCTTGCAATCATGTTTCAACCTGTGGCCTAAGTCATCTATCCAAGCTAATACCATGTATTCTCTTTTAAGTGCAATGCTAGAACCAAGTGATATTCCACCTATCTCATATAATGGTATGATTTCTCAACTTCCATCTCATATAAGTCTTCTGTCTCATCATTAAATATTCCTTTGAATCATCAACAAAGATAACTTGCTTTAAACTTATATTTTAATCCTTGTAAACCAAACTCAATCCTTTCATAACGTCACTATCAAATCACTATCTTTTATAATGCTAATTAGTCATGCAACATATCTTTAGAGAAATTGGAAGATTTAAAGAACTATATAATCCATAAACTTGATTGTAGAAATATCAAATTGTTTCATAAAACTTAACAAAGAAATAATTACTATGACTAATACCACTGATGTCACTGGACCTATATATTGTTGTTAACTGTGCTAAAGGTTATGAATACCTGTGATCATTCCCTACTTCAATTCAATCATTCCAGTGACATAATAACATTGATGTGTTTTTCCTTTGAAAATTATTTTGTTTCTTGATCTTACACTTGACACATATGCATCATATTTCATAAACACTCTTTAGAATTTTGATCTTCAATATTTTACACACAACACTATGTAACAAGTTTACTCAGAAATCTACATTCATGTGCTTGCAATTATTAATCTTATTGAACACTGAACTGATATTTCTCAAAGTTTCATCTCACACACTCAATATCATAAAAATGGAAATTTATATTATATTAGACACACACATCACCTTCAAATTTGATTTGGAATTTATAATAGTAGATGTCTGTTTTGAACTGCACATATTTATAACTGCTCTGGCTTCTCCAAACAATAAGTTCATAAGGATTAAATGTGAAAGGTAATGCTTTTTCTTCTATGTATATAAATTCTTGTATGTTTGGACTTTTTTTATTTTGTTAATTACTATGTAGTTTATCTTACATGTAATTGCCTCACTGCATATTTCAAATTTTTGATCATTGGATTTATAGCCTATAATCTCACATGGAAAATATTTGAAAGGTAAACCTTGTGTTTTTTTATTTATATATATTCTTGTATGTTTCATAATCTTGATAATTACTATGGTGTTTCATATATTTAGATCACTAAAATGCAGCGATTGGCAAAAAAAGTTGAGGGGAGAAACTCTAAGGAGGATGAGAGCTTAGAAGAAAGTGATGAGGAGCCAAAGACCAAGAAAGGCATTAAGGTAAAAGAACATGCCTTCCTTTACCTATGATCATTTACATCTATGTTAATTTCTGAAGAGATTCTTCATATTATGAACAAGGTTAGAATTTAAAACCTATGTTTTTTTTCTTGTAAATCTTATTGAATTGTGTTATAAATTTCATCAAAATTAGAGTGAGCTATTTGAGTGCTCCAATATGTTTTATCTTATGCATTTCTAGAAGAAAATATTCCTTAGCTATTCCTTTTGATTCAGCTTAGATATAGTTTTGATCTTGTTGCTTATTAGTGGTTGCAATGGTTATATGTGAGATATGTATTTTCATCTTTGAGATATATTCTTGGATATAGTTTTATTTTTTTCCATTCTTGAAACTTGCCAAAGTAAAATGCTTTTCCAATTTTTAAATGGTTATTTTTTTTGACCGTTGCATGCCTAGTCAATAATGATCTTTCCTTAATTATATTTTTGTAGTAAGTGCTAGGAACAATTATGAAGTTGGAAATATGATTGTAGAGGCCTTGAGTAAAGTTGGTAGGAAGGGTATAGTAACCCTTGAAGAAGGAAAAAGTGCAAAAAATAATTTATATGTTGTAGAGGGAATGCAATTTGACCATGGATATATTTCTCCATATTTTGTGATAGACAATGAGAAGATGACAATAGAGTATGAGAATTGTAAGGTAACTAATATATGGATCGAAATCATTTTTTCCATTTCTAGCCTATTTTGAAAATGAGCACTTATCATTTAGCTATTGTAAGAGAGTGGTTGGACATGTATTAGGTATTTGGAAACTTTATGTAGAAATGAATTTATTTTTCTTTACAACCTACAACTCTTGTTGGTTGATAAGAAAATAAAAAACACAAGAGATATGATTGGCATATTGGAAGATTTAATTTGTGGTGGTTATCCTATCTTAATAATTGCTAAAGACATTGAGCAAGAAGCCTTGGCTACCCTTGTCATCAACAAGGTTTGAGGTGCACTATAGATTGCTGCTTTAAAAGCTCCTAGATTTGGAGAAAGGAAAAGTTAGTATTTGGGTGGCATTGCCGTGTTGACTAGAGGTATTGTTTAGTAGTATGATTATCAAGTAAACCCTAAGTTTTTGTCTCTTAATCATTTATCATGGTAGTTTTTTATCCAATGTTAATTATGTTGGTTAGTTTTTCATAGGCCATAATGAAATAGCCTTTTTAATATTTTGAACATGAGTTTAAATTGAGTGCAAAAAGTAAGTTGTCAGCATAGGATTATGTCATTTCAGAGTTCATTCTCCTAATATGTTATTCAGTAATATAGAAAATTATAAACATTTGAACCATGTAGGCACTGTCATTAGAGATGAAGTGGGGCTAGCCCTTGACACTATTGGGAATGAGGTTCTAGGAATTGTTGCCAAGATAGTGCTAACAAAAGATTCAACAACAATAGTTAGTGATGGAATGACTCAAGAGGCTATTGAGAGAAGAGTTAATCAAATTAGGAGCATGATTGAGGTATGCCTTCTTGTCTCTATGTGTGTGTTCTTTGGGCCTTAAGATGAACTATTAGTCTTATGCTTTGTAATTAGATAACTTTAGTTTTATTCTTCATGTTATTTCTCCTTTGTCTACACGTAGTATCTCATCATGGCTAACACTCTATCTTTTTTTTAGCATATCAATATATTGGTGAAGAATAACTCATTAGAGAATTATTCTATTGTCAACCTAGCTTGTAGAATGTATTTGATAATTGAATATTTTCTTTATTTCTAGGTTGCTGAACAAGATTATGAGAAAGAAAAATTGAATGAAAGGATTGCTAAACTATCTGGAGGAGTTGTTGCTATACAGGTGAAATTATTGAAATGTGTCTAGTCTTCTCTAAGTAATAGATAAATTTTGTCAATGATAAAGTCTTGACTAGTAATTCTTATAAATTGTAATGTCTCTCTCCTATTTCCAAAATTATTTCTGATCTATTCTCCAAAAAAATTATTTTTGATATAAATACTTGATTTTCTAATTTACTTATGGTTTGCTAGTGTACTTTGATTGTTGTGGTTTTCTCAGTATAGGCAATGCCACGCAATATATTATAGCTGAGTCACTTGGAAATGGATGTAGTGCACTTCCAGATTTATTTAAATACAAAAGTGTGTGATAGAAACTCTTATTATTTTTCTTCAGCAAGGTAAATATTAGAAAGCTTGCCTACCATAACACTGCCCAGGTCAGATTATAATTTCTAAGAACTGAAATATGACTAAACAATTTTTTATTCCACTTTACAAATGCATCATTTGATTTATAATAACTTGTAGAAATTAAAATACTATTTGTGATATAGATTTTTAGCATATTTCTCAATCCCTATCTTTAGTTATTAGCATCTCTTGTCTACCTGTAAAGTTGGACTTTGCCCTTTGTTTGTTATGATTTTTGAGTCTATGATATGATAGGTGTTTCTTTAGTTAGTTCCTTTTTATTATTGATGGTATTTTCCTTTTCTTTGATTTCTTCCAATCAATATTTCTCTTTTCATGATTACCCAAGGAACCTTATTACAAATATCTGCCTTATCTAATCCATTGAGTTAATATGTTTTCATCGATGGCTATTTGTTCATAGATGTTTTATTATGATCATTGTGTAGCCTGAGGTTGTCACTCATGTAAAATATACCTTCTATATACATGATATGCCCTCTATAATTGTTGGCTAACTTAGATTGTAGTAGATAATATTTATTTACTTTGTAACTAGTTGCATATATATCATTCATTAAGATAGGCTTTATTGTGCCTATATCATTATGATAATAGATAAGCATGAGCCAAGTTAGGTGATGGATGATAAGAAGTATAATTGATAGGTAGGAGCACAAATAGAGACTGAGTTGATGGAAAATAAGTTATGAGTGGAGGATGCTTTGAATGCTACAAAGGTATGGTAGTCTTCTCTATAAATAACTTTGTCATTTTATATGAATGTATAAAACTCCCATGCCAATTCCTATGCTAGCAAAAATTAACTATTAAGCCATTTGTGTATGGAATGGAAAAAACTTTTGTCTATTATTCTCCAATGGTGTAAAGAGGACTAATTCTTTTGTCTACTATCCTTTGATCCTTTCTCATAGAATGACAAAGTAATTGAAGTTACATTAATTATATTGGAGCAATTCACTAATTAATTTCTATAAATAGGCAATTGTTGAAGAGGGCATTGTTGTTGGTGGAGGGTGTGCTCTTTTGAGGCTTGTTGCAAAGGTTGATGCTATTAGAGATACACTTGAAAATGAGGAATAGAAGGTAGCTTAATTTTGTGTTTGCTACACAAGAAAGTATGGTTGGCATGGAAGTGGCTTTATAATCCTTAATGGATATGTAGATAATACTTTGTCGTATAAGACTTAGCTCTGCAATGTGTTTGTAACATCTAGCTTTGAAATTTACTAGTTCTTTGGTGTCCGTAGATTGGTGTAGGTATTGTTAAATGAGCTTTGAGCTGCTCGGTGAAACTAATTGCAAAGAATGCATGAGTAAATTGAAGTGTTGTGGTTGAAAAAATTATTACAAATCCTAATAAATTGGTGAATAGAATCAAGTATATTTAAACTCAATTCTTTCACAGCTATTCAATAGAATCTCATTGATTTAAGCTATTTTTCCTAGGTATGTCCTATTCAATTTCATTGGACATCAGCCTAAATGTAGATAGCTCTTTCAGTCCTTATGAAGCCTATTGGATTTAAGTAATTTGGCATTGTGCCTGGGTGTACAATCTTATTCAATTTCACTAGATGTCATATCGGATGCGAATAGCTCTTTCTAGTCTTCATGGTAGTAAAATGACAACCCTATCCTTGTCTTTTTACAAGTCCTTTCCAATGATAATCCCAATTATGGATACAATGCTGCTACAAGTGGTTATGAATATTTGATGGCTATAAGAATTATTTGATGGCAAATAAACAAGACTTGGAAGAAGAAAGATGAGTGCAATACATCAAATGGAGGGATCCCTTCACCCAAGAGGTCAAGTGATCACATCTCATCCAACTAAGAAAAAATAGGTGTATGGGATTGATGTACAAAGTTATATCATACATCAGCCCCAAGACAAAGAAGTACCATAGAGAAGAAATCAGGATGAGCAAAGATGCCAAGACAAAATTTGAAGTTTTTGCAAATACTGCCAAACTATTCTTAGATGCTGAGTAAAGTTGCAATGGATGCCAAGTTACTAATAGTGACCAAGTTGATAGTTGAAGCTGAGTGAACAAAATCTAGTGGAAGATGAGTTATGTTGAAACCTTCAAGTGTTGAGTGTACAACTGTTCATACCAAGCATTTAATGCTAGGTTTTGGAAAGTTTACGACCAAATTTTGTTCATTTTCACATCATTTAAACATAGAGAAAAGAAAAAAAGAGTGCAGGAGTGATCATACAACAACCTTGAAATCCATTTGCATCAATCTCAATAGTAATTCAGCATACATTTTGATGATCTAAGGTATTTATCAAGTTTCAAGCTATGCAATGTTAATTTTTTTAATATATTAAAACCCTAGTTTGGTATAATGGCTTCTAGTTCAAGAAACCCCAAAGGAAAGGAAATTGATGAGGTCCAACTAGTTAGTAATCAAGTAAAACAACCCAAGTTTAGGCCAATCCCTAAAGTCACTTATAGAAATGATCCTAGTGGCGTATTGTTCATAATCCCAACCAAGGTTGTTATGGTACAAGATGTGAGAAAGTGTTATAACTGCAAAATAGGAGTAGTAGGTGATCTTGAAATATTTCAAGCCTATGAAAAACTATGTGAAAAAAAAATTTGAAGGATGAATTTTAGATAGTCAAGAAGAAGGGTTTAACAAATGCCCTAGTTTACCCTATAGGTTTCAAAATAGAATGGATATGGATTATCCTCAGTAGAATTCACAATGGATATTTGTGGTTGGAATCAAGATCAATTAAGATTACCAAGAGGGTAGTACATAGGGTTATAGGTTTCCCAACCCTAGAATGGCCTAAGACCTTGCGAAGTGACTCAAAAGAGGTAATTGAAAAGAAAATAGGGCTAAATGGAATAAAAGAGGCATGTCAATTAACATGATCATAGATCCCCTTTTGGACTTTGCTGTGAGAACCATTTCTCACAAGTTTTACCAATCCAACAAATTAAACAATGTACCATGTATTGATGTGGATGTAGCCTATAAGCTTGTGAAGAGAGATCACACATATGATCTGTCAAAACTAATGTTGTAGCAAACAAATGAGAACCTAGGAGAAATAAGAAGATCAAAAGGTGCTCAATGCAATTTTGGTTCAGTGCTTATGTGCATATTCTTTTATGTCATGGAAGAGTTTCCTTCTATCAAAAAGGTGAATTGGAACCCAAACAAAATTGCAATCACACAAATCAATGAGTTCATTGATCAGATGGGTGATAATTTTGAGGCCCAAATGACAAGCTACTTTGAGGATTTCAAGAAATCCATGAAACAAAGAGTATGAATACTAGTTTCCCTAGTGGAAAAACATATCAATTAAATATTCTTTTTAGTTGACATTGACTATACCTATATCTAGGTAGCAATTTCAAGAGTAAGATGGCTAAGGCCATTCAGTTATGAACTTGATGTAGATGAAGCCTCAATAGAAATCACAACATTGCTTATAGAAGAGATAGACAAGGAAGCTCCTCATTTTGGCGTATATGATGTTGTCAAATCCAAAGTTGAAATGAAATTAAAGAAATTCTCTATAATAAAAAAGAAACACAAATTAGTGAGGAAGATAAAGAAGAGATTTGGTGCAGATATCGAAGGAGAAGCAGGTGCTAAAGAAGAAGGATAGAGTGAAGAAGAAGAAGAACAAGGGAAAGGCCCAATGGAGTTGACCCAAGGCTTAGGAGAAGATAAGGAAGAAGGTGCATAGGAGGAAGAAGCTGAGTTAAAGAAGAGAAAGGCTAAAAATTAGTCTCTAGCTTAGCCCAAACCCAAAAAGTTGACCAAGCCTACACAAGCCAAGCCAACACCAGCAACAAGAGCTAGCACAAGGGCATCTACACAAAAATCTAAGGAGAAAATAAAAGAGAAGAAAAAGACCACTGAACACATTAATGAAGTGCCAAAGAAAAGAATAAAATATCTGGCACAACTAGACACTAATGATGAAGAGAGAACAGAATCAGAGGATATCAGCCAATTTAGAGTGGTAAGTCATCCTCCCAAATGTACCATAGATAAAATTTGTGAAAATATTAAGAATGCAGATTTAAATGATTTGAAAAATATTGATTTCAATAAGCTAAGTAGAGAAGAGCAAGATAAAATAGAGGAATCTGTATATGTCATGATGGTTAAATTTAAGAATACACCTCTAGAGCTAGACAATACCATGCCTAGAGAGCTATATGAGATAATTGAAAATAAATGGCATTATTGTCTAAAAATAGAAAAGGAGATCAGAGAATCTACCTTAGCACAAGTGATGACTAATCTAAAAAGAGGTCAAATAAAAAAGGCTAATAAGAAACATGGTGGAAAATTTTCACCTAAATACAGAACCTTCAACATCCTACAAAACAAGATTGAGGATGTAGTAAATAAATCCACACAATTGTGGAAGACAATCTAACAAATAACTGATGACAAGGATGAAGAAGCAAATAAGGAAGAGGCCAGTGTCAAGGAGAAAATAGAAGAAAAGAAAGGAGAGGAAGAGAATCAAGAGGAAGACAAGGAGAAGGAAGCAATAATAGAAGTAGATGAAGAAAAGAAGAAAGAGGAGGAAGATAAGAAAGACAAGGAGGACAAAGAAAAAGGTGAGGAGGAAGAGACACAAAAGTGAGAAGACATGGCAATAGCAAAACAATATAAAGAAGAGGAAAAAAGTGTGGAAGATGTACAAATGCCACCTCCTAGCCCTCCTCATGTAACCATCACACCTACAGATACAATAACTACCAAGGATGTTCCTAAAAATTTAGCTTAGAACATCAATCCCCTAGCTGTAGAGGATCTCTCCAACATCCTTCACCAATCCACTCTACAAGCATAGTTATGCACAAACCTTGTATTGGTGAGTGTAGATGAGCTATAGAAGGCAGTAACAGAACTAAAAAGAGACAAGGTCAAACCACAAGAACCACCTTTTACGTATACAACTACTAGCACTAAAAATTTAATGCTTTGACCACCTCCAACAATTGCAATAGTAACAGGTGACACCATTCCAAAGCCAAGTGTAGAAGAAGGGAAGTCTGATGAGAAGGAGGAAACATCAAAGGAAGAGGAGTATGCCACTATTCAAACATTGGTAGAACTATCAAAAATAGGCACTCCCATAAAGACTCCTCAGAAGCCGAGTGCTGAAGCCATACCTTTGCAAATCTCCACACCAGGCTCAAGCTCAACCAAGGTGTCTAGGGTACTTCACTATGGAGACCTTGAGTTACATGAAGAGATAATCATTCCTTCTTATGACTCAAAGACTATCACAATGGAGCATATTATAGAAATGTAAAATGCATTAAATAGGATGAAAAGATAAGAAATACCCAAAATAGAGTATAAACATAAGCAAGCATTAAATTAGATTAAGGACATCTTTATGGATGCCTTCAACTTTCAGTTACCAGATGAGTCAAAGCCTGTAATAGAACAATTATCTAATATAGTTGAGCAGGTGACTAGTGAAGACCAGGATACAAGTGTTAAACTTATGGAATGGTTTGAAAGAAATTTTTAAGGGAAGGTAAATGAGAAAATATCTAGTGGTATAGGACTTGAACAAGTAGAATTGGCCCAAAAATTTGACAAGGTCAGAACTGTACTTTAGAACATTTTCTCACTGTACAAAAAGCTATGTGATTTTTACAACTTCACACAAGAGACAAGCCAGAAAATAATGAGCTTGGAGAGAAATCTAAAGATTTCTAGCATGTAATTACCAAGAGATCTAGCTCAAAGTAAGAAGCATTTTTCCCAATCGCTTCACACTCAAAGAGAGTTAGCTACACTAACAAGGAGGGAGGCCAATATAAAGGTCAAATTAATGTAGATTCAATCCTCCATAACCCCACATTTGGAGGTCCTTCACAAAGAGAAAGTCTATGTTGAAACTATCTTAAAGAAAAATGCTAATCTTTCTGCATTAGATGGACTTGTACATCTTGTTGTAGAGACTACCATCCAACACAAGTCACTAGATATTGCTTTGGAAAATTGGTATGCAGCCTTGAAAATGATAATGGAGGTAACTAGCTCATTTTTGGCCAAATATGATATTACTTCTTAGAACACTTTGACATAAGTGTCAAAAAGGGGGAGAAATAATAAAGGAGATAGGGGGAGAGATAATAAAAAGGAAGATATGACTAAGGGGGAGATAAGGCATAATGTGTAAATAGTATGGGTAAGATATAATGTTTTGGGTGAGATATGAACAAAATCAGCCAGTATAGATGGAGTATACAAAACAGCTCAACACACAAGTACAGGGTAAAGACAAAGAGTATCAAACACATTTAGCACAAAATTTTGGGTTACAAGAAAGGAGATAGGGGGAGATATAATAAAAAGGAAGATATGACTAAGGGGGAGATAAGTCATAATGTGTAAATAGTATGGGGCAGATATAATGTTTTGGGGGAGATATGAACAAAATCATCTAGTATAGACAGAGTAGACAAAATAGCTTAGCACACAGGTATAGGGTAAAGACAAAGAGTATCAAGCACATTTAGCACAAAATTTTGGGTTACAAGAATGAAATGGAACAATCAGCTCAAAAAGTATTTTTGAACAAATTTTGAAATTTTGAGCATATGCAGAATAGATTGGATAGGGTACTCATAAGGACATATTAATAATTTTTAGTTAAGTATTTTTGACACTCATGTCAAAGTGGGAGATTGTTGGTCTTAGAATGGTTTTGACATTTGAGTGTCAACACACTTAACCACTTTCTACATTGAAGCCACAGCATGTGCTGAGTCAAAATTTTGATAGGTGTCAAGTTCCTTTAGGTGCCTAGCATCATACATATGCTGAGTGATATATAGGTGTTGAGTCATAGTTTTTGCCAAGCAAGATAGAATGCAATAGGTGCTAAGCAAATAAGGATAGTATATGTGCTAAGCACTAGTAGTCCAGTATGTGTCAAGTAACATAGAATCAACATATGAGTTTGTGCCCTCATAAACTTAGATGTAAACCATTTTTGGAGCCAACATACAAAGATTTCGAAGGAAAATAAGGATAAGAATGAATATTGTATATTTCCTATGCAATCAGCATGCAACCAATCAAAAAAATGGAGAAGACATGCAACCAATTAGAAAAATGCAAGGAATGAGTGGGAATTTAAAGATTCAATATGGATCGTAGATCCATACTTAACCCTATGTCTACAAAGTCTTTATAAGAAGGCTTAAACCCCAAGATTTTAAGTTGCTAAAGAGAGGTTAAGGAAGTTGCTAAGAAGATAGAAAAGTTGTAGAATAGAGTAAAATAGCAAGGGCATCATAGACTTAGTGAATTGAGCCACAATTACACATCTAGTTAATCAGAATAGTATAAGGGATATGATCAAATATCAGATCAAGCAAGGATCACATCGGAATGAGAAGATCAAGTGCCTAATATAAACAATTAAATATTGTAATTAATCAAGTCAAAAGGTTTCTAATACTCTCTTGCCATTGTATTAGATAGTGAAAACCCTATGATGATAGGTTAGCTTAACAGCTATTTTGTAGATCCTTTGTAGAGGTGATTAAATCCTTTAGCAGGATGACACTTCATGTAAAGTGTTTGTAAATCCTTTAACTAGGTCACTATTGACATAGTGTAAAGCCTTTAACAAGGCAGACCATCAAAAGTGGTCAAACAATTATTGTTGCAGTAATTTTTGTGGGTATCATCCCCACCCCAGTTTTACCTTCTTATTCCTAGAGGGTTTTTGGGTTACCAAATCTGGAGTTATGTGTGTTGATGCATGTGTTTATTCAATGTTCATTTAATATGTTTACATTCATGTAGTTTACTTTCAATCATTTATTTTAAAAGATTTGAAAAGGTTAAAAGTGTGGTACTTCTGATTCACACCCCCCCCCAAGAAGTACTCTTCCCATTTTGAATATTCCAACAAGAATCCTGAATGATTTTATCATTCTCCTTCCTTCTTCAAGGATCAATCTCTTAAATTCTTGCTTCATTTCCTCCTTTATTTGGTTCTATAGATCTGCCTCCTCCATCTCAAGATGCTCTATTTACAATTTATTACACCTTTCTTCAAATAGCCCAATGTTTGTTCTCCAAGAAAACTAATAAAAGGTTCTAGAATTAACAAAATTGTCATAAAAAATGAATGCTTGGCTGGCCTACTCAACAGTAGGGTCTAGCTCCCTTCCTTTTTAATCAACAATAGTTAACTCAAGGCTTGGCATAGGAGTTTCTTGAGGATTTCCCTCCTCCAATTTTGATGTAGTAATGAAATCTTCCCTTTGGGATCCCAATTGTTCCACCTACTCCTTAGTCTGTTGTTCATCTCCTATGCGTAATGGTGATTGAGTGGGTGAATACTCCACTATCTAAGGCACTTTCTCTTTTTTTACCTTTTTCCTTTTAGGTATAGCCTAATCAAGTCTTTCCTCCTTAATAGCACTAGTTGATCCTATTATTTGTTTTCCTTTATCAGCTATAAGCCTTTTATTTTGAATTATGTTATAGCCAGGTCTTCTTTTAACAACTAATTGCCTTGATCCTATTGCAAGGGTGAAAGATAACCTTCTCATGACCTCTCGGGCTATATTAGCATAAGAATTAATAAAGAATAATTTTTCTCATTCATAACTTCTATAATATCAAGAAAACTAGTCATTAGTTTATTTAATTTATCTGCCTTTATTTTTTCATCATCTAGAGGCTTATACATATTATCAAATAATTAATGAATTCCAAAAACCCTAGAGTAAGCTCTCCACTTTTTCCTTTTGATCTCTTGCTCTTATAGAGAGAACTCATTCCTTATTATGTCTTCGAGGAAGTAGGGTTCATTATCTTTTGTACCATTTTTAGCCCTTCATCTAAATACATCAAAAAATCCCTCATTGTCACAAAAATGGGCATGAGAAACATCCATTTTATACAGTCCAAAAACTTATATAGGAACACCCAACCACCCTTAGTGATTATGAACTGATGGGCAACAATACAAGAGGGGAAAGTTGAACCCCTAGATCTACTAGTCAATTTTGCCTCCTCCAATCCAACTATCAGCCATAGAATTTTAGCTATCCCTACTTTTAGAGGCACTTGGTAAGGAAGTACCTAGGGAGTCCCTTGAAAACCATATACTCTAAAAGTTATAGAAATAGGGTAAGGTATAATATTTTCCCAATCATGGGATGCCTTCAAACTAGAAGGATTGTCCATAGGCCTGATGAAATCCAATAGTGTCTTATGAATTTTGGTATTGTCCCTTAATATGAGGTGTCTCAACGTAGATGAAAAATGTCTATCAAATCTAAAAAAGCCAGCCTCCTCTGCATCCTAGGTCATATCTACACTCCACAACTAGACTAGCAGAGCTTCTCCCTCATATTCTCTATTTAAAACCATTTCTTTTTAAAAATAAGTAACCCTTTTAAATGAACACATGTGCATCAATAATGAGTAATGGCCAAATGTTTTATCCACCTTGCCCTTTGCAATCTCATTTAACCCTATATGAATCTTCTTTACTATATAAGATGCAAAATCAAAGATAATATCTACGACAAAAGAAGAGATTTGTGTCATCATATACATGAACTTTATTGGCATAAAATTTTGTTGATCTTCACCAAAAGCCCTACACAAAATCATGCATATATCTATAGCCCTACTAGTGAAAAATTATGTCTTAAAAGCTCTTTAATTGATGTTGTAACAAAGGTCAAATTCCCAATAGTGGACAGGTGTTCTCTCAATGCATCTTGCCTCACCTAATCCTTCTTAGACAAGTATTTCTTCTCCAGGCCTTGAAAATCAATGGGTTCATGGTAATTTTTGTTTGGCTCCAAGCCCAAAACCTCTCAGGTTTCTTCAGCATGCTAGCATTGGGATCATAATTTTTGGCTATGGCTGCAAGAAGGTCTAAATCCATAAAATCCCCATGAACTACTAGTTTACTCAAATCAAAGTTCTAAATATTCCCATGGGGGGAAAGCAACTTCCTCTCTAAGAATCATTTCCTAAAAAGTTGGAGTTTTATTTTTGAGGTGGTAGCATCACTAACCCAATTCCCTTTATCATATAAACCATCTACAATCTTAAGCCTAAGGTTTGCAAGGACTAGCATTTTAACTTGAGTTTCACTCATTTGTGGACTCTATTAACTATTACAAAAAATCATCATATATGATCCTACTGACATATTCTACTTTTCTAGAGAAACCTTCTTTGGAGACATATTTGATAGTAATGCAAAATACCATAATTATTTGAACTTTTTTAATAGATTAACGTACTTACTTGGCTCTCTACTATTCTTTTTTGAAGTTTTGCAACAAACAACAGATACAGAAAACTCTTTTGCAATTCAACCAAGCGAGAAAAATTCTTCAATAGGTTCTCGGCTCTCTAAAATTTTGAAATTTGTTTGAGTGGAGAAGAATTAGTGAAATCCTACAATATATTTCTAGTTTTACTTGACATAGGGAGCCTTAATTTTCATAAATAGATTGTAAGGAAAATAGGGTGGCAACACCTTCTAGTTTTCAAAAAAACTATTGATTTTAAAAAATCAAATGATTGAGGATTAAAATTGTTAGTGACTTAGTTTCAATCCTTAAGGTTGGCAGCCAACCCAATTAAAACTTTCCACATAGGCCTTTCCTTTCACTACTGGCGAGTTACATTGGACCCACTTGCACTTTTGGACACATGTCATGCTCTCACTATGTTGCTAAGTATAAGCATTGAGCAACTTCTCATAGTGATATAGTGACCACCATCAATCTTAAAGAGATCTAAAGGCTTAGATCAGCAAGTACATTTCCCTAAACATGGATCCATAGTGGCATATGAAATCATACCATTCTGACATGCTAACATGGCCATTAATGACATGTAATATTTATAGTTCTACTTTTAAAATTTAGTCTTGTTGTATTTCATTTTTAGAGCGGTCACCATGTCACTAGCAATAAAGTTTAAGCAAATTCTCATAGAAAAAAGGTGACCACCATCAATTTTGAAGAGATCTGACGATGTGGATCAATAATACCTTCTTATTTTGATTAAGTAAAAATAGGTTTTAAAGGACCCAAAACCTTACAACATCAGAGTTCTAGAAAGTAGCAAGAGAAAAGAACAACAGAGAGAAGAAACCAAAAAAAACATGAAATAGACCTCAGACAACAAAAAAGAGGTCATAGAACATAGTACTAGAAAAGATAGCAAAATTCTAGCAAAGGAACAACAATTGAACAACTAAGGAGTATTAATCAAATTCACAACCTTGTCCACTAGAGAATGCATGGTTTTAGCAATAGCTTTCACCTCATCTTTCTTATTGGTTTCCTCGATCTTCTTTGAATGGGACCGAGTACACTTGCTAGGTCCTTGAGAATCAGCCCCTGGCGGAAAATCTTCATCTTTATCTACCTCATTCTTCTTCAAGAAATTAGTCATATTATCCACTAGTTGTTTAAGTTGTTTATCCATGTTACCCAACCTGGTTTCAAGTTTTGACACCTTCCCCTAGATACTGCTAATGTCCTTGTCCATAACCCTCTACTTAGCTTCCATCATAGGGATCTTATGCATTAGATTTTTTACTTCTTTTTCATTTCTTATGACCTCCAAAAGCCTATCAATGTGTTCTAAGGTTCTTTCCCCTCTGGCTATTTTGCTCAATTGTTCCATTTCCTTGTTCAACAACACCTTTTTATGCTTGAGGATGCCAATGTCCTTCTAGATAGAGCCAGGGTTACCAAAAAGGCCTCTAGAGGACCCTGGCCCGCTACCAGAAAAATCACCCCCATTAGATTTAGACCCCTATTCACCATCATTAGCATAGTTAGAATCCTCATTCATCTTATTGAAATTTTTATTATCCTGTCATCACATAGACTTCCTTCTCCTCTCTAAGCATTGAACTAGGGGCTCATCATCGAAATGAGGAGAAGCTGTATCATCATGACAACCCTTGCCCTTTCCTTTTCTACCTCCCCTATTTTTGATATGCTCTTTGACAATTTCTTCAACATAATCACTTTCCCTCTCCTGATCAGAATCCTCCTTCTCAACATTCTTTTTCTTTTTTTAGTGTTCCCACTCGAACCTTTTTTTGGGCTAACCAGACCCCCTTTGGCTTCATCTTGCATATCAAAGTCATAGCCCTTTTCCTGATTGCTCCCTTCAATATCTTGATCACCCCCTTTAAGGTTTCTAGGTTTCAAGATTTTTTTTGATTTGAGCACATTCATAATCAAAACCATTAAACCTTCATGGTAGACATGTTCTCCAGTCAGGTCACATTAGATGGCTTGGGTAGTAATGGAAAGAGATTGCAACAGATAGGAAGGAAAATTCACCCTAATATCATGTTGAAAATGGTTTGCTAGCAAAAAGTGGTAACCATACAATTTTGTATATCTACCATCCAAAGTTAAATATTCCATAATAACAAAGAACAAAAATTGCCACAAATGAGACATTGAAGCCAAGTTAAAATAAGAATTACCTATCTTAACCAGATGATTTCTTTCTTGTTCAATCTCGACAAAGTCATCAATCACCTTATTCGAGATCTTCCTTTCCCTATAAAAATTCATCTCATCCAAATCCAAACTAGTGGCCTCTGCAATGATATCTTCTATGACCTCCATCCTCTAGTTCCCAACCAACATCGAGCCATCCTTCCAAGATTTAACAAACTAGTGCATGATAGTAGGGTTGTTACCTTTGAGTCTCTCCATGTAACTAGTAAAATTGCCATGCCTAAGGATGTCCCAAACCTCTAGTTTATTCTTCCATTCCACACAACTAGGTAGTTCAATCCATTTCCCCTTTCCCCCCAAAATCTTTGCAACAAATGCATTGGTTTTCTCACACTAAAAACCCTCAAACACTCTATGATCACCACTACCTAAGCATGGATATAAAGAAGCAACCCATAATCTATGTGAGCTGCCCACATTTCTAAAAATAATTGCCCACCTCACTCCAAAGGAGTTAAAATCATAATTCAATGATAGCATCATTATTAGGGGATATTTGATGGGATTTCCATTTGTCATACTTAACATGCTCATGGCCATCAGTAGGTAAAGTGTCATATGACTCCCATATGATCTTTTGATCATTACAAGATGCCACATTCGAAGCCCAATTGGCTAAACCATTGGCTTCCCTATAATTATGGGAAATTATGCAATTTTAAAAAGAATTAATAATATAACCTACCTTAGAAATAATATTGGTAATGGTCCATGAGGGTGGGTTAATTTTATTTAAGCAGTTTATGATATTAAGGGAATCACCTTCCATCCAAATGTTCTTCAAATTTAGATCTTTGGCATAAATAAGACCATAAAGTGTAGCAAAGGCTTTAGCCACATGATTGGTTTGACACCCCAAAGGAATAGCCATGCCACCAACAAATTCACCATTAGAATTTCTAATTACCACTCCCCAACTAGTGATGTCCAGGTTCCCTTTCAAGGCCCGATCAAACTTAATCTTAAACCAGTTTGTTGGAGGACAATCCCATCTTGCACTTTCCCTTGGGTTAGGATCCATAGTGTTCAAAATCAAATTCCTAATGTTCTAATTATTAATCACCCCAACCTCCCACTCATTAGAAGGTTACTATCCCATACCACATAATTCAATATTTTCATGCAAAAGGACCTTGATTTTATGGAAGACCTGAATTGGATTAGATTCCACCTCTCTAAAAATCATGTCTTTACGTTCCTTCCATATACCCTAGCAAAGATAAGGAAGGATAAAATCCCACAATTTAGTTATCAAAGAATTCTTAGAAGGAACTTTCCAACAAGAAAAGACCAGCTAGATGGTAGCATGAGAGACCCAGTCCATGTTCATTAAAATCCAAATTTTATCCCAAACTTGCTTTGTAAAGGAGCAATGGAGCATAATATGATCCACCGACTCCCCGTCATTCTTGCAAAGAACGCATCGATTAACAATGAAACAACCCCTCTTCTTAAGATTATCAATAATTAATATTTTATTTTGCAGAAGAATCCAAAAAAAGATATTAACTTTAGGAGTCATACCTTTCACCCAAGCCGTAGCCCAACAGGGTACATCATGATCCTCAAAAGAATTAGTGTAGGCTGACAAAATAATAGTAGTACATTTGATACTTATTGTTAGTGTGTATCTTTAATTACATTTGATACTTCTGAAAAACTAACATGTTGACAAGGCTTATTAATAGCATATAAAAAAATGGCACTTGTCTTTAGGTTTGGTTCTATCATATTTCCTTTTTGCGGTGGTTGCTATGTCACTAAGGGTAAAAACCTTGTAATTTCCAATAGTGACAACACAACCACTATTGATCATAAGGATATCTGACAATGCAAAAAATTTACTTTGAAATCATGCTTATTTACTAACTAGGTCCTACATTTAATAGTTTCTTGGTTGTCATGTGGCTAGCAGTAAAAGGCATGCAATTTCTTATAATGACATAGTGACCACCATAGATTTTGAAGAGATTTGATGGTAAAGATTATTTCAAAAACTTTAACGAGCAAAATGAATAACCTTTTAAAAGGTTCCTAGAAAGGGGTACTTTAAAATGATTTTCCCACTTGATTATAAGAAAAAGGCATACAACCTAAAAGGCTTTTTTAGGGAAACATTTTTGCAAAACACTAATTAGGGTTTTCTTAGGGTCAACAAATTTAAAATATATTAAACCCTAATTTTCACAAAAAGAACCAATAGCATTCACTATGAGACATATTTTGAAAAACATGAAGTGAAAACATGACCAACACAAACCTTACCTTGATGGCATTAAAAAGCTCTTGGTTGGTCACACCTAAAGCCTTCTGCCTATACTTTTTCACGTGATGAAATGAAGTTTCACTTTTCTTCTTTTTTTTTTATTGGGATCAATTTTTTTTAAAAATAAATTAGACAATCCAAATTGGCTTGCCATAAAAAATTAATGTCAAAAATTACCACTAGATGTACTAGTTCTTGTTGATATGAGTGGATAATAAAAGTTAACTCTTAAGCTTAGACACTAATGGTGTGAAAGGTAGTATTAGGGAACCTATTATGAATTTACATCTATGATTAATGACCTTAATAGGTAAAGGATGTTTTAAAATAAAAATTACTCACCCAAATAACTAACATTTAAATTTACCCTTTTGGGATTCTTGGTGGGGCATTACAAATATATCAACTATCTATTCCTTTATGTTCACCTATTCTAGTCTTCTTTGTCTTGTACTAATTTCCTTAAGTATTTATACTAAATAGAAATATGCTTGGTCTTTGCATGAATTACAAGATTCTTGTATATAGTTATAGCATTTTTGTTATCACAATATATCACCACAAGCTCAATAATCTCTTCCTTCATACCTTCCAACAATTCCTTGATCTACACTATGCTGAAATAATTAACTGCTATTAAAATATTATCTATTTGTTGTGGATTGAGAGAAAAAATTATTCTTACTTGTCCATGAAATCAATCTCCTACCTAGAAAGAAAGCTCCTTATATTGTACTCTTTCTATCATTAATGTTTTTATCACAATCAACATCTTTGTAAATGTTCAACTCAAAATTTTCATTATTCTTGTACCATAAACCATAGTATTTTTCTCCTTTAAGATATCTTAATATATTTTCATAACCATCATGTGATTCTCCTTAGGATTAGCAAAAAATCTTATGGCAATACTAACAACCAATGTAATGGAAAGTCTTCTATGGACAATATATTACAATTTGTCAATCATTGACCTATATAATGTCTATTTGAATTTAGTTGAATCATCATTCTTTGAAATTTTATGTCAAACTTGTATCCATAGGTATTTCAATTGGCCTTGAATCTTCCATTCCAAAGGCTTTTAGTATCTCCTTGATAGACTTTGATTGTGTAATGTACATACCTCTTTTCATTTGATAGACTTGCAAACCAACAAAGAATTTAATCTCTCCAAACATTAACATCTAAATTCTTTCTTCATCTCATTAGAAAATTATTTTCACATTGAGTGATGTCCTCTACATATGATATCATCAACAGATATTTCATCTAATAGTATCCTATCCTCATATTCACTTTTCATATATAGATTGCTATTATCATTTGTTCTTGCAAAATTAATTATCACCAAATAAGTATGTAACCTTTCATACGATGAACTAGGAGCTTGTTTCAAACCATACAATGCTTTGTTCAACTAACATACCAAGTTATTCTTGTTGGGTTCAAAAAATCCTTTTGGTTTTTCAATGTAGAATTCTTCTTCTAAGATTCCATTAAAAGATGTAGATTTAACATTCTTTTGGTATACCTTGAATCCTTTATTAAAATCATATGAAAGTAATGTTATTTCTCCTTCTAACCTTTCAACTAGGACAAATGTTTCTCCATAGTCAGTTCCTTCCTCTTGTACATAGCTTTTGCAAAATAATATTTCTTTGTTACTTGTGACTTTAGCTTTCTCATTGAATTTTTTTTTGAATATCCACTTGGCTGCAATAAAATTCATATCCTTTGGCTTTGGTACCAATTTCCATGTTTTATTTTTCTTTATTTGATCAAACTCCCCATCCATTTCTCTAATCAAATCTTCATTCTCTAGTTCATGTTCAATTATTCTTTTCTCAAACTCACATAATAAACATTTATTCTTCAACTTATTTCTTTTCATGGCTCTAGAATCCTTGTCTCTGATTATTTGGTTAGGTGTGTGGTGTCTTCTTACATATTTTTCTAAGACAAGTTCAGATCTTCTTTCTCCTTGTTGTAATTTACTTGGCCCAACTTTTTCATTTTCTCCAAGTATCTCCTACTATAACTTGGATTTTTCTTTGATGTTTGGTCTCCTCCGTTTGTGACTCAACTCATATAGTGTGATATTTGACAACTTTCTAAGGCCTAGAAGAGCTTCTCTACTATGACTCAGTAGTTCCATCTTGTTGATGCTCAACAATCTCTTTCTCTAGTCTAGATAAAGTACTTGGATCTCCTTCATAGATTTATATGAAGTTTATGTAATCTTTAGGTTCCCTCTTGCATTCTTCTTCATTCTTTTCTACAAATTCATCAACTCTAACATTTATAGTTTTTACAATTTTGTAGTGTTAGCATACAAATGCTTGTATGCCTTGCTCTTAGTGGAATATCCTAAGAGTATACTTTCATCACTCTTTGCATCAAGTTTTCTAGTCCTTCCATCTTTCAATATATAATACTTGCTTCCAAATACTTTGAAATATTTGACATTACGTGCATAGCCATACAATAGTTCAAAAGGGCTTTTACTTGTACCTTTCTTGACTTAAACTCAATTCAATGTATAAATAGAAGTACTTACAAGTTCTCTCCAATATATTTTAAGAAACATTCTTCTCCATCATCAGTGTTCTTACACAGTACATGATTTTTTTTAGCTATCCCATTTTGTGGTGGAGTCCTTAGTGCTAATATGAACTCACCTCCTCTATCTAATACCAATCTTTTCAAAAAAATTCCTATTTCTTTTCCAACTCTAGCCAAATACTACTTAAACATTTGAAAAGCATCATATTTTTCTTTGAGAAACATCATAGTCATGATTGTACATAAATCATCAACAAATAGGATAAATTACTTATCACCATAATAACATTGCACTCCAATAAGACCACATGAATCAGTATGAACCAAGTCAAAAATATCATCAAAATTATAGGTCCTTCACTTGAAACTAAATTTTTCATTTTTCCCATTTGACATTATCTGCATATCACTTTATCAGGTTTACTCAATCTTGGTAGTCCTCTTAGCCTTTCTATATTACTAATGCTTAACAAATTATCAAATTTTACTTGAAATAACCTCTTATGCCATAACCAAAAATCTTGAAATTATGCAAATAAACATGTATTTTTAGATAGGTCTAGATAGAACAAGTTACATCTTTTCTATCCACTTCCAATAAGTTCTCTAGTAGCACTACATATTTTTTCCTTCTTGTTTTGAAACTAAACCTAGTTGCCTAAATTTTTTAGCTATGCCACACTCAATAGGTTATGTTTCAATTTGTTAGCCCAGTAAGCATTGTCACATCTAATATTATCATTCAATATAATAGATCCTTTACCTTTTACATAATATGGCATATCATTTCCAAACTTAACACAACTTTTATTGTAGTGTTCTATATTTTCAAACTTACTTGTATCACCTCACATATGATGTGTGAAACCACTATGAATTATTCATTTATCAATCTTACACTCATGTGAAATAAGAGTAATTTTTGAAACTTTTCATCTTCATCATATTCATCTTTTATTGCAACATAAATGAATTCTTCATCATTTTCATTAGAATCACTTTCAAAACCATCTTCTTTGGAAATGTAAGAATATTTCTTACCTTTTCCCTTGTAGTCTCTATTATCTCTCCTTCCTCAATATTTTTGTCTTTCCTTTTCTCCTTTTCATCTATGTCTAGACACCTTGCAACATTATGACCAACTTTATTACATGTAAAACTCATTATAGGAAGTTTACCTTTGTATTTTCCTTTTCCTCTTGGTATCCTTCTTGTGAATAAAGCTTCTAGATCATCAAGGTCATCATTTGATTCACTATTGCTATCCACAAGATTACTTTTTGAACTTTTCCTTCTTTTAGATCCATAAAGGGTTAATTGAGACTTGAAAGGAAATTCAACACTAGATGACTTATATAATTATCAAAAATTGACGATTCAAATGTAGGGAGTCTACCAATTACACTCTCTAAGGTCATATCATTACTAGGTGTACATCTCAATTCATGTATTGCAGATGCTCTACTAGCATAAATAGGAAGTAAACTCCTTCACACCTTGTTGATCATAATTTATTTAGATATGTCTATTCTACACCTCTAATTTCATTCACCACCTCTTTGATTTGGCCACAATATTGTGCATTAGCTTCTCCTTCTTTCATTCTCATATCATCAAACCTATCTCTCAAACTTTGAGCTTTAGCCCTTTACACATTTTTATCACCTTGATGAATTTGTACCAACTTATTGTAGAATTTCTTTGTAGTAATGCAATCCTTTACATCATCAAAATCATCATAACTTAGGGGAGATTCCATATCTATTATCATTTTATTGTGCTCATGCTTCTGTTTTATTGGCTCAATTGTCATGAGTTTACAAATTTTCGTATTAATTATCCAAAAAGTATAATGTATAATCTCCAACTCTAGATAAATTCAATATCATCAAACATTGTCATGTTGGAAATTTCTCTTGGTTCATCTTGGGTACTTCTCTCTTGTGCATCTTGATCTTTAGCTTTTAAGTCCCTTAAAACTTTCCTTACAAGAACCAATTCTTTGATACCAATTGTTAGAATGATTAGAATAACTAAGAAGGGGGGATTAGTTATCTTCATGTTTAGATGTATTAATTCAACTTTTAAAAAATTTAAACAACTTAATCAAACTCATAAATCAAGTTGGCCAATGTAGCAATTCATCACTAATCCAACTTATTCATATCAACACTTAGCTCTCTATTTAGTATATGCCAAATAATAGAAACATATAACAATAAATAGCATGAAACATGAAAGCAACATTCACACTGTAATAATGGCACTAGGATTTAACTTCAAAACTCAAATTGGGGAAACCACCAAGTAACATGCTGCCACATTTTACTCTTGTAAAGTAATCTCAATTAAGCGCCAACCCTATTAAAGGTTACAAAACACACTATTAGGTGTGACATTATTAAATAATTAATCACCCTAATAGGAATGGCCTTGTTAGAGGTCTTTCAAACATCCCATTAGAATGCCACCTCATTTAAAAGATTTACAATATAAAGTTGTTAGATAAACCTTGATGAGAAGATTTTAATACCACAATGGTTAGAAAGTAACAACCATGTTGATCTGATAAAATACAACTCCCTTTGTAAGTTTGGATCTCTATCCATATTATTCCTAGTTTTTTGACTAAATTTCATCACATTCTCCATCTCTGATGTGATTGGAAACAATTCAAGAAATGTCACTATCACCAACTTCTCACTTTTCCTCTTCCATTATATTCTTACAAGTATTCTTCACAAATTTTCCAATCCAACAACCAATTATAAATTATCTTTTTATCTCCTTAAATAGATGGGTTTAATCTTTTAACACTTAAACATAACCATGGATCTTAGGGTTTGATCCTTTTGCCATTCTTCTACTTTCTTGAAAAAATTAGAAACTTCTCACTACATCCTCACCTTAGATGGCTTGACAATCTCAATTCATGCATTAAATTTTTCATCTCATCAATCCTTATCTTTTACACATTTTGACTAATCCATAAATTCAACTATGTCAACCTAAAATTTTGATTCTTTCACAAACTATTAATTTGTTGACACTAGGTCACCACTATGTTCTTTAGCTTGGTTATCACTAGGTAGCTCAGTCACTATTGATCTGTCTTGTTTGGCTTACACTAGGTCTCAACTATTACTTTAGTTTACCTTCATCTTTCTCAACTATTACCATCACTTGACCAATACCATTTTGTCGGCTATTACTTAAGTTCTATAATCTTCTACTTCAACTAAACAGCTTGACTTCTATCAATCATCTCTTCTACACTTCAACTCATCTTTCTTCTTTACTTAATACAATGATCAAACAACATAATATCTTGTCAAATACCAAATGATCAAGTGCCCATTGTAATTCCATCATACTTACTCCTCTTTACTCAACTACTTCACTAGTTCACCTTGTTATGTTCTCTTTTCAAGTCCTCTTCATCAATCAAATAATATGACACTCTACATATTTAGAAAATTTCTTACAAGTAAGATCTAACATCAATGAAAACATAACAATTATTCCAATTGTATCTTCCAACAGTTAGAAAAAATAATACATAACTTTGATAATCATTTTGAGAAATTGGAGAAGTGTGCAAAGGATAAAGTACAAAAGGGGTTGAAAGAAAAAATGTTCAAGTACCTTTGTACAGAATTTTCATAGGACAAGCCATCTTTGAATGTAGGTGTTATATAGACCAATAAGTTTATATATGAAGGTCCTAGTATTTTGAAATCTTGTGTAAATACATTTGATAAAGTATCAAAATTAGATGAGTTTATTAAGGAAAATAAGATATTAATAGAAAGAAAAGAAAAGGACTTTGGTTTATCAACAAAAGTTTCTAATGGTTATATTAAAGAGATAGTAAATTTTGATATCAAGATTGAGACCTTAGAAGTAAAGAAAATGAGAATGTTTGGAATATTTTTTGACTTGAGGAAATAGTTTTGATTGATTCTCTACTACCATCAAATTTGATACATGCTAAGGAGGTAGTTAATGTTTTTTGTTGACATATTCTAATTCTTAACAATATAAGAAAAACTTAGATTCTATATATTAACTCATTAAGGAGTAGTTATTCAAATATTTTAAAGATGTTGGAAATTTTGGGTCAGCACTTATATATATGTACATGTACTTAGTATAGAATTTTGGTAGATACGTCTTGGTTATTGCCCTATCTTTTCCAATGATGTTAATGTGGGATAGAGTGAGTTAGAAATGACATATTACCTTAGGAAGAGATCATTTTTTGGACTTGTAATATTTTGGGATGAACACTTAGATATTTTTTACTAAGTTTTGCCATCAATGCCAAAGGGAAATATTCTTGGAAAGAGAAATAGGTTGTTCATATAGTTTTATTGTTGATAGAAAGTAATTTTTATTTGTCATATTTAAAAATAGACACCTTACTAGAGGCTTTCATACTTATGAGTTATCAATTAACCTTAAGAAAAGTTCAAGACAATTAGTTGGATCTATTTGGATTGAGAATACTGAAAAATGTTATATGATGTGATTGTAAGGCACGAATATAGACATATGATTATGTCTAATATAATTATCATAGAGATTGAAATGATTTTATGAATGATATATTCATTTTTGAATATTAGGTTGATAGTATTTCATGAAGAACAGAGTAGTTTGGTAAATATTTACCAGTATGATTGATTGATGATAAGTTTTAGTAAATATATATTTTGGTTGAGCTAACATCATATTTGATCACTCTTGATTTTAAAGAATTATTTTGATTAGGCTAAAGATTATATTCTTTTCATTTTGGGAGTTGACAAACTCATATTTTTGAGTAACAACTCCACATATGTCATCGAATTTTGATTGCAAAGGAGGGGAATGATATGTCAAAAGAGCATTTAATATGAAAATATGAATTATGAAATTAGATATTATATTTGATACAGATACTTTTTTAGAACTTCATCAAAATTCTACAAGCATTATTGATGCTACTAGTTGGTTCAATAAAAAGGTAATAAGTCTAATTTTGTTTATTTAATTTGATTAGTGAATCCAAATGAGGGCTAGAATACTACAGGTGCAGTGAGATTGAGGCAATTTATTGTGTCCAAGTACATTCCAATGCTTTTTGTGCTTATTTATGCAATAGTGTTTTATTTGTGGGTACCATGCCCACCAAGGCTTTTCAATTAATTGAGTTTTCCTTAGAAGAACAATATGATGTTATGAGATCTTTGATTATCTTTTCATTGTGTTTTAGTTTACTTTCTATATGATTTATATGGTATTTGTGAAATTAGTTTGAGATCAACAAAAATGATAGAATTTTGATTCAAACCCCATTTATCTTAGTATTCTCTAACCCTAATAGCTAAGACCTACAAGACTAAAACAAGATGAAAATATTAATTATTATAAGATTTTTAGTATATTTTTTTATATAAAAAAACATGTATACTAATAAAAAAGTTAAACCAATGATAGTGAAGGAATATACTAGATAGATATTTCAAGGTTAAAGGAAATGGTTGAGAGTGTGGCACTCTCAGCTTAACTCACTACATCCTTTATCACCAACTAAACATAAATAGGCTATTTACATAAACATAAGTGTGTAGTCATTATAAGTTATCTACTAATAATATTCATTTAATATTAAATACATGGTTACAACATTTTTTCTTAACATAATATGATGAGTCCATAGTACTTGCACCTCTTTATATCTCATATGAGAGGTCTCTCAATGAGATGCTATAGTCACTATGTTATCATCTAGTTCATAACCCATATTGAAAATGGATGCATCCATTTTATTGATGAAAGATTAATCAAAGGACCCAAGCATAAATTCTTGCACATAATTCAAGTATGGACTAAATAAACATGATAATTTGAAGAGGATGTTAAAGAACCAACATCACTAACACAAGGTTCCAACAATAATGTAATGATCCTAACCAAATGTCTACATAAGGTGTGAATCAACCTAATAATATGTGAGTTAGAATTTACAATGTCATTTGGATTTTTTTTACTGAAGGAGGGGGTATAATGTTAGGAGGATAGACATAAGGTCGCTATTTAAATCAACACACACCTAGTCTATCTTGAGGAGTGCCTTTGTCTTTGCCATGTTTGATCTTCTTATCTAATATAATTAGGTTTCTAACTTATCACATATTTATCATATAATTTTTTATAAAATAAATAGGGACCTCCATATTTCTATGGGGTGGTTTATCAAACCACAAATCCTAATAAAGTCTCCCACATAGTATTAATTGTGTTAGCAATGTGCATGTATCCCATGCGAGATTCTTGAAATAGTTTAATAGCCTCATGTGGGTTCTATTAACTAAGTGTATGTGTTGAGAATTAATAAGCCAATATTTTGGTGCAATGAAAACCACCACTTCTAACAATTGGTCTAAGATTTTGGTCACATGTTCAAATCTACACAAGTTAGGATGATAAATGATTAGAGAGAGATTTTTTATAGCACACCAAAATCTGCCATGAGATCTATAAAATAGTTTAATAGATCTATGAGATTTTTCTATAACACACCAACATCACCCATCATAATACAATCCATAATATAATTAGGAATGCATGGCCTCTTTCTATTGAAGTCCAACATTATGGCATTGTAAGAGTCTCAAACTTTTCAAATATGGAGATCAATGGGGTCAACATTAGGTATAACATAGGGATAATACTATAGACATCTTGAATGCCCCTCAATTGATTCAATTTATCACCTATAAGGTCCTTTATAGGTTGAGGTTTCATAACTATAGGGTTTCTAGGCTAATTATTTTGAACGTGTGGGTTTTTAGGCTAATTATTTCAAGGGGCTGAATTTCTAAGCTCGTGATTTTGTAGGTGAGGGTTTTTAGGTTCTTTTTTTGTAGGGAAGGGTTTTTGTGCTAATTTGTGTTTGTCATTCCTAATTAAAATATAAATAATTATAATTAAAATTAATTTCAAATAATATAAATAATTTCAATTTAAAAATCGCATTTTTAACCAAAAAAAACTACAAACTCAACTAAAAAAGTTACAAAAAGAATAAAAACAAAAGTTTGACTTACCATTGATGAATTTGGAGAGAAAATAAGTGAAACTTTATTTTATGCATAATTTGATATTAGATACACAATATGTATGTCATTCTGGCAATAAAAAGTATAATAAAAATGAGTGTTACTTTAACTATTTGTGAAAATATAGTAGTTTCATATACTAGGTATCTTGTATGTATTGGGTATCCAATATTGTTAATATAATATTTTTAATGGTACAAGTATTCATAAAAGTAATGAATTAATATTATTATGTATATTGTAATAGCATTTTATAAATTATTTATCTATAACAATATTATGTAATATTAGGTAGTATTATAATATATAACATTGATATTGTTTTATATTATATTATTATAATATAATATAATATAATATAAAAAATAATGAGAATATTATCAACTAATACAAAAGAAAGGAAAAAATGGGAGAGCAATGAGGTGCATGAGCAGTAAATGATTTTCAAACCTACAAATTTAGAGAGAAGATTAGAAATGAAAGTACTAGATTATTTGTAGTACAAACAATAAAGAATGCAAGCAATATTTTACACAGGAAGGAAATTATTCAACTTACCAAACTCTTTTTTCTTAACCATTATTGGTGACCCTATGGAAAGACATATTGGCAATTAGTGACAAAACACTTAAGTCATCCAAGAAGGTCAGTTAATATTGTAATTGAGATATTTTTCATTCAACATGTTTTAGTGTAGCCTAAGAAGATTGAGACTATCATGTGTTAACCGAGCTCTACCATATGAAACAAGTTGACATTATAAACCAAGCTCTTAGTAATTATCAGGTTCCTACTATGAATCGAGCATCTAATTCAAGTCATGCATGCTTCAGTGTCAATTGAATGACAAAGTACTACCCGAGCATCCAGTGTTACTTGAGTGCTAGTGTATTACTTGAGCTCATTGTATTGCCCAAGCATCAACATAACACCAAAGTGCATAGTGTGACCCAAGCATTAGCATTTGGCTGACTTGAAGGAATAATTTTATTATTGTTAAAGACATATCTTGTCTAAGTTGACTTGGAATGGAGATATTGTTTGATGGTTATATAAGGAAGGAAAATTGATTTGTCTAAAGTAAGAAACATATGAAATATATGTAATATGAATAACATATAAGGAAGTAAACCAAGAAAACATAGAATTCATGAGTAAGAAATCTACTAAGTTGTATAAAGAAGAAAGCAAAGACATATCTATCACAATCAGGTGATTGAAATATTCAAAGGATCTATATCAAGAAATCAGTTGCAAAAAGGATCATCCTAATAGTTACATCAAGTAAATCCTATAACAAGGTGGACCAATGAGTACTTTGTAAAATCTCTAAATAGAGTACATACTTCATTGTATTGTAAAATCATTTCACAATGTGGACCTTATAGTTCTTCATAATCAGAATAGATTAGATTGCTAGAAGTGATAAATTGTAACCCCTAATAGACCAACTTTATTACAGCAATAGTGGAGCATTGTGGGTATCATTACAGAATAGATTAGATTGCTAGAAGTGATCAATTGTAACCCCTAATAGACCAACTTTATTACAGCAATAGTGGAGCATTGTGGGTATCATCCCCACCTTTGTTTTACCTTCTCCTTGGAGGGTTTCTAGGTTACCAAATATTGTGTCAAAGTGTTATGTTGTTTTCTTTATTTCTTTATGTTCATGCATAATAGTAGATTAAATAATCTAATGAAGTAAAGAAAAAATATTTAAAATTTTTAAGTGGTTTTTTAGTCACACACTTCCCACTCTTAGTCAATTGTTTTTCATTACACTTCAAACAATTAGTATTAGAGAAAGGTTCTATCAGAGAATTAACAACTTGAGAGTGAAGATCTAAGGAAATGGAAGTCTATAAGTTAGAGAAAGATATTAAGAATGAAAAATTTGATCTACATATGGCTATGGAATAAGTCAAGAAACTCAAGAAGCAACTCACTCACTCTCTGAAGAGAAGAAAATAATTGGATATACAAATAAATAAAAATATATACATAGAAGAAATAATAGAAGACCTTAGAAGAGAAAAAAGTTCAAGAAAAGAAGATGTAATCATAACAGATCTACTAGTAAGGAATGCTAATCTACAAGAAGAAGTAAAAAATTTAAAAAGAGAAAAGGAAAGTCACTTAGTCAGGCTATGTGAAGTCATGGAACAAAATAACAAATAAATGAATGGAAAATAATTGACCTATGAAGACAAGATGCCACTTGAATCAAGATTAGAAGAAAAGACCAATGAAGTCCAAAAACTATCACAACATCACACAGACATGGAAAAATGACTAGATGATACAAATCATAAAATCACCAATCTAAGAATAGAGAATGATAGACTCTAGAATGAACTAAGAGCTAAAAATGAACTCAATGAAATAAGGTTGAGTCACAAGAAAGTGTGAATCACTTGTATGAGAAAACTATGAATAGACCTAAAGGCAATAGTGGATTAGGGTATACTAATCAAGGAGAATCATCACAACAAGGAACATAGAAGAGCAAAAGGCCTACTTGTAAAAATTGTGAAAAAATATGCCATACATTAAACATTTGATGGAGTAATACTATAAAACCCAAGTTCAAAGGTCATTTCTATAATTATAACATATATGGACACAAGGCAAATGAATGCAAAAGAAGATAAAAGTTTGCAAGAAAATGTTTCACATGTCATAAACATGGTCTCAAATTTCCTGAGTGCAAATCAAATCAATTGAATCCAAATATTTAGCACAATGGAACTAGATAAATAGCATGTATTTGGTTGGGATTACAACACATGGGGAAGATGTCATCTATGTGGAGAATATGGTCACATTGGAGTAAATTGTGTAAGAACTTACTTCAAGAAAAGACATACTAATGTGAGATGTTATGTATGTAAAAAGATAGGTCATTTGGAAAGGAAATGTATAAATTGAGATACATAAAATTATGGTGAAGAAAAAAAAGGAAAATAAAATGTTGAATAGATCAAAACTCAAATGAATAAGAAATGGGTTACAAAATCAATGGAAAACACAAGGCAAGACAATGAAGCTATTATAGTCCAAACTATTGAGTTGGGTAAAGCATCCACATCCAACTAATCAATCAAGGAGATGGTTGGAATTGATAATTCAAGGAATATCCTACATTAGTTCTAGATATGCAAGAATGAACAGTCCAAATCTATATGTTCAGATGCACAAGGTCAACCAAGGGAATTACATTTTAACCAAGTCAAAACATAGTTGTAATCGAGCTATCAATCATCTCTAAGTGAAGCAAAGTTAGAAACTTGTTCTAACCAAGCTTCTTGATAAATAGTTCATGTTAAGCCTAAAAAAATTTTAGGAGTCTTCTCACCTGCCATATATAGAGCATTTATTAGACCTTGCAAGTTGTAACTTTAAAAGATGGAATTGAAAGTTCATTTTCTTATTATGATTTTAGAGACCAATTTGAGCAGCAATTCTTGAATCCCAAACAATCAATAAAGATTTATTGTCTTATTGAAGAAGAAAATTTGGAGTATATTCAAGAAGGTTATATATTAAAGAATTTCTTTATTTACTAAGAAAAATGACATGCAACTCTAGTGCAAAGGTGAAGAAGGGTTCTAAGATGTTGTTGAATAATATGATATATAAAGCACCAACATTCAAGATTTATATTGCACTTTCTAAGAAGAAGGACCCTATGGGAGCTCACTTAGTCATTCCTCCTAAGTAACTACTGATCAATGACACTAGGTCATTTTATCATTATACAATTCAAAAATTAGGTTCTTTTGAGATAAATGAGGCTTATAATGCATTATATGAGAATGAAGTGTTGAATCCTAAGCACATACATATGAAAGTCAAGGGTTTTACTCATGCATTGTTTACGAGGCAAAATTTTCAAATAAAGTGGATTAGATATGTTCTAAGTAGGGTTCATGATGTGCCATTCTGGCTTGAGAAACCAATGAAGATCACTAAGAAGATAATTCATCGAATCACAGGTTACCCAATGATAGATAGACCAAAAACTACCAAAATCCTAGCTTGAGGTGAGCTTACAAAGAAAAACCTAGCAAAGTGGGATGATAGGGGCATGAGTTAAACAATATCATAGACATGGAGATCAAGTTTGAAATTCATGTAATTTCTCACAATATCTACAACTCAAGCAAGTCCAACAACATACCCTATGAGGTAGTTGACCTAGCCTACAAGGTTATAAAGAACAATGTATCCTTTGACCTTGCCGAGTTGTAGTTGATTCAACTAGGAAAGAACATGGAGAGCATTCAAGCATAAAAGAAAAATGCATCTAAGTTTGGCTCTCTCCTAGTATTTTAGTTTTTCTATGTACAACATTTATTTCCTTCTAAGGGTAATATGGTCTAGAGCAAGGATAGACCAGTTATATACCAAATCAATTATTTCATCAATGACTTAGAAGAAAATTTTGATGGCATTATGTGTCAAAGCATGTAGATTTAGTCTGATAATGACTTTGATCTAGATACATATATACATATGTATGTATATACCAATATGATGTACATATTGTTATACATACATATATATAATGGAAATATGTAAAATTTTGCATATGGTCAATACATTTTGGTGCAAAGGTACCTAAAGTAAAATAAAAATTGAGGTTAAAAATCTTAATGTGAGAGATATAAATTCATTTGAGTCATAATTTTGGTCTATGTCGGGTTTATACAAAAGTTGTAATGTGAAAATGCATAAATGTAGTCATAGTTGCATAATTATTAAAAGAATATAAGGATATGGTTTAAAGGGTGGTTTGGAAGTTATAACTATTAGAATTCTTTAGAATAACTGAGAGGGGGGGTGAATCAATTATTCAATGTCCAAAATTCTCTTTTAATGCCTTTTTACTACTTTTAATGAATCCATACACCTTTCATCCATCCAATACTTAAATCAATCATATAAGCAAGTTACTATAAATCAACATGAAAAGATAAAACATTCAAGATCAACACATGAAACAATGATTTATGTGGAAACCCAATTTGGGAAAAACCACCAGTAACATGCTACTTGATTCTCACTCTTCTGAAGTGATGCCCTGTTAAAGGCTTACAACACACTGTTAAATGTGACCCTGTTAAAGGATGTCACCAAACTATTAGAAATGGGCCTGGTTAAAGGTCTTTAGAACATTCTCTTGGAATGTCACCTTGTCAAAGGATTTATCTAATGGCTATTAAACCAACCTAAGTCCATAAGATTTAGACTTACTATTACAATTGCTAGAAAGTAACGATAATGGTCTTTTGATCTGATATAACTTACAACATACTTTGCAGATTTTAGATCACACTTTTCAGTTCAATCCTTATGCTTGGCTTTAATCACTTCAGCTCTGACTGCTTGTCTTCCTCTCAAGCTTCCTCTCCTTGAGTCTTCTTACTCATTCTACCAATGCAATCATCCTTGTGGTCATCTGTCCAAACAAAGTTTCTGTGCTTTCTTCTCCTTAGCACCTTCTTCAGTACTTCATGCTTTTATGCTCAACCACCTCTCTCTCTCTCCTTTTTTCATTAACTTATGTCTTCTTAAATAGAAGTTTGATTTGCCTTTGCCACTTAATTCTCCCTCTCCAATTTTAGGGTTTCAAGATGGATAAGGTAGGATACAATGTATCTACCCCATATCTTATTTTCTTCTAGAAACTTTGCCAATTGTATCCTTAAAAGAAAAATGTTCTACATGGTTTTCTATGCCACCAGCTCATCATTCTTTCTTCATTTTAATTTATGAATCTCTAGATAACAACCTTGTCGGCTTAGATCTAGCGAATCTTTGATTTCCAAAATAATGCAATAGCTTGGCATTATTGAGTTACTGGTGCTCAGCACCTCTGTGTTACTCGGTACCTATACCTGCTTGGCACTTGATTCTACTCAGCACTTGGTTTTGCTTGGCACTTGATTCTACTCGACACTTGGTTCTGCTCTGTGTCACTCAGCATCTGAAATTTACTCAGCATCTGGAGCTTACTCGGCATCTAAAGTTTACTTGGCATGTGGAGTTTACTCAGCATCTAAAGTCCACTCGGCATTTGAAGTTTACTTGGCATCTGGAGTTTACTCGGCATCTTTAGTTTACTCGGTATCTTTAGTTTACTCGGCATCAACTAGGAATTTGCTCGGCTCTTACTAGCTTGTTGGGCTCCTTCTCTCTAATGAACTTAGTTTGTTCTTTACAAAAGACTTAGCTAAAAACTTTAAATCTTTGATATGTTTCAGTATGCTCATTCTTTGTATCCTATAGTATGTCATCAAATACACTTTTTCATCAATGGCTTAGTTGATCCTTGTACTTCATTACAACATCATAACTTCAACCTTTCTCTAGGTGTTCTAGTTACATCTTATTGATTGCCTCCACCTTGACAATCAACTAATTGATAGTATTTGGATCACTAAAGCAATTGTCATTCCTGCAAGTAGCAAGTTTGACATCAATGACAAAACAATGATTGAGGACATTCTTTACCAGTTCCATATACTATGCTAACAACTTTTCTCATGATAATTTCAATCATTTCCAACAATCTCCCTCTTTGGCATTGATGGCAAACCAAATTGATCAAGTAATCAATTCAGTTACCACCAAGATTGTATACGTTATCTTGCTATATTTTTACTACTGATCTCACATATCTCCCTCTTTCATATATATCTCCCTCTTTCTTTGTATTGGTCAGTTTTTTGCATATTTCTCCCTCTTTGACATAAATGCCAAAGATGTAGCATTTTCATCATGCAAAATATAATCTTTGTCTTCGTGATGATTTTTCTCCCTTTGTCACCATGCTTGTGACTGATTTGGAGTTTTTGCTCCTGCTGTCATCCTTTGCATCAACCTATTAATATTTCAATGATGTATTCCTATTGATGCAGGATAGCTTCTTTGTTGCTTTAAACTGCTTGAGTTAGGGGTATTACCTCCAACTTGCCTCTAAGATATTCATAGGCATCCTTGGGCAATGGTTTGGTAAAGATATCTGTAGTTTGTTCTTTTGTGTGAATGTATTCTAGCTTTACTTGTTTGTCTTCTACCAATTCTCTAACATAATGATACTTGATTGCAATATGCTTAGTTTTTGCATGAATCACTAGATTTTTGGATATGTTTATAGCACTTGTATTGTCATAATGCAATATCACAGGTTTTGTTACCTCTTCTTTCATTCTTTCCAATAGATGTGTGAGCCATACAATGTTTGTGCAATTGACTGTAGCTGCTACATATTTTGACTCTGCAGTGGACTGGGATGTACATGTTTGTTTCTTGCTAGTCCAGGTGACCAGCCTTTTGCCTAGAAATAATGCACCTCCACTTGTGATTTTTCTATCATCAATGTTTCCTCCCCAGTCTGCATCTGTATATGCATTGAGCTCAAATTTTCCATTCTTTTTGTAGTATAGACCAAAGTCATCAGTTCCTTTAAGGTATCTCATTATTCTTTTTACTGCTATGAGATGATTTTCTTTAGGATTAGCAGAGAACCTAGCCACTATTCCAACTGCTAATGCTATGTCTGGTCTACTATGTACAACATATTATAGTTTTTCAATCATGGATCTGTACATTGTTTGATTGACTTCAACTGACTCATAATTTTTGGATAGCTTATTTCCTATGGCCATTGGTGTGCTGACTGGTTTGGATTCCTCCAATCCAAATGTTTTGAGAATTTCTTTGATGTATTTTGATTGTGTAATGAATAATCCATATTTGAGTTGATGTACTTGCAATCCAACAAAAAATTTTATTTCTCCAAACATAGACATCTCAAATTCATGTTTCATTTTGTCAGAAAAGCCTTTGCAAAGTACTTCCTTACCACCAAACACTATATCATCCACAAAGATTTCAGATACAATAATGTCTTTACCTTCTTCAGCTTTGATGTACATGTTGCTATTATCATCAGTTCTTTCAAGTCCAATTTGTTCTAGATACTTCTAAAGTCTCTCATAGCATGCTCTTGGTGCTTGTTTCAAACCATAGAGTGCTTTATGTAGCTTACACACCATATCCCTGTTATTTTCATCAACAAATCCTTCTGGTTGTTCAATGTAGACTTCTTCTTCTAGTATACCATTTAAGAAAGTAGATTTTACATCCATCTAATAGACTTTAAAATCTTTGTAGGCAGCATATCCAAGTAAAGTTCTTACCCCTTCCATTCTAGCAATAGGAGCAAATGTTTCTCAATAGTTTATTCCTTCTTCTTGAGCATAACCCTTGCATACTAGTCTAGCTTTGTTTCTGGTAATCTCACCATTCTCATCTAGTTTGTTTTTGAATACCCATTTGGTGCCAATCACATTCTTGTCAGTTGGTCTGGGAACCAAACTCCAGGTTTTATTTTTTCTTATTTGATCAATTTCTTCTTCCATAGCTTTATACTAGTCATCATCTTGTAGTGCACCATATATTGTCTTGGATTCAGATTTGTTGATCAAACATGATTCTTGTCTTAGTCTATTCCTTGTCATTGGTCTCGCATTTTTGTCACCAATTATCTGTTCAGCAGGGTGATGTCTTTTTACATATTTGGATAATCTTGGCTCTATCCTTGTTTCCATGTTTGATCTTTCAGATTCAGGATCACTATGCACTTCGTTGTCAAGTTGTTCTTCATCATGTGTACTATTTTCAAAATCAGATTGTGCATTTTCTTCATTCTGCAACTTGGCTTCTAAATGCAACTCGGCATTCACTGGTTGAGACTCGACTGATACTGAAATTTTTTGTTGAATTTAAATTTGATTATCATCATCCTTATCATTAGTCATTCCTTCATAAGAATACACAAAGGTTCTGTACTCTTCCATTTTCTTTGGCACTTCAGCTTGGACTTCTGTGTGCTCATCAAAATTTACATTTACACTTTCCACAATTTTGTTAGTGTTAGTATTCAAGCATTTATATGTCTTACTTCTAGTGGAATAACCAAGGAATATGCCTTCATTACTTTTTGCATCAAATTTTCCATTTCTAGCATCTTTAAGGATAAAACATTTGCAACCAAACACTTTGAAATGTTTTACATTGGGTGTGTAACCATACCATAATTCAAAAGGTGTTGTATTTGTACCTTTCTTGACTTGTACTCGGTTCAGTGTATGAACAGCTACACTTACACCTTCTCTCCAGTATTTTAGAGCAACATTCCTTTCCATCATGTTCTGGCACAGTCAATTACAAATCTATTTCTTCTTTCAACAATTCCATTCTGTGGGGGAGTTCTAGGAGCTGACATTTGTCTTCTAATTCCTTTGTCATTGCAAAATATTTTGAATTCATTTGATGTAAAGTCACCACCTCTATCTGATCTTAGGCATTTCAACCTTTTTCCAGTTTCCTTTTCAACTCTAGCCACATACCACTTAAACATTTGAAAAGCATCAGATTTTTGTTTTAAGAACATAATAGTCATCATCCTGGAATAATCATTAACAAATAGCATTATGTATTTATCTCATCTATAGCTTTGTATTTCCATTGGACCACATAAGTCAATGTGAACTAACTCAAGTATCTCTTTAGATGTATAGTTTTTGCTTTTGAAACTTGACTTTGTCATCTTTCCTAGCTAACATTGTTTGCACGTGATGTTATTAGGCTTCTTCAATTTTGGTAAACCTTTGACTTCCTTCATTTTACTGATGTTGACTAGATTGTCAAAGTTGACATGACATAATCTTCTATGCCATAATCATTCATCTTCAAATTTTGCAAATAAACAAGAAACATCATCCATATTAAGGTAAAACAAATTACTCTTTGTTTGATCTCCTTTTCCTATCAATTTACCATCAGTATCATAGATTTTTGCAGTTTTGTTTCCAAATTCCACTTTGCAACCTATATTGCCTAACTGTGAGACACGTAGTAAATTTTAGTTTAATCCTTCAACATAGTATGCATTGTCACATGAAATTTGTTCTGTGAGCTTAATGGAACCTTTTCCTTTGATTTGACATGGAGCATCATTACCAAATTTAACACTATTTCCATCATACTGATTAAAGTTAACAAACTTACTTTTGTCTCCTGTCATGTGATGTGAGCATCCACTGTCTATGATCCATCTGTCATTCTTGTTTATACATGTTACCAGTGTTGTGGTCTCTTCTTCATCAAATTGGTCCTTCATGGCTACATAAACAACTTCATCATCATTGTCATCAGAATTTTCTTCAACAATATAACACTTCTTACCTTTTTCTTTGTAATCTTTCTTGTCATCATCTCTTCTATACTTGTATTTTTTGCCTTCCTTGGAATCCTCTTTCTATGGACACCTTGCAGCAATATGACCTACTTCATTGCAATTGAAATAAATGATAGGCATCTTACCTTTGAATTTTCCTTTGCCCCTGTGAAATCTTCTAGCAAGCAATGCTTCCAATTGTTCCACATCTTCCTCATTAATGCTACTATCACTGGATACATACTTCATTTTTCTTCCTTTCTTTGATTTCATCTATTCAGCATCTTTCAATGATAACTTGACCTTAAAAGCAGATTCAACATTTTCAGGTCTATAGTTGTCAAAGTTAGATAACTCAAATGCAGTGAGTCTACCGATTATACCTACAAAACTTAGATTATTTCCTGGTATACATCTTAGCTCTTGTATTGCTGATACTCTTATAGCATAGATAGGGAGCAAGGTTCTTAAGAACTTACTATTAACAATATCTTCATCTAGTTGACCACTCAAGCATCTTATTGCACTTACCACTTCCTTTATTCTTGCACCATACTAAGCAGCATTCTCATTTTCTTCCATTTTCATGTCATCAAACTTTCCTTTGTAGACTTTCTCTTTTTTCTCTTTGTACATTCTGATCTCCTGCATAGATGTCTAATAGGGCTTTCCACATTTTGAATGCAGTGTCACATCCTTTGATATCATCAAATTTAGCATAATAGAGTGTAGAGGGAATTTCCAGCATCGCTTGATTGTGTTCTTGCTTGTTTTTCATGTCTTCTATAGTAGGAGCACCTGTTAGATCTACATGTTCAGTGACAATTGAATTTTGGGCATAATCTCCTATGGATCCAGGATGTAACTTCATCAAACTTTTCCATGCAACAAAGTTGTCTTTGTTAAGCTTGGGAACTTCTCTTTTTGCCATTTTGATAATTTTTGCTTGTAGTCCTTTTAAACTGAATCAGCAATCAGGCTCTGATACCAATTGTTAGAATTCTTTAGAATAACTGAGAGGGGGGGTGAATCAATTATTCAAGGTCCAAAATTCCCTTTTAATGCCTTTTTACTACTTTTAATGAATCCATACACCTTTCATCCATCCAATACTTAAATCAATCATATAAGCAAGTTACTGTAAATCAACATGCAAAGATAAAACATTCAAGATCAACACATGACACAATGATTTACATGGAAACCCAATTTGGGAAAAACCACCAGTAACATGCTACTTGATTCTCACTCTTCTAAAGTGATGCCCTGTTAAAAGCTTGCCCTATTAAAGGCTTACAACACACTATTAAATGTGGCCCTGTTAAAGGATTTCACCAAACTGTTAGGAATGGGCCTGGTTAAAGGTCTTTAGAACATTCTCTTGGAATGTCACCCTGTCAAAGGATTTATCTAATGGCTATTAAACCAACCTAAGTCCATAGGATTTAGACTTCCTATTACAATTGCTAGAAAGTAACGATAATGGTCTTTTGATCTGATATAACTTACAACATACTTTGCAGATTTTAGATCACACTTTTCAGTTCAATCTTTATGTTTGGCTTTAATCACTTCAGCTCTGACTGCTTGTCTTCCTCTCAAGATTCATCTCCTTGAGTCTTCTTACTCATTTTGCCAATGAAATCATCCTTGTGGTCATCTATCCAAATAGAGTTTCTGTGCTTTCTTCTCCTTAGCACCTTCTTCAGTACTTCATGCTTTTATGCTCGACCACCTCTCTCTCCCTCCTTTTTTCATTAACTTATGTCTTCTTAAATAGAAGTCTGATTTTCCTTTGCCGCTCAATTCTCCCTCTCCAATTTTAGGGTTTCGAGATGGATTAGGTAGGATACAATGTATCTACCCCATATCTTATTTTCTTCTAGAAACTTCACCAGTTGTATCCTTAAAAGAAAAACATTCTACATGGTGTTTTATGCCACCATCTCATCATTCTTATCTTCCTTTTAATTCATGAATTTCTAGATAACAACCTTGTTGGCTTAGATCTAGCGAATCTTCGATTTCTAAAATAATGCAGCAACTCAGCATTATTGAGTTACTGGTGCTCGAAACCTTTGTGTTACTTGGCACTTATACCTACTCGGCACTTGATTCTACTCGACACTTGGTTCTACTCGGCACTTGATTCTGCTTGGCACTTGGTTCTACTCTATGTCACTCGGCATCTAAAGTTTACTCGACATCTAAAGTTTACTCGGCATCTGAAGTTTACTCGGCATCTGGAGTTTACTCGGCATCTGAAGTTTACTCAGCATTTGGAGTTTACTCAGCATCTTTAGTTTACTCAGTATCTTTAGTTTACTTGGCATCAACTAGGAATTTTCTTGGCTCTTACTAGCTTGATGGGCTCCTTCTCTCTAATGAACTTAGTTTGAGCTTTACAAAATACTTAGCTAAAAACTTTAAATCTTTGATATGTTTCAGTGTGCTCATTCGTTGTATCTTATAGTGTGTCATCAAATACACTTTTTCATCAATGGCTTAGCTGATCCTTGTACTTCATTACAACATCATAACTTCAACCTTTCTCTAGGTGTTCTAGTTACATCTTATTGATTGCCTCCACCTTGACAATCAACTAATTGATAGTATTTGGATCACTAAAGAAATTGTCATTCTTGCAAGTAGCAAGTTTGACATCAATGACAAAACAATGATTTAGGACATTCTTTACCAGTTCCATATATTATGCTAACAACTTTTCTCATGATCATTTCAATAATTTCCAACAATAACAAACCAAAAAAGCTATAAAAATGGATGTATAGTCAAAACAAAGAATTAATGAAAGGAAGAGATGCATTTTGAAATAAATTTGGTGAAATTCTAAGTTGTTATTTTGATTGGTTTTTTAGTTTTAGTGTTGGTTCTTGGTCTATTACGACCATGTCCAACTTGAAAACCATGAAAAATTTGTATATGTGGTTAGAGTAGTTAATATCATTTCTTTTGGATTTATTTTGGATTTATTTCATATAGAAATGAAGAAGTTATACAAATTTTGGCAAAGCTTGTAAATTGCAGATTTGAGGATGCCCAACTATGATCAAATTGAAATGTTTGGTATGGATACATTTTGAATGAAAAAAGAAATGTATTTATATTAATTATAAATATATGTGAACTAGCATGTGTTTCCAATTATTTTGAGTCATTTTCATCTAGATTTGTGTAAGTTATGTATAATTGAGTGAAGACTAGTTTTTAAGGATCTCCATTGAAGGTGCAGACAAAAACTTGATCTTATAAAATGATTTACATATTGGATATTAATGGCTTATAGATCTAGAAACTTGACTCAAAATTTGATTATTTTCAATTGGTTTTATGTTAGTTGGATTTTTTTGTGAAAGATATTTGATGCCCTAGGTAGGGTTACATGTTTTAATTCTGGTTTTTAATAGATGAAATGGGTCTCGGTGTAGACATTATAACTTGTAATTTATTTATCATCTTTGTATAAGATTTAAATATTTTTTAATAGTTATAATATTTAATAATTACAATTGAGGGTTTTGGAGGAAGACTTTTAAAAATAGAAGTTATAAATATTGAAATCAGATATAGAAATCAAGATATGCAAATGGAGAAGGATTGATGTTTTTATGTTTGAAAATTCTTTGTTTTACCTCATGAGATGCCTCTAACTAATGTAATTATTGAATTCATGATCAATGGATTAGAAAGATCCTTTTTTTTTTTTTTGTACCAAACATTGCAATTTGATTGTAGTTGGGCATCCTCAAATCTACAATTTACAAGCTTTTCCAAAACTTGCATAATTTCTTCATTTCTACATGAAATAAACCCAAACCAAATCCAAAAGCACATATAAAAATTTTACATGGCTTATACATTGTACATGGCCATATAAGACCTGAAAAAAACACTAAAACTAAAAAACCAATCAAAATAACAACTTAGAATTTCACCAAATTTGTTTCAAAATGTATCTCTTCCTTTCATTAATGGTTTGGTTTGACTATACATCCATTTTTATAGCTTTTGTGGTTGGTTATAACTTAAAAACCATCCTTTAAACCATCTCCTTATATTCTTTTAATAATTATGCAACTATGACAATATTTATGCACTTTATGCATTTTCACATTACAACTTTTGTATAAACCCAACATAGACCAAAATTATGACTCAAATGAATTTAGATCTCTTAAATTTAGATTTTTAACCTCAATTTTTATTTTACTTTATGTACCTCTACACCATACTACCAACCTTGAAAAGTTTCCAAGTCCCTTGGAAACACGGAATCATTAACCTGCAAAAAAAAAAGATTTAAAAAAAAAGTCTTCATCTTTACCTTCATTTTCCTTTGCCTCTTCATGCCTTTATCACCATTATATTTTCCTTTAATGACACAGAACCACCCTTAAAATCATCTTCTCAAATACTCCTATTAGTGTAGCATTAATAGCTACAACCTCAATGGTTCCTTGTTAGTCAAAGATCAACCTTTGCCATGCTACTTCAAACTCACCAAAACCAACTCTCCATGTACCTCACATAGGAGTCCTCCTCTTTGCCTCTCTCCCTAGTCTCTTGGCATCCACTAAATCTTCCCATGGCTCATGATAGAGTTTTTATATCTATCAACACAAAAACACAACATCTTCTTTATGTAATAACATGGATGAGCACTTGCAACCAAAAACTCATCGAAAAATCCAAACCAAATCTGCATGGTCCTGGTGTGGATTGCCTCCTTTGGTTCTCTACCCACTCACTCAAGATCTTCAAGATCTAATACCAATCTAATGTAGATCATCCTAAAAATTAAAAAATCAATAGGATCTTTCTGATCCATTAATCTTCAATTCAATAATTTTATTAATTAGAGGTATCTCATGAGGCAAAACAAAGCATTTTCCAATATAAAAACATCAATCCTTCTCCATTTGCATATCCTAATTTCTATATTTGATTCCATTATTTATAACTTCTACTATAAAAGTCTTCTTAAAAACCCCTCTTGTGTATTTTTTACATATTATACCTATTAAAACATATCCAAATTTTATCCTAAGAAAACAAATACATTACAAGTTATACTATCTACATCGAGACCCATTTCATTTGCCAAAAACTAGAAGTAAAACATGTAACCCTACCTAGGGCATCAAATATCTTTCACAAAAAAAATCTAACTAACATAAATCCAATTCCACATTATCAATTTTTGAGTCTATTTTTCATATTAGTAATCCATTAATATATCCAATGTATAAATCATTTTATAAGATCAAATCTTTGTCTAAAAATTCAATGGAGATCCTTAAAAACCAGTCTTTACTCAATTACACATAACTTACACAAATATAAATATAAATGACTAAAACCAATTAGAAACATATTCTAGTTCACATATATTTCCAATAAATATAAATAGAGTTCCTTTTTCATCCAAATGTGTCCATACCAAATGTTGCAATCTAACTATAGTTGGGCATCCTCAAATCTGCAATTTATAAGCTTTTCCAAAAATTGCATAAATTCTTCATTTCTACATGAAATAAATCCAAACCAAAGCCAAAAGAAATTTTATTCACTACTCTATCCACATGAAAATTCATGATCTAATGGTGGGTAGCAACTTTCAACCCTAACAACAAGGCTTCATACTTAGCTATATTATTAGTACATGAAAAATTCAAGGTAAAAGAATATTTGAAAGTGTTTTTATCTAGAGAAACAAAAACTACCCCCGCCCTTGCACCTTCTTTAGAATTGGCCCCATCAAATAACATTATCCATAATATTGGTGAGTCCATACAACACTCAACTTAATGTTATAATAACAACAAGAAATTTCTCGACTTCTTGAATAATCAATTCAGCTTTGAATACATTCACACGAGTATCTAAAAATAAAGTAACATCTTTGTCAATTTCCTCACCCAAGATATGACTAACCCTTGGTTCTTTGTCTACTTTAACAACCTTATCACCTATGTGAAAAGTTGTATAAGTTAAGTCACATTGTATTCTACCTCCCATAGTAGCACTACATTTTCTAGAAAGCAACATTCCATACTATGGAGGTATCAACTACAAGGATCGGCATGGTTAACTCTACCTCTGGATATGTAGCTAGCTTAAATGGAAAAGCATTTATAGTACCTATGACTATGACTTCTCTAGCATGCATACCTCTACATCTACCTTGCTTAGTATCTACTTTCAACCCTAAGGCTTCCATTACTTTGAAAGGCATGATGGTGTTAGAAGTTCCTAATTCTATCATGCAATTTTTAAAGGTCTTTCCTTTTATAATTAGACTAAGAAAAAATGGGTCAATATCTTCTATGTATGCTACTAATGAGTCATCTAAGAACATTTCAGGAATTTGGGACATGATACCACTATCTTCTATTACTAAGGGGCTCTATTGGGTAGCATTTTGTTCTACATTGTTATTACTATTTCCTATCCCTACCAACCATGACAAGGCTTTACTCTTATGCTCTTCAATTCTAAAGAGTTCAAACAAGGGTACCTTAACAATAATTTGTGACAGCATGGATATCATGTCAATAGGATCAAACACAGTGGGTTTCACAATCATACCTAGAGTAAGAACCTTTTGAGCAGTAGGGACTACTATTTGCTTGTCATTTTCAAATCCTGATCCCTTCTCTTGCACAACTACTTTTGCTATCTCATTTACTTGGAACTACACTTTCTTCTTGGGTTCCCACTTCTTAGTTTCAATATCTTTAACCTTAATTGTCTCTTCATTAGCCTTCTCATCCTCATCTTTCATCTTATGTGTGATATCTTTTAAGAATATACCAAAAGGCTTCCCAATATCATTATTAATTGTTTTGTTTCTCAAGTTGTAGTTGTCATGTACTTGGTAGATCATTTCTACTATGATCCTATCAATATGCTCCTTAGAAGGCATTCTCAAAGTCACATGACCAACTTCAGAAGATGTAACACATACCTAGTCTTTGGCATAGCCTTGATTGTCTAAGAAGATTTGTTGATGATGTAACTGATAAGAAATTTTCTTATTCTCTAGATCACTTTTTGTTTCTTCCAAATTAGAATCCACACCATCATTACATATTCTTACCATATTACAACTTACATCATCATGGCTCTTTTCTTCTTCCTCATCCTTAGTTTGTAAACTATGATCAAAAGCAAATGAATGAGCTACTGCACAATATTCTACAGAGTGAGGTGATTGACAAATAATACACCATGGCACATTATCATTCATATTTATTGAACTTCTTTGTAGAGGGTCTGGTGTACCCTTATGTTTTACATGTTGGGTCTGGTTAGAGATCAAATTGCCATCCTTCCATTGGGTGGTATAAGGGTAATTTTTCATTCTAGGTTGTCTATTGAAATTGCTATTGTTCATAGGGGTTTTTTCAGAAACATTTGGCTTATGGGTATTGCAACTAGTAGGATTCATATTTTTTAGCAATTCCAACACCTGGCCTATTGTAGGTTCTTCTAGCTTATTTCCTGCAAAAGTTTTATCAACCTCCCTTTTGTTGTTATTCTTGAGATTGAACCGCTTTGGATCATCTCACCTACCAAGTTTTCCAGATGCTTTCCTATTATTCTCTATATTTACTACAACCTTATAGACATCCCTTAAAGTTTTAGGATCCTTATCCCTCAGCTAATAAGCCATTTTTCTATCAAAAGCATTAAAATATGTTGTGAGACAAACATCCTCATTCAACCTCATAACTTGAAATAGTTTGTACGTACCTTTCTAGAATCATACATTGAAATCAAATGTGGACTCACTGAGATTCTTTTTAATATTGTTGAATTCATTTAACATGAAACTTGTATTGGTATTATCTCTATACTACTCTTTAAACAATTTTTCCAAGTCACTCAATGAGGTAATACTATCATCAAGTAACCTTCTGAACCAATCCCTTGCATCCTTAGTTAGTGAATGAACAAAACCACATCCTCATGTTCAACTTCATAATCATTCAGCATATCTATGAAAATTCTTAGCTATTCCTCACCAGTGACATCATTTTTTCCAAAGAACTTAACAACTTTATCTCTTAATCAAAAGATATGGGATACCTACAAATGAAATTTTCTTATATTTTTTCATGTATATGGGTTTCTTCTAAAAACTAGCAACATTTGAGGTGTCTGCTATGTTGGCTTGGTTAAGGACAACATTTTTGGATTGTTGAGGCTGAATAAAAGGGACTTGAGTACTAATGGTGGATGATGAAGCAAGAGCAAATTGAAATACCCCCTGAATTGAAATCATTGGACAACTAGTGGGTACAAAAGTTGCAGAAGGGGTGGAGAGATTTGGCCATGAAGCCAATGCAGAATTAGATTTTATGAACTAGATTTTTCTCCTAGTTTCTGCAACTTGAGCTTCATTCTCCATCTTCCCAAGCTCTTTTGCAAGATCTTCCTTCTCCTTTCTAGCCTTCTCTAGATCTAGATCTAATTTTGACATGGAAGGTTTTATGGGTTTGTTTGGTTGAGCTTGAAGTTCATTTATTTGGATTCCTATAGCTTTACCCTTTCCTTAATCTGCAACTTTCACAATGGGTTCTACAAGATCTATTTAGATAGGTTTATAATCTTGAACTTGAGTAATAACTAGTTCCTACCTTTGACTTAGGATTTTTCCTTGTTCTTGAACTTTAGCTCTCAAACTGTCTACATCTCCAAAGACATTAGCATGGAAGGTTGTAGTTTTTGCTTCTAACTTTTTATTTTATTCTTTCAAGGCAACCATCCTTCTAAACAGAGTGTCTCTATCTATTATAGCATCCAGGGTGGCTTGCTCCTTATCCTTTTCTAGACAAATATGCTTAGCTTCTTCCTCAGTAACCCATTTCTTTAGAAATCCTATCTTTGATTGTACTTCTGTAAGATCTATAGAAGTAGCTTTTGAGTCAGTAAGGTCATCCAAATCTATAAGATTGGGTTCATAATATGGCACTATTTTAGGATTATAAGGATCTCCAAATGAACTTTTGAGTCCTAACCTATGATGCATTTCAACTATTAGATCTGGTCTAGGGGATATATTCCCTACTAGTGACATATCCTTATATTGATATGTTCTTTCATTTGGTACTGGGGTGCTAAATATCCCTCCTAAGAATCTTGTGGTTTTTGATTCAAAGCTGAGTGAAGAAGACTCTCTCCCTATTTGTGGTTGATACTGAGAGCTAACTGATACACTACCTTTGGGTTTCCAGGTGGGATTTGGATCTACCCTTTTCTTATTTAGGTTCTTCCTACCACCTTTAGTAAATCAATATACATTGGTACATGAGGATTGGCTCTTGTGTAAGCTCTTGTGTTTTTTATTTTATTATCCATTTTACTATATATCAAATAAGCACTATCTTCAAAACCTTGACTAAGTCACCACCCTTTTCTTTGAAAAATACACAATTACAATTATTCCTAACTTTAAAGAAAAGACACAAATTAAAATGGAAATATCTAACACAGATGGACCAATCACTGAGATTATAAGACTACAATTCTTGCTTGTTAGATAAGACACTTGGAAAGGCTAGATATGTCAGTGTATCTCTATGGTATTTGGGTTTTTATTTCTTTCTTTTTAAATTCTAAAGGCTTTTCAATAAAACACCCCCCTTATAACAATGAGAAATACTAAATAGTCTGACACACATGTACACAACATGACCAAAGAAACTGCAGTACTTTTCACAAATGTGTTGGACAACTCCCCAACAAAGTCACCATTTTGTTGGTGTTTTAAAACTACTAAACAAAAGGTTCAATAACAAATTGATATTACTCACACAACCTAAGGATTAGCCAATTCCTATTAATAATTACATGTGTAAACCATTTGGGCCCAACTTCAACAAAACCAAGGGTGGTTTTCTACTCTTTGGGCTTTGAAACATGAAGGTGGGTATACCTAGGGGATGATTCAAGGTTGAAAGCTACTGTATGAGAATTATTTAGGTTTCATTCTAATTCTCATATCATCAAACACATGCATAATTTTGACATTTTAGATAAAACACAACCCATATAGAAAATTTGGTCAAAATTCTTCTATAGATTTGCAAGTGTTCCCAACAATAGTGGCTAACTAAGGCTAAAACATTCCATGCAAAAAAGTGTTGACCATCTTTGAAATTCTTCAAGAAAAGTAAAATAAAGTTGATTATGATTTTAGATTTGAAACTTTTTTATGGTATACCTATCTCTAGATTGAATTAACAAGATCAGTGCCTATTCCATTGGGACTTAGAGTCTACTGCAATTTTATGGATCTAATTTGTTTCTTTACAAAAAATATTATCAGCAATTCTTACTAGGGTTCATTCTTACAGATATCCTATCTATTACCATGACAATCCCATCAAAACTATCAAAGAATTTACATAATTTTTTGAATTAATAATAGTAATGAGTTGACATACAATCTAAATGAATTCCATTCAATTGATAAAGCTTTACTCAGACAATCTCAAAATAACCAGGTAACAGCAAAGGAGACAAAATTCAATAAGAACTGATATGGGGATAGCTCAAAATTTGTATTAATTTTCCTTGAAAATTGTATACAATTGTATTAAACTCATAATGACCTTAGAAAAAAACACAAAGATCATTCCATATTAATGTATTCTCAGAAAATTTGTAGAGAAGATACATTATAAAGTTTTTCCTCAAAGACTGGACCAAAAACATCCTAAGTATGAAACTAAAAATGCATTATAAATTAGACCATTCTCTAGCCCTAGAATCTCACTTATATAATGTGAGATGCAACAATCTTCAGGCATAGAAAATTGATAGGTGTCTATTACAAGAGATATTTACATATGTAGACACCTAAATCTGATTACACCACTTTGGTAATCCTATTTAGCTATCTCTAAAGGCATCATTAATTAAATTCCCATTTAATTAATCCTTTGCCATCCCCTAGCTGATTAATTTAATTAATCATCTATAGTCCTAATTGATAAATTAAATAACCCATTACTTATCAATTAATCCTATTCTCCTATCTAATTCCAAATCCCAAATTTATTAAAATCACTTTAATAAATAAAAACCCTCAAATCTAATAGCCCATAAACTATCCTAAATCCTCCATTTAGCCTAATCCACCCCATCCACCCATACTAACGTAGCTTAGCCACTAACTCACCCACCCTCATGAATGTCATCCACTTGCACATCTCTAACATCCTTAATCTAATCCTAACCCAAGCCTAATCCCCCCCCTAACCTTGTCACATTCCCTAAGTAAGCTTAAGACTTTCCTAAGCCAAACCAAAGTCTCCTCCCTCAAAATATCCCAACCATAAAACTTTATCCCAACCACAAAGCCTTCAATGCTCTTACATGCTCTTAAAAGCTCTTACAAACCATTATGAGGGCCATTTAATGCCTTAAGCCTCCTTTTTTGACTCATCCTTTCCCTTTCCTCCACCCATTGACCCTGTGACATGTGTCACTCCCTAATTGGTGCTAAACAAGCACAATCCATGTGCTCTCCTCTCATTCAATCTAAACCTTCCATAAGCTTTCATCTCTCCTTGCATCTTAACCCTCCATCCCTCAAGCCCTTGGCCTATAAATTAGATCCCCTCCCAAGCCATTTTATGACAACCCCTTTTAGTAAAGTTATCATGCTAGTTTGAGAAACAAAGCCATCAATCATACCCTCATAATGCCAAATTGAGAGCTCACAAGGCTACAAATTTACTATTATCCATCTCCACCATTGAAGTAACTTTGAAGCTTGAGCATACATCCCAAATTCATATCAAAGGAAACCTCTACAAATCAAGTGATCATCCTCATTGAGAGAGCCCATCCATGGCTCACATTCTCATTTGAGGACTTCATTTTGTCTCTCTTATATGTTATGGTAGTTTAATGTTTAAATGCTTTTTTTTTCATTAAATTAGTATTTCTAGCATATTAGATTAGTGTACACAACATACACCTATCACAAAAAGACAAAATTGTGAGTAACAAAAAGATTTATACATCAAACATTCTTTTTGTGGGTCCCTTTCTGTTACATCCTTTTATACTGCTATTTTTTGATTGGCTGCTATTTTGATTATTCTGCGTATACACTTGCTATGCCCACCATTGATGAAATCTATTCTAATGATTGCAGATTAATCTCAACCTGTGGGTTTTCACTATCTTCTTCCTGTACTATCAAAATTACTTTTACTTTTCCCCTTTCATTGGTTGTGTCAACATCTTGAAGTTTTAGGCTTGAAACAAAGACTAATTGGTCACCTTTATTTTCTTCTTCCTGTTGGCCTTCTTTAGTGGCACCAATGATTTGAATCTCATCATCCTACACCTCATCACTATCAATTTAAACTTCTTCAAACTACTCGCCAGAAGTAATATCTATCATCCATGTGTCAAATTGTGCATCATCTGGCCAGTTGAATTGCAGAATATCATTTTGCTTCTTAAGTATATACTCAGCCTCATTACCAATACTAACAAAATCTTGTTTCAAAGAATCAAAAAATAATTGGACTTTCACCAATTCCTCTATCATGGTGGCCCACCAAGCATGCCTTTCTCCATTTATAACCTTATTCATCCTCAAGAAGAACGGGTCATCCAATTACTTAGTCCATTCATCCTTATTCTTCAATTTATTCTTTCTATCCAAGGCAGGAGGAAACAAATCAAATTTTTTATTCTTGTATTTTCTTAAATAAGAAACAACCTTTAGTTGCAAAGCAACTCTTCTATTATCAAAATCTGACAAATCATTAGCAATATCATATGTCTTTTCAATATGGTAATGGGAAGACCTTATAATAGAATAACATAAAAAGGTAATTTCTTTCTTTCTCTTTCCCCACTTATTAATAATAAGCTTGAGGGCTTCATCACTTATTACTTTTTCCAACTAGTTATAAAATAGGGGTCACTCAATTTTATCTACTAGGTACATTAGATCCTTCCTAAGTGTATCCTCATATTGCACTTCCATCTCCACATGTAGTGCCCAAAGTTTACTTTTTTCTTTCTCAAAATATTTTGCTGTATAATATTGAGGCCTTTGTGGGGTGTCTAGCATTTCTATAAGAGGAGTGGATTTAAAAGGTTCCACTAGAGGGTAAGGATATGTTATTCTAGGTCTTGTAGACCTCCCCATTAATTTATTCTCAAGTTCAATCCTCTTTTAAACTTCCTTATTGTAGGCTTCCAGAATTGTTTCATACTTACTTTGCAATTCAAACATGACCCTTTCTTCCTTTTTAGTAGTGGCCAAAACAAATCGAGATGAATCTACATTCTAGTGTGTAGCCTACACATGAGAGGTATCAACCACTCTCCTCACAATGATATTTCCTCTTAATCTTGAGTCATCTAGCTATGATGAAACAACCCTAGATCCCCTTCTCAATGACAACATAACTAGAGCAGCTTGATCTTCACTAAATGAAGTCCCTGCAAACACCTTTTTACTGGGGTCTTGTAATTCCAACTTATTTGGAATAGAATTAAAAATTAATGCATTAGCTATATTTTGAAGCCTTTACCATTTGTCTCCCCTCTTTAAGGGTTATGTTTTGGAACTCTTGAATCATCTGTTCCTTTATTTGATTCTGTAGGGTTGCCTCCTCTAGCTTGGGATGCTCTATTCTCAACTTGTTTCACCTTTCTTCAAATTTTCTCACATTAGTTCTCCATGAAAATTAGCAAAAAGCCCTAGATTTGACAAAATTGTCATCTAATAAAAATGTTGACTTGCTTATTCCAACACAAGGTCTAATTCCCTTCCTCTGTAATCTACAACTGTCAACTCAAAACTTGGCACTGGAGGCTCTTGGGGATCTCCTTCATCTATTTCTAATTGTGTAACAAAAACTCCCCCTTGGGATCCCAATTGTTTAGTTTTCTCTTCAGTGAGCTATTCTTCTTTGATTCTCATAGGAGTCTTTGAGGGTGAGTATTCATCAACATGAGGATCCTCTTCCCTTATTATTTTTCACCTTTTAAGGGAGGGCTTAGGAGGCCTCTCTTCCAAGACATCACTAGTGGACTCAATTATTTGTTTTCATTTGTCCACAGTGGTCCTTTCATTCTAAATAATAGTATACCCTAGCCTTTTTTGAATAGTTAATTGACTTGCCCCTATATTGGGAGTAAAACTCAAACTTCTCATTACTTGTCTGGCCTTGTCTGGGTAAAATCTAATAAAGAATGCTTCTTTTTATTCATTGTCTCTAGTATTTTAGAAAAAGTATTCATAAGTTTATTTATCTTATATGCATTTGTAACTGCATTGTCCAAAGGACTATAATCTGCATCAAAACAATGAATGAAATCCAAAACTTTGGAGAAGACTCTCCACTTTTCCTTTCTAGTCTCCTACTCTTGCAAGGAGTACTCATTCCTTATTATGTCTTCAGGAAAATAGAATTCATGCTCAATTTTATCAAGCTTAATTCTATGTCTCAGAGCCAAATGATAAAATCCCTTAGAATCACAAAAATGAGGGCAAGAAATAGCCATCATGTAAGGATCTAAAATTTTTTTTAGGGAAAGCCAACCCCCTTTGGTGAATACAAAATGATGGGCCACTATGCAAGTTGAGAATATTGACCCTCTTGATCTTTTCAATAAAAAGGTTTCCTCTACTCCTCCCAATTGCCACAAAAATTTAGCTACTCCTACCTTCAAGGGCACTTGGTAAGGTAGTACATGAGGACTTCCTTTAAAACCATAAATTCTAAATACAGTAGAAACAAAGTATGGGATGACATCTCCCCAATTATGTGAAACTTTCAAACCATTGGGATTGTCCATAAGCCTAATGAGACCCATTAGTGCCCTAGGGATTTTTGGATTGTCACTCAATAAGAGGCATCTCAACTTGGAAGTGAAATACCTTTAAAACCTGAAAAAGCTAGCCTTCTCTACATCCCAAGTCATATCTGCACTCCATAATTGGACTAGCAGTACTTCTCCAATCTCTTCTCTATTTAACTCCATTTCTTTACCAAAATATGTTTCTCCTTTAAACAAAGACATATGCATCAACAAAGAATAATGGCCAAAAAAAATTTCCATCTTGCCCATAGCAATCCTGATTAGTACATTGTGAATTTCCTTAGCTAAGTAAGAAGCAAAATAAAAAATTATGTCCACACCAAAAGATGAAATTTGAATAACCTTATACATGAAATCCACAGGCATAAACTTCTCTTCATCTTTTCCAAAAACTCTACACAGGGTCCTATATATCTCTATAGCCCTGGTGTTGAAGTATGCTCTTTTGAAAGGTCAACCTTGGTCAACCTGTCGACTATCACCAAAATGGCATCATGGCAATGAGATGACATGGGGAGACCAACAATAAAATCAATAGATATAGCATCCCATTTCCACTCTGCAATCTCATGAGGCTGAAGAAGCCCACTAGGATGATGATGCTCTGCCTTCACCCTCTAACACTTGAGGCATCTCATAACTATGCTAGAAATTTGCACTCTCATGCCTGGCCAGTGATACAACTATCTTAGATATGCATATAACTTCTTAGCACCGAGGTGCATTACATAAGGTGCTCTATGAGCCTCAAGTACAATAAGCTCATGCAAACCCCCAATGGAAGGTACATACATACACCCTCTATGATGCAAAAGTCCATTAGACTCCAAAGAATACTCTGAATACTTCCCTTCCAAGGGTCTCTGAGAATGCACTATCTGACTAACTTCTACATAAAGCTCATCTGTTGGCAAGTGTTGTAGGATCCACTCCCTCAAGTCAGTGCAAGTAGTCAAAGATGAAAGTTCATAGTGCCTTCTACTTAAGGCATCTACAACCACATTCTCCTTTCCCTTGATGTAATGAACATCAAAATCATACTCACAAAGGAACTCCATCCACCTTCTTTTCCTAGAATTAAGGTTCGATTAGGTAAATATGTACTACAAGCTCTGGTGGTCAAAATGAAGCTTGAATCTATGACCTATAAGGAAGTGTCACTACCTCACTAAAGCATGAACCACTACTGCAAGCTCTAGGTCACAAGTAGGGTAATTGAGTTCATGAGTCTTCAACTTCCTAGACTCAAAGGAAATAGGTCATCCCTCCTACATAAGGACTACCCCTATACCATCCAAAAATGCATCAATACACACCACAAAATCCATAGAAGGATCTAGTACTAAAATAATTGGTGCACTCATGAGGGCTCTCTTGAGCTCTTGAAAAGCTCTATCACACTTCTCTGTCCACTCATACTTCTTCCCCTTTTTTTGAAGAGATGTGATTGGGTGTTCCAATCTAGAGAATCTTGAAATGAAGCATCAGTAATATCCTACTAGTCCCATAAAGCTCCTCACTTCAGTGACACTAGTGGGTGTTGGACAATCATGACCCTAATCTTTGATGCATCTACTGAGACACCATCGCTTGATATGACATTACCCAAATAATGTATCTCAAGTCTATAGAAAGCACACTTTGACAAGCTACCAAACAAATGATTCTCTCTCAACTTCTACAATACTTGTCTTGGGTGCTCTTCATGTTGTTTCTCATCATGATAATATATCATAATGTCATCAAGGAAAAAAACCACAAACTTATCCAGAAAGGTACAGAATACTCCATTTATGAGGCTCATGAATATAGCTAGGGCATTCATCGTAGTGACCATACCTAGTACAAAATGCAGTCTTGAGAATATCACTATCCAAAATCCTCAACTAATGATAACCTGACTTTAGATCAATCTTTAAAAATACTCGAGCACACTACAATTGATTTAAGAGATCATTGATTCTAGGAAGAGGATATCGGTTCTTGATGGTCACTTTGTTCAATTGTCAATAATCAATACACAACCTAAGTGACCTACCCTTCTTCTTTAAAAAGATCATTGGTGCACCCCAAGGTGACACATTAGGTCAAATATGCCCCTTCTCTAAGAGTTCCTCCAATTGAATCTTTAGTTCACTAAGCTCATGAGTAGTCATCATGTATAGTGCTCTTGATACTGGCTTAGCTCTTGGCACAAGATCAATGTGAAAATCCACTACTCTAGGTGGAGGCATACCAGGGAGCTCTAATGGAAACACATCTGCAAACTCCTACAAGATTGGAAAATTGTCAAGGGATGGCTTTCCCCCTAAATATTCCTCTCTGTCACTAATGGTGATAGCGAACAACTGGCATCCCTTTCACGTGCATCGTCTAAGCTATATAGCAGAAATCATACGAAGAGATATGGGTCTCCTTACTCTGAAGATCTCTCTAGTGATACCATCTCCATCCACACATTCCACCCGCTTCTGTCAACAATCCATCTTGGTGTTGTGGGCATAAAGCCAATCCATGCCAAGAATAACATCATAAGAACCTAGAGGGGTAATGCATACATCAGACATCATGGTCATGTCTCCAAACTAAATTAGGCAGTTATGCACCATGGAACTAACTGACACTCTGGCTCCTGAGGCTAACTCTACTTCCCAAATAACATCCTATCTAACTACCACTATCCCACAATGCTCCACTACATATGGACATATAAAAGAGTCAATAGCTCTGGAATCAAATAAAACTACAACCATATGGCCCTATATAATACATGTTGCCTCGATAACTATAGCCTGATTCTCAGCCTAGCGGTTGTCAACCACTACAAAAACTCTATGGGATCTACTGATGTCACCAACTACCAGCTCTAAAAAAGCCCCTCTCTGACCACTGGATGACTATCCCTATGGACACTCTCTAGCTATATGACCCATGCCACCACAAGTGTAGCATGGTCCTCGGGTATAAGATCATGCACCCTGTGATCCAAACTGTTGTGGGCCTCCTGCCCTACTAGATCCATTGTATCCACCCCTAGTATATTTTTGAGTCTTCACTGACTGTGACTATGGGGCCTGCACCTTCTAATCCTATTTGGGACTCTATGACTTCCACTACTTGGGCTTGGAGCCCTAATAACCTTGTGAGGATTTCTACTATTGCTGCTATGGTTTCTATTGCTGAGACTGTTGACCCTTAGAGAACCCTACTATATAGTTCTGATTCCCTTTCCAAGGGGGTTTCTATTGGGTAGAGTTTTTGTTTTGAGATTGATCTCATGACTCCTGTCTACCTCGAGTATCCTTAGAAACTAGTGCTATCTCCACTACCTATCTGAAGGTGGTAGTGAAGGCCAAACAGACTGGGCCCTGAAGTGAAAAATTTAGGCCCATGATGAAGCAATGAACTCATAGTTTCTCATCCTTCATGTATTCAACATATGGAAGGAGCTTAAGAAACTTGCTCTCGTATTGAGCTACCGTAAGACCCCTCTGATATAGAGAACGAAACTCCCCTATCTGCTTCTATTTGAAGTGCTCGAATAGGTACCTCTCTCAGAATCTCTCCAAGAATGACTCCCATGTGAGGGTATCCATCCTCACTCCTCCTATAGTCTCCTCCTAATGCCACCAATTGGAGGCATCTTCTCTCAGCTAATGGACTACTAGACATGCCATCATATTACTCCCATAAGGACGTAATCCAAAGCACAACTATAGGCTTTGTAATCAAGCCTCTACTATTATTCCCTCTGTGGAACTGGTAAAGAATGATGGCCTGAGTGTATCAACTCCCTCATATCATCTCCTATATGTTTAGGAGGTCTATCGAGTGGTAGTCCTCTCTAGTGTATCGGCTCACCCTCATGCTCGCCCTGTCCCTCTACCTACCTCAATGGGGGACTCCTACTCCTCTCTTTATCTTTGGCCCTACCTCCTCTGGGTCCCTCTGCTTCCACTACAAGAATTTTTTGCCCTGGATGTACTACAGGTAGCACCCTCTGCTAGACTACACCAATTAATGTCTAAAGGCATAAAAAATATCCTAATTCGAGTTCGGTGGTGGTGATCCATCCTCATGTTCCGCTCTACCACCTCTCGCCCTACAACCTCTACCTCATTAGTTGCTTCGAGTAATAGGAGGCATCCTACACAATTTAAAGTTAGTTTAATTTTTAGAAGCATCGTGGTTTTAGGTTCCTAGTGTTGAAACACGGGCTCTGACACCAAAATGTCATGCCCAAAATATAGGGCAAAAACAAATGCAATTTTTTTAAAAAAGTTAATTCCACTAAGTTTGATAAGTTTATTTCTACAAGTGAAAATATAAGTTCACTACATTTCATCTTAAGTTTTTTTAAAAATATGAGTAGGAAAAAAAAAATGTTAAATTTAATCTCTCGTTATTAAATCGATATTGACATTTGTTTCGTTATTACATTACTTTTACAACATTATATTTTAAAATTATTAAATAACAATTTAAATGAATACAGGTCTAATTAATTTGAAATATTAAATCAAAGAACTAATTAAAATAAATGTCACATCTAATCATACACATAAATATACTTTATTTAACTTTATTCAAATCACAATTTTATTTAAGTCTATAATTTTTTTTTGAAATTAAACATACCTAATATAATAACAATATAAATTAAACTTATATTTGATCAAATGATTAACAACAGAAATTATCATTATCTTATAAGTCTAACATATACTAATAAACTTGTTTTAAACATAACAAACTAACTAGTTAAAAACTTTATTTAATTAAAATCTAAATTTAACAATTGCAAACAAACTACTCTATTAATGCTAACTTAATAAAACAAGAATATAGTTAACATTGAGATATACTAAACTTTAAATATATTAATTAAATTACTAATAAAATTAAAACTAATATTAAAAGATATACAAATTAACATTATTCAAAAATTAAAATTAATTAAGACTAAAACCACACTTAAGAACTACAAAGTGAAACTTTATTAAAAACACTAACCTATACTAACCACTTTAATATAAAACCATTTACTAAACTAAACTTAAACTAAATTTACAATACACTAAACAATATTAATTATGGACATAAAAACTAACTTAAAACCCACTAACAAAATCTACAAACTTTTAAATGAAAGCTACATACTAAACTAAACTGCCCCCAACCCCCCACCCCCCCAACCCCACCCACCCCATGGCCCCCACCCCCACCACCACGTCACATCTACCCTACTAAGCCTAAGCACTTAAAAGAACTTAACAAGCTAGGGTACGCTGATCAAAACCAACTAAGTGCTGACCCAAAACTCAATGTGAGAGGAGCAAATTCGCATGGTCGAAGGTAAGGAGTATAAACTTTAAACAAACTATGGCCAGTGACCCCCATACTTTAATAACATCTATCCCTACTTCAAATCACCTAACTTCCCTCACAAATGGAACAAGCCCACACAACTCCACACTGATGCATGCCTTTAAGAAAAATGCAGCCCAAGAGATTGTGCACCCAGATTAGGAGGTGGAGAAAAAGGTAAATAGTTTTTATAACTTTAAACCAAAAAGAATGCTCATAGTCTACTCCCACCCATGTGGGCACCAAATTGACCCAAACATGGATCACATTCCCAAGATTTTCATTCACTAACCAAGACAAGATCTAAGGTACACTAGGTTAAGTAGATGGATGGGGTAAAAAGATAATCGCCAAGCAAGAGTTTAGAAACATTAATATTAAAGACGCCTGCACTATCTCAACTTGCTCCACTTGCCATTCGTAGGTGCACCCTGACAAGATAGGCACCCACTAATTAAATTCAAAAACAAAATTAATGCAAGCCAAGTCAAGAGGTCTATGCCTAGGGAAGATGGAGGAAGTAATGGTGTAAAGCAAAGTGGGTGAATTTAACTTTGATAGTTTAAGATATAATTATTATTTTGAATTTAGATATTTATATATATTTTTTGTTTAAATTTATTCTTTTCTTCTTGTCTTTCTTTAAATTTGAACACTTATGATGCAAGAGGGATATTTTAGAGAATCTTTTTAAGATGCTATGTTCCAAGAGAACAATTTAATCGTTCTCCCCATACAAAAAGCAAAGAGCATTTTTTGCTCTAGGAAGTGTAATGTTTCCCAAGTCCATATTTTTTGCTAAGTATGGGTTTTCCAATCAATTTATTTTTATAACAAGGGGGTTATATATATATTATTTTTCTAATAGAACTTGCTAATACCTAGTTAAACCAAGGAATTGGATATTTCATTTTAACAACAATGCAAGATTGATTTTATTTCCCAATAATCACGAAAAATGAATCAAAGTTTCCAACATTACATAATTTTCACTTTAACATATTTGAACTTGAAATTTGGATAATTGAACATCATCATTTTATTTCATTTTTGATACACATACATATAACTAAAATTATGAAAAATCTCATAAGCAAGGATAAATCATTATTTTATTGACCACCTAATTCAAAGGCTTTGCCAAGAAAGAACCACGAAGAAAACCTGACATCATTTCCACTTCAACAATAACTTTAAATACATTTACATAGGATTTCAATCCAAAGGAGAAATCTCCTCAACATAGCTAAATTTCAATAACAAGTTGAATTTCCTTTTTTTTTTGGGCCCTTAACAAGGGATCCATTTCAAATTTTCCAAAGTATCACAGTGATCGTGGAGAGAATGAAACTAACCAGGAGACAACCAATCATAACATAAAGACAAAATTAAACATTCACTCCCATACTGGGTTTTCACAATAGATCCAACATTGAACCAAAACTAGGGAGAAGGTGGATTTTTCCAATAGGAGATGTTAGACACAACACCAAAACAGATGCCCTATCAGGGCTATAACTCAAGAACTTCTGTTCTTCCATTCTTACATGTCAAAATTCATACGTGGTTTGTGCTGACAGGTACAAGCCCATAACACCCTACCCTCTCTCCCTCTTCTCATCCTGAGAAGAGACTCTACACTATTGGAGTCCAACTAATGACCTTACCATGTACATGGCCACTTTTTCCCTATTCAAGGGTGAGTAATGCCAAAACACCCATAAAAAAAACTTTGAAATTCAAAACAAAACACAAAGGAAAGACATTTAAGAAAACCTACTTTCAATCCCTCCCAACATACTCAACACACACACATACATACATAAACAATCTCTTGAAGTAGAAAAATGAAGCACAACATGAAACCAAAATGAGGTGAAGTATTGCTACCTTCAAAAAATCAGGTTATGGCAAATGAACAAGTTTGAGATGAGCTTGCTTTCCTCTCCTTCTCCTTAAATTCTAAAAATCCCTCTAAAACTAGAGGTTGGGTGAAGAACCAAAACTCTCTCAAAATTGCCTCTAAATAAGATCCTAAACTCGACCACCTCTAAAAGAAATAACTTCCCCACTTGCCCAAAAGTTCTAGAGGCTTCTAACACAACTAGACCTAAGGCTAACCTCAAGGTGGAGTTAAGGTCATTCAACTCATGATGAAACTATCAATTTTCGCAATAAAGCAAAAATTGGGTTTTTGAGTGACCATAAAAGTCAACAAAAGGGGCTAGGAGGGTGGAAAATGCCCCCAACCCATACCCATACCCTTTGCGTATTTAGATTTCATGAATTTAGGCCTAAGGGATTAATTAGGGACCTAACAAATGCTAGGATAAATTAGGACTATCTAACAACCTTCAAAATTTGATTAAGCACTAATCTAGATTAGGGGTAATTAATCTCAATAATAAATTGATTAGCAATAGGCTCACTAACCTAGTCTAACTCAGATCTTTAGGTTACTTAGTTAACCATATCCATCATGCTAGGATGCATATACAATTCATGAGTGTCAAGTGACACTATAAAAACACTGCTATGAAACATTAACATTTACTGATTACAGAATGATACATTCATACATCTTACGATACAAATAAAATATGAACAATGGGTTTTCCACAAATAGTACATAGGGTTCAGTTTCACTTCTCTGTTAGATTGCTCGGCTAAAACTTCATGCACAATCATTGCACATGTCAATAGCTCAAGAAAATCACATCCATATATGTATATAATGTGTTAGGGAAATCACATAAATTAAAACATTCACCTTTCAAATAATTAATTGTTTACCTCATTCTTCTCATATTTTCAATCATTAAAATTGCATAATCAAAGCGTTAATTTTGCATTCACTTACTTCATCAATGTACATGTTCATAAATGTTTAAATGATGAAAACAAATATCTAAAAGTACAACATCACACAAGATGAAATAACATAATATGTTTAGTGTGTCTGATAGTGCCTTGACATACTAAGACATGAGTATCAAAATAATAATGTATCACCATGCTACGATGGGTCAGGGTGAGGCCTCATAGCTATGTCACTGTTCATAAACTTTGAGCAACTCATCATAGTGAGATAGCGATGGCCATAGATTTGAGATCAATCTAAGGGCATGGAAACTACATGAATTACATAAGATGTGGTGGGTTCCCTAGTTGGTATGTCACATAGAGTAAAAATTTCACATCTTTCCATAGCGATGTAGCAAAATTCATTGATTTGAGATCAATCTGATAATCAGAATCCTTTATTTGACTTATGAGTGGGGCGTGGATCCAGGTTATTGATGACATGAGGATATTCTATATAGATAGCATATAAAACCATATTCTAATCCTAGTCACATTACCACATTGCTTGGGTCCCACAATGTGTTTATTTCATGGCTGGGTGCTATGTCGCTAATGGCGAGATGCATAATTTTCATGACACCAACATAGTGACCTTCGATTCCTTCACTTTTCTCGATGCATACATGTATCCAACTAGATGACACTATGTCCCATAAACTACATTAATGATATTTGATGGAGCACATGTCAGGGACCCACATTCTTAAAAAAATTATGCATTATTACTTTCCATTAAGGCACTATGTCACTAACAGCAAAGATCACAAATTTCTTGATAGTGACATAGAGACCTCCAGTGTCTTATCAAAACTCAGTGATAGAAAGATAAAGGCAAGTCAATTCATAATCACTCAAATTAATGCTTCTGATAGAATAATAAAACCACATGTCCACCATGCCACTTGGGAAGCTTATGGTCACTGAAAAACTTAAAATTGACTATTCTCTATATTTTTCATGAAGGTTCCATGTCACTAATAGTGAAGTGCACAAATTTTTCAATAGCAACATGGCGACCAATTGAAAATTTTTGATTTTTGCTGATGTCTTCTATACTTAATTGTTCTGACCCCTTTTTCGGTTCTGACAGGTCTAACATGAAAAATGTGATCAAATACTTCTAAGACAATACAATCTTTGATCACTACACCTTCATTTGATGGCACTACCCTTGAAATTTGTGGCAGTCACTATGTCACATAGGGTAACATACTTGCATCTTTTGATAGTGACAATGCGATTTTCATTGATCTTGTGTTGATCGAACGATATATATTAAGAGGGAAAAGGTCATACAGGGGCGTGAAAGATTTGAACTTTTCAAGGAATATTCACAAATTTTTTTAAAAGGTTTTGTGCTAAAAATTTTTAAAAGGAACAAGACGTAGGGTTTCATAAATGTTTTCAAAGGCTAACAAATCTAGAGGACCAAAGACCAAAAATCCTATTCACCATTTAATGGATTCAATTTTTATTTTTTTGTACCTAGATTTGGGAAACTTTATCTTGGAAAAAATTAGACCAACAGATTCAATGGCTTATTCTTCATCCTCCCTCACTATTAAGCTGGTCCTAAAACTAGTAGTTTCAAAGTTTTATGGTGTCCTAGCAAAATCACACTTATAAGATGAGTATTCAAAGATCTAGGACACTAAACTTGGCCATATCAATTGGAGAACTTTCCTAGTTCTATGCAAAAAACCTACTGAGAGGTCTCCAATGCTATCTTCTCTTATCAAATGAGAACTAGTCAACATAACATCACACTCAGTATCGATATAGTCTTCATAATTGATCATGGCACTAGCAAAGGACTATATCTTAGAAGAAAGGGTTGTGAAAAGTATAACTAGAGAGATCATGTTAGATCTAAGACCTAAGTGCTTGAATACTTTAGAAAAACTAGTGGGGGTGAATCAGTTATCCAAGGTCCAAATGTATAAAAAAAAAAAATTGCAACTTAGTGAACCCATAAAACATTTATATCCATGCATGCATCCATAAGATTATGCAATCACTAAAACTTATAGGTTACTACCAAATCAACTTGTAGAAATATAAAGCATGAAACATAATAGATTCATCAACACACTTGACATAATAATTTATGTGGAAACCCAATTTAGAAAAAACTACCAGTAACATGCTACTCCTTTTCACTCTTCTAAAGTGATTCAATATGAAAGGAAAACCTTGTTAAAGGTTACAATGCACACTGTTAAATGTGACCCAATTAAAGGATTTGCAAATGAATATTTGGTCAACATTAATCCAAAGGATTTACCCTAGACTAAAAAAAATTTAGAGAGTAAGAGTAGAGCTTTGATCTGATACAACTTACAACTTCTCTTGCAGATTACAGATCTCTATTTAGTCCTCAATTCTTCTTGGTCTTCATACTTTGCAACTCTGATAGCTTGTTTACCCTTTAAGAATTTATCTCTTTAAGCCTTCTTTCTTAACGTGCCATTAAAAAATTCTTATCTTAGGTCACTTGATGAAGAAAAACCCTTAACTCCTTCTCTTCCTTAGGTTCTTGCACATGAAAACTTTGCTTCATGACTAGACATTCTTATAAATAGAAAATTAGGATATTTTCCTACTCATTTTCCATCATCCAAATTTAGGATTTGGATGGATTAGGTAGGATACAATGTATATACTCCATATCTCATATCTCTTCTAGAAACTTCTTCTAGAATCCATTTGAATACACCTAAAAATAGTTTACCTCAAATTTTGTGCCACCAACTCATCAACTTTATCTTCCACCTAGTTCACAAAATTCAAGAAAACAAACTTGTCAGCTCATATTTAGCAAATCTTTGATCTTTAAAATAATGTAGCAACTCAGCATTATCAACCTTCTAATGCTTAGCACATACTACATTGCTTGGCATCCTCTATAAAATCACTCGATATCAACTAAAGTTTACTGATGCTTGGTATCAAATGTCTTGCTTGGCATCCACTAGAATTTTTCTTTTACTTGACTCCAACTAATTTTTTTCTTAGCTTTTACTAACTTTTTTTGGCACCTATTATCCACTTGCTCAAGCTTGGTAGATGAACTTTGTGTAATTTGTTCTTCTAAACTTTATTAAGGTAGCCAATGTTTATAACCTTAAGTATATTATCAATACATGATGTCATCACTATCTTAACTAATCCTTGTACTTCATTACATAACCATAACTCAACCTTTCCTCTTGGTGCTTTTCTTACATCTTATTGATCAAATCCTCTTCATCAATCAAATAAGTGATAGTACTTGAATCTTATAAGTAATTGTCTTACTAGAAAATAGTAGGTTTGACATTAGTGACAAAATAATGATTGAAACATATAGTCTTCTTCAATAATCTCCATCAATAATGATATTTTCAATCAGATCTCAATAATCTCCCTCTTTTGCATTGATGGCAAACCAAATTGATCAAATAAGTCAATCGAATGATAAACATCTTGTTCAATCAAACTGACTAGGTTAAAATAGCAAGACAATACCAAAAAGAAAACTTGTATCAAAATTTCTCCCTCTATCAATAACTTCCATCTTTTGATCAGGTTACAAAACTCTTTCTTATGAATCCCTCTAAGTTTTTTCTTGTATTCTCCTCTATCTTTTTCATCATACATATGTTTTCTTCTAATATTGTTGATCAATAACACTCTTCATCTCTTTGACAACAATCTCTTGATATTTCCCTCTTGATTAGTAATCAAACTATTGATCAAGAATATCTCCCTTAGGATTTATACTATTTTGATTAGAAGAATATCTCCCTCTATAATTATACATTTTGGCTTTGATCTATCTACCTCTTTTGATCAGTAAATCTCTCCCTCTTTGAAAACAATGCCAAAGACGTATCATCTTTTCATCTTAAACATGTAGTGTTAGAGTAAATAATTAATTATTAATTATTTATTCTATTTACTTAAGCTTACTTAGGTAAATGCATTTTATTTATTAGTTGTAGTCTAGGAGTTTTTTATAAGTTTTTGACAATACAGGAGTTTGTTCTCTCTAAGTTGTACTTATCCTCTCACCTTGTTCGAGGACTTTCCATCTCATGTGGATGTATGCTTAGTTGTCACACTTATCTCCTAGCATCTTTTCGCTTGTTGTAGGAGATTCCTTGAGCTCTTTATATTTGAGCTCCCTCATTGTATTTCATAAGACATTCTTGCATATTGTAAATAGATTTTTTCTCATGTTGCAATATCATTTTCTCTCTCATGTCTATTTAGGGTTTTTCCCTTGCTCCACATTCCTCTCTGCTCGGATTCCCTTTGACAAGTTTTTGCATGTAGGTGATCTTGGGCATCTTCAGAGTTGGATTTCATCAACTCCAACATGGTACTAGAGTCTCCGTATTGCTGCTTGGTTGAAAAATTTTTGAAGTCATGATTTGAAGTCACAAACCCTAGTTTGTTTGTACATTTTTTCTTCAAATCGAATGAATAGCAAATTTTTGGAGCACTTTCAGCCCAAACAGATGCTGTCTGGATTCAGAAGGCCATTTGCAATAAAGATTCATATAAAATTTGTTGATTTTGGAGACAAGGCTTCAGAAGGCAAAAAAATTGTTTCAAGCATTCCGTACGAACTGTACGGATGCAGGGTCAATTTTTTTTTTAAAAAAAATCAAATTGCACAGTGCCACTACCATGCCACCATGGGGCCACCACCGTGCCACTTGCACATAGCCTATAGTGGCTACAGCCAACAGCACGGCCCTTCCTACATCACAGCTCAACCTCAGACCGCGCTTCGCCTGAGTGCCACCTCTTCGAGGTGGCGCCCCCTCTGCACCTAACTCCTCCTTTGCTCAACCTGGTTTTGTGATAGATTCTACTGCTCCACACTAAGTTCTACCACCTCTACAAATTCTACCTAGTCAGCAGCCTACATTAGCATTTTGTGCACGTTATCACTGTTCAAAGTGTTACACGTGGCAAGGTTGCCATGTGGCCTCTACCACATTAGCCATACTGCCATGTGGCATTCTTTTTGCGATGATAGCCTTAAAGCCATCAAATTTAATATAGTATTTTTTGACATCAGCATGATGTCATCCTGCATTAGCATACCTTGCTTGCACATCTCTAAGGTCAATTTTTGACCTACCTTCAGTTTTTTGGTCATAACTTGAGCAGACGGAGGTATTTTTCCGATCTGAAAGAAGTGTCAGAAAGCTAGTTCTGAGATGTAGACATTGGTCTAGGTATGTTTAGATTTTGATGCAATTTTATTGCCCTTGTTTTAGTCAAAGTTTGAAGTCTTATTTTTTACTCTGACAAGCTTTTCTTTTGCATCCCATTACCATTTTTTGAAAATGTTATATTTTTGAAAAACTAGTTTTGTCATATTTTTGTAAATATAGTCTTTTTCCTTAGATTCTAGCCTATGCTCTCTCTATCATGTTCTTGGCATTTTTGCTCTATGGTGGATATCTTGGGTGTTTTAGGTCCAAGGATCATTTTCCTGGCATGGTTTCCTTTTTTTTGGGCTATACTTTGTTTTGTTGCAGCTTGTTTTCAGTTTTGATCATTGTAGCTATCATTTTGAAGCACTTTTATGTATTGCACTGAGATAAAGTGTCACTTTTTCATTTCGGGTTCATGAACGTTGTTTTTGAGTCAGTTGTACATGCACTATTTTTATAAAGCACCATGGGGGGATGGTTGTTAGTTATTTTAGGCCTTCTCCCTTTGTCAAGTGAGTATCCCTTCCATGACATTAGCCCCATGCAGTGTCATTGTGACTATGTCTTTATGAGTGTTTGTACCTCTTTCTCTCTCTTATCATTCTTGGTTTGTTTGCAGGAGACTTTTTGCTAACCTTTTCAGTTGCCTGTCATCTCACCCCGTCTACATTAAGGGGGGGTTATGCTATTGTTCTAATGCATCCTTGGTTTGATGGTTCGATAGTGTGAACTATGTATTTAGTGGTTTATCCTATATACAAGGTGATTGTAGTGGCTAGTTACCTATGCATTTTGGTGAGATAGATCATCTACCATATAGACGTACTCGATTCGTGCCTTGTTCTTTCATGGAGGTTCTTTGAATCAGTAGTTTTCTTTCTAATGGAAGATTTGTGGCTTCTTCATGCTTCAGTGATGCTCTTCATGATCACTCCTTGTTCCTATTTTAGGGGACATTCTCCTAGTTGGAGGCTTCTTCAGTTCTTCACTAGGTTCTTACCTCTTTTTGGGGGAGGGTTTTTTCCACATGGTTTTCTCTCTTTTCCCATTTTCAGAGGTTGCATCTTTTGCATTTGTACATGGGTACCTAACATGGCCTTGTTGCCAAGACCCATTTTTTCATTCATCTTAGTTTTGTGAGCTTAAGGCATTTCCCTAAGTTGCACTTAAGGGGGGGTGTTAGAGTAAATAATTAATTATTAATTATTTATTCTATTTACTTAAGCTTACTTAGGTAAATACATTTTATTTATTAGTTTTAGTCTAGGATTTTTTTATAAGTTGTTGACAATACAGGAGTTTTTTCTCTCTAAGTCATACTTATCCTCTCACCTTGTTTGAGGACTTTCCACCTCATGTGGATGTATGCTTAGTTGTCACACTTATCTCCTAGCATCTTCTAGCTTATTCTAGGAGATTCCTTGAGCTCTTTATATTCAAGCTCCCTCATTGTATTTCATAAGACATTCTTGCATATTGTAAATACATTTTTTCTTGTGTTGCAATATCATTTTCTCTCTCATGTTTGTTTAGGGTTTTTTCCTTGCTCCATGCTCCTCTCTCCTTGGCTTCCCTTTGATAGATTTTTGCATGCAGGTGATCTTGGGCGTCTTCGGAGTTGGATTTCATCAACTCCAACATGTAGATATAGGATTTTTTAGTTTTTTCAATTTCTCTCTTTGTCACATTGCTTGTGACTATTTTGAAGTTTCAATTCTATGATTACTTTAGGTAACTCCTAAAGTAAGATCCGCTACATCAATTTACAACATATGTCAATTAGCTTGTTTGATGTAGGGAATTTCTCTTGTTATTTAGATAGCCTTTGATAGGGGTATCACCCCTAATTTACCTCTTAGATACTCATGAGCGTCCTTAGGTAATAGTTTTGTGAAGATATCAACAATTTTCTCCTTTTTGTTGACATATTGCATCTTCACCTCTTTATCTTGAACTAACTCCCTCAAGTAATGTACTTGATTGCAATATGCTTTGTCTTTGTGCACATCAGTAGATTATCTGATATATTGATAGCACTTGTATTATCACAATAAAGTATCACTATTTTTTTTATTTCTTCCTTCATTAGTTTGAGTAACTATTTGATCCATACAATATTCATGCAATTTATAGTAACAACAACATATTCAACTTTAGTAGTGGATTGTGAAGTACAACTTTGTTTCTTGCTAGTCCATATAACTAGTCTTTTGCCTAAGAAAAATGCTCCTTCACTCATGCCCTTTCTATCATCAATGTTTCTAGCCTAATTAGCATCAATGTAGGCTCTCAGTTCAAACTTTCCATTCTTCTTGTAGTGTAGACCAAACTCTTATGTTCCTTTTATATATCTCATTATTCTCTTCACTACCATTAAATGATTCTCCCTAGGATTACCAAAGAATCTTGCAACTATCCCTATAGATAATGCAATATCAGGTCTGCTATGTACAATATATTGTAATTTTCCAATCATAGACCTATACATGGTTTGGTTCACCTTGGCAGAATCATCATTCTTTGAACGCTTATATCCTATCACCATAGGTGTACTTACTAGTTTGGAATCCTTTAATCCAAAAGTTTTCAATATTTCCTTGACATACTTTGACTGAGTGATGTATATACCATATTTCATCTCATATACTTGCAAACCCACGAAAAATTTGATCTCTCCAAACATGGAAATTTCAAATTCTTGCTTCATCTGATTTGTGAAATCCTTACAAAAAAGCATCTTGACTTCCAAATATGATATTATCAACAAATATTTTAGATAAAAAAATACCTTTTCCTTTCTCTACCTTTATGTATAGATTAATGTTATCTTTAGTCCTTTCAAATCCAATCTTTGCAAGATAATTATGAAGTCTCTCATACCATGTTCTTGGTGCTTGTTTCAAACCATACAGAGATTTTTGCAATCTACATACCATGTTCTTATTGTTATCATCAAAAAAACCTTCTATCTATTCTATATAAACTTCTTTCTCTAATATGTCATTCATAAATGCAGATTTAACATCCATCTAATAAGCTTTGAAACCTTTGTATGAAACATAAGCAAGTAAAGATCTAACTCCTTCCAATCTAGAAATAAGGGCATATGTCTCTTTATCGTCAATTGCTTCTTCTTGTGCATATCCCTTGCAAACTATTCTTGCTTTGTTTCTTGTGACTTCGCCATTTTCATCTAGCTCTTTTCTAAATACCCACTTGGTACTAATCACATTCTTGTCTTCTAGTCTGGGAATGAGACTCCATTTTTTTATTTTCTATTTGTTCAATCTCCTCTTCCATGGCTTTGTACCAGTTAGCATCTTCTAGTGCATCTTTTACTTTTTAGGTTCCTTCAAGCTCAGCAAACATGTTTCACTTATTAATCTATTTCTTTTCATTTTTCTAGAATCTTTGTCTCCAATGATTTGAGCAATAAGATAATGTCTTTTAAAATACTTAGACAATCTTGGCTGAACTCTTGTTTCTTCATTATGTCTTTCAAATTTAGAATCATTGTGTATATCTTCATCAGGTATCTTAGCATCTCTTCCATGTGTACTAATCTCAAAATCAAAATGTGTATTCATTTCATTCTATAACTTGGCATCTAAGTGCAACTAAGTTCTTGAATGCAACTCAGCATTCATAGGGTGTGACTTGACACTCATTGTAACTTGCTATTGATTTGTAACTTGATTTGTACCATCTTCTTTAGCAGGCATTCCTTCATCAAGGTATACAAATGATTTGTATTCTTCTAGAGTTTTCATGGGTTTAGCCTTATTTACTTTTGTATATTCATCAAAATTCACATTTTCACTTTGCACAATTTTGTTAGTGTTAGTATTCAAATACTCACAGGCTTTACTTCTTGTGGAGTATCCTAGGAATATACCTTCTTCACCTTTTGCATCAAGCTTGCCATTCCTAACATCTTTATGAATGTAACACTTACTTCTAAATACCTTAAAGTATTTTATATTGGGTGGATATCCATACCATAGTTTAAAAGGTGTTGAATGAGTACATTTCTTGATTTGCACATGGTTCAAGATAAAGATAGTTGTACTTATAGCTTCTCTCTAGTATTTCAAAGCAACATTCTTCTCCATCATGAGTATTCTAGCATAGTCCATTATAGATCTATTTCTCCTTTTAGCTATTCCATTTTGTGGAGGGGTTCTAAGGGCAGATGTCTGTCTTTTGATTCCTCTATCATTATAGAACATTTAAAATTTGTTTGATGTAAACTCTCCTCCTCTATCTAATCTCAAACATTTAAGACTTTTACCTATTTCCTTTTCAACTCTTTCCAAGTACCACTTAAGTATTTTTTAAAAATCATATTTTTGTTTCAAAAATATAACTATCATCATTCTAGAGTAATCATCAACAAATAGCATTATGTACTTATCTCCCTTGTAGCCTTGTACTTCAATCAGTCCACATAGGTCAGTATGAACAATCTCTAGTATTCCTTTAGAGGTATAAGTTTTACTCTTCAAACTTCACTTTTTTATTTTGCATAGTTGACATTGTTTACACACTACATTATTAGGCTTCTTCAACTTAGGGAAACCTCTAGCTTTCTTCATGATACTGATACTAACCAAGTTATCAAAATTAACATGACATAACCTTTTGTACCAAAGCCATACATCATCAAATTTTATAACAAGACAAGTAGCATCCTCTATATCAAGATAGAATAGATTACTTTCAGTTTGATCACCTTTTCCAATCAGTTTCCCATTTGTATCATATATCTTAACAATCTCATTTTCAAATTCAACCTTGCATCCCAAATTGTTCAATTGTTACACACTCAACAAGTTATAGTTTAGTCCTTCAATATAGTAAGCATTTTCACATGAAATCTTATCTGTGAGCTTGATAGAACCTTTTCCTTATATCAAACATGATGCATCATTACCAAATCTTACATTATTTCTATCACAACAATTTAAGGTAATGAACTTACTTTTGTCTTTAGTCATGTGATGTGAGCATCCACTATCAATGATCCATCCATCATTTTTTCTCACACAAGTAACAAGTGTACTTGCCTCATCTTCATTAGATTTTTCCTTCATTATAACATAAACAAACCATTTCATCTTCATGTTCATCAGAATCATCCCTTGTTTCCTCATTAGCAATGTAGCATGACTTCTTCTCCTTTATCTTTGTAATCTTTGTTATCATCTTCTCTTTTAATCTTGTATTTGTCACCACCTATGTAGTTCTTCTTATGTGTACATCTTGTAGCAATATGACCAACCCCATTGTATTGAAACAAATGATGGGTAACTTACCTTTGAACTTGCCTTTACCTCTATGGAATCTTTTTACTAGTAGTGCTTCCAATTGTTCAACATCTTCCTCATCTATTTCATTATCACTAGACATATATTTTATCTTTCTCTTCTTCTTTTGCTTCACCTCATCAGAATCCTTTAATAACAACTTAGCTTTGAAAGTAGATTCAAGACTCTTAGGTTTGTAATTGTCAAAGATAGAAAGCTCAAAAGACATGAGTCTACCTACCAAACTGGCAAGAATATTTCATAGAGGAAAAGGCAAGTCCAAAGGCAAGTTACCCATCATTTGTTTCAATTGCAATGAAGTTGGTCATATTGCTACAAGATGTACACAGAAGAAGAACTAAAGAGAAGGAAACAAGCACAAAAATAGAAGAGAAGATGATGGAAGAGACTATAGAGACAAAGGGAAAAAGTTATGCTACATTACTGATGAACATGACTCTAATGAATGTGATGATGAAGTGGTATATGTTGCAATGAAGGATGAATTTGATGAGGATGAGGCTACTACACTTGTGATTTGTGTGAACAAGAATGATAAATGGATTATTGATAGTGGATGCTTACATTATATAACTGGAGACAAAAGTAAGTTTGTTATCTTAACTTGTTATGATGAAAATAGTGTAAGGTTTGGTAATGATGCACTATGTTTGATAAAAGGAAAAGGGTCCATCAAACTCACAAACAAGATTTCATGTGACAATGCATACTATGTTGAAGGATTGAATTATAACTTGTTAAGTGTGTCACAATTGAATAATTTGGGATGCAAGGTTGAGTTTGAAAATAAAACTGCCAAGATATATGACACAAATGGAAACTTGATTGGAAAAGGTGATCAAACTAGAAGTAATCTATTCTATCTAGATATAGAAGATGCTACTTGTCTCATTGAAAAATTTGATGATGTATGGCTTTGGCACAAGAGATTATGTCATGTTAATTTTGATAATCTAATTAGTATTAGTAACATGAAAAGAGTTAGAGGTTTGCCTAAGTTGAAGAAATCTGATAATATAATATACAAACAATGTCATCTAGGCAAGATGACAAAGTCAAGCTTTAAAAGTAAAGCTTATACCTCTAAAGAAATGCTAGAAATTGTTCATACTAACTTGTGCGGACCTATTGAAGTGAAAAGCTACAAAGGAGATAAGTGCATAATGCTATTTGTTGATGATTACTCTAGAATGATGATAGTCATGTTTCTAAAATAAAAATTTGATGCTTTTCAAATGTTTAAGTGGTACTTGGCAAGAGTTGAAAAGGAAGCAACTAAAATTCTAAAATGTTTGAGATCAAATAGAGGAGGAGAATTCACTTCAAATGAGTTTGAGATGTTCTGTAAGGGCCCGTTTGGTTGCTAGAATACAACCGAAATAGGAATAGGAAATTAGAATATGATTTGTATTCTTTGTTTGGTGCGTGGAATAGGAATAGGGAATAGGAATATGTATTCTCATTTTAGCCCCAAAATGATCTTTTGTCCATTCCAAAAAACACCTGTAATTGGAATTGCTATTCTTGCATTCATTTTTTCTTTCTCAAATTTGATTAAATTTTCAAATCCGCTTTGACTTGGGGTGAGCGCGGTAACTTTATTTTCAATATTTTAAAATATTTTAGCGATTTTCCAATGGCGTTGATTGCATCTTCAAAATATTTTCAAATGGAGCTGATTGCAAGTTAACCTTATTCCAATTTAAGCTTGCATAACCAAACAAGGGATAAACAAGATTGGATTACATTTTTTCATTCCTATTCTTCATTTTCCATTCTCATTCAAATTTTCTATTCTAATTCTCAATTCCTACGCTTGCAACCAAACGTGCCCTAATGAAAAAGGAGTCAAAGGATAGACATCTACACTTAGGACCCCTCCACAAAATGGAATTGTTGAAAGAAGAAATAGGTCTATAATGGACTGTGCTAGAACACTTATGATGAAGAAGAATGTTGCTCTGAAATACTAGAGAGAAGTTGTAAGTACTACTGTATATGCGTTGAACTATGTGCAAGTCAAAAAAGGTACTCATTCAACACCTTTTGAACTATGGTATGGATATCCACCTAATGTGAAATATTTTGAGGTATTTAGAAGTAAATGTTATATTCTTAAAGATGTTAGGAGTGAAAAGTTTGATGCAAAAAAGAGAAGAAGGTATATTCCTTGGTTACTCCACAAGAAGTAAAGCCTACAAGTGTTTAAATACTAACACTAACAAAATTGTGAAAAGTGCAAATGTGAATTTTGATGAGTTTACAAAAGTACATGAGGCTGAACCTACAAAGGAACCAAAAAAATACAAATCATTTGTATACTTCTATAAAGGAATGCCTGCTAAAGAATATGCTACAAATAGAGTTGCAAACCAATAGAAAGTTTCAATAACTATAGAGTCAGAACCTATGAATGTCAAGTTGTATTCATGAACTAAGCTACATTTAGATATCGAGTTACAAAATGAAGAAAATGCACATTTTGATTCTAAGATCAACATACATGAAAGAGATGCTAAGACACCTAACAGAGGTGTACACCATGATTCTAAAATTGAGAGACAAAATGTAGTTGCAAGAACTAAGCCAAGATTATCCAAAAATTATCCAAAAATGTCAAAAGACATCATTATATAGATCAAATCATTGGAGAGAAAGATGCAAGGCCAATGATAAGAAATAGACTGAGAAGTGAATCATGTTTGTTAAGCATGAAGGAACCTAAGATAGTAAAAGATGCATTGGAAGATGATGACTGGTACAAGGAAATAGAAGAAGAGATTCAAAAAATAGAGAAGAACAAGACATGGGGTTTAGTTCCTAGACCAAAAGACAAGAATGTGGTTGGCACCAAATGGGTATTCAGAAACAAACTAGATGAGAATGGTGAAGTGACAAGGAACAAAGAAAGACTAGTTTGTAAAGGGTATGCACAAGAAGAAGGAATTGACTATGGTGAGACATTTTCCCCTAATGCAAGAATGGAAGGAGTGAGAATTCTGCTTGCTTATGCTGCATACAAAGGTTTAAAAGTTTATCAAATGGATGTCAAGTTTGCATTTTTGAATGGCATACTAGAAGAAGAAGTCTACATAGAACAACTAGAAGGATTTGTTGACAAAAATAACAAGAACATGGTATGTAAACTGTGTAAAGCCTTATATGGATTGAAACAAGCACCAAGATCATGGTATTAAAGACTTCATACTTATCTTGTGAAGATTGGATTTGAAAGGACTATTGATAACAATAATTTGTACATGAAGACAGATAAGGACAAATGTATATTGTTATCTGAAATATTTGTTGATGATATCATATTTGGAGGACAAGATGCTTTGTGTAAGGAGTTTGCAAATCAAATGAAGCAAGAATTTGAAATGTCAATGTTTGGAGAGATCAAATTCTTTGTAGGACTGCAAGTATATTAGATGAAATATGGTATATATATCACTAAGTCATATCACTAAGTCAAAATATGTCAAAGAGATATTGAAGACATTTGGACAAGAGGATTCCAAACCGATAAGTACACCTATGGTGATAGCACTCAAGTTATCAAAGAATGATGATTTAGCTAAGGTAAATCAAACATTATACAGATCCATGATTGGAAAATTGCAATATGCAGTACATAGAAAACCTGATATTGCATTAGCTATAGGGATAGTTGCAAGATTCTCTGCTAATCCTAGAGAGAATCACTTGATGACTATAAAAATAATAATGAGATACTTAAAAGGAATAGAAGAGTTTGGTCTATTCTATAAGAAGAATTAAAATTTTGAACTGAGAGCCTACACTGATGCTAATTGGGCTAGAAACATTGATGGCAGAAAAAACACCAGTGGAGGAGCATTCTTCTTAGGTAAAAGACTTGTTACATGGACTAGCAAGAAGTAGATTTGTACTTCCCAATTTATTATTGAAGCAAAATATATTTTTGCTACTATTAACTACACAAACATTGTATGGATCAAACAGCTACTTAAGGGAATGAAGGAAGAAATCATAGAACTAGTGACACTTTACTGCGATAATAAAAGTGTTATTAATATATCAAAGAATCATGTGATACATACAAAGACAAAGCACATTACAATCAAGTATCATTATGTAAGGGAATTGGTTCAAGAAAAAGAGTTAAAGATGGAATATATTAACAAAAAGGAGAAAATTGTTGATATCTTCACAAAAGCATTACTTAAGGATGCTTATGAGTATCTAAGAGGTAAACTAGGCGTGATACCCCTATCAAAGGCTATGTAAAAGATAGAGGGAGTTCCCTGCATCAAACAAGCTGACATTCATTTAAAAAAATCAATGTGGTGGATCTTACTTTAGGAATTGCCTAAAGTAATCATAGAACTAAAACTACAAAGCAATCACAAGTAAGGTAATAGAGGGAGAAATTTAAGAACCTGCAAAAACCTATAACAGCATATATTAAAGATGCCAAGTGTTGAATCTATGTCTTTGGCATTGTTATCAAAGACGGATAAAGTACATTAAATTGGTTAAGTGCAAAAGGAATAATGAAGAAAGTAAATCATCAGAAGATCAAGAAATAGTAGAAGCTAATCAAAGAGGGAGAAAGCAATTAGAAAAAGGATCATAACAAAGATGGAGATATTATGCTAATCAATTTAGTATGAAAGAGAGAATTAAGAAAGAACTTAGAGGGAGTTATATTTTGTAACCTAATTAGAATATGGAAGTTGTTGATACAGGGAGAAAGAGGGAGTTATATTTTTTAACCTAATCAGAAGATGGAAGTTGGTGATAGAGGGAGAAATTTTAATAAAAGTTTGTTTTTCTTTTGGTATTGGCTTGTTGTTTTAACTAAGTTATTTTGATGGAACAAGATTTTCATTATTTGATTGACTTGGTTGATCAGTTTGGTTTACCATCAATGCCAAAGAGGGAGATTGTTGATATTTGATTGAAAAAATCATTGCTTAGAAAGATTGTTGAAGAAGACTATGTGTTTCAATCATTGGTTTGTCACTAATGTCAAACCTACTATTTTTTGTAAGACAATTGCTTATATGTTTCAAGTACTATCACTTAGTTGATTGATGAGGGAGATTTGATCAACAAGATGTAACAAAAGTACCTAGATGAAAGGTTGAGTTATGATTATGTAATGAAGTACAAGGATCAGTTAAAATAGTAATAACATAATGTATTGATGATCTACTTGAGGTTAGAAAATGGCTCACTACACTTAGAAAGTTTAGAATAATACATTAAACAAAGTTCATTTGCAAAGCTTGACCAAGTGGATAGTAGGTGTCGAGCAAGTTAGTACATGCTAAGTAATTTTCAGTTGATGTTGAGCACTAGTAAAATTCGGTTGATGCCAAGTGATTTTATAGTTGATGTCGAGTGACGCAGTATGTCATGAGCCCAAATTAAAAGGATATATGAATATTTAAATAACGTATTATATAATGATATTAATTAAGAATAATAATATTAAAGTAAAATATATTATAATCTATTATATAATAGTGATGTATTTGACAATATAAAAATAAAACAATATATAAGATTATAGCATAATTGTAATGTAAAATATTATATTACAATTATAATATTAATGAGTTAAATAAATTAAATAACAAATAAATATTTTGATTATAATTGATAAACATATATAATAATTGTTAAATATACTATATATAATAATTGTATGGAAATAATACAATAAAATATTATTAATTGATAATATTAAATATACATGACTATTAACTATTAATATAATGATAAATAAATTTAATAAATTTATTAAGTAAGATATAAGGTTTTATATGTTACTGTAATATAACATAATTTTTATATATATCAACATATTGATATAACAATGATGTTATATTAAAATAGTAATAAATATAATATAAAATAGTAATACATCCAATATTATGATGTAAGAATAAATAATACATATAATCATTTACTTATATAGACATAATGGTGTTTCTCACAATCTAATAATCATTATTAAGTTAACAACAAATAAGTATCGAACAATCATATAATAGTTTCTATTGGGCTAACAATGAACTCAAAAATAACAAAATAACATAGTGATAATACAAAACCTAAATATATTTCCTAAAACATTGTTTCTCTTCCACGTAAGGGCATGACCCACATATTGTGCATTATATGTATTATGAATTATGAGGTTGACAAGGTATCAATGATGAGGCATTGAATCCCATTATAGGATGCAAAGTGACAATTTAAGTCTACAAAGTAGCTACTAAACATGCAACAGTTACCATTAGATCGATCATGGAAGAACAGAGACAACAATATCTACAGGTGATTGAGTTATGGATCATATTCCAGTCAGAGCAATTAGTGCCAAGACCAGTGATTAAGATCAGAGACTTGACTTATATTAGTGGAGTAGAAATATAGAAGTAAGCTTCCAGCATTCTATTAGAACCCACAAAAAAAAAGGGACATATACAAGCAAGGTAAGGGCATCAAAGAAGGAACATGAAAAGCATATTTTTCATAACCCAACCAAGATCACCATCACTCAAGAAATACTAGGCATGTAGGTGCACAAATTTTCCAGCAATTCATCACAAAATAGGAGATCATAAATAAGTTAGCATCCAATAATTACCTGGAGAGATATCGCACTTAGCATACTCAACAAGTTTAATAATTGCCTAGAGTGTTTGCATGGGAATGAATATATCGCATGAATCTAAGGATTGTTATTGACTTCGTATTCAACAAGGAAAATATTTATCAAGATACTTAGAATCTAAGGCAGAAAGGAAATCATAGAAATCATTAGAGTTTGAATGACATGCAAAATATCAGATAGAAGATGATAAAGAACACAAGGAGGAAAAATGGGAAATTATATGCACACCTGAAATAAAAAACCTAAAGTCTTGATTGGGAACATTACAAGTGGTATCAGAGCTGAAATCTTGCCAACCTGTGAAGAATAGTTTATACAAATCAGTCAGAGGATATAAATAATGAAGTCTAAAAGATATAGTGAAATAATAAAGCAAGATGGAGATTGATGGATAAGGAAAATTAGTTATACAATCAATGTTACATACACAAAAAAAGATTTCAGGAGGTTTTCAGCATGGAGGGTTTGTAATCAAAACTAGTCAATTGCTTGTAATGGATAATCTATATGCAAAGTATAGAATTTGTATTCCTAAAAGCCTGAGTATAGAATTCATATACCTAAACTTGCTATAGCTGCTTTCTAAGGTATGTTCTAAACTTTTGGTATTCTCACAAAAAAAATGTTGTAACATGCATTAAGAGTTTCTTTATTTGTCAAAATGGTATTAGGGTTACAGCCATATGAATTTTATAATGAGTTCATGAAGCTATATATATCATTGCCTAATGACGATCAGTTCTCGTGATTTTTGATTCATATTTAGGGTGATTTTTGGGATATATTGAGCACTTTAAATTTTAATCCATTCAGCTACCTCAAGGCCTAGTTGTTACCTTTTAGTTGAATTTTATATATATTGAGTAGTAGCTTTCCTTTTAGCTACTGAATCAAACCTCATCTTACCTCATTCCCATCTCAAGATAGCTCTTCATATTTATTTCCCCTATACTAGCAGGGGAAATCATATATATACTAAGGATACAAGGATCATTCATGACTTGATTCAAGAAATTTTGAGTTCATTTGCTTCATCAATCAAAAGTTTAATATTAGGAGCAATGCAGGATAGTGGTGTCTTATGGAAGAGGTTGTTGTTGCAATTCCCAAGGAGTTCATTGGTCTGCAAACTGTAAGGTTATGATCTACACCAGAAATTGCAACGATGCAATTTTTGTAGTATGAATTTAAGCCACTAGTTCTGGTGACACCTTTTAATAGAATCTTCTATCGTGCCTATGGTCATCAGTAGAATATGCCAACACTTTCTATTGTCTACCAAAAATACACCAATTCAAAGATGGAATAATTAGAAAAGGATATCATAGGTGAGAAGTGAATAGAAAAGGATAGTAAGAAATAAGAAACAAGGTAAAGTAATATCCTCCATGTCCACACACAAGAGCGGACATCCACTGGTGCCAGAGACTGACAGCCTCTGTGCCCAAATTCAAATAGTCATCAATGTAGAAAGGTATAGATAGGTGCGTACAGTTGGGTACCCACGCAAAGGATCAACATCAAGTACAGAAAACTAGCTAATATGATTAGGTATGAATAAATACTTGCCAATCCCATACACAAATATATGGATATAATTAAATTAAAATGATTAATGAGAAGTGATTGATATTAAGTTCTTACATAAAGGTATAAGCATTGAATCGTATTTGAGATTTCATTAATGATAATTATACATTACAGATTATGTTAATCCATGAATTCATTCAATTCTATTTCATTCAAAGAATATAGATAGAAAATGATTAATGAATTAAATAAAGCGATTCATATGAGTTCAAGAATAAACATTGAATTATGTTGGGAATTCCATTATGAGTAAACATATGATACAAGTCTTTTATACACACACACACACACACACACACACACACACACACACACACACACACACACACACAAATACATTAATTACAAAGTACTATTAGAGACCAACGATACATGGTGTACAAAAGAATGAGAACAACTTTTTATTTGAGATAATGTAGCGCATCTCAAAATATGCTTATTTAGAATAGCAAAATTTGACAGATCCATCAGAAACTCTCAAACAAAGGATATATTTATTTACATCAGATTTAAGATAATCATTATCATTCTCGATGTCATATGAATGAGAATATGGCAGAATGATACCCGAAGTTATAGCGACAGTGACCTAAAAATGGAAGTTCATCTTTTCTTTGTTAAATCCATAGAATGTCTAAAATATATGTTTTGTTTGACATGGAAAATAACTATAAAATAGGAGGTATTATATAGTGAGAATCATATGTCACACCTCCAACAAATAGAACTAATTTCATTAAGATAATTAAAAGAGGATGAATAGTTCCAGTGAGTATAATGAAGGATGATAATCAAGTACAATGAAATCTCATATCCAAACTTATCAAATTAGTATTATTTGCAAAGAGAAGTAATAATGATAATTACATAGAATGACTAAAATATATTGGGAGTACACATGATTGTATTCTTGAAGTCAATAAAGAAGTTGTTAAGACTCGAATGGAGTTGTGCTAGACCATTATGTTGATAGAATATTCTTAGAATGGTCATATTTTGTACTACCATTAGTATTTAGGAGGAATGACACTCCTTAATAGTATTAAAGAATAACTTCAAATAAATGGTGATTGAGACTCCAAAGATACTAGAAGAAGAAATATGGATAAGGAAAGTGAAAATATAAACTTCGATTATTAGCTGAGCCATAAGGAATGTTCGTGAGGAGGATCTTCTAGCAAGATATATATTAAATTAATCACTTTTTTTTTTTTAATCTAAAGGAATTGATGCCTGATGGCTTCTCGCCTTCAACATATATTGCATCATTGTGTCATGGAATATTATAAATATATGTTTGAACAAACTATCACAATATGAGAGATAAGAGATATCTAATCAAGGATAGTTTGACCAAACTAATGATGGGACCCCAACAATCAACAGAGTACCAAAGTACTAATAGGTACATATAAGGTACATCAACTTTTATATATATATATAGACACACTCACATACACACACACACACACAAATATAGATATTAAACATAAACAATGTTGATTTAAGGAAACATGCATAACATTTTAAAATATAGCAATTAGAATACATTTCAACTATAGTACAGAGAGCCTATCTCTCATCTAAATTATGAAATCTTAAGATAGGGAGTTGGTGGAGGGAGAGGTAGAGTAAATTTAGGCACATGATGGATATCCTCCAGGGAACCGCTTGTAGCCTATTTCATGCGCCCTTTGCACCATCAATGTACCATCTCAAGATGATTGTAATAAGGAGAGAGAAAGATTCCTGTGCCCAATAATTATGTTCATTAGATTAACACTCATTTTCTCATCCACATTATGATCTCTTAAGATAGGGATTTGGTGGAGGGAGAGGTGGAGTAATTTCAGGCACATGACAGATATCCTCTAGGGAATCACTTGTAGCATATTTCACGCACCTTCTACACCGTAAATCTACCATCTCAAGATGATCATAATAAGGAGAGAGAAAGTTGTCTATGTACTAAAGAAGAAATATTCTAAATGAACTAAGAAAATTAAATTTAACACTCATCTTCTCATCCACATTAAGAACTCTTAAGGTAGGAAGTTTGTGGAGGGAGAGGCAGAGTAATTTCAAGCACATGATGGATATTCTCTAGGGAACTGCTTGTAGTCTATTTCATGTGCCCTTTGCACTATAAATCTTCCATCTTATGATGATCATAATAAGGAGAAAGATTCCTTCCAAATGATTCTATAAATGAGAAAAGGATCATAACAAGATTCATCTTTCTTTGGAGCTATTATATGCTAATAATTATTTGTGTTTGTAGGATCCATGATCAAAAGGCATATTGGGCAAGTTATTTTAAATCCTTCCCTTTACTCCACTTCATTGTGAAAATTAAATTATAGAGAATCAAAAAAGAATGTATGATGTGTTTGCATCGTGTATGCTTTGTGTCTTCGTGCATCATCTATCTTCATCATGTTTTCATGCATTCACGTGTCTACTTTGTGCTTGCCTCGTGTCTTCTTGCATTAACATGTCTACCTCGTGTCCACTTGTGTCTTCATGCATTAATGTTTATACAATGTATATATTTATATTTCATAATTTTGTTAGCATAATCATTATTTTAATAATCTAAAGTAAAATGATCAAGGAATAGGCCATTGATTTTAAGATTATAAGTTTTGAGTGGAAATTAGGAATTGCTTGAGGGCAACCAATTTGAGGAAGGGCAGACTTGTCATGAGCCCAAATTAAAAGGATATATGAATATTCAAATAATGTATTTTATAATGATAATAATTAAGAATAATAATATTAAAGTAAAATATATTATAATCTATTATATAATAGTGATGTATTTGACAATATAAAAATAAAACAATATATAAGATTATAGCATAATTGTAATGTAAAATATTATATTACAATTATAATATTAATGAGTTAAATAAATTAAATAAAAAATAAATATTTTGATTATAATTGATAAACAGATATAATAATTGTTAAATATACTATATATAATAATTGTATGGAAATAATACAATAAAATATGATTAATTGATAATATTAAAAATACATGACTATTAACTATTAATATAATGATAAATAAATATAATAAATTTATTAAGTATGATATAAGTTTTTATATGTTACTATAATATAACGTAATTTTTATATATATCAACATATTGATATAACAATGATGTTATATTAATATTATAATAAATATAATATGAAATAGCAATACATCCAATACTATGATGTAAGAATAAATAATAAATATAATCATTTACTTATATAGACATAATGGTGTTTCTCACAATCTAATAATCATTATTAAGTTAACAACAAATAAGTATCGAATAATCATATAATAGTTTCTATTGGGCTAACAATGAAGACAAAATAACAAAATAACATAAATAATAAATGTGATAAAACAAAGCGTAACAAGTGATAATACAAAACCTAAATATATTTCCTAAAACATTGTGTCTCTTCCATGTAAGGGCATGACCCACATACTGCTCATTATATGTATAATGAATTATGAGGTTGACAAGGTATCAATGATGAGGCATTGAATCCCATTATAGGATACAAAGTGAAAATCTAAGTGTACAAAGTAGCTACTAAACATGCAATGATTACCATCAGATCGATCATGGAAGAACAGAGACAACAATATATGCGGGTGATTGAGTTATGGATCATATTTCAGTTAGAGCAATTAGTCCCAAGACCAATGATTAACATCAAAGACCTAACTTATATTAGTGGAGTAGAAAGATAGAAGTAAGACACCAACATTCTATTAGAACCCACACAAACAAGGGACATATACAAGCAAGGGAAGGGCATCAAAGAAGGAACATGAAAAACACATTTTTCATAACCCGACCAAGATCACCATCACTCAAGAAATACTAGGCATGTAGGTGCACAAATCTACCAGCAAGTCATCACAAAATAGGAGATCATAATCAATTTAGCATCCAATATTTACCTGGAGAGATATTGCACTCAGCATACTCAACAAGTTTAATAATTGCCTGGAGCGTTTGCATGGGAATGAAGATATCGTATGAATCTAAGGATTGTTATTGACTGCGTATTCAACAAGGAAAATGTTTATCAAGATACTTAGAATTTGAGGTAGAAAGGAAATCATAGAAATCATTAGAGTTTAAATGACATGCAAAATATCATATAGAAGATGATAAAGCAAACACGAAGGAAAAATGGGAAATTATATGCACAACTAGAATAAAAAACCTAATGCCCTAATTGGCAACATTGCACAGTATGTGTCGAGCATCAAAAGATTAATAATGTCAAGCTGTTGCATTATGAAAATGATCAAATATTTTCCAAAGAAAAGGCCAACAAGTTTGTTTTCTTGGAACTCATGAATCATGAGGAATATAAGATTGATGAGCTGGTGGCATAGAATCTTACATAAACCATTTTTGAGGCGAATTCAAATGGATTTTAAGATAAGTTTCTAGGGAAAACAAGATATGGGGTAGATACATTGTATCCTACCTAATCCATCCAAAAACCCTAATTTAGATGATGGATAATGAGTGGGAAAATGTTCTAATTTCCTGTATATAGGAATTTCTAGTCATGAAGAAAAAGAGGTAGAGAGTTTGGTGCTAATAAGGAGAAGGAAAAATAGTTTTCCTTCATCAAGTGACCCAAGAGAAGATTCTGCAATGTATATTAAGGAAGAAGTGTTAAGAGGATGAATGCTTGAAGGGTGAACAAGCTGTCAGAGCTACAAAGAATGGAAGCAAAATAGAGTTGAGGACTAAATAGAGATCTGTAATCTACAAGCAAGGTTGTAAGTTATATTAGATCAAAGCTCTACTATTACTTTCTAACAATTGTATCAGTCTAGGGTAAATCCTTTGGAGTAAGTTTGACTTAATAGTTATTGGAAAATCCTTTAACAGGGTGGCATTCCAAGTGAATGGTGTTAATTCCTCTAATAAAGATCACTTTTAACAGGGTGATTGAAATCCCTTAACCAAGTCACACTTAGCAATGTCTATTATAACCTTTAACAAGTTTAGCCTTTAATAGGGCATCACTTTAGAAGAGTGAAAAAGGAATAGCATGTTACTGGTGGTTTTTCCCAAATTGGGTTTCCACATTAAATCATTGTGTCAAATGTGTTGATGAATGTGTTGTGTTTCATGATTTAAATTTCTGCAAGTTGATTTGATAGTAACACATAAGTTTTAGTTGATACACATTGAATGCATGCATGGGTATAAATGTTTTATGGGTTCACTAAATTTTGAAAAGTTTTTACCATCTAGATCTTGAATAGTTGATTCAGCCCCTCTTACTTATTCTAAAAGATTCCAACAATATGAAGTCTCTAATGGTTGGCATGCACTATTCTATATATTGTGACTCAGCATCTACATTACTCAATAACTATTGTTTACTCGGCTCCTAAATCACTTGGCATGGTCTATGTACTCGACACTTGAGCAAGTTGGCACTCATTGTAACTTAGTATGGTCTAATATTTACATGTTGTTCTCAGCATGTATTACTAGTTTGACATGAACTGAGTAAATGACTTAAGTGTGTTGACACTCACTTGTCAAAACCTATCTGAGAACAACAATCTCCCCCTTTGACATGAGTGTCAAAAACACTTGAATATACATAATCAACGTTAATCTTCTCAAGCATAACATATCCATGACTTGACTTATATACAAAACTTTCAAAATTTCAAATTTTTGCATATACCTCAAAATCAACAACTCCCCTTGAGTTAATGTGTCTGATTTGTATCCAAAATATGTGATCCCTTTGACTTCAATATAGTATATCTAATACTCTTTCATCTGATATTCTCTATCTTAGTTGATATATGTATCTTTTTGCTTGCTACTTTCTTCAATGATGTATCTCCCTCATTCTTTATCTTCCTTCATTTCTATCTCCCCCTTTCTTTATTCTCCCCCTTTTAAACACTAATGTGAAATGGGCTATACATGTATAGTGTGTTTATTTTTAAAAAAATATGGACATCCATTATGATCTTGAGGTTTGCATCCCAGTTGTCACATGCAACATATAATGACTTGATTTAGATTGCAATCTTGACAACAAGGTGCACTAGGCCATCTAAAGTAGAAAGATTGGAATCTTTCCTCAATAGATTCTTGGCATAACTTGGGTCCTTATGAAGTATTTCCATGTGTGGGGTAAGAGATGCCTGTATACATGTCAATTTGGCTCTTATGCTAGCCTCATCTACTATCAGTATAGCTGATTGACTTTGTGTCTAAAGAAATTTTATGAAATGCTTCTCACTTTGAGTTGGGTTTTGAGGTAGCTTAGTATCTAATATATTGATGTTTCTTTCTAGACTAAAAATATGACTCTTGGTCTCTTGAGTGAAGAGTGTAGGATCACATAGCTTTGTGTACAATGAGAATATATTATCAAGTACCTTCTACACTTCTTCAACCCTAGTTGCCAATGCAACTTGAGCTAGTTCTATCTCACTAGATATTTTCTCATTCACCTTTCCTTGAAACTTCTTCTCAAACCATTCTAAAAGTTTTGCAATTGTATCAAGGTCTTCATTACTAACCTTTTCCACTATATCCATTAGTTTTTCTATCAATGGCTTGGTCTCTTTAGGAGTTGGTAATCTGAATGCATCTAAAAAGATGTCCTTTATATCTTGGAGTGCTTGCATTTGCCTATGTTCTCTCCTAAGCATTTCTTGATGCTTTTTCCTCTCTAAGGCTTGTTGTAAGATGCTTAATTACTCCAATGTCATAGTGTCAATCATATTTTGGAATTACAATTTTTTCATCAAGGCTTTTGTCTCAATAGTGAATTACCTTATGAACCTTTGATGAGTTGGGGCTTGGCATTGAGATTTGTAATGAAATGGCTTCTATGCCTAGCTTTTGAAGAGCTTGTGTAGAAGGAGTGCTAGATGCTGGTAAGGCTACTAGTTCTTGGATGGCTTCCTTCACCTTAGGTGTTAATTTATGCTCTTTAGACTTGCCCTAATCATTCACTATGACTTGAATAGCACCTTTTTCCTGTGTTGTAGGTACAGATGAATCTATCTATCCTATTTTTTGTTGTTGACATGTAGTTGTATCTTTTTCTTATTCTCAATAGTATCAACTTAGACACTCGTGTCAACCTTAGTAGATGTATCTATTATTGTTTGAACTAAAGGTTGTACATTAATAACTAAAGGGATAATAGAATGTGGTTCTTGTGGATTCATCTTTTCCCTTGTGACCTCAATTACTACCTTTTGCAATTCTTCTACACTGACCAAAACTAGAGTTTCATAGAGTTTAGCTTGGAGTGTAGGTTAGTCTAGAATCTTCTTCAAGTCTTCTACAATAAGTGGATTGATGTTCTGAGCTAAAGCATTAGAAACATCCTTTACAGTTATAGTCTTATTTGTTACACTTGTGTCATAAGGAGGATTGACATTAGGTATTTGTGTGTCCTACACACTCTATTCATCTTATTGTTGCTTAGTTGTTGCCTTCTCATCATCTTACTTTTCTATCTCCTCCACAAATATATTATACTTATTATCATCTTTCTTATCATCATCTTCCTTCTCATCATTTTTATCATCATCTTTACCCTCTAAAGGGTCAGCTTCTCCTTGTTTCACAGTGGTCAACCCATAGATAAGTTTCCATATCTAAGTTGATTTCTTGACCACATCTTCAATTTTATTTTGAAGAATGTTGAAGGCTCTATATTTAGATGTGAACCTAACTATATATCTCTTGATATCCTTAGCAATCTATCCCTTTGTCAACTCTAGCATCACTTGAGCTAATGTTGTTTCCCTCATTCATTTTTCCAAATTCAAACAATAATGCCATTTTTTCTCAACAATATCATATAGAACTTTTGGTATTGAGTTGGAAAATTCTAGTGGTGTGTTCTTAAAGTTTGACATCATCACATATAATGCCTCTTCCACTTGATTTTTCTCTTCTTTTCCAAGTTTATCAAAATCAATATGTTTCAAACCAAATAAATCTACATTGGTTTTGATATTTTCACATATTTTTTTAAGATTAGATACAAGATTGCGACTTACCACTTCAATTTGGTTATTTTCATCTGATTCTATCCTTTCTTCATCATAATTTGGCTATGCCACATACTTTCTTCTCTATCATTTCTGCTCTTGGCTAACTTACTCTATTTTCTTGGTCTTTTCCTTGGCCTTCTAAGTTGTAGCACATATGTGGGCTCTAGTGGTAAGAGCAATGGGCTTGGCTAGGCTAGGTTTAACAATCTTCCTTTGCCTTGTCACTAGTTGTGTCTTAGCCTTCCTTTTCTTAGACTCGGTAGGAGTAAGTGCTTCCTTGGTTTCTTCTCCCTCAGCACCTTCAATTCCTCCTCTTCCTTGTCTTCTCCCATACCTTGGGTCAATGCAAAAGGTGCTTGAGTTTTTTTTTCTTCTTTCTCTTCATCCTCTTCTTCTTATTCTTCTTCTTCTTTTTCACCTTCTCCAAATTTGGCTTTTAGTTTATTCACTATCTTATCTTTCTTCTTAATGGTTGATGAAATTTTCAACTCCATGGTAATATTTGATTTTACCATCTCATAGTTGCCAAATATATTTGTACTTTTATCTATTTCCTTTGTTAGTAGTGCAGTAATGGTTGTTGAGGCTTCATCAACTTTAATTTCATACCTAAGTGGTCTTAACCATCTTACCCTTGGTGTGGCAGCTTGCACAAAAGTGTAATCAACATCAACAAGAAAACATATGTCATTATAGTGTTGTTCAACCAAAGAAGTTAGTATCCTCATTCTTTTCTTCATTGATTTCTTAAAATTTTCTAAGTAACTTGTCATCAAGGTTTCAAAGTTTTCTCCCATTTGCTCAATGAACTCATTGATCTGCACTACAATTGATCTATTTGTTTTCCACCCTACAGTACTAAAAGAGGGAAATGTATTTTGTACATAAAATAATATGCAAACTAGTATTGAACCAAATTTTTATTATGCATTCTTGGTCTTCCTAATAGCTCCAAGATTCTCCATCAATTATTGTAATTATGGCTCTGCCAAATCATATGTATGATCTTTATTTATAATCTTTTAGCCAACATCCATAGCTATGCAAGGTACACTATTCACACTATTGATAGAATTTGTATGAGATTACCCTTACAACAAAGTTCAACAATGGATCAGTAATAGTATATATTGTCATGCCTCTCTTATTCTATTTTTCTCTAGTATCCTTCACAATTACTTCATTCGAGTCACTTGTGTCTTTGGCCAATCTAGGTTTGGATAGCTAGTAACCCTATGAATTATTCTCTTGCTAATGTTGAATTGTTCTCCCTCTAGCCATAAAGAATCATCATGAATTCTACTTAAAACAATTTGTATCCACTTAGTTTTAAACACATTAAGAAAATCTAGGGCTCGTGTTAAACCCTTTTTCTCAACAATATTGTATTCTCCTTTGAAAATACCATTCTCACAAAAATTTTTATATACATCTCTTATCTCCATGTCGTGTATACTTTATATCTTGCAATTATAACACTTCTTTACATCTTGCACCATAATTACATTTCGCAGGATCATTGACAATGTGCAAGAAGGATCTTGTTTATAGGCAATGTCAGGAATGGCTTTAAAAATAAATTGTTTAACTTTATTACTAACAAGCTAAACATTCAAAAGCTCCTTCCCTTCAACATTTTTCAAACTAGATGCCATTTTGTCAAACTAGGGTTTATGCAAAAGTAAATTGTGTGGCTTGGCTTGTCATAAATACCTTGTTAAATCTAATAAATTGGTATGAGATCATTGCTAAAATATTTGCGAACACTTTGGACAAGTTTATGAATTTCCTTCTTCTCTACTTGCTCTTGTTTGAATTTGAAATGATGAATAATGAGCAAAAATCAATCATATATCCTTCAAAAACCTTGTATTTACTGTTGAGTGCTTACACAACTCTAAGCCCAACATCAACCAATTTTAGGATCACTTGGCATTGATTGATATTTCCATCACTCGACAGCTACTACAATTTCAGCATCAACTAGATAGTTTGGTAGCTTGGCATTAACTAACATTCCACTTGGCACACATAGGAAACATTTCATGCTCAGCAATAACATGAAAAACTTAAAGATTTAACTTGAATTTTTAACATTTACATATTTATTCATGCTAATGTAGTTGTTTTAGTGCTATCTCCTTTGGAACTGATGTATGATATAGCACTTGAATATTATTCCCACATATCTCTTTATTGTCTAGTTTGATGAGGTGTGATCACCTGACCCATTGGGCGAAGTGATCCCTTCTCCATTTCATGTGCTAGAATCATCCTTCTTTTTCATTGTCTTGCTCATCTCATCTTTGATGTAGTCAACATCTGTCTTGCCTTTTCCTTTATCAAATTCACAACTTGGTGCCTTTGACCTGGTTGGACAATTCTTACTAATGTGACCAGTCTTCAAACAACTAAAACATGTGGTTTGACTCAACCACCTATTGTAGTTACCATTGAAGTGTGTCCTAATAAAATTCTTAGGAATATGTCCATATTCTTGATGATAATGATAGCTATATCTTGTATTATAATCCCAATTATAAAAGCTCCAATTATTTCTTACCTTTGTTGTCTTGTTTGATGTCTGCATGGATTTGGATCTACATTCAAAAGTTCTATGTCCATACTTTTGACAATTGTAGCAATATCCTTCAAATATTTTTTTATGAATGGTCTTGGTTTTGCATTCATGTGCTTGATGGTCTTTCTTGTTGCACTTATGATAATGAATCATGTTTTTAGGCTTGACATTCTAATTTGTATTCTTGCTCCTGCACATATTAGCAGTATGTCCTTTCTTACGACAATTATGACAAGTAGGTTTGGAGTTCTAATCTTTGATGTTCCTTTCTTCAACAACTTTAGATGATTCTCCTTCTTCAGTGCTTGTGTAACCCAATATTGATATATCTTTGTTCGATCTAGGGGATCTCAATAATTGCTCAAAGTATTTTATGGCTTTATTTGGCTTGTTGAAACTTTTAGTAAATTACTTTTCTCTTTTCAATTCATTTTGTAATTGTTCATTCTACAACTTTGATGTAGTTATCTCAATGTCCTTGACATTTAGTTCATAGTTGGAATTCATCATTTGACTTAGAGTATCCAATTACACATTAGAAATCTTGGTCAATTATGTTGACTTCTCTTCTAGTCTATTAACCAAAACTCTTTTGTCTTCTTCAATCATGGCTTTTTCTTCCATGGCTTTCTTCTTCTATTCAACCACTTCACATACTATTATGGGTTGTGATTCTCATTGTAACTTAAGATTTCTAATTTCCTTAGATTAGATTCTATTCTTTTCCATTAGATCTACAACTATTGAATCAAAGTCATTTGATTCTCCAGTTGTAAATAGCTTAGTAGTGTCTATCTCTTTGTATTGTGTGTCATTCTCCATAATAGCAATTTCTTTCCTTTTCTTCAAGGATTTCTTTAGTTCCTCTCTTGCCTCATTCAGTTGATGTAGTATGAGATGTATTTCAATCTTCTAGTTTTCAATAGTCTTTCCCAACTTGTAGACTTCCATTTCAAGATCTTTCCTCAAAGTTGCAAAGCTTCTCTTTCAGAGAACTAGGCTTTGATATCAATTGTTGGAATTACAAGTGAAAAGAATAAACTTCTGAGAGGAGGGATGAATTAGTAGCTTCAATTTGGACCCATGAAACTTTCACCATTTATTCATCATATGCATTCAATATGTAAACTAAAATAATATGTAAAGCATATGCATCTAAATCATGTAAACATGTAAGAAATCACACACATTACACCAAATATGATTGCCTAGAAACCCTTCATGTGAGAAGGTAAAACTAGGGTGGGGTGGACACCCACAAATCTTCACTATTGCAATGATAAAGTGTATCTAATGAAGGTTACAATGATTTGACCATGAATCATGGTCTACCCTATGAAAGGTCTACATTGTTAAAGACTTACAAAGACTGTTAGGTCTCACCTTGTTAGAGGATTTCAACACCCTATTAGAACTATGCCTTATTAGAGGACTTCAACTTACAACTATGTAAGCACCCTGTTAAAGAATTTCATAAAGCCTGTTAGACTACTTCGTTAAGAGATTTAACTAAAATCACCTATTAAAATGTCTTAGTATATATCCTATGATTGGAACTTGCTTTCTTGATGATAGATCACATCTACACAATGTCTAATTAATCCTTCTTGATCATATGTCCCAATGATGTATCCTTTTCTCTATGCTTTGTTCTTCTCTAACTAATTCTATAATTCACTCCTACTTGTAAGTCACCTTGAATTCTCTACAAACTATCTTGTTCACTCCTCCAATTTGATTACTCACCCATGTAAGGATTTTAGGACTTCATCCTCCTTAAGAAGACTTAGGTGGCTTAGGGTTAGGTATGAATCTATGACTAAGATTCATCCATTTTTCTCTTAAACCTTCCCATTTTCTGATTGGGTGCATGCAATTGCATAGGGAATCCAAATATAGATTTTTCCTTATCTCTAAATGATCGTAATCTATCTTTAAGTTGGCTCAAAAAAGATTTACATAGTTGTTTGTTCCATTACAAAAAAATATGTTAAAACTGTGTCACTTAGCATATGAAGTCTTTGATGCTTGGCATGTACTATTCTATATATTGTGACTTGGCATCTACATTACTCAACATCCACTATTTACTCAGCTCTTGAATCACTTGAGATGGTCTATCTACTTGGCGCTTGAGTGACTCGATACATGAGTGACTTGGCACTCATTGTAACTTGACATGGTCTAATATTTACATGTTGTGCTTGGCATGTATTACTAGTTTGGCACGAACTGTGTAAATGGCTTAAGTGTGTTGACACTCACTTATCTAAACCATTCTAAGATCAACACGTCAGACCTAAGCTTTTGAAAAAGTTGAAAGCTTTTCCAAAAAATGAAAGACAACAACCCAAGTTCAAGTTGAACTTGAGCTTGAGCCAAAGATTTCAAAATTCAACTTCAACTTTAAGTTCAAATCCAACTTCAAGACCAAGTTTCAATTTTTAGAAGTCTCAGTTAAAACTCGACATGCAAGCTCACAAATGCATATCCAAGTCAGATTTTAATATGCAGATTCAAGTACCTAGTTCAAAGTTCAACTTTAGATGAAGATTTCAGCTTAGGGACATGATTATAGGTGAATTTTAGTGGTTCAAGAGAAATACAAATCAAAATTTTCAAAGTTCAGTATACATGTTTTTGATTTGCAAGTCTGTTCAAGTATCATGATTTGGAGTTCAAAGTTTCATTTCAAAATCCTATATGCAAGCTTGATAGGTTCAAGTTTAGAAGCACAATTTTTAGTTCATGGGGTATGAAGAAAACTAAACTTATATTTTTAGAATGCACACTAGTGACATTGGGCATTTGAAATATGTTATGGACATCCATTAAATACTAATGAAGATTATTTAACCTGCTGAGATTCCAAGTTTGATTAATACTCCATTCCTTTTTCAATGGGTGCCTATAGTTGAAGAGTGTATATCTATGCATTCAAATGACCCAAAATTTGTGACTCATGCTCTATCCCACCATGACTATGCTCAAGCCCGTAGAAAGGAAAATGTCAGATGTTTTCTCAAAGGTTCCAAAATGAGCAAACATATTTCTCTATAAAGAAACCTAACCATATTCTTGGGTCACTACAAGGTTTGAAAAACTTTCATACAACTAGATGGATCATAATTGGATCGATTCTAGTGTGCCTAAGTTAGAGAGTGAGGTAGTTTACCCATTGCTCAACCAAATGATAACTAGTAGGGTCCCGTAGGTTTTCATTGCACTCATAATCCCATTCCCATTGAGCATGAAAGATATGAACTATTTGACCAATTTCTTAAGTTCATAAGCACTTGCCTCAACAATTTTTAGGCTCCCCATTCCATGAAGCTCCTAGAAAATGAATCAAATATGTGGAGGTGGTGTTGGTCATGACAAGTTGAAGGCATAGAGTGAAAAACATCTAAACTATTTGATAGAATGTCCAAAGACATGGGTTTGTAGAGTCATGATGTCATGGCTCCATACACCTGAATCCCACCCTTAGTCAACATTGGTGAAGTCAAAATACTCCACAAGCATATAAAGTGAAATTGACACCTAATAGTTTATGTTTCTATAGGTGCCATTAAATTGGAGTTTCCAAATTGCATTGTGTACTACTAGTTCCTCCTAATATTGATGAAATCATTCACCCATGTCGAGCAAGATAGGTGAAATATTGAACCCAACTCAGAAGCACTAATAACACATAAAATTATGGATATGGGATGCCCACACATGATGCCACCAATCTATTCACTAACATATCTAATTTCTTGGAACCCAAACTAATTATCATTACATGTGGGAGAACATGAAAAACGTATAGTATATTCAATAAAAGATGTGGCACTATTGTCTCAAAGAGCCACATAAGAGATCACAACAATGATCAGCTAGTTACAAGTAAAAGGAGAGAGAGATGATGCACCTTTTAAATCCTGGAAAAGTTTATTATGAATAAAGATGGTGTTCATGGCTTCATATCTAATACACACAGGGTTTGATAGAATGACCATTACAAAAGTTGAACATAGAAAAATGAACAATCGGGTTTTTTCTCCAAGTGTCTCATTTATGTGACCTTTCAAGGAAATACACAAGTGTCAAAGGAAGCTATGCAGGTCTTCTTATATGTGCATCACTCAATGCTAAACTAATTTATTAACAAATACAAACCCAGGTGCCTCAGCTCAATGTCTTGCAAAGTGTTTTAAAACGAAGTTCTTGTCACATGTCAAATATAGCAAACTTTGAGGGGCTCATATTAGAATAGATGGAATGTTTTCATAACTGAAACATAAGGAAGTTTCCCAATAGTTAGAAAGAAACAACTTGAAAGAATCGGTTGTGATAACTGAAATTGAACTAATGAGAAAATAGGATAAAAATGCAAACAAAAGTAAAGGAAAGGGTTCTCCTTTGTGGTTTGCAAGTTCTATAGCTGCTACAAGGGGAAGATAGTTCTATCTTGGTAACAAGGAAAAGTAGGGATTTATTTTTTGTTACATTACTTTGATTTGATTTTTAGGAACATTGTAATCCTATAATGCCTCTCATGTTTTTAGTTTGTACCTTGTCTATTTTGATTCAAGAGATACTTGATACTCTTATCATATGTACTTTGAGATGACCTGAGGGTCAAATGTTATACTTTGATTCAGTACCATACATGCTATACTGCTATGTTGTTCAATTTATCATATTTGCATGTTGATGCTATTCTGAGATGACAATAGATATATGATGATATCTAGTTATATGGTTTATTGCGCATATTGTTGATTATGTTATGAGATGATTTTTTATGCTATGGTTATTTACTTTAGTCTTGTATTTTTATGCTTTCTACAAATGCGAGTGATGTAGATGGATTACTTAGGTATTTAATACATGTTTCTTTGGCTATGATATTATATGCAATTGCACTTGGTCATGTATTTTAGTGTGTAGGATTTATATACCTGGTAGTGGCTTATGGAGTTAGTGATTCAACTATTCATAGTTTACCAATGTCATCCCTGTATGGTCGATGTATCCTTATCTCATTGTTTAAATTAAAACCTTTCAGTGATTAGTAAATCTAAACTCATCTACATTATATGATTAGACCAGCGAGGATGTAAGTACATTTAGAGGTTCACTTTGTCACGAAAGTGTTAAGTGATTTTCTATGATTTTGGATTTTTGGGCTTTAAATCTTTTCAGATTTAATTTTTGGTAGCTTGCCTTAGGTGAATTCTTGTTACAAAGAATAATTTGTTTTTGTTTGGGTCAATTCGAAGTCTAGCTACTATAGTTGGCTATTTTCCCTAATCAATTATTCACTCAAAAAGTGAATAAGTGTTGAAAGAGGAATTTAATTCCTCACTTTTCTAATTTGGATTTTAGAATTTGGAGAGCTCTTTTGAGAATGCTCTTCTAAAGGATTCGATCTTTAGTTTGTTTTAGGAGCTATGAGCATGGGATCTTCACAAGGTTGGTCTCATTGGATTTGGCTTGGGTAGACCTTGCTTTGCCATGATTTTCAGCAAATTTGGCAGGCATTTTATTCTGTAGTGTGAGTTTTAGTTTCTACCCTTTTTGTTGTTGTGTAGGGCTTTCTTGTTTTATTTTTTTCACTTTGTTTCAGCTTCCATTTCTTGTAGTAGTTTGTTAGGAGGCTAAGAACTAGTGCTCCCATCCATTTTTGTTTGCTGGTTCTACCCAATTGGTTGGGTATGAATGTTTTCCCTATTTTCAGAACGGGGATTTGTGATTTTGAGTCGTTATGCTAGTCATTTTGTATATAGTGTCTAAATTTGTCTATTTTTGAATTTTTAGGATTTTTGTGCCCAAAGGCCAAATGGGTTTTAACTTCAAAAAAATTCAAATTTTGGGGTTTTTACCATGTTTTGTGTGCCACCCTATTTTCTCAGGTTTTCTTAGCACAATGTTGTTCATGGACCTAGATGATCCGTTTGGATATCAGTCAAACCACTATTGCATTTCTATGTTGCATTGGGATGCATATAGCATCCATCCTCCTGTGTCTATTTCAGCTTAGTAACTTTATGCTTCTATTCACATCCAATCCTTGTGCTAAGATCTTTGTGATGGTGGTGTGCCACACATGGGTATGTATGAGTACATTTATTAGGTGACCTATGGGGCCTGATCTTCTATGGTACTTTTGGAAGTTATGATCATTGGGGTTGGGTTGAGAATTTGCATGCCTATGGGCACTCATCATTGTATGAGCATGGGTAGGGTAGGGTATCATATGGAGGGAGATTATAGATCCATAGCTTGGTGGTTATTTCTCAAGGGTTGGTGTGCAGAAGCTTTGTAAATAAGTGATAACTAAATTTAAACATTGGGTGGTAATAAAACTTAAAGATAATAAAATAATTTGGGATGTGCTGCTCCTTTTGTTGGGAAGTAAAAAAATGCTAGTACCAACTTGGGCTTGTTGATGCCAAGAAACTCTCCATGATGTCATCCCCTACTTAGTAGCCCATTGAGATGTCTAACCAAGACTTGTATTTTATGCATTGTCTATGTCTTGGATTTAGTCATCATACTGCTTGGCATGTGTGTTAGCCATGGATGTTGTTTTTGTGTGTTTGTATTTAGATCTTTATCTCCATCAGCATGGTAGGTGTGGACCTAATGGTGTCACATGGTTGGGAGGCATAAATACCTTTACCACTGCTAAGGACTAATGTATAAAGACAGTCTTTTCTTCTAGTATGATCATTGCTGGATATTGTCACTTGGTACTCAGGTTCTAGAGTATGTTTTCTATTTATTTATACTTTCATTGGAATGCTTGCATATCATGTTTAGATGATTTTATTATTGACACATCTCCTTACTATGATGATTAGCAAGTGATAGGTGATGTTATCTACTTGTAGGATTATCTTATGCTTTACTTCTAGCATGTTAGATTTTCTTATGCTTTACTTCTAGCATGTTTAGTAGTGATGTCTCTATTATGATAGTATCAACAATCTTATCAATGGATTGGGATGTTATGCACGGGGGATGGCTAGGGCCCACGATGGTCTTATGATGCTATTGACACTTGGGAGGAACTGCGTACTTAGCTTGTTTGTACTGCTCTTTGTGGTGTTATTTTTGTTTACTATGATGTTGCTTTCAATACTCTGTGATGTTTCCCTTCTATTCCTTTAGTTTGATGTATGATTAGATGATAGATTTTATTTCTATCTTTGTGTCTTTTAGTTATAGTTCGAGTGTTCTTGCCTCAAAATGTTGATCTGATACTCCCTAGTATGGAGGAACTTCATTCTTAAATTTCTTAGTTTTTTTTCTAGTTTTTGTTCTTCCATATTGATCTAGGATCTCATGAAAGAATGCACTTTCTCATGCAAGGATACAAGTCTCTACATGGTGTTGTGGGTTTCTTTGCATGGTTGGGCACTTCCTCGTACAAAACCTACACCAGTCCTAGGCTGTCTTGGTTGTGTGACCAAACACTTCCTCACACGAAAATGAACTTCCTCAAATAAAAATGGACTTCTTCACATGGCATGTTGCACATCTTCACATGAAAATTGGCACTCTATTATCTTCACATGGAAAATAGGGGCTATTTAGGCTTTTCAAAGAAAAGCTTCAAAGTTGGTTCTAGATACCCTTTTGGGTTTTATACCTTCCTAGTTCAAAATAGATTTCCTAAGGGGTATAAATTATATAGTTTAACTAATTCTTTATACTTAAGATATATTTTAATATATGTGATGAGTCTTTTGAGATATGTTCCAGACCTCTGCAAGCTAAGATAAAGATTATAAGAAATTTTAGGGCTTCAAGATTTCAAGCTTAGCCAATTTTTAGGAGTTAGCATTTGTCTTTTAGCTTGGTTGATCTCTTATGTTTTCTTATTTGTGTTTTGGTTAGTAGTGGCATTTGGAGATTCATTGGTGTTAAAATGATTGTCAATCTTCCATTGTGATCTTTGTGATCCATGTATGTTGTTTTCATGTGCATTTACACTTTTTTTTAAAAAAATATCATGCTTGTATTTCATCCTTGTTTCCAAGGATCTTCAGGCGAGGCATTACATCTAGTATCAAAGCCCATGTTGTAACATTGGGATCTCTATGTTATGCTTCCACTATGGTTTTGTTTTCTATTATGTATTATATTGGTATGGTTGTTTTTTTTGTTACCTTTTTGTTTATGGTTTTGACTATTATGCTTGTGATCCAATTGTTCTGACATTATCTTGTTATTCCCTTAGTGATGCCTCCTACACATAGGCCTAGTGGTCGTGGTGGCACCCATAGTGTTAATTGTGGAAATGAACACCACAAGGAGGGATGGTAGGAAGGAGAGGGAGAATAGGGTAATGCTAATCAAAATGCCATGGGAGCATTGATGCCAGTGCTTTAGGAAATTCTTGCTTACTTGAGCCCTCATGTTGAGGAGTGCTAACAAGATTATGATCAAGAAGAGGGATCTCATCATGGAGATTCCCATCATTCAAAGCATAGAGAGGAGGAACATGAACATGAACATTCTCATACTCCACCAAGTGCCAGAGGGCACTATCAGGGTGGTAGGGACCACAATAGTGAAGATTCCATCAGGTTGGATATCATGAAGTCTCTTCAGCAATCCAAACTGCCAGTGTATGATGGAAAGGGAAATGGCCTCAAGGCTAAGACTTGGTTGTTGGACATAGAGTGGTTCTTCACCATGTATCCATATTCAACCAACATGAGAGCTTGTTGTGCAATTGTGTAGTTGAGGGACCACACATCCATTTGGTGGAATATTGAGAGTCAGAAGATTCAGATTATTATTGCAAATCTCACCTAGGAGATCTTTAAGGAGAGGTTCTGAGAGAGACTCCTATCTCCTCAATTTAGAGAGGCCCATACTAATGAGTTGATAATGGATCAATATGAAATCCAATTCTTTGAACTTAGGTAGTGTTCATGCTATCATAATGATGATTTACTCTTATCTCATCATTTCATCTAAGGCCTTAAGGATGCCCTCATTGGAGAAGTCCATATGCATCAACCTAGGACTCTTGTTCTTGCTATAGAGAATGCACATATTACAGAGGAAAATATAGCTAGAGGTTTCAGTAGTAGGTCTAGTTCTTAGAACTAAAGTGCAAGGAATGTAGGGTAGGATGCATAGTATTTTTAGTCTTTAAGGAAGGCCTAGAATCATTCAACACCCTATCAAGGTGGTCCTCATTGTAAGAATAAAAGGTTTTGGGGAAAGGGTGAATAGTTTCTGATACCTCAAGTAAGAAAAGAGATAACCAAAATTGAGGACATAAATCATAGCAAGATCACCCTCCTCAGAGTGCTCAATAGAATTCTAGCAAGGGTAGTACACCCTATCCTAGTGCTACATAGGGTGGTTGTGGTATAGGTTCCAACTTTTTAGGGAACTATTACTCTTGTGGACAACTTGGCCATATATCTTTTGAGTGCTCCATCAAACCATCTTTAGGACCTAGTAAGGGTGCAAGGAGATCTAAGCATACTGTAGGAGATGCGGATAGGAATCACAAAGTCTTTGCATTGGTTGATAACTATCAAGAAAATCATTAAAGTATGGTAGTGGAGGCTATAGGTATGTTGCATGGTATTTTAACTTTAGTTTTGTTTGACTTTGGTGCTTCTAATTATTTCACTTCACCATCTCTTATTCAGTGATGTGGACTACTAGCAATGTGTTAGGTTGATAGGTGGCAGGTTGAGTTAGCCACGGGTTCCAAAGTGTTTGTAGACTTGTTGGTCAGTGGTTGTGTTTTGAATTTAGGAACCTTCACCACCATAGTGGATCTATGCATTCTACCTCTGGGATCATATGACATTGTGTTGGGCATAGATTGGTTAGCTTCCCATCAGGAAAATATCAGTTTTCATTGTAAGATAGTACAGTGTGTTGATGATCTCAGCTAATCAACTAAAGCAGAGTGTACAAAAAGGTTGCCAATTGTTTCTTGTATCTGTTAGTGATCTTGAGGAAGCTAAGAGCCATATGGTGACACTTGATGATCACCCATTCCTTTGTGAGTATGCCAATGTGTTTCCTAATGAGATTTTAGGTATGCCACCGTAGCGTGACATTGATTTTTGGATTGATCTTGTACTAAGAGCAAAGCCAATTTCATGAGATCCTTACCACATGATTACTTAGGAGTTGAGTGAGCTTAGATTGTAGTTGGAGGAATTGTTGGCCAAGGGCCATATTCATCCAAGTATATCCTCGTGGGGTGCACCATTCATCTTCATGAAGAAGAAGGATGGTTCTTTACAATTGTGCATTGATTACCAAAATTTGAATAAGGTGACAATGAAGAACTATTATCCTTTGCCAAGGATAGATGAATTGTTCAATTAGATGAAGCGAGCATGAGTGTTCTCAAAGATTGACCTTAAATTGGGATACTATCAGCTTCATATCTAGGAGGTTGATATTCATTGAACAACTTTTCATACACAGTATGGGCATTATGAGTTCACGGTTGTACCCTTTGGGTTAACCAATGTGCCATCAATTTTTATGAGTTTGATGAATGATGTATTTCATACTTACCTTGATTAGTGTGTCATTGTATTCTTGGATGACATATTGATCTATTCAAAGACTGTGGAGGAGCATGAAGTCCATTTAAGTCAAGTATTGCAGTGCTTGAGGGACCATTGGTTGTATGGAAACTTGAGTAAATGTGGGTTCTTCCAGTCTGAGGTGAATTATTTGGGACACATCATTATAGGTGATAGAGTTGCAGTGGATCCAAAGAAGATCTATGCTATCATGGATTGGCCAGTACCCACTAATGTCTTAGAAGTTCATAGTTTTATGGGATTGGCTGGCTACTACCATCACTTTGTGAAGAATTTCTCATGAGTAGTTCATCCCATCACATCTCTTTAGAATAAAACGAAGAATATTTTTTTGTTAGACTAGTGCAAGGCAAAATTGAATACTCTTAAGGAGTGTTTGACTATTGCACTAGTCCTTGTAGTGCCTAATCCTGTAGGTGATTTCATGGTTTACATAGATGCTTCATTGGAAGGTGTGGGTGTGGTGTTGATGCAAGATGGTCGAGCAATTGCATATGAGTCCAAGAAACTCAAGGACCATGAGCTTAACTACCCCACTCATGATTTAGAACTTGTAAGAATAGTGCAAGCCCTTATTCATTAGAGGGATTTTCTTTTGGGATATAGGTTTAAGTTGCATAACAATCATAGGAGCTTGTAGTATATCTTTACTCAACCAAACTTGAATGCACAATAATGTCATTGGATGGAGTTCCTATGTGAGTATAACTTTGATGTTCATTACATTAAAGGGAAGGAGAATGTTGTAGTTCATTCCTTGAGTAGGAGATAACATGAGCTATCAGTGATGTCATTGGGAGTGGATTTTCAAGGCTATATCTTGGTGGCTTTGCCTAGTGACACTTGGTATCATGAGGTGAGGGTGGAGATCAATTCTAGATGTACCCTTGAGGGGAGATTTTCAAGTTATGTGCTTGAGTCAAATGGACTATTGAATCACATGGGGTGTATCTATGTACCTGTATTAGGTGATCTTCATACCTTGGTTTTTTTGAAAGCACATCACACACCATATTCTACACATCTTGGCATCAAGAAGATGCATGTTGATCTCAAACAACTATACTTTTGGGTAGGTATGAAGCATAATGTTGTTGATTTTGTTGCTAAATGTCTTGAGTGCCAAAGTGTGAAGGCAGAGCATCAACATCCAACGGGTCTTTTGTAGCCACATACCATTCTAGATTGGAAATGTGATATGATATCTATTGATTTGATCATAGGGTTGCCTATGTCATCATAGAGACATGATTATATCATGGTGACAGTGGAAAAATTGTCCAAGGGAGCACATTTTTCACCCACAAGAGCATCCTACATAGCTTCTTCTGTAGTGCATGTTTTCTTGGCAGATATTGTTCATTTGCATGGGATTCCTCATGGGATTATTTTGGATAGAGATCCAATTTTTACTTTTGCACTATGGACATCTCTCCAACATGCTTTGGGTGTGCAACTCAATTTTAGTTCAGCTTATCACCTAGAGACCAATGGTTAGACTGAGAGAGCGAATCAAGTTCTAGAGGATATCCTTTGCATGTATGTTATGGATAGGTAGGTGAAGTGAGAGGACCATTTGTACCTTGTTGAGTTTACATACAACAACATGTATCATAGTTCTCTTGGCATGTCACCTTTTCAGACCTTGTACTATAGACCATGTTGTACCCCTTTGAGTTGGGATCATTTAGAGGACCGAGTTCTTTTGGGTCTAGAGATGCTTCAAGATATGGAATAGTAGGTTGTTCACATTAGGGAGCATTTGGTTACTACTCAAGATAGGCTAAAGAAGTATGTAGATGTCTATTGGTTGGATCGTCACTTTTCTGTTGGTGGCAGGGTGTTTTTATGAGTGCATCCAAAGAAGAGCCCTGTCCATTATGAGAAATGCTCTAAGTTGGCACCATATTTTTTTGGACCTTTTGATATCCTTAAGAGGATTGGTCCTATTTCTTATTGACTAGCATTGCCACCTAGCTTATTGTGCATCCATGATGTTTTTCATGTTTATATTTTGAGGCAGTATATTTCAGATGTGACCCATGTTCTTGATTGGGATGCTTTGCAGGTAGTGGAAGAGAAACTTACTTTGGAGCCCATTTGAATCCTACAGCACCAAAGGCTAATCGTATGAGGTCAGAACATAGAGCAAGAGTCCAATGGGACCTGAGTGATGAGACCTCCACGACCTGGGAAGATGCTACACGATTGAAGGGATTGTACCCCTATCTTTTTGCCAACTTCCTAGAGTAAGCCTATGCTAGTGGAGGAGGATTTAGTGCCTCTCATGTTTGTAGTTTGTACCTTGTCTATTTTGATTCAAGAGATATTGATACTCTATTTATATGTACTTCAAGATGACCTAAGGGTCAGATGTTTTAGATGAAGGTAAAAGCAGGTTTTGAAGGGGCCTCGAAACCCTTTACAATATAAAGAAAGATTTACCATGAAGCTCTACCAGGTTTTAAATGGACCTGAAACTAGTAGTACAAAAAAACTAGGTAAAGGACTTGAAACCATCAGACCCAGGTTAGGGGCCTAGAAAGATATACTGGATAAACCAAAGAAACCTCCTAGACCAAAAAAGCAAGGACTAAGATTTTGATTTCACTCCCTTTTTATGAGAACACAAAATCATATCAAATTGAGGGTGAGACTTTTTAGATCTTTTTGTTTTTACTGGTATCCATCCCTCCTCAACCAACGCAGCCTTTGACTTCCACTTTTGAGCATCCAGAAAAGTTGGAAAATCATCCAAATTATGGCTAGGACTAGCCATCACAACATCCAGCGATCTGGAGTAGCAACCACTAGATTGAATACCAGTTCTAGCAGCAGCATCAAAAGGACATATCCTTTTGACCAAGGAAATCCACCAATTTGGGACCAGTATTCAGAGAACCAGCATTAATATAGAGATTAGATACTTTCACTTTTTTTCCAGAGTCAGTATTCACATTATCTCGACCAGATTCAGAAATAGGGGTACTAGAAATAGCACCATTATCAGAGATAATAGAAATAGAGTGTACCAAGCCCATAGCAACTTTAGAACCAGAGTCTTGACTTGGTTCTGCAATGGGATCCACAACACTGTTAACAAGACTAGAATCTACACCAAGAGGACCAAAACAACCATCTTGGGCATCCACCATGGAAGTAGAAGCATTCACCAACATAGAACCAGAATCCCCAACTGCTGTAGAGGATTTGTAAATTGTATAATGTTGCTCTAGAAAAACCTTCCACCAGGAGGAGGGTCATGTGTTTGAAGAGTTTCTATACAGACACTTACCAGCCAAATGACTTGTATTGAAATAATTTTTAAACCTAAAAGGGAGGCCCTCATAATCAATTGACTGAGTCCAAGATCCCTTTGAATGATGTAAAAGAAGCTTAGCTGGGAGACCCTTAGAGACATCAATATCAACTAGAATCCTTGCATAAGTAGAATGGAAATGCTCAAAGGATTGGGGATCAACCATACGAAAATCCCCTAAAGCCTCACCAACTTCCTTAAAAATAGAGTTCACCCAAAAATGAAGAGGAAGATTAGGTAACCTTACCCAAGTGGGGATTTTGAAAGTCTCCATTTGAGGGTTAAAATATGGATGCCATGGTTTAACCATTAAAGGATAGCGGTGCTCCCAAAAAAAGACCCTATCACATAGAATAGCATTCCTATCCTTTGGATTAATAAAGGTAGCAATGAAAAAACCTTTAACCAAAGGGTAAATCTCAATAGTATTAGTAACATATGGATCCCAATTCTTAGAAATCCAAGCATGGAGCTCCGATAGAGAGGGCCAAAAACCTTTAAAATGACATATAATAGAATCTTTGGAAAGATCCCTCAAACATTCTTCAATTTCTAAAAGAGACTTTTCCCCTAGAGTAAGAGAAATAGGCTTACAAGGGATCAAAGGGGATACCATAGATCTTCTTCCAAAGCTAACGACATTGCCAGAATTGGAAGCCAGCACTTCTTTGTTTCCAAAATTCCCAACAGCCTTGCCAAGTTCAGAAGCCACATAGACCCTAGCACCCAGAAACCCACATTCATTTCTAGTGATCTTTGCAGATGCAGAAGCTACCACACCACCATTTCTAGAAACCCTAGCAATGTCCTTGTTGTTACCATAGCCAACTTCCTTTCCATAAATAACACCTCCACCCAAGCAACCAAAAGAAGGGATGCCATGGACAAAAGATCCAGGATTGCGAGTAGGACTAGGAGCAGATGATCCAGGAAGAGGACCATAAGAAAAAGGTCCAAGAGCTTGAACAGCACCAGAAATGAGAGATCTAGGAAAATGAACAAGACTATACATAGGAGGTCTAGGATTTCAAATAGGACCAGGAGTGGGAGAACCAAAATTTTGAATGAGAGTAGCAGCCATTCAAATGACTGGTCAGATGTTTTACTTTGATTCAGTACCATAAATGCTATACTACTATTCTGTTCAGTTTATCATATTTACATGTTGATGTTATTTTGAGATGACAATAGATCTATGATGATATCTAGTTATATGGTTTATTGGGCATATTTTTTTTGATAAGATAAACAGGTTTTAAGGGATCCTGAAACCCATAAGTTTTACAAAAAAAATAAGGTTGATAATAAACAAAAGAAGCCCAGCCAAAATAGAGGTCCAACAGCTGCAAAAATCCTGAAGGCCCAGCCCAAAACAAAGGCCAGAAAACAAACAAAGTAAAATAGACTACAAAAAGTCTGTCCAAAAGCCAAAAGCCAGAAAGACAAAAATAAAAAAGACAAGAAAACTAGTCTTTAGTTATCTTCTCCATTTCCTGCATAGTTTGAGCTGCCTTGATTATCTTTTGTTGCTCCTTTGCCATTTGATCCTGGACCTTCTCCATGCCTTGATCCATACTGGTGAATGTACTGATTGTGGCCTTGTCATCATCTAGCCTAGCCTTATCCCTATTCTATCCTTCCTCCTCCACTAGAAAGCCACTGTCCTTAAGTTTACCACCAAGAGATTGGATGTTGTCATTCATCAAACTTAGGAGAGAAATCATCTGACTTGCTAGGTTGTGGTTGTAGTTTTCAAGATTTCTAAATCTCCTTTCATTTAAGCTTTCTCTGTTATCCTGGTCCTCTTGATTGTCAATACCTATCTTATTCTTAGTACTTTCCATCTGGGATACCCTTTCTCTAACTTCCTCCGGCTCATGGAAGAGCCATTTGATTGATCTAAAGTTGTCAATCATACTAATGCGGGCATTATTCAGAAGGTTCATTCCAGTCTCCCTTGCATTGTCTGAAATGGCCAGGATAGTTGGCTCTATGAGCTCATTGAGCTTAGGCTACTCCAGGTTGTCCACCAGGATCTGAGGGTTCATAACTTCCCTTAAAATCCCCATAGTAGCAGTCCTCACATTAAAATTTTTCCAAGCCTTTCTTCTATTATTAACCTGCACTTCCCCCTCATTCTCACCAATGATGACATTCACTTTTTCCTCTGAAGGAGGCTAAGACTGGACATGCAAGAGGGGAAGAGGAATAGCATCCGTCCTCTAATTTCTAGTCTCCTCAACTCTCACTACCTCCCTCTTCCATTTTTTCCTAGGTTTCTCCTCTTCCAACTCCTCCTCCGACTCTTTGTCAGAATCTTCTATATCCATTTCCTCCTCCTCCTCAGCATAACTCTCTTTTGCTTGAGCTTTGCCATGATCCCTAGGACTTTTCCTGCTAGGAGTTGTAGATGTGGACTGTTTCCTATCTTGACCTTTTTTCTTCTTTCCTGAGGTAACATTCTCCTCCTCTGAGCTAATGCTCTCAATGTCATCAGAGTCTAAAGAAAAGTTGGAGCTACCTTTGTCAACATCCTCAACTTGAGAAGGGTTATTGCAAATAGATTGAGCTTTGAAATGCTCATGGATGAGGACTAATAATCCCTCATGCAAATTAGGGTTAACAGTGGCTTTCTTCTTGAAACTAGAGATTGCCTTGTTCATAGAAGTGAGAAGGTAAAAGGGAATGGAAATTCTACTCTTATGGCAAAAATGATTTAAAATCACAAAATGGTGAGTTCTAACCTGATCAAACCTAGGGTCCAGGGTAACATAATCAATGAGGGCATATAAAACATACCTCCAGAACTTCTTTATAGTCTCTGTCACATAGAAAGACTCTTTCTTTTCTAGCTTGTTCATCTCTGCAAAATTTTTCACGAACTCCTTGACTACATTATACGAAATTTTCTTGTCCCTGTAGAATTTGAAACCCTCCATAGGGATACCAGTGACCTCCACAATGACCTCCTCTGTGATTTGGAAAGAAACCCCATTCACATTGACCTTGCCATTATTCCATGATTTCACCATGCTGTTGGTGACCTTAGGGTCAAAACCATGGAGTTTCTCAAAAAAAATCACTACCCCACCCTTTTCCAATTTTTTCCAGACTCTGTCCATATTCTTCCACTTCTCCACTTCACCCACTGGCTCCTTTTTGCTCTGTTCTCCAGTCATGACATCCATTTTTTCTTCAACAATTCTCATGAGCCCCGTCTCTGCAAATTTTTTCTAGCCAAGATTTTGGCTCTGTTTCTATTATTGGGTTCATGATCATTTGCCTCTCTAATAGTGAAAATGATAATGATCCTACAAACATGTTGAAGTGATAGAAAAAATCCCTTGAGATTATGAAAACCAAGAAACTTATTATGGCTCATGCCAACATCCAATCTTTCTTTATTAAACATGATAACAGTTAGATTGACCCATACTTTCGTAGATTTTCTCCAGCTCGATTAGTGACTTAGCCTCCATCAAAAAATCTTTTTTGGAATGTCAAGTCATCTCTTTGTCTGCTCCCACCCCTTTGCTAGCGAACTAGTCAGCAACTGGGTTTGCCTCTCTAAACGCATGAGTGACATGGACCTTCTCAAATTTTGTGAGGGCGGCACATATCTCATCAATTATATTTGCAATCGACCATGGGGGGGGGGGAGATTCTATTAATATTGTTAATTATGTTTTTGGAGTCCCCTTCAAGCCAAAGTTTGGAAATGCCAGCTTCAAAAGCCAACTTTACCACACTGCACGTGGCTCTGGCTTCGGCCAAATGGTTGGTTTGGGTTCCAAGTGGGAGAGAAAAGGCCACAATCCCCTCCCCAAAACTATTTCTTATAATTCCACCACTTCAAAAGGGGCCAGGGTTGCCCTTAGAAGCACCATCAAAGTTGGCTTTTGACCATCCTTCTGGGGGTAGAATCCATCTGGCATCATGTCTTTTGGGATTCCTATCTTTTTCTTTAACCATCTTACTGTCCCCTATATCAACTTCCCCCTCCTTCATCACTTGAAGGTTTTCTTTTATGTTTTTCAAAATCGTCCTTCCTAGAATTATTGTTGGCTCCTCTCTGTCCCTGAAAATTCTATTGTTCCTTTCCTTCCAGATGTTCCAGCAGAAGTGACGCAAAAACTAAGCATAATTATCCTGTCGGCTTGCAATTTTACAAAGGCTTTTCCAATGACCAAAAAAGTCGATAAGGTTATCTGGCCAGCACCAAAGAATCTTCATTTTCTGATTAAGAGAACTCCACACCTCCCTAGCAAAGTCACATTGAATGAAGATATGATTTCCCAACTCAGACTGGGTTTTATAGAGCAGGCATCTGCTGGGCATAACATGGCCTCTCTTCATGAGATTATCTTGCGTTAGGATTTTGTTCTGAAGGGCCAGCCAATAAAATATGTTGATCTTTGGAGTGAGGCCCATGAGCCAGGCATCTGCCCAAGGGGGTTTCTCCTTTAAACCCCAGAGAGAGTTGTAGCCAGAAGCAACAAAATAACTTCCATTGGGATTATCCCTCCAGACCAGCTCATCCTTATTATTACTAGGAATTAAAGAGTTAAGCATAGTCATTATTGGTTTCAAATCCTCAAAAATGAGGGAAAGGTCTCTCCATTCCTGACCAACCCTATAATTGCTTACTTTAAACCCATATAGCTCCATGCATTCTTGCATCCATCTCTCAAATACTGGGTTGTTAGAAAGTGAGCCTTGACATAACCACCTGTCAGACAAAAACTGAATATCCTCCCCATTGCCTAGTTTTGAAGAGACCCTCGCCTTAGCCAAGTCTCTAGTCTTCAAAATACCATTCCAAATAGTCGACCCTTTAGGGATGTCCTCATTGAATAAAGTAAAATGAAGAGAGGGTCTTCTGAGGTATTTATTTTCCAGAATGTCTCTCCATTCACTAGTGTTATTGAAGATTTGCTAGATTTGTTTTGCAAGAAGTGCCTTATTGAGATGGGTAAGCTTTCTAATGCCCAAACCACCATACCTCTTGGGGAGGCAGACCTTCTCCCAGGCAACAAGAGGGTACCTTTTCTTTCCTTCAAGTCTGGTCCATAGAAAGTCTCTTTGGATTTTCTCCATTTTCTCTGCAAATTTCACAGGAATTCCAAAAAGGCTTAGAGCAAAATGGGAAGGTTCTGAAGAGTGGATTTGACCAGTAAACATTTCCCAGCCTGGCTGAGAGAGGCTCCTTTCCATCCAACCATATTATTGTTGAATCTGTCCAGAATACCATTCCAGAAGGAGTCAGGGGGAGAGGATCCCATGGGGAGCCCTAGATAGGACAAAGGGAGAGAGCCCACCCCACAACCAAGGATTCTGGAAATTTTCCTTTGTCTGACTTTAGGGGTGTTAACAAAGAAGGTTGATTTTTTGTTCCAATTAATCAGTTGTCCAGTCCCTCTGGAGTAAGTATCAAGAACCTCTTTCAAAGTCTTAGCTTCTTTCACAGAAGCTTCCCCCCCCATTATAGTGTCATCCACAAATTGTTGGTGAGTGAAGGGGACATTTCTCGAAGAAGGCTTAATCCCTTTAAGACTTCCTTCAAACTTTTTACATTCAATAAACCTCCCAATGCATTTAGCTAAAATAATGAAGAGGATAGGAGAGAGGGGGTCTCCCTACCTGAGACCTCTAGAAGGTTTAAGGAAATCAGAGGGGGCTCCATTAATTAGAACAGCAAGAGAGGAGGTAGACACCAATTGAGAAATGAGTTTACACACTTTGTTTTCAAAACCAAAGGCCTAAAGGACCTTCCAAAGAAAGGACTAGTCCACCTAATCATAGGCTTTTGAAAGATCCAGTTTGAGCAACATACCTTCCCACTTGGAAGCTTCTAAAGAATGAATAACCTCATGAACCATCAGCACTGAGTCCAAGATTTTTCTCCCAAGAACAAAGCCAGATTGTTGCTACGATATGATCAAATGTAGGATTTTAAGCATTCTGGAAGTGAGAACTTTAGAGACGATCTTGTAGAAAGAGTTGTACAAACTAATAGGCTTGAACTTGTCGAAAGAGTCAGCCCCTGGGGATTTAGGAATGAGAACCAAGAAGGTAGGATTTATCTCCTTGAGAATACTTCTAGCTTTGAAGAACTCTTGAACTACCTTAACCACATCCCCCATGACCATCGGCTAGTACATTTGGAAGAAAAAGGTGGGAAACCCATCTGGACTAGGAGATTTGTCACTAGGTAGGGAGAAAAGGGCCTCTCTAACTTCCAAAGCATTAAGAATAGCATAGAGAAGTTTATTTTGGTGGGGTTGAATAATTTGAGGAATACAAGAGATGATATCCTCTTGAACCACCATGGAAAGCAGGGGGTCCTCAGAGAGAAGAGAAGAGAAGAAGGAGACTGCTTCAGCCGAGATAACTAGATCTTCAGACAACAACACCTGCCCCTTCCTGATTCTAGAGATCCTGTTGTTAGCCCTATGTTTTAGGGTGGAGAGTTGAAAGAACTACGTGTTCCAATCTCCATCCTTAAGCCATGTGATTCAATATTTTTGCCTCCAGAACTTTTCCTCCCTATTGATGATTTTATGAAGATCTAATAGGATCAACAGCTCAGCCTCCCTGTTACTCTCATTATATCCTTCCTTTTGTATACTATCTTGGATAACAGATAGATTGTCTAACAACTCCTCTTTGTCATGGAAAATATGGCCAAAATTAGACTTTTTCCAAATTTTTACCATCCTCTTCACATTGTTGAGCTTTCTGGTGACTCTAAACATGGCTGAGCCATCAACAGCAATCCCCCACCATCTTTTGACATTATCCAGTAGGTCAAGTGAGTAGTCCACATTTTCTCGAACCTAAAATGGCAATTTCTCCTGGGCTCAAGAGGGGACACCGAAAGAGAAATGGGGGAGTGGTCAGAACCAACTCTAGGAAGCAGAGATAATCTATAGCTAAAAGAGTGCAACCAATCTAGGGAGATTAATGCTCTGTCCAATCTGACTTGAATGTAGTCCTAACTAGCTCTCTTGTTAGACTAGGTAAAGGTAACCCCCTGAGAGCTCCAAATCCATTAGGGCCAGTTCATTGATGAAATTGGAAAGATCCTGCTTACTTTCCCAATCTGAGGGCAATCCTTCCATCTTCTTCTTGTCCTCCAGTGGAGAGTTAAAGTCTCCTAGGATTATGCCTTTCTTAATGTCACTGGCTTGCACCAACTTTCCAACTTTGAACTAGTAATTTTTTCTATCTCTCTTATTGTTGGGAGCATAAATGTTAACTAAAAACCAGCAATCTTTAGTTTACAAATGTTGAACTCTACAGAAGAGGATGTTATCCACATCATACTAGGGCACAATATTGAAATGTTTGTTATTGAATAATAGCAGTAGCCCTCCAGATGCTCCTTCTGAGTTTGAGGCAATTCCATTCATGTTGCTATTGAATCTAATATTTTCCAGATTTTCTTTCTTCATTTTCATGTCCTAAATAAGAAATATATCAGGCCTTTGATCCCTTATCATATTCCTTACAACTTCTTGCTTGTGGATTCCATTGAGTCCATGAATATTCCATGAGAGGATCTTCATGCTTTAATTGATGAGCAGGCTTCCTGGATGGTGCGCTGCATTCCATCCATGATGTTTTCTTCTTGCTTCCTCCTTCCTGATTTCATTCTTGTTTTTCCTTCCCATCGGGTTGGTTTTATGACCAGGATTTGCCTTGGCCTTGCTTCTAGTTGAAGCAGGAGAGGCAGGAGAGGGGTCGTGGCTATTCTTCTTCTTTCTTCTTCTGACTTTTGTCTAGGGTGGCTCTTCTTCTTCTTTACATAAATCAAACAAAGCATCTAGCCTAGCCAGTTGTTCCGATGTTGAAGCAAACAACTATTTTAAGATTCTATTCACTATCACAGGGGGTTCCCTACTAACTGGGTTTGTGGAGTTTTGAGACATTGGTTCCCCTTCCTTTGTTCCTCCATAGAGTCCGAGACAGAGGAAAGGTTCGGATCAACCTCCTTAGAACTCTCAAGGATTTGAGACTCCATAATACTTGCCTCTTTGAGATTATCCTTGGTTTCCTTCATATGGGAAGGGTTAGTTTTGTCCTCAGTTGTCTCTTTCCCTTCTCCTTCCAGTGCTTCCACTACAACCTGGAGGTCTCGTGGTTCAGCTTGGAGATCAGGAACAGAATCATTAGCTTTTCCTTCAGCCTCTCCATTTTTCTTGACTTGCATTTCTTTCTTCTTCCAAATCTTTTTGGGAACATGAGCAGCTTTCTTCCCACCTTGAGGGCGAGCCTTTCCCCCCAATCCCTTTCCTTTGAATAGTGGGTAGAATCCAGCCTTGTGGTCTGCCTTCTTACAATGAAAGCATGCAAAAGGCACACTTTCATAGTCAATCTTTTGGATTCTGCTTCCCAATCGAGATTGAAATTCTATAACTTGAGGCATATCCTATCCTTTAGTCACTCCTACACATATCCTTGCATAGGTAACTCTCTTCTTAGCTGTCGTTATAGGATCAATGGAAAGAAGCTCTCCAAAAGACCTGGCAATGCCATCAAAGATGTCCTCATGCCAGTATTCCATGGGCAATTCTGGGAGTCTAATCCAAACTGGAGCCTAGGATAGGAAATCATTATTCAAGTCCTGATTGGAAGACCATTTCTGCAAGATTAAAGTAGATCTCCCTAGAGACCAGTTCCCTGCGCACAGGATTCTAGAAAAGTCTTCCGAGCAAGAAAACTCAAAAGTCATGAAACCTTTAGCCATTGCTATCACCTCTACATGCCCCTTTAAATCCCATTTGTTTCTGGTAAAAACCCTCACAACATCAATGTTGGGCCTTGGCCCTATATATTTTCCCACTAGAGTATTCGCCATACTGAGGATATTGTGGTCTATAATTTCTCGACGAACTTCCAAAGTAAAGATACCCTTCTCCTTGTCTAATTTATCAATGACTTTCAGGAATGTCGACTTACCTGATGGTTTGACTCCAAATAGGTTTGACTAGCGCCCCCAGGCCCCAAGCGGCCCACCACCCGAGTGAATGGGAGGAATCTTCTCACCTGGGTGAGGTAGCAACTTTCATGGGTCCCCATCCTTTGAGGCATCTGCATCATTCACCTCTAATTCCTTCCTTGCAGCTGCAGATTGCCCCCCAATGCCTGTGTTCTCTTGATTCTCGCCTAGCTGCCGATTCAAAATCCCATTCTCGCTCGCTCCGTATGCTCCACTCCCCATTTCACTCCACTATTTATTGGGCATATTGTTGATTATGTTATGAGATGGATTTTTATGCTATGGTTATTTACTTTAGTCTTGTATTTTTATATTTTTTGTGAACACAAGTTATGTAAACGGATTAATTAGGTATTTAATACATGTTACTTCGGCTCTGATGTTATATGAAATTGCACTTGATCATGTATTTTAGTGTACAAGATTTATATCCCTAGTAGTGGCTTATGGAGTTAGTGAATCATCTATTCATATTTTACCAATGTCATCCTTGTATGATTGACGTATCCTTATTTCATTTTTTAAATTAAAACCTTTTAGTGATTAGTAAATCAAAACTCATCTAAAATATGTGATTAAACTAGTGAGTGTGTCTATGCATTTAGAGGTTCACTATATCATGAAAGTGTTAAATGATTTTCTTTGATTTTGGGTTTTTGGGCTTTAAATATTTTTGGATTTAATTTTTGGTGGTTTTGCCTTAGGTGAATTCTTGAACTTTTTTTCATTTGAGTCAATTTGGAGTCTAGCTATTTTAGATGGCTATTTTCCCTAGTTAGCTATTCACTCAAAAAGTGAATAATTGTTGAAAGAGGAATTTAATTCCTCACTTTTCCAATTTGGATTTTAGAATTTGAAGAGCTCTTTTGAGAATCCTCTTCTGAAGGATTTAATCTTTTTTTTTGTTCTAGGAGCTATGAGAGTGGGATCTTTGTGAGGTTGGTCTCATTGGATTTGGCTCGAGTAGACCTTACTTTGCCTTGATTTTTGGTAGATTTGGCAAGCGTTTTATTTTATTGTGTGAGTTTTAGTTTCTACCCTTTTTGTTGTCAAGTATGGCTTTCTTGTTTTATTATTTTTGCTTTGTTTCAGCTTCCATTTCTTGTAGCAGTTTGTTAGGAGGTTGAGAACTAGTGCTCCCCTCCATTTCTATTTTTTGATTCTACCAAGTTGATTAGGTATGAATTTTTTACCTATTTTTTGATGGGGGTTTGGGATTTTGAGCCGTTATGCTAGCCATTTTTGCATATGGTGTCTGAATTTGTTTATTTTTGGATTTTTAGACCAAAGGCCAAATGGGTTTTAATTTCAATTTTTTTTCAAATTTTGGGGCTTTTACCTTGTTTTGCATGCCACCCTATTTTCTCAGGTTTTCTTGGCACAATGTGGTTCGTGGACCTAGATGATCTATTTGGATATCATTCAAACCACTATTGTATTTCTATGTTGTATTAGGATGCATGTAGTGTCTATCCTCTCAATTTTGTTTTGGTTGAGTGACTTTATGCTTGTGTTGTCATCTAGTCCTTGTTTTATGATCTTCATGATGGTGGTGTGCCAAACATGAGTACGTACACGTACATTTTTCTGGTGACCTACAGGGCCCAATCTTCTATGGTACTTCTAGAAGTTTTGTTCATTACGGTTGGGTTGGGAATTTACATGCCTATGGGCACCCACCATTGGACGAGCATGGGTAGGGTAGGGTGGCATATGGAGAGGGCTTCTATCTCTATAGCCCAGTGCTCATTTCCTGAGGGTTGGTGTGTAGAAGCTTTTTAAACAAGTGATAACTAAATTTAAACATTGGGTGATAATAAAACTTAAAGATAATAAAATGATTTGAGATGTGCTCCTTCCATTGGGAAGTGGAGAGATGCTAGTACCAACTTGGGCTTGTCAATTCCAAGTGACTCTCCATGATGTCAGCCCCTACTTAGTAAGCCCATTGAGATGTTTGACTAGGACCTATAGTTTATGCATTCTCTATGTCTTGGATTTAGTCATCATACTGCTTGGCGTGTGTGTTAGCCATGGATGTTATTTTTGTGTGTTTGTGTTTGGATCCTTATCTCCATTAGCATGGAAAGTATAGACCTATAGCTGCCACATGGTTGGGAGGCGTAGCTACCTTTACCACTACTAGGGACTGATGTATAGAGATAGTCTTTTTCTCTAGCATGACCATTGCTAAATGTTGTCACTTGGTACTTAGAGTTTTAGAGTATGTTTTCTTGTGATTTATGCTTTCATTAGAATGCCTACATATCATTTTAGATGATGTTATTATTGATGCATCTCCTTACTATGATGATTAGTAGGTGATAAGTGATGTTATCTACTTGTAGAATTATCTTATGTTTTACTTCTAGCATGTTAGATTTCCTTATGCTTATGTTGTAGCATGTTTAGTAGTGACATCCCTATTATGATAGTATTGAAAATTTGATCGATGGCTTGGGATGTTATGCATAGGAGATGGCTAGGGCCAACAATAGTCTTATGATGCTATTAATGGTTGGGAGGAACTGCATACTTATCTTTTTTATACTACTCTTTGTGATGTTATTTCCATTTACTGCAATGTTGCTTTCAATGCTCTATGATTTTTCCCTTCTTTTCCTTTACTTCGATGTATGATTAGATGGATATATGTTATTTCTAACTTTTTGTCTTTCAACTATGGTTCAAGTGCTCTTGCCTTGAAATGTGGATCCAATACTCCCCAATGTCGACGAACTTTGTTCTTAGATTTTTTTTTTTTTTTTTCTTTTTGTTCCTCCATGCAGATTTGGGATCTCATGCAAGAATGCACTTTCTCGCACAAGGATGCAAGTCTTTGCGTGGTGTGGTGGGTTTCTTTACATGGCTAGGCACTTCCTTGCATGAAACCCTACACTAGTCCTCGAGTGTCTTGGTTGTGTGACCAAACACTTCCTCATGTGAAAATGCACTTCTTTGTGTGGCATGTTGCACATCTTTGTGTGAAAACTAGCACTCTATTGGCTTTGCAAAGAAAATAGGGGCTATTTAGGCTTATCAAAGAAAAGTTTGAAAGTTGGTTTTGTACACCCTTTTGGGTTTTATACCTTCCTAGTTTAAAACAAATTTCCTAAGGGGTTTAAAATATATCATTTAAGTATAAGTTGGTGTAATTAAGATATATTTTAATATATGTGAGAAGTCTTTTGAGATAGGTTCAAGACCTCTACGGGCTAAGATAAAGATTCTAGGAAATTTCAAGTCTTTAGAAATTTAGACTTAACCAAATTTTAGGGCTTCAGGATTTAAGACTTAGCCAATTTTCAAGAGTCAGCATTTGTCTTTTAGCTTGGTTTATCTCTTATGTTTTCTTGTTTTTGTTTTGGTTAGTAGTGGCATTTTGAGATCCGTTGGTATTTGAATGATTGTCAATCTTCCATTGTGATCTTTGTGATCCATGTATGTTGTTGTCATGTGCACTTACACTTGTTTTAAAAAAAAAATATTTTGCTTGTATTTCATCCTTGTTTCCAAGGATCCTCGGGTGGGGCATTACAAATCCTATGGTTATGTTGTTATCTATTTGAAATCTGGGAACTTCATATGTCATATTTTGTAGTTTGAAGTGTGAATTTCTTAAAATGATGTTGATTATGTAGTCACTTTTGTCTCATTTTAAATGTAGTCTTTGTATAGTTATTCATTGTTCATGAAGCAAAGAAAGATTTCTTCCATTTTCTCTATAATAAGAAAGATAGGCCAGGTAGTCTTGTGGTTGTTTGTTCATCTTTCTTCTTCTATACGGTTGATAAATCTAGAAATCACATTCATTTCATGTCTATGGATGAATGTCAATAAACCTTAGTACCTTTAGGTTAAAGGTATATCTTATCATTAAATTTATTCCAATTTAGTGATAACTAATTTAGTGATAACTAATTTACCCCCCTCTTAGTTACTTCTTCTATATTTTCAACAATTAGTATCACAGCTTTTGGTGCTTGCAGGAAAGGTTTCAAGAACCTAAGCTAAAGATCAAGATGTCTTACAAGAGAGAAATTCTAAAGCTTAACAGAGACAACTTTTCAACATGGTAGGGACTCATGAGACTTCATATGGCTTCCATTGGTGATTTAGGATTGAAATACCTTGACGAAGAATACACAACTCCTGTTGGTACATAATTTGTTAGAGATATTGCTGAGCAAAAGAACCATAACACCATGATGATAGATATTGTATCTACTCTTAGCTATGAGAAATTTGATGATATCAAGGACTGCAAAACCACTTTTAAAATATGGAATAAGCTAGCGTACATCTACAGTGGTGATGAAAATGTGAAGAGAGCTAAAGTAGAAAGCCTTAGAGGACAATTTGATCAGATGAGAATGAGAGATGATGAAAATATTTTCAAATATGTGGAAAGAATCAAAGTTAGTGTTAGTGTCATTAGAGCTTCTAGAGGAGATATCAAGGAAGAAACTATTGTAAGTAAAGTTCTCAGAACATTGCCTCCTATCTATGCAATTAGAGTATTTTCTATTCAAGAAAGGAGGTGTGAAAAAAATCATAAGATAACTTTAGATACCTTAGTAGGAAGATTGACATCTTTTGAGCCAAATAACTTTGACAATTATCTTCCAACTTCCAAAAATATTGAATCTGCATTTGAGGCTAAGCTTTCACTTAAGGAGAAAGGCAAGAAGAATTGGAGAAAAGTTCTAACAGTGATCTTGAAGTTGTTGAAGCTTTACTTGGAAGAAAATATTCTAGAGGTAGAGGAAAATACAATGGTAAAGTTCCACTAATCTGTTTTTCATGTGAAGAAATTGGTCATATTGCTACTAGGTGCCCAAACAAAAAAAGCAAGGATGAGAATAGAAGTCACAAGTGCAATGGCAAAAATGATTTCAAAAATCACAAATCATTCAAGGACAAAGGTAAGAAGAATTTTTTTATGGCTAAGGATTTAGACAATAGTAAAGATGAAATAGTTTACATTGCTGTAAAAGATGAATCTGATGATGAAGAAGATAAGATGGCACTTCTCTCTCATGTGAGAAAAAATGATACATGGATCATAGATAGTGGATGTTCACATCATATGACTAGTGATAAAACAAATTTTGAACATTTCAAAGACTATGATGGTGGTAGTGTAAGGTTTGGAAACAATGAACCTTGTTGTATAAAAGGGAAAGGTTGAATCTCATTAACCGAAGAACTTGTATGTGACAATGCATATTGGGTTGAAGGACTAAAATATAATCTGTTGAGTGTGGCACAGCTAATCAACATTGGATTAAAGGTAGAATTCATGCATGGTAAGGAAAGACTATTGAATGCAAAAGGAAAATTTATTGGATCAGGCAAACAAACAAAAGGTAACATATTTTATCTTGATCTTAGTGATTGCTCTTGTTTTATTGCTCAAATTGAAGAAAGTTGGTTATGGCACAGAAGGTTATGTCATGTAAATTTTGATAACATGTTAAAAATAACCAAATTTAGGAAAGTAAGAGGCATTCCTAGTTTGAAGAAACCAAATGTTGGACTATGCAAGAACTATTAAATTGGCAAAATGGGAAAGACTAGTTTTAAAAGAAAAAATATCAATCTGAAGATCTCTTGGAAATTGTGCATACTAGTTTGTGTGGACCTATTGGAATAGAAAGCTATAGTGGAGAAAAATTCTTTATTTTTTTTGTTGATGACTACTCTAGAATGATGATTGTTATGTATTTAATAGAGAAGTCAAAAGAATTTGAGAAATTCAAATGGTATTTGGCAAGAGCAGAGAAATAAATAGGAAAAAGACTAAAATGCTTAAGATCAGACAGAGGTGGTGAATTCATCTCCAATGAATTTAAAAACTTTTGCATTGAAAGAGGAATCAAAAGATAGGTATCAACCCCTATAACTCCTGAGTAGAACGAAATAGCTAAAAGGAGAAATAGATCCATCATGGACTGTGCAAGGACTCTAATGATTGAAAAAAACATTGCTATCAAATACTAGAAGGAAGCCATCAACACTATAGTTCATACCTTAAATTGAGTACAGTTGAAGAAGGACTCGTATAAAACTCCCTATGAATTATTGCATGGCTATAGACCCAATGTAAGCTACCTAAAAGTATTTGGAAGTAAATGCTATATCTTGAAAGAATCTAGAAAAGGAAAGTTTGATGTGAAAGGTGAGGAAGGTATATTCTTAGGATATTTTTGCAGAAGTGAGGCATATAGATGTTTGAATTAGTCTACTCATAAAATCATAAAAAGTGCACATGTGAGAATTAATGAGTTTGTAGAAAGGATTGAAGAAGAAAGCAAAAAGGAACTAGAAGATTATAGGAGATTTGTTTACATCGAACCTGATACATTGCTAGACACATCTGTCAATAAGGAGACCTCTACTCCCGAGTCTTCCTTAGTCACCAAGTTACCAAAAATTCAAACCAAGTCACAAGGACCTGAGTCACATTCTGAAACTATTGAGCCAATGCCTACCGAGTTTGAGTAACTAGAGCCAGAAGTTAAAGTTCAAGAGGAAGACAATGCAATTCATTTAAAAGGAAAGGAACCTGTATTAGCTAAGTATGTTAGGAGAAATCATGCACCAGATCAGATTATTGGAGATAAATCAGAAGGTACTATGAAAAGAAGTAAGCTAAAAGGTACATGTTTACTTGTTGATTTTGAACCTAGAAATGTTAAAGATGCATTGGAAAAAGAAAGTTGGATTGAGGCTATGAATGAAGAAATTGAACAAATAGAGAAAAACAAAACTTGGACTCTTGTACCTAGGCCCAAAGACAAAAATGTGATTGGCACAAAATGGGTATTTAGGAATAAGTTGAATGGAGATGGTAAGGTATCAAGAAACAAAGTTAGATTGGTATGTAAAGGATACTCTCAAGAAGAAGGCATTGATTATGGTGAAACTTTTTCTCTATTGCAAGATTGGAAGGTGTCAGGACCTTACTTGCATATGCAACACATAAAAGATTTAAGGTATATTAGATGGATGTTAAATATACATTTCTCAATGGTATTCTTGATGAAGAAGTCTACATTGAACAACCAAAAGGTTTTGTTGATCCAGACAAAAGGGACATGGTTTGCAAGCTCCATAAAGCTTTATATGGTCTAAAACAAGCTCCTAAAGCATGCCATGAGAGGTTGCACAACTACCTTATAGAGATTGGTTTCAAGAGAACTAATGATAATAGTAGTTTGTACATCAAGGAAGGACTAGATAACAAGACTATATTGGTAGAAATATTTTTTTATGATACTTTATTTACAAGGAATGATGATCTATGAAAAGAATTTTCAGAGCAAATGAACAAAGAATTTGAAATATCTATGTTTGGTGAGATTAAGTTCTTTGTTGGACTTCAGATACAATAGAGCAGGAATGGTATCTACATCACTCAGTCTAAGTATATTAAGGAGATACTAAAGAAGTTTGTTATGGAAGATTCAAAACCAATTGGAACCCCCATGTGTACTGGACTAAATCTTACCAAAAATGATGATTCAAAAGAGGTAGATCAGACCTTGTATAGATCAATAATTGAAAAATTACAATATGTAGTTCATACAAGACCTAATCTTGCTCTTGTAGTTAGTATAGTGGCAAGATTCTTGGCAAAACCTAGAGAAAATCATATGATGGAAATGAAAAGAATCTTGAGATATTTGAAAGGCATTGAAGACTATGGTTTATGGTATAAACTTGGAAGAAATCTGGACCTAAAAGCGTTTACTAATGTTGATTGGGTAGGAAATATTGATGACAGAAAAAACACAAGTGGTGGAGCATTCTTTCTTGGTAAAAGGTTGGTATCTTGGACAAGTAAAAATCAAAACTGCACATCCCAATCTATAGCAGAAGTAGAATATGTTGTAGTAGCAGTGAATTGTTCTAATATTGTTTGGTTTAAATAGTTTTTGGAAGGCATGAAGGTTGAGATCAAAGAACTAGTTGTCATGTTATGTGATAATACAAGTGTAATAAATATATCAAAGAATCCAATGATGCATTCCAAAACCAAGCATATTGCTATAAAATATCATTTTGTCAGAGAATTGTTGCAAGACAAAGAAATCATATTGGAATATGTCCATACAAAAGAATAGATTGCAAATATATTTACCAAGCCATTACTTAAGGATGCATTCTTGTATCTAAGAGGTAAGGTAGGGGTCATTCCCCTATTTGAAGCTCACTAAATAAAGTTTTAGTGATGCATCAACAAGAACCTAGTTGAAAATCTATTAGTTGATGTAGCATAATCAAGAGAATATTGCATATGAATCAGTACTAAAGGTACATTGATACTCATTTGATATGTGTTGCCAAAGAGGGAGAAGTTTACTGTCATATCTTTGTGAAATTTGTTTTGAGAAAGAAGCTATATAATTCCTTCATAGGGGGAGATTACTACATAAATGAGAAGATTGTGGTATAAAAATCTAAGAGGGAGAAACTTTCTATCAAAGAAAGTCTTGTTCTCAAATTTTATTGTGCTATGACATGTTGTGTTGCCATCAATGCCAAAGAGGGAGATTGTTGCAAATTGTTTAATTGTGTGTTGTCTTTGATATTACACAAATTTCATATTAGTTATCAGTCAGTGCTTACCGAGCTCACTTGGTTAGCAAGACAATTTTTCTTGTCTACCAAGCATTCCTGGAGATTACTCTGCAAAGACCGTGTCCACCGAGCTCACTCAGGCGTCAAAGAAAATTATGGTAGAAAGCAGTGTTAACTAAGTTCTCATGGTTAACGAAGGAAAGTTGGTTAGAGTTAGTATTAATTGAGTTAACTCGGTTGCCAAAGGATTTTGCAAGTTCACAGTGTTAACCAAGCTTTTGTTGGTTAACACAGGGAATTGTCTCAGGACCAGTGTTTACCGATCTGGGTCAACTGTCAAAGGATTTTGTTGATTTGGGATATGAAGTTTAATTCTTTCAAGTATTGATTCCAGTTGACTATGGTAATGATTATTGGCCGACTTGACAATCTGGATGGTATAAATGAAAGGTCAAGTTAAGATTCTAGTGTGTGTGAGAGTATGCAAGTTTATTGATTAATTGTGAAGGAAAGTGTGTGTTCGAACTTAAAGGGTGGTCTGATATCCTTGTGGAGCAGCAAAGTAATATTCGATCAGGAAGGATCTAATATGAAGCAGAATAGAGATCTAAAATCAATAATTCAGTTGCATCACAATCAGGGCATTTTATTGTTACTTTCTTACCATTGTAGCAGTGATTCAAAATCTTTTAATAGAGTTGGTTTAACAGCCAGTTGTAAATCCTCTAACTAAGTGGCAGTTCCACTGAATTGTTTTAAAGACCTCTTGCAAGGCCACTCCTAACAGGGTGATTAAATCCTCTAACAAGGTCACACCTAACAATATGTTTTGTAACCTTTAACCAGGTTGGGAGTGAAAATAGTAACTAGTTACATTGGTGGTTTTTCCCATATTGGGTTTCCACATTAAATCCTGGTGTCTCGTGTGTTTTATGTTCTTTCTTTCATGCTTGCAAGTTAATCACTGTGAATGTTTAAGATCAATTAAAAGTAAATCACACTCTGCTTTTACCAAGTTAGAGCATTTTTTGTGTGTTTACCAAATAATAGTAGCAATCAATTTTATTGTTAACATCCAAGGGATCTGAAACATTTAGTGGTAACTGATTCACCCCCCTCTCTGCTACTTCTTCTATATTTCCAACACAAGATGTCCCACCATAGTTTGGAATTGTGCTTGATCTAGATCTATGAGAACAATGTTATCCTATAAAGATTTCTCTAGTATGTCTTTATGAGATGGTGATGTGTAAAAAATTTGAATTAGTTATTTGAGCTAGTGTTTTCTTTATGTGATCAAGATGTTATATTGGTTCAAGGCAATTGATGAAGACTTTGTAGGAATACATAGAGACTTGTAAGGAATGGATGAAGACTTGGTAGGAGCTCATTGTAAGGTAATCTTGCCTTGACATGAGTTGTAGCATTGATTGGTCTACATTCTTGTTTCTCCTTAATTCTTCATTAATTTTCACCCACCACTATCTTCAAATTTTAATTTCCAATAAAATGTCTTCTTGAGTGAAAAAAATGGGCGGTTGGAAATTTGATATCCAAAATGGGAATAACACTTTTCATAACATTATAGGGTAGTTACAATTTGTAGGATAAAGAAGAATAAATGGGATGACATGTAAGATAAGTCAGTGGTAAATTGTGGCTCTAGAACATAGATTTGTTTTAATATAATTAGATTTCTTTGTAATAAAAATGGCCATAGGGTTGTATCTTGTAACTTTTGATATTTTAATTCATTTTCATGAAAGCTATAGAAGATAGTTGTTTTCCTTTGTGCATTTGTCTAGTTAATCTATGTTATTGTCACATGTATGTGTGTTGGGTGTGGTAGTACACCAAATAGTTGCATTCAAGCACTGTGATTTCATAGGATGAAAATTTCTTTATAAATAATTTATTAAAAAACATAGTAAAAACATCCTACTCTACTCAACACCTTAAAAAGATCCATCTACACATATTGACATACACAAGACAAACGAATAACTCGGACAAGACCACATTTTAACTTATGACCAAACATTACATATAATAAAAAAACAAAAATTATAATTAAGACAAATTAGAATTGGTGCAACCAATTGAATTGAAAGAATCACAAACAATTTTCAATGTACTCCAATTAGTTTCTCAATTCTATAAAATTCATTTACCAATAGAAAAGATACGCATGTAACAAAAAAATCAATGTTTGAAAGGCCGAGATTTCTAATAATATCTCTGTACTTTGTGACAGAAACAACTCGTCATACAACACTCAATAAAGGTAAAATCTGTATAAATATAAAGGATAATCCGTACAACTATAATGGCTTTAAAGATCAAACAAGCTTCATGGCAGACAATGGACTGTAATTATAGCCACCATTATTTAAGTGGAATGCAGGTTCATATTACAAATGGTCTGTACAACGGTTTTAAGCTTAACATTATCCGATCCCACATTTTGTGTGCGGGTTGACAATTGAAGGAGCGAAAACTTTTCAAGTATAAATGGCGGATGATTATTATTAATGCATAATGTTAAATTATTAAGTATTCATCGATGCAATTCGAGATAGTTAATCTAGGTGGATTCATGTTAATGTTCATATCATTGGTGTGTACTTTGTTTATGTCATTTTATATTGCATTATGATTATTGTTAGAGTGTGACAATTTTAATTTATTCTACACACCCAAGATAACTTGTATGCAAATATACAAATCTAAACAAAGCAAGTAATTTGTTTAACAAAATTCCTCACATCATAATTATGATATCTTATGCAGTCATGGTCATGGTTATGACATCTTAAGGAGTCATGGTGGTAAGGGTAAATTACAAAAGTGATTTGTTTAAAAAAGAGACTTTAGGAACTTTTATGTCTATGTAACTAGTGTCATCCATGTCATGCTCATATTGAAGTTTTGGAATACGATTTGTACATCCATTACGGAATAATAGACATGACATTTTAGTAAAATTCTATGATGGTTGATGTTATTCCAAGTGCCACAGACTTCACCTTGTTTATTTGAAACAGTGGTAAAGAAGAATATATGGGTAAAATCTCTTTTGATGATTTCAAATAGTGTTGAATTCCTCTTCTATTGTTGTGTGAATAATATTTAAAAATTTATTATACTTTATTAATGGCTTATATGAGGAAGAAATGTAGCTTTACTAACTTATTGATATTTAACTATATTTATGCTCTTTTATTATCAATATAAATCCATACATCCAATTGCATAATATTGTTATTGTTCATTTAAAAAGCAACCATCAATGGTTATTTCTTGCCATAAGTGTTGTATAAAAATTGAATAACTTGAAATTATTTGAGACATGTACTTCATACATGATGCACAACTCATCTTTTACATTTTAGATCAATAGTGACTAGAATTAATATAATTATATCTTAGATTAAGATGGTTTGAATGAGACACTATTAATATTGATTTTGTTTAACATTCTTAATGAAAAATGCTGCTTAGATTGCGTTTAATAGTGATGTCCAGACTAAACTTAAGATATAATTTGAATTAAGCATAGAGTTATAAGCATGTAAGGTGGAATCTAATGAGTTATGGTAAGGTTTTGTTAATCACCATGAAAATTGTGATTTAAAAACATACATTTATTATACCAAGTCAATTATAATTGACCATTAAGGTTAAATTTAGCATAAATAGAAAGTATAATTTTTTTCTACTTCATAAAGATACTATTATAAGTATATAGTGTCATGATAAATAAAATTAAAAAATTCCATACTCTATCATTGTAAATATCATTGAGTCTTGCTAGTTATCATGAGTAAGAGTCAACCATTTATCATGCTTAAAGCAATATTATAATCATAGTTATAAAAAATTCAAAGTTTAGGTGATTTTAGCATGGCCTCAATGATGCATGTCATTTTTTGGATGCAGGTATCATCCCTAGAATTACACCATTGACTAAATTTCAAAAAAATAAGAACACAATGAAATATTTTAAAATTTTCAGCATTTAATCTTCATGATTTGTATATTTTGTGATCGAAAATAACAAAAATTTTGTTGTGTTTTCCTAAATCTAAAATAGAACCCCTTCTTTTTTTTTTCTTTTTTTTTTTTCCTTTGGTCTTTGACACATTTTGTCTGGTGCCTCAATTTTTCACCTAGAAGGATTATGTGTTAGAGTGGAGTATTATGGCAAGAAAGATGAATGTGTGAGGAGACACAAATTTAATGTATGTGTTGCCAAATCCATTTGCCAGCAAGCATGCAACAATCTCAACAACTCCTTTAAACCGATGCACTTTAATGGATGGGTTTACTAACTTCAGTTTGGGATTAGTCAAACTAATCTCCTTTGTACATTGGGGTTAATTAATGAATTCCTTACTCTTATAATATGGTAATCATTCTTTGACTAATTTTATTGTATTTTAAATTATTTAAGACCTCGTTTATTAGTTCCTTTGGCAGAAAAGTATTGGAATCATTCAATTCAATTGACCAATCAACTCATTAATTTATAAAGATTAAAAGAAACTTCAAATGTTTATATCTTTTTCTAATTTTTCATTATTTTATAAATCACACTTTTCATTCATTCTATTGGACTATACTATTTTTGGTAGGGAGAAAATTTAATTTTCTCCAACAAAAAAATACAAATATTTCTTAATGAATGCATTAATTACAACTTTATATTTTCCACATTTGTAACAAGTGGATTAACTTTTCAAGTTTAAAATTGATGTTTATTTTTCTCATTTCTAAGAAAATATAAATATTTTCTAACAAGTCTATCATGCAATTAATTACAACTTTACCTTTTCCACATTTGTGACAAATGGATCAACTTTTCAAAAAAGTAATCATTTTTATCTTCACTTCAAGAATGAATGTCTAATCAATATTAATTATCACTATCTATTTTTCTAAATATAGAGTTAAATTTTTTATATTTCTTATTTTAAATATATTAATTAGTTTTACATTGATGTTTATTTTTATCATTTCTAAAATGTTATTTCTTTAAGTTTACACTATATTTTACTAGTTACTATTTGACAATCATATTCTAATTTTTTATACCATTTTACAAATTGTAAAATTAATACTACCCCTCAAACTAATTAGATATTTTGGTGATTTGAATTAAGTAATCAATAATATTTTTTTTAAATCAAATATTTCAACTTATAACTGAATTGGTAGAAATGACTAGTCCATTCATATAATATAATTTCTATTGTTATTTATATATTTCTTAAAATAATATAATTATTAATATTTTTTAAATTCCCTTCAACTCTCTCTATCATTCTACTTTTAATTGTATTTATTATTTTAATATTGATAAATTATCTTTTATTGATTTTTTAAATGTTGTTTATGATTAATATGAATATGGATAATGGATAAAGTGTATTTGTCAATTATTTTAACAAAGATTACTTTCTATGTATGTAGTGCTTGCCCCTAGTTCACATTTTGCTTTCATTGCCAATATCTTTTAGGTCAATTTTATGCTTAATGTTTAGTAGCATTACTTTTAGATTTACTGATATTGTTTCAGATTTAGTTGATTATATGCTGAGATTACTTGGTACTCTACATTTCATGTATGTATGATGATTATTCAAATGATTTTAGTTATTGATGATGTTTAAGTTAGATGGATTATAATATGTGTTTCTTATGGATACTTACCCCATACTACATGTGTATGGTGTGCGTATTTTTTTTCTTTATGTATAGCATTTCTTATGTGGTTAAGGAAGGGAGTTGTAGTCACCTGCTAGTCGGGATCTACATGATGCACCACTTCCTGCCATTGCTTGTTTAACTTAGAATATTGTGTATGTACATGTGTGGATTTTATGCAGGTTGCAGATACCGGGTATCGACTTCTTTGAATTGCCAAGATGAGCATACCTTATCGCACTATCTCAATGGTAAGAGAGGGGAGATAATTTCTTAAGTCCAAATCCTAAACCCTTAAGTCATTTGTCCTAATTGAAAATTAGGACAAGTATCTGAGTCAAGTACCCTTTGAATTCATCGAATGACGTTAATTCATGATTATAACCCTTTTGTTTGATTATGTGTTTTTCTATGATGGGTTTTCATATGTTGTTTTATGAGTCTTTGGTGTATTTTCTATTAATTAAGTATAATTAAAAAATTAATTAATGATTTAATTTAATAGAAAATTATTATGATATTTTAATATTTAATTATATTTAATTAATTGAAAAATAAATTAAATAAAAAGAATTAAATTTGGAGACAAAAGTTATAAGAATAAATTTAGAACATGATAATATTTAGTTAATTTAATAATAATATATTTAGAGTTCATTTTTAAATAAATGCTAAATATTATTATTATTTGAGTTAATAAATATTTTATCAATAAAGTTTCAAAAAAATATAATTATTTAATAAAAAAATTTAGATTGCATGATGTGTGCATGAGTTTAAAATAGAAGAAATTAATTAAAAAGATATAACATGTGGACTTAATAATGTTATTTTTAATTTCATAAAGTGTGCATGGGATTAAAAGTAAGAAATTAATTTAAAATAGAAGTCAAGTGAAAATTAAATAAGGTTATTTAATAAATTTATAAACATGCATGGGAAGAGATAAAGATAAGAACAAGAAAGATTAATACAAGTTAATATGGAGTTAAGAGTTGTGAGCAAGGAGTTCTCCTGGGGTGAATGCACAATTAGTGCCTCAAATTAGGGAGAGAACTCTTTATCACAATTGAAGGGTTCATTTTTGGGGGAGGTTGTTGGAGGAGAATTTTTGACATGAATTTGGAGAGCGAATTTTAGAAGGAAAATTGTGGGAAAATTTTAGGGAGAAGACCTTGGAAAGGAGCAAATTCTCTCGCAAATCATTTGGGTGGTTGCGATCTTAGCATCAGAACCAAGTAGGTTCTTATAATTTATGCACCTAGTTAAAATTATGTTAATTCTGTCTTCTTCGTGATTGTTGAATCGACTCTCTGGATTTTGCTGCATGAAATTGTTGCTTCTTGTTTTGAATCTATAATATTTATCTCATCTTTATAATAGGATTGAAAGAAATTAGTTTTAAAATAGGGAGGGTTTGACATTTAAAGAAAATTTAATTTAGAAATACGAATGTTAGATGAACCCTTTTTATCAAATGATTTGGGAAAGATTTGAAATTGAAATTTGGAAATTCTAAGTGGAAAAAAAAAAAAACAAAAAAAAATGAATTTAAAAAAAAAATAATACAATGCAAATTTTATATTAAAAAAAATTATATATAAATTAGGGAGGGGGGGTCTTACCCCACCCCATCCCCCTACTTACCTTTGGTGGCTTAAAAGCTGTGCTGACCGTAGTACAGACTGCGGCTGCAATTGGCCTACGGCCAGCAATCTTGTAATAGCCATGTGAGCTTAAAACGCTTTTTTTTTTAAAGTTTTTTTTAATAAGTTTTTAATATTAGTTATTATTAAATTTTTATATTTTTTATTATTAAATTTTAATATTATTTTAATAAAATTTATTAAATGTTTTTTTAATGATTAAGAATTAATTAAAATTTGAATATTTTACGTATATATATATAAGAATTAAATTTATTATATTATATTATATTAATTAATTTAATAATAGAAGTCATTGAGATTTATTTAATAATCTTAATTTTAACAAAGATTGCAAATGATTTTTATGGAAATTAGTTTAATAATTTAAATAAATAAATGCTTCTTTTTCTAGGAGTATTTTAGAAATTGATCAAATTGGGATAGTCGTGCAAATCATTAAATTAAAATAAAATGGGTTAAAGGTAAAGGGTTACTATGAAACTTATCACTCAGAAACATATAGGAAAACTGGAAAACTTAAACATTACTTTAACTCAACTTCGTGTTTTCAAAATAAACCAAATTATGAGATTGCTTTGTTTTCTATGTATTGTCTATGTTTGGGGGCTTTTTGGTTGTCTTAGCGTTGACCAGTCCTAGATTGTTACCAGAGGCTTGGGGATTCTGTGAATGTGATGTTATGTTGTTTTGATCTCGATCTTTTAAACCCAACCATGGTGATGTGTATAGTATGCTCTATGATGGATGTATTTATTGATTGTTATTGCTTTCCAGTTTTCTTGTGTGAAGTTGAGGTGTATGTTTATGTGACATTTGACTTAACCATTTAGAGTCACTGATCAGTAATATTATTGGGATACTTTTCAGTTGCTCATTGAGAACCGATAGATATTGAGACTTATTATTTGATGCTTCCACTTGCTCATGGAGAACTGGTGTGATTATTATGATTATCTGTATACTGCTTTCCAGTTGCTTGTATAGGATTGAGTTGATTTTTACATGATTATGGATTTGTGTCTTTATGAGCCTAGGGTAGGTTATCTACTTGTAGTGTCGAGAAGTGGCTTGCAATGGGGGTCGGGGCCCTAAGAGGCTGCCAGGGTAACTCATTGTAAGTTGTTTTAATAAGTGAAAAAATTACACTAAATGAGAGTAAAATGACCTAATAAGATAATTGTATGTTCTCTCCCATGCCTCGAGTGCTAGTACAGACTAGGATGGGAGTAGAGAGAAGGCTTGGTTGCGACCTTGCATTCCACAATATGCCTTGTTAGTATGAGAGGATACTAGTGGCCCCATAAAAATCAGTAGGGACCCTGGAGTCCTAAGCTAACTACCTAGGTAACTTCTACGTGATTCATGCGATGACACTTTCCTACTTACAAAGTAGGTTTCCTATGTGTCTTGTGTGTCTCTAGGAATTAGATGTCATTCATTATTAGGACCCTTGAGTCAGATTACTTGTAGGATTTCTTTAACTTAGAGAGTGTTTGTGTTATGTGATTTGATATCCTATTTGGGACTTTAGACTATCTCCTCAGTGCGGTGGGAGTGGACCATTTAGGTTCCATGCAGTTGAGTGGTAGTACCTTTTTGCTGTTACCATTTGAGATTCGTTCATTGCTACCATGGTTGGAGCTTCTTGGGATGCTTGTTTATCATGATTAGGTGATGTTATTTTTTGATGCATTTCTTTATATTGATGATTAGCATGTTAGATTTCTTTATGATTATGTTGTAGTATGTTTTAGGAGTGACATCCCTATTATGATAGTACCAATGATCTCTTTGGTGGCTTGGGATGTTATGTGTAGGGGATGGGTAGGGCCCATGATGATCTAATGATGTTATTGACGGTTGGGAGGTACCACACACTTAGTCAATTATGTTTTATGATGGATGCTTGTGTTTCATGTTGGATGTCTATATCTTTTATGATGGATGGATGTATCATGTATGGTGGATGGTTTCATTTATTTTACTGTACTTTGTATCATGGATTCGTGGAGGATGATGTATCTTTATTTCCATTTCTACATATGTATATTCTTTAGCCTTTCATACCCTGTGACATGTACAGTGTATGATTGAGCATTCCGAATTAATTTTCCAAGAGGCATTTGAAACAAATGTATAATATGGACTTTGGACTTTTCATTATTCTTTCATATGGATGTGGTAGTTGTTAGACTTAGTATTAGATTAGATTTAAATGTAATTCAACGTCATGGGATCCTTAAAAAGTGTAACCTGTTATTTATACTTTTAGTTGATTGTATGTTATTTCTTCCGCTACTATGTGCTTGATATGTATGGTATTCTTTCTTACTTTAAAATTAAAAAAAAATTGGAAAACTTAGTAAAACTTTAGGTTAATTCTTTTGGATCCCTTGGTGGGGCATTACAATGTATTTATATTGTTAATGACAAATTATTTGATTAATATTGATTATGAAAAATATATTGGTCAAATATCATTAGTAATTATTCATTGGTCAATCCACCACTTAATCAAGGTTCATTGCAAGAATATCGTAGGAAATTATTTTTCTTTGAAATTTGCTAGTCTATAAGGTCAAAATTAATTCTCGAGAATATGTAATAAAAATTGTTAGTCATAAAATTTATTATTTATTCCACTCCCATGATTTTATTCTTCTTATTTATTATCATAGCTTGTAAAGTGAATGCAATTATGTGGAAAGTGAAGATATAAATTTTATCTTCTATTTCACTTTTCCTAATATATGGAGAATGTCTTTAGATAACAATTTTCATGCTATTGATGACACATTTAATCTCCAATCATTTTCATAATGAAATTTCTAGGTTTGTGTTGTAAAAGAAATTGATCTTTACACTATGAAATTTCATGGAAAGTCATGCAAATCAATTTTATAACCAAAAAATATGTATATTGAAAAATTATGAAAGTTAATTAGTAATTTTTTTCATTGCTAGGAACTTGAAGTGTCAACAAAACATTCCATGCAACATATTTGGTATTTATGATATTTTAGACAAATATTTTTAGTGTATTTTTAACATAAGAATCAATTGTGTATAAAATCAAAGAAAAATGTTTTAAAATATAATAATTAGCTGCTAAAGGAGCTAATATAATTTTAACCATAGTAATCATTTTTATATTTGAGATAAGTCGTTACATTCTTGTAGAAGAAATATTCATTCTTTATAAGTCTTCTAGACACTCAACTATTTATAGCTTTTAGAGAATTTCTAAGAGACCTTGTGGATCAACTTGGATAGAGTACTAAATGTACACGAAGAAAGTGCATGTGTCTAAACCCTACTATCCAAGGTATTCCATGGGTTGGAAATCTTGACATACAACTTAGAGCTCCCTTGTCATGGACTGCAAAGACATACAATACAAGTATAAAGATAGCTCTTAGTCAAGCCTTAGAAATGAAACCCTTGCTAGTAAGCCATGAAATGGGAGATTCATTGGACAAGAAAAAGAGTGCTAGAGTCAAAGAATTCTCAAATATGCAATGCAAATGGAACTATGCTAGTATGAAATGCAAAGATGCAACTAAGCTAAGAATATGAGAGTGTTACAAACATAATAAATAAACTAAGTGAGCTATGCTATTGCAAAAAGGAAATTAAGCTAATGTAAGTGAACTAAACTAGTATGAAAATGCAAACAAGGAGATGAGAGAGAATAGAATTCTTCCACAAAATGCTCCAAGAAAACCTATAAGTAAACCTATAGCATAACAATAGCTCAAAATCAAGACCCTTAGAGAAGGAGAGAGGTCTCCCTTTTAAGGGTATATAGACGATTGAGATCAAGATCAAGAGGTGAGTGGGGCTTAACTTTCGACATGATCCATGTGCACATTCATCTCCTCCAATAGAAATGAGTTGACTTTTTATGTGAGACAAAGTATTCTCTTTTAATTTGTAAATAGGAAAATGACTTTATGTGTTCACATTAGAGTGGGTTGGAAGAATGGGGTGTTTTATTTAATTAAAAGGGGACATGTTCTTTTAATCAAATGCATACTTAGGATATTATAGTCAAACTATAGGTTAAAATAAAATAAATGATTTTTAGAGATTTGGTCAAGAATAAGCAATAGATAAATTATGAAAAAATGCTAGAAAGAGGGCTTATGGAGTAGATGGCCTTTTTTAGGTGATTAGATTTTCCCCTCTTTGACTAATGTGTGATTGATCTAGGAATACATTATGTCAAAGAATGAAAAAGCCAAGCAAGCGACAGAGAGATCTGACTCTAAAGAATTAAGTGCAAAGAGATAGTAGATCCTAAAAGCACAATCTATTAGTAGGAGTACTCAACACTAGGGGGAGAGAGAGAGAGAGAGAGAGAGAGAGAGAGAGAGAGAGAGAGAGAGAGAGAGAGGAATAGGAAAGAGTTTGTAGTGATGATAGAATATTCTTGCCCCCTTGAGATTGAAATTGAAATTAGATAGAGGAGATGCAAAAATGAGAAAATATGATCAAATTGATATGAAGTAAGGCCCATAAGGACAAATGAGTGATTAAGACCAATGGGTGACTATTGAATAGTGAATATATGCCCTAATTTGACTAAGTTTGACCAAGAAAGATTGAGCATTAGAATTAGGTCACAATGAGAATAAAGATGAAATTGAATGAATAAGAAGAGTGGAAGAGAGTAGAAATGATGCAAAAGTGAAGAAATCATAAATTGTCCAACAAGATTCAAAGATTAAGCCTCAGAAAATTAGCCAACTGCAGAGAGGGAGGAAATTTTGAAACACAAATTTTGACCATCAAAATAAACTCGAATCTCAATTTCAATCCCAAAAATGGATCAAAGATGTTGAAATTTGGTTAAGGTGCATTTTTTCATAGAAATCCAAGACTTCAAAAAATTAGGTCAAAGTGCTATATAAATTATCCATAAGGGTAGATAAATGTGATGATAGGATAGCGAGGAGGAAAAAAAAAAGCCAAGAGAAGATGACAAGATATGATCAAGAAGAAGAAAAAGAAGATGAACGTAGTTAGCCAACATGTTCGTGAAAGATAAAGAAGACTCTCTCAACATTGAAAAATGCAAAGCTAAGATAAAATGAATACTAAAATACAAACTAGTATGCAAAAGGTGCAATCGCAAGGGTTATATAGATCAATAGAAATACATGAAATATGTCTAATTTATTATTAGTTGGAAAGAATGTGCTTTTTTTTTTGGTGCTTATGTGACACATTTTTAATCATTGTAGGAAATCAACTCTAAGAATTTTATAAGATAGAATAGGTGAAGGAAATAGAAGATATGGATTCTGATGGATCCTCATTTTGATCTTAGCTTTTATGAGTCAGTTTACATTTTGAGGATAGTATTTAGTTTATTTATGACTTCTGGCCTATGACTGAAGCCATAATCTTAATTTGTTAAGACTATCGATTAGTTGGAAGTGATTCTCCAATTTGATCTGCATTTTATGGACAAGGAACTTTCAAAATGTGTGTGTGTGTGTGTGTGTGTGTGTGTGTGTGTGTGTGTGTGTGTGTGTGTGTGTGTGTGTGTGTGTGTGTGTGTGTGTGTGTGTGTGTGTGTGTGTGTGTGTGTGTGTGTGTAGATCTTTGAAAAATATATAATATGATATACAAGTGTGATTAAGCTATGCAAAAAAGTTCATATTTCTGGTTATGTCATGCCCAAAAAGTTAGGCAAAAATATATGAACAATTTTTTTAAAGGTAAGTTCAACTAAGTTAACACATAAAAATGTGAACCATCATTGAGTACATTGCAGAAGGGTGATAACATGGTATAATTAGTTTTTAGGTTACAAGTTCTAAGTATATAGTTGAGTTTAGATTATATTGCATGAGGATTTCGAGTCAATATTCCATCCTATTCCATGGGTTTGAAACCCTAGGTTCTATTTCTATAGGAACAACTAGGTCAAGTTTAGTAAGTCAGTTTCTTAAACTATAGTTTCTTATTAGATGCAACATAATGGTTAGTGAACTTCTATTGAGTACATAAATTATAGTAGATTAATTTAATACCTTTTTACTTGATTCATTTTATAAGTTAAACCCATAGGTGTACTCAACTGCATTTACAGGTTGACCTAGCAATACCTTCACACTTTGTCCCAATTATAACCTAACGATTTAGAACTAAATCAAACCATTAAATAATTTCTAATAAACTATTTATGAACTCCATCTTATCTTCTAATTATAACTTGACTCATCCTATTATGTTACTAGTCAACTTGACTTATAACACTTTCGAACATTACATGAACACTTACTAACTCGATGACACCTTTGAACCAAAATATTATTAAATATTAAAATTATAACTAATTATATCTTTAATTTTAATATTTTAATATTTAAAATAGTTCCCTAATGTGTGTGTGTGTGTAGGAAACATGAGTTACTTCACTTTTCCCTCCACCCTATTTAATTCTATTATTTCACCTTAGATACTATTGTCCAAAACCCTTTATTAAACTTTTTTTAATTCAATATTCTTAAAGAATCATAAAATTAAATTCCTAGCATTACCATCTATCACATATATTTTTTAAACTAACCACCAAATTTTAAATCCCTAACTATTTCCTAACTCTACTTTCATACTAACTCTTCAATTTAAAATGCAATAACTCAACCCATGTTTAATACATCTAAACTAATCCTAATTAACAAAACACTCAAACATAATTTTTTAAATCATAATCCATATTTAACATTTACTACCTTTACTATCTATTAACTAATTCTACCTACCCCCTAATAATCTCCTAACCCACTCCTGGCCTCCCATGGCCACTTGGCCACTTGCAACATTATCCCCAAGGTCATGGGAGGCCTCCAAAGTCATGGCATGCCGGCCTAGGCCTGCCAAGCACTACCCAAGGTCAAACAAAAAGGGGGTACACATGAGTTTAGGCAAAAGGCATAGGTGGTGTTTGCCAAGCAATGTTTTAAACCAATTTTTTGCAATAATATGTCTAAGTTGACTTCTCCTTTCCCAACTCAACATGTAGGTGTACCTACCTTGGTGGATGGGATGGAGGTAAGTGGAGGGTGAAATGAGCATGTTTGAATACATGTTTTATGGGACAAAAGGTATGTGATTGTGTTTTATGAGGTAAGGGAATAGTTGCAAAGTTAAATCCTTTCAAACCCTTTTAAATTTCTTAACTTCCTCATCATGTCAGCAATAAAGATGATGCATAGTATGCATGGCAAGGCTTACAAAGAGATTTCCAATGCATGTGAATAAAGAGGGGACATTGGAAAGTGGGGTAGGAAAGTGGATAAGTTAGGTGAGGGGACAATGTAGAAGGGCTAGCTTAGGAGTTTAGAGTATAGTATAGTGTATATTTAACAATTTTGAGATGTAACTTTAGAACTAAATCAATTGAACATCAAATTTAATTTTTTAATGAAATAATTAAATCTACCCATAATATAATTTGAATTTATTCATGGAAAAATCATCTTGTATTCAGAATTTTAAATCCAGGGTTACAAGAGAATGAACTCTGAAATAATTTGATTTCTACATTTATGCTATCCCAAGCAATTACAAGTGATTTGTAATGGAATCTATTTTAAATATTCTCATTCTACCATCAAATGTATACATAAGGATGATAATTCTTCTTATTAAAATAACATCTACATCAAGAAATATAACCGAGAAAGTCTCAATAGAAATACAAATTCTTTTTTTATAACAAGACTTCAAGATACAATAAAAGGTCATCACAAGGAGAAGTCTCCAACAAATGACTCAAGGAACACTACCAAGACTCAAAATTTGGGTTGCTCCATCATAAGAACCTATCCAAGAAATCTTCCAAAAAATACATGGAACAACCATGAAGATCTCACCTCCCATCCTAGGCCTCGAAAGGCCAACCACCTAGCTAGGAGAAACTATAACTAACCAAGTGATGTACTTAGAATCCAAACACCAGGACATAACTCAACGTACAATACTCATTGAAGTTGGTATGCACAAAAATATTCATCTTCAACCTATAAAAAGGGTGAAGGTGGATCTTTCATACAGGAGTGGCTAATGCCAAAAACATACAGAAACATGCCTCTTCCAAGGCTAGAACCTCACATGGATTCCATTTTTTTCATACTACTTTTCTCTCCAAAAAAAATCAATAGGTAGTGGCATGCAAAGGCCCATACACCATGCATGTCATCCTTCTTCTCATCATGAGAAGAGACTCTTCACTGATATGAAGTCCAAGTAACCCCTTCCCCTTACATGGCCACTTCTACCCTATTCAAGGTTGAGTAATGCCAACACTCCCTTCATAGTTTTCCCAACAAAAGAAGGAAAATAACATGAAAAGAAAAGCAAGTAAAAACCCACAATACCCATCCCTCACATGATAAAAAAACAAAACACAACTCCACATGCAAGAGATTTACACACACTTAAGAAATGAACAAAATGAACATATCCATGGTGATGGAGAAACCTACCTTCACAAAGGTTATGAAAAGAATGAGTTTTGAAATGAGCTTAATCCTTTCCTCCTTCCAATTCCAAAGCTTGACTTCTCTAAAAATAGAGAGTGGGTGAAAATACTCCAGCTCTTCAAAGGTACTCTAAATAGCTTCTAAACTCACCCACCCAAAAATAGCAGTAACTCCAACTTTACTCTAAGCCTCCTTTGGTCTCCCTACTTGCCCCTACCATAAAGGTAACCTCTTAGCAAGAGTGTAGACCTAGATAACCTCACGGAGATGATCCATTCTCAAAACAAAGGGAAATTGAGATATTTTAGGGATCATAAATGTTGCTAGGCATTTCTAAAAAGGTGGAAAAAGTTCCTAACCCATACCCCTACCAATTGGGAACTTGGATTACATTAAATTTGGCTTCTTGGATCAATTCATGACTTATACAAGTGGCTTGAAATATTTTATCTCCAAAATCATAACGATGTAACCTTTCCACTAAACCCTAATCAAGGGGAATTAAATTAGGTTACTAACTAAATCAGTCTTAGGTTAATGAGTTGCATTACCAACCCTAATTGACATGTCAATACACATATGCATATAACAAGTGTCCAATGACACCATAAGATTTACTTTTACATAACATTTGACATATTAAAAAATACATAATGATACACATACATTTAGATTATGATACAATTTAAACACTGAACAATGAGGTTTGAATCACTTTATTGGATTCAACCTTGGTCTTATAGTTAGCACATAGGGTCGATTATTGTTTCTCTGATTACTTCCATGGTTAAATTTCCTACAACCTCAATGTGAATATGAGTAGTTCAATAAAATAACGTGCATGCGTGCGTGAGTGCATGCGTGCATGCGTGCGTGCGTGCGTACGTGCGCGCGCGCGCGTGTGTGTGTGTGTGTGTGTAAACCAAGTTTATATAATCAAATTGATCAAAACATTATAAATTTCATTTAAATAAACTTTTCCCATTTATGCACATAGATTAACCTCACTAATCTCATTATTAAATCACCATAACATATTCATCAATTTGAATTAAAATACTAAAATAATCATCAAACTGCATGCATATACATATGTCCCAATAAATATCATAATCACAACATACTAAAGTAGCCATCACATGGCATAAAAATATTGATAAAGGTTTAATCCATTGAATATAATGTCTCAAAGTACTGAATCATAATTAATCAAAAATAAGTGTATTAGTTGAGCTATGATGGGTTAGGGTGAGGCCTCACAGATTGGCATATTCATTTTTTCTTATGTATTGAAGTAGCTCGCCTGACTTAAGCTTAATCTCACGATGAGGACCAAAGGAAGGGTCCCCTCTCAGTACTTGGGTGACATTTTTTCAGTTGTTGTGTTTTATTTATGTTTTTTAATTCTTATTTGTGAGTAATAGATGCTTTGTATGAAATGGTTTGTAGGAAATGATTTGATTTATAGTTTGTATAATGTATGATGTGATTTGATTGTTTATTCTAAAGTAGTTTGTTTCATATCTCTGTGATGATTTACTTTAAGGATTGGAACCCGTACCTCATTCTAATTGTTTATGTTGAAATTAATCTCACTAGCTTAGTGATAGTCTAGAATGTTCCATAGATTTCTATTATTTCATGTCACCTTACATACATCCTACTACAACTACATTGAATATCTTTTATTTATCATAATTTTGTTAATTTTCATTACTGTATAATAGGGTATAATTTAGTGGCTAATATTTGTAAATCGGCTAATTTTAGAATTTTTTGGCTAGTATTTTGGCTAATAATTTAAGATTTGATACAACCTAAATCGCCATAGTTTTATAAAATTCAATTCTAGAATATTTAAAATCGCTCAATAATTTATTTTATTAAAAAATTTAAACTCAAATATTCGCCACAATATTCGTTACATGAATAGATTTGAGTAACCTAAATATAATATATTATTGGAGAAATTAAATTGAACTGACCAATAATTATCATAATTATTAGTTAATTTAGGGATATATCACCAATATTTATTATTCACTATTGATTTTAAGTATATGTAACGATTCTCATAACATTCCAAAAGGTAAAAAAAATGTTCAATTTTGATTTGTAATATTCCATGGTGATTAATGAACTTCCTATTATTATTGAGATTCGTCAATATTTTATACAAAAAAAAATTATGATTCAAAAATAATCGCCAAAATTAATCATATTTAGAATTAAAAATTTAGAGTTTCACCAATATAAATAATTTGGTTTTTTCAAAATAATGAAATATTCGCCAATATTTTATATCTTTTTTTGGAGGTGTCTTTCTTAAAGTTTACCCTACCATATAATTTCCAGTCTCCTATCACTTTTAATTATCTTACTCAGTAACCATCATTCTAGGTCTCCTATTACATATGAGCTTTGTGTTGTAAATTGAATCATCTACATTACTATTTTTATTTAAGAACATTTTGATTTAACTTCTATTATAAATTTGTAGATTAAGTATTTGGTTTTTATGTATTGGTAATTATAATGGCATTGTGATAATCAATGCTAGTTGATCAAATCCAAGTGTGTATTCATTTTGAAAGAGAGAGTGCGATTTATTTGAGTACGAACTTTAACTTATTTGAACAGTTTTAATTGTGTATGAACTAGACTGCATCCATAACCACTTATCCTACTATCTTCAACCCTTGAGAAAATAGTCATTATAACTTTCATCATCTTACAAGTCCCTGATTGAAAATCTTAGGGTATTCCATCTCAAAGTATGTCCCAAATAATCCATGAAGATAGTTCAAATTTTCCCTACACTAGTCATGCAGGTCTGGTCATTGTTTCCTCCTCATACTGATGATGTTGGTGCTTGTACATCAAATAGTAGCTCACAAGTCTATGTGACCCATACTTGCATTAGGTGCAAGAATATTTTCTTGGGTCCCATTAGTGATGGAGAGTTTTAGTTTGTGGTTTGGAATGATGATACAACATACATTACTACAAAGACAAGTACAACTCTTACAAGAGAGGAGAGGTAGGCAAAATGATGGACTCCTTTTGGTATGGTAAGTCAATACATTTGATTCATCACAACATTGTAAATTTTAAATCAATATTCATATTAAAACAATTTTGATAACTTCACACTTGTGGACATGTATGTAACTCCTTTATGTCAACTGATGAAAGAGGAGGAGATGAGGGAGGTGGTTGATGTCATACTTTCAACCATTTTATTTGGCCTTGAGACCACCATGTCATGTTTATTTTTATTACTCATTACTTTCCTATTTGATATTGAACTGTACATGTCATCTCATCTTCTTTCCCTTGCAAATTTCACCTCTTAGTGGGGGACAATGTGAGGGGGTTACACTACTTTCCATTGACAAGAGGTCATAGGACTCCTAGGATTTTACATGTTTTCATTGAATGGGTTAGAAGGGGCCATAGGATACCCTATAGCCCCTTTCAATCCATTATATGAGAAGATATGTCCCTAGGGGTCATAGGATTCTAATTGATCAAAAGGGCTCATGACGTATCTTATTGTTGACATTAAGGTCAATTTGTCTATTAGAGACTCAACACTCAGTCAATTGGTCACATTACTACCAAGCTCTATAGTTGCTACCAAGCTTATCATTCATCTAGAAGCATTAACAAAGTGTCTTAGTTGCTATCTAGCTAAACAAAGAGTTTGCAGTTCATGTCAAGCTTCATAGTATCTACCAAGCATCAAAGATAGTTTGCAAGATAGCCTAAGCATAGTAGTGTCTATCGAGCTATTCAATAGAAGTGATGAAGACTATAGCATTAAACAAGCTCTATATTTTATACCAAGCTCACAGTGTTAACTAAGTGAATCTAGTGTTGATTGAGTCATGCAATGTCAACCATGTGATTGAACAACTACCAAGTTTCTCAGTGTTCACTAAGTCACATAGTACTAACTGAGTTTGAGCTACTTGAAAGTGATCAGTATGGACCAAGATTCAACTTCAACTAAGTGCTAGAGTTTTTTGAGTATTGATAGTGTTTTCTATGCATCAGAACATCACCGAGCTTGTCTTCTGAACCTGATAACAATAGTTAGGCCAACTTTGTGAATTATGATGAAATTAGTATTATAACTAACACCAATAAGTAGTAATTTGGATTGATATATATGCAACTCATTGTATCATATCAAAGTATGTAATTAAGAAGGTATAAAAGTTGTATGAGTGCAAATTGAAGAAGGCTACAACCAATATAAGGGACAATAGAGATTTATCTATCACAACCAGGTCATCATTATAATTCAAGGGATCTCATTCAATAAATCAAAGTTACATATTAGAGATCAACCATTGATTCATCCTAACAGGTGCATCAACCAAAATCTTTAACTGGGTGGACTTAACAGTCTTTTGCTAAATCTCCTAACTAAGTACATACTTCATTATATGTTTGTAAATCCTTTAACAAGGTAGACCTCACAATCTTTATTGCTCCTAATAGGGAAGATCACTAGAAGTAGTCAATTATAAGCCTCAATAGGTTAACTTTATACTATGGTACTAAAGATTGTGGGTATCATCCCCACCCTAGTTTTACTTTCTAATTGGAAGGTTTTTTGGTCACCATATCTTGTGTCGAAGTTTTATGAATTTTTTATCGCTTTCATTCTTTTGTGCATACAATTAGATCAAAATAACATATGAAGAATTAATTGGTGAAGTAAGATAGAGTTTTATTGTTACTTGATTCACGCTTTCCCTCTCAATAACCTACCTTACATTTCCAACAATTGGTATTGAAGTGTTTGGTTCTAACAGAAGAAGTTTAATAACTTGAGATAAGATTAGATGGAATGTAGGCATATAGGCTAGATAAGGCTACTGAGAATGAAAAATTGGATTTGGAATTGGCCATTGGACAACTCATGAAAGAAAAAAAGAAAATATCTCAATCATTGAAAAGAAGAAAAGATCTTGCAACACAAATGTATGGTAATCTCTACATTGAAGAAAGAATTGAAGACTTATGTCCACAAAGAAATTTAGATGAAGTTGATGCAGTAATCAAAGACCTATTATAGAAGAATTCAACTTTTCAAGTAGAACTTAGAAAGCTGAAAAGAGAGAAAAAAATCCAATCAGTTAGATTGTGTGATGTCATGGAAGAAAAGCACAAAGTCAGAGAAGCGATATAAGAAAAGGACAATGAAATTCAAAAACTATCCCTTCAACAAGTAGACTTCATTGATCAAATCAATGATGCAAATCAAGAACTTATCAATCTAAGGATAGAGAATGAGAGACTACAAAATGATCTCAATATTGAAAAGCAAACTGATGAGAGAATGATGAAATCTCACAAAAGCATGAATCAACTAAATGAGAAAAATTAGTATAGACACAAAGGAAAAGATGGATTAGGATATATAGAAGAAGGTGAATCATCTCAGCAAGGAGCTCAATAGAAAAAAAAGTCCTCCTTGCAATCATTGTGTTAAGATAGGTCATACATCAAACAAATGTTGGAGAAATGGTAAAGAAAAATTCAATGGAAAGTGTTATAGTTACAACAAGCATGGATATAGAGCAAGTGAATGCATAGAGAAACCTATGTTTGAAGGAAAGCATCACAATTATAATAAATGAGGACACAAATATTTAGAGTGCAAGACTAAAAAGTGGAACCTAGTAGAGAAAATTGTGAAAGAAATATTTGGATGGGATTACAACACATGGTGTAGATGTCACTATGGTGTTGTGTTTGGGAACATTGGAGAAAACTATGTAAAACATCACATGAAGAAAAGAGATACTACAAAGAGGTGTTTTATTTGCATAGAACTTGGCCATCTTTCCTATAACTATATGGACATAGGAAGAATTCAAGATGAAAAGAAAGCCAAAGATGACAACATCATAAAATAAATGAGGCAACAATAGGTGTAAAAATCTCTAGAGAATACAAGTCAATATTGTTGAGATCCAAATCAATGAGTTTGGTGGTCCAACCATTTCAACTTAGTTCCCTATGGAGATCACTGGAACTATGATTCAGAAGAAGTGATATAATAGTAGTTTCATCTGGAAAATAGAAAGGTCTATATCAATATTCAAGATATAAAAGGATCATCGATTCATGATGGAAACTCAACACCTTATCAAGAAAGATCGGGTTGCATATCTTTTCAAGATGTAGACACCAAGTTGGTGACTCTACCAAGTACCAAGTTTAGACTGAATGGTGGTAATATTAATAAGTTCAAAGTTCTCTAAGTTGGTAATTCCTATCAAGTTAGGGGACCTTACCGAGTTGAAGGTGTCTTCCAAGCATCAAAGAACAAACCAAGTAGAGGATAGTTTCTCACTAATTAAGTATGTCTATGAACCATTAATGGTGATCATAAAGAGGAAATTTGTTGAAAAGAGAAAATTTATTGTATTTTTTCAATGTGAATTTTCAAATCATAGAATAAAGAATGAATTTAGGGCCTCCAAGTGATTTAGGAAAGTTGTTTTTGAAAATTCTCTCGTATTCAAAACCCTACCAAGCGATGGCATCTTTAAGTAGTAAGGTCAAGAAAGGTTTTGAAACATTAGTTAGTGGAGTGGATTGCAAGGCTTCCCCATTCAAGTTGAGTCCATCAATTGTAAAGAAACTAGACCCCACTAGAGCACAATCTCAATCTCTACTAAAGGTATTTCTTCTCCATGATATTCATTCATTCTATCACTGATCTATTCAAGAGCTTAGAACCCTAGAAATGAATGAAGCGTTCAATGAATTATGTGTGGATGACATTCTCAAACTAGAGTACAAAAGTTTGGAGACAAAGGGTTTAATTCATATTCTACATATACAAAAGGATTTTTAAGTGAAATGGATTAGATTTATCCTGAGCCATGTGCAAAATGGGTGGTTATGGTTAGATCATCTCATTTTGATAACCAAGAAGATGATACATAAGATTATTATATTTTCCATGTTGGATAAAGCTAAGAACACTAAAGCCCTAGGCTAGGCATAACTGACAAAGCAAACTTTTTCCAAGTGGGGTGGAAGAGGTATGAAGCTAAGTGGTGTAACTAACATGGAATTAAATTTTGGCATCCATGTAACTACCTACAAGATCTGCAGCTCAAGCCAGTTGAACAACATGTTGTGTAAAGCAGTTGATCTGGCATACAAGGTTGTGAAGAACAATCGATCTTTCGACCTTACCAAGTTGTTGCTAAATAAATTTAACAAGAACATGGAGAGCATTTGAATGTCAAAGAATAATCCATGTAATTTTGGTTCTCTATTGACATGTTTATTCTTTCATGTTCATAAGTTTTTCCCTTCTAAAGGATTTATAGTATGGAAGAAAGATACTCCATTGCTATACCAAATCAATGAATTAATAATAGAGATAGGAGAAAACTTTGATAGCATCATGGACAAATATTTTGAAACTTTTAAGGAGAAAATGCAGAGAAAATTTAGGATTCCCAAGAAGCTTGTAGAAGATTATGAGCAAGATATCTGTTTTATGGTTGACTATGAAAAAGTTTACATTTAGGTAGTTAGATCTAGAGTGGCATGGGTTAAGCCTCTATAATATAAGGTTAACATATATGAAACTAAAGATATCATTGAAGCTCTACTAAATGAGCCTGTGGATCCTAAGACTACTTATTTTGGAACATATGATGAGGCTAAGGCCATAAATGAGCTTGAGATCAATCTACCTCAAGTAGTGAACAAAGGAAGGAAGACGATAGAGAAAATAATCAAGAATACCAAGTCATCAAGTTCTCTTCTCATGATTATCAAGGGTAAAGGAGATGATGTAGAAGATGAAGATGAAGAGGATGAAGCAAAGGAAACTAAATTTGAGGAAGAAGAGCCTTCCAAGAAGAAAGGAAAGGTTATAATAATCAAACCTACTAAGTCCTACTCTATAATGTTTACAAGAATAGAGAAATCCAAGAAGTTGAAGTTGGGTGAACATAAAGCAAAACAAATTATCTTTAAGAGGTCTACACCTACCCTTCAAGAAAAAATAATGAAGATGGAAGAAGGAGCAAGCATGGCATGTTTTAAGTCTCTTAAGTATGAGACTAGAAATGAAGAAGAGAAAAAGAAGATTGAAGATATCCTTATGGAAAAATTGGGCAAGTGGAAATACTCACCTTATGAGCTTTCTTAGAAAATTTTTGATGAACTTTTAAAAGCAGTTAAACCTAGATGGGACAGTGCAAAGAAGACTACTAAGCACATTTGTGAACAAACCTTGAGATAGCTTATGCTAAGTCTTAGTGAGAAAGAGGTGAAGGAATCTTTGAAGAAGAATGAGAAGAAGTTCAATCTAAAATTGAATACATGTCTGATACTTCTTAAAGACATTGAATCTATAGTGCAGTCTACTACTAGCACATGGAAAAACATCTATGGGTTGCACAAACCCAATGACTTTGTTGTGCATGTTGATGAGAAAGAAGGTGAAGATGAGGATCTAGAAGAAGTAGAAATAAAGAATGATGAGATAGATGATGTCAATCTTGATGATGAGGAGGAAGAATAGGAAGTCACTAGAGGAAGCCTTCCAAAAATACATAGTATTGAAGAATATGGTGTAGAGAAGATTACATAATGGATTATGACTTCCTTTACTTATTCTCTGAGAAAATCCTTAGCACAATCAAGCTCAGAGAAGGCTTCCACTAAGTTGGTTGTGGTTACCATTGAATTACCTTGCACCCAACCAATCTATGGATCTATACTACTGATTGTTTCATTGAATAAACTACCCAACACTTCATCTACCAAGAAGCTAGCTACTCCAACATTAGGTTCTACCAAGCAAAAGCTAGGTAGATCAAATACTCCATCTATCACTACATTCATTGCTATTCCATATGTTTCTACTATTGTTTCAATATCAAGTGCATCCACATCTAGTGCAATAATAGTTTAGACTCAGCCTCTAATAAGCACTAAAGTTTTCAATAAAGGAAAATAAAGTATTTAATCAATAATTTCAAAAGAAAAGGGTAAAGAGGAAGAAATTGATCCAGATGAGGACATTGTTATTCCAAATTGGCATATCTCTATCCTCACTCCTAATCAAATGGATACCCTGGGAGAGCTTTTGAAGAAAAGGGCTAAGCAATAGAAGCTTAGAGAAGAGCAGAAGAAGAAAAAAAAATTCCTTTTGAGGATATAAAGAGCATATTTGTTGATGCTCTAAGTATTGAGGTTGATAGAAAATAACCTATTCTAGACCAATTAGCTAAACTTTTCCACAAGTATAATGAAGAATTGAATGGACAAGAAAAACTAATGTAGAGAGCTGAAATGAAATTTGAAAATAAAGTGTTGGAGCAAATAGCACAGAAGATTTCTATAGATCAAGTAGAACTATCTAACATTATTGCTATACTAGAAACATTTATCAGTGATGTTGTTTCTTTATTTTTCAAATTGAATGAGACATCTATCTTCACAAAGGAGATCAAGGATAAATTGTCAAAGATAGATGAGGATATGAAGGAAAGTGCACACTAGTTGTCACTTGATCTAAGTTAAAGTTCTACACACTTTACAAGGATCATATAGGTAACAAATATCTAGGCAAAATTATTGATGGAAGAAGCCAAAATTAGGGCCACACTTGTAGAAATTTAGGGCATGATTCTTCCAAACATGGATGCACTAAAAAAGAACATTGAACATACAAACAATCTCATCCATGATATCAACTTCTCTAGATCCAACCACATGATGGAATTGTCAGCAAAAGTATAGATAGCCTTACATGCAAGTAAGATATTACAAGAAAATTGGGACAAGACTATGGTACTAATCTTGAAGGTACATTCTAATTTCTTGCCACATTTTGGTATTAACTTGTAAATATTATAGACCTTTAACATTTATGTCAAAAAGGGGGAGAAGTAAATATGCAAAGGGGAAGAAGATAAAAAGATTATCTTTATAGAATATTATTTTTAAAGGGGGAGAAGAATATTGTACTCCAGATATATGTATATACGAAAAATACATGTATGGGGGAGTAGTATAGTAATTTGCAGATACATATATAGATAAGAAAAAAATAACTTTACAAAAGTAATTTTGAAAAATTAGAAAATTGAAACATAGAGTATTTTACCAAGCTACAGAAGTAGGAAGTCAAAACCAAGTTGAAGACATAGAATGATGATAATTTTGACTTATTTAGATTTTTGGTATGATAATTGTTTTTCACTAATGCCAAAGGGGGAGAATTTTGACATTAAGGTCAATTTGTCTATTAGTTACACAACACTTAATCAATTGGTTACATTTCTACCAAGCTCTACAATTTCTACTAAGCTTATCACTCATTCAATAGTGTTAACCAAGTGTCTTAGTTTCTACTAAGCTAAATAGATAGTTTGTAGTTAATGTCAAGCTTCACAATATCTACCAAGCATGACATACAGTTTTTAGTATAGCCCAAGTGTAGCAATGTCTACCAATTTATCTAGTAGATGTGATGAATGCTCTAGTGTTAACCAATCTATATAGTATCTACTGAGCCAATAGTGTTATCAAAGTGAATCTAGTGTTGACCAAGTCATGTAGTGTCAACTCACTAATTTAGTAGCTACTGAGATTCTAAGTGTTCACTGAGGCATATAGTGCTAACCAAGTTCAAGCTACTCAAAAGTGATCAGCATGGACCAACATTAAACATCAACTGAGTACCAAAATTTTTTGAGTGTTGATAGAATTTTTTTTGTATCAAAATAGTACTGAGCTTGACTTTTGAACTTGAGGGCTGACTTTTTGAATTATGATGTTGTAGCCAACTCCAGTAAGTAGTAATTTGGATTGATATATATGTAACTCATTGTATCATATGCAATTGTGTAATTAAGAAGGTATAAAAGGTGTATGAGTGTGAATTGTAGAAGGCTACAAGTAGTATAAGGCACATTGAAGATTTATCTATCACAACCAATTGATCCTTGCAATTCAAGGAATCTCATTCAGCAAATCAAAGTTACAAATTAGCGATCAGCCACTGATTCATCCTAATAGGTGCATCAGTCAAATCCTTTAACTGGGGGGACTTAATAATTTTTTGCTAAATCTCCTAACTAAGTACATACTTCATTTTATGTTTTTAAATCCTTTAAAAAGGTAGACCTCATAGTCCTTATTGCTCCTAACAAGGAAAATCACCAAAAGCGGTCAATTATAAGCCTTGACAAGTTAATTGTATACTACAATACTAAAGCTTGTGGTTATCATCCCCACCCTAGTTTTACTTTCTAATTCGAAGGTTTTTGGGAAACCATATCTTGTGTCAAAGTGTTATGAATATTTTATTGCTTTCATTCTTTCATACATGCAATTAGATCATAATAATATATGAAGGATTAATTAGTGAAGTAAGATAAACTTTTATTGGTTCCTCATTCACCCCTCCCTTATCAATAACCTAGCATAAATTTTATTTCCAACACCTATGACCCATTTTGACCCATTCTATGATAACATATGTCTCTAGTGTTCCTAGGACCCATATGGACATATTATATTTATTCTAAGTGGTCAAAAGGGGTCATAGCATATGAAACACCCTATAAGGTAAAATATTTCATGACCTGCAAACAAATAATAGAAAAGGGGGAAGGGAGAAAAAATATTTCATACTCATTGTTAGATGCAATCCTCTTAGGTTTCTCATCATCCTTGAAGAACTTCTTTTTGAAGTAGTTGTAATTCTCTGAGCTTTGTGGATAGCATACAACTACATCTAGTCCTTGCCTTTTCCTCTTTAGCATTATTGCATATTACCATTAAGAAATATTATTTAAAACTCCTCTAGGCAATCCTTCCCCATCACATGCCTTCCTTCTAAGTATCCTAAACCCTAGTTAGCCAAATTGTCCACAACTCCATTTCCTTCCCTAAGTGTGCGACTTATTTTAAAATTCTTGAATGTAGTTAGTCTTCTCATATAGTCCTCTATAGGACTAAGTATTTTCCAAGGGATTCTAGCCTTATTAAGGAGGATATTAGAAATGAGTATCGAATCAACTTCCACAATGTTTTTTTCCACTCCAAGATATTGAAGGATTTTAATTTCCTACTACATTTCCATATCATCTACAAAATTATTAGATTTCACTCCTATATTTTTAGGGAATCCCTAAATTATTTCCCCCTTTATTGTTTCTCACTAAAAATACTATGCTTGAGATCCCAGATTTCCTTTAGAGAATCCTTCCACATTCCATTTCAGTCATTCTAGGTCTGGTGGATGTCATTTAGTTTCCTTTTGTTTCCATATGCTAGTCCATTTTAGATTAGTGAGACTTTGATCTATATTCTCGTTCTTCTTTATTCTTGTTTTAGTAAGATTAGGGAAAGAAAAGCACTTGGGATCAATATTAACATTAAAATTATCACTGATAGACCTTTTTAAAAATTGAAATAAAGATAAAGAAAGTTTTCTTTCTTTTCTAAAAGTCCTATTATTTATTTATTTCCACAAAGTGGGAAGAATCAAAAGCCAAAGGTTGAACAGAACATGGTGAGCCAAAGGAGAATTTATAGATATGGATAATTTGATGTACATATTTCAACATAACCCAATGGGTAGAGAGTGTAGGAAAATCCCCCATTATTTACAAGTCAAGGAACAATGCAAAAAAATGTGATCAATTGACTCAGCCTCATTTTCACATAACACACAGCTATTAGGGAGCATAAATCTACTCTTAGACAAATTGTCCAAAGTTAAAATTATAGTATGAGCCACCATCCATCATATTTTCTTTTGATCTTAGGATTAATTTTTGGATTCAAGACCGAATTCTATTTATCTACAATGGAATCAACCACAATGATTGGGTAACCATTCTCAATGACAATCAAATTAGGATTAGTGGTAACAAAGGAAATAAAAAATTTAATATTGGGAGAACCAATGTGTAAAGTATCATTGGGGACAACCTCCACCTCTTATTTCTATCCCTAATCTAACTAATGAATATGCAATTAACCTCAAATACCAAAACATCACATTTTAAATAGATAAGAAATGATCCTTAGTAAAAAATTAGTGTTGAAACTAATCCTACTAGTATGAATGCCATAGAAAAAATGGTACTTAATCAAGGATTTGTAATGTTACATGTAAGACTTATCTTATGGACCAAGAGAAGTATAATACAAAAAAATACAGGAATGATAAGATTGAATATGTGCATAATAAAGCACCATTTTATGAACTATTCAAAATAAAATAAGTAGCTCATGATATCTCCTAGATAGATAATATAAACATGGAAGGTTCATAGATCCTTCAAAAATTAAAGAAAATCAACATAGAGATGCCCTGGCTCCAAGATATCAAGAATATTCTAGAGATAAATTAATTAAATAAGTAACATTATATGAAAATTCAATGAGAAAAAATTAAAATTCCTTCTATAATTCAAATAGTGACTAAACTCGATAATTTCTTATCAAGGGTCTTGCATTCTCAGAAGTATAATTCTCCTAAGAGTCCTACGATTACCTTAAGTATAGGAGTAAAAATAACCATGTTTTGGTATGCTTGGGAAAAACCATAAATACTATCACTTTTAATGTGTTGGCTCTTAAATTAATAGCTTTTGAATAACCTAATGATAGGAACAAATACATCTAGGGGTAGCTAACTTCCATGTTCAACATATCTACTCATACACCTGGTCCAACTATAAGACAAACTCCTTCTTATACTTTAGGCTCTACAAGACCTAGGCGGTTGGACCTCAGATTTAATTATATGGAACTAGAAGCTAAAACATATGCCTGAATCTATACAAAGTAGATAAAACCCTTATTTCTCCTATACTTATGTAATGAAAAAGGCATGCAATAGAAAATTTCAAAAACAATGAAATCCACAAGCTAAGTGAGAGCATCCTTTCAACTCCTAAAGAAAAAGGGAAAAGGATATTTGACATGTTTTTTCTAACATGTTTTCTTGCAGGTTGTTCTGAGAGGTCAACTTTGACAGTCAATATATTTTGACTAAGAATTTTTCATGAGACAAGATTTGAAAGGGTAGAAGTATGTGGAACAAATAATTAGTGTGATATTTTTTGGAGCCCAATCAGGTGTTCTAGTTAGTTTTTAAGGCCATTCAAAAGAACTCCTGGCACCAAGTTGACAGTTTGCAAAAAATGATAAAATGAGTTTTTAATGGCAGAGCAGTGCTCAAATGTGAATCAAGTTATTGTCAAATGATCACTAGGCCAACTTGATTGTTTAGTTGTTTGGAAGTGAAATTATTTTTAGCCAGACCCACTTTGGGGTTCAACCAATTACATCAGACCAAGGAAAAGGAAACAAATGCATATGAAGGAATTAGAGTCAAGGATCTGTAGAAACTTAACCAGAAAAATATCCCTACTTGGAATATGAAGAAATTGATGAGAACTTTTAGAGACCATGGAGAGCTTTCTCTCTTAGATGAAGCCTTTACGAAAGCTCAAAATGAAGATAAACCTATATTTTTATCAATTGGATACAACACCTACCACTGGTGTCATGTCATGGAGGTGGAGTCATTTGAAAATGAAGAGGTGGTAGGGTTATTGAATGACTAGTTTGTGAACATCAAGGTTGATAGAGAGGAGCAGCCAGACATGGATAACATGTATATGACATATGTAAAAATGGTTTATGGAGGTTGTGGGTGGCCTCTAAGTGCATTTATCACCCCTGATTTGAAGCCAATGATGGGTGAAACATATTTTCCTCCTGATGATAAATATGGCAGACTGGGTTTCAAGATAGTCTTGAGGCAAGTTAAAGAAGCTTGGGATTTTAAATAAAAAAGGAGGTTTTCTTCATGATAGTGGGGACAGTGCTATTTGAGAACTTGCATAAGCATTATCTACTTCAACAGTTTCACAAGAATTGAAGGAGGGGTTATCTCAACAAGTTGCTCAACTTTGTACTAACTAGCTTGGAAGAAGTGATGACTCAAAATATGGAGGGTTTGGATTTGCACCTAAATTTCCTAGACCAGTAGAAATAGAATTGATGGTATAGCAATATAAAAGATTGAATCAAGATGGAAAAGAGGCACAAGCCAAAAAAGCCTTGGAGATGGCTTTGTTCACTATATGTTGCATGGCCAGAGGAGGGGTTTATGATCACATTTTTGGGAAGCAAAAAAGGTCAAAATGCTCTGTTTACCTCACATATTAAATATTCCCAATCTTAATCATATTTAATCAAATGAAATCTATCATTCCCAATATGGAAATTTTTTAAGCCATATGTTGATTGAACCATCCACAACATGAAGCTGACAACGACAAGCATAAACAAAGATGTCAAGTAGGAGCGACTCACATTGAGAGGAGCTACCCATGTTGAGGATAGAAACAATCCAGATTCAAAAAGGATATGTAGTGGCATTAAGTAGGAAGATCACGCTATTTGCATAGAGCACCCTATGCTAAAGAAAAGCCTGCAAGTGAAAAGAAAGGAAGCCCACGATTTTTAAATGAGGAAGCTTGAAAATTTTTAAAGAGAAGGCAACGAGCATTGCTCCTAACAAAAAATAATATTTTGAAGAAAAGATGAAGGGAGCATCCACGTGTTGCAGCATGGAAAACTCCCTATTCCCATTATAATAAGTTCTCATATATGTGTTTTTTGCAGCTGGATTGGGGATGAGAAAGTTAAAATCACTTTCTAAAGAATCCAAAGTGGCAACATTGGAAGGAGACAAGAGAGCTCCATGCTCAGAGGAGGAAGGCCAAATGGGCAATGACAGTACGTTTAAGAGTGAGTTTTCTTGCAAAAGAGGGATTCCTGACTCAAGTTTATTATTGCATTTCTATCAATTGAATCAACAACTTTCTGAAACAGGTAAAGGAAGAAGTGGGACCATCCAATCTACAAAATTGGCCACACCATGACCAAATATTGGAGCAAAGTAGAACACATTTCCAAGCGTATGCATACTTGTTATGATATGCACAGACTTAACATAATGGTTATATGTTTGAAGATTGGAAGGGGAAAGGAAGGTAATCTTTAGTGCAAAGAGGAGATTTCAAAGGTTGCATAGTTATAGTAAGGAAATTTGCTAATACAAAGAAGAGGAGGCATCTTCCATTTGAGGTAAAATTTAAAAGGGGTAGCATCACGCAATACATAAAGGTAAAGTGGTATTTTCATAGGGGAGACACCATAAAAAGGGGAAAACCATGCTATAAAAAGGAGCCTCCCCACATGGAAACATAAATAAGAGATGCCAAAGAAGGCAAAGCATGTGGCATCAAGAGGAAATGTCGAGGAAGATGTGAAGACTTGGCAACATGAATGAAGGAGGCCACAGGTAACACAAATCAGTAGAGGCATTTTTAAAACCCTTTTATCCCACACTGGTGATACGGGAAGCTTTTTAAATCTTTAAATGCAATACCACTCATAGGATAAGTTGTCTTTGAGACAATAAATTTTGAAAAGCCAATGCCTATACGGTGCGTCTGGCCCATGCTCAATTGGAGGTGACCTACATATAAATTTTAAATGTGCGTGGACAGAGTTGCTGACATGGAATCAAATGAAGGAGATCGTGACACATGGCAGATCATGTGGATGTCACTATGTCGCCAAGCGGAGTTGCTCATAGGTTAAGAAAAGTGACATAGCGACCATTGAGGTGGTGAAAACACATGGCACTAGGTAACAGTGAGGTAGCGATGATGTGGTGATGATGTGGCAATAGTAGCAGAGTAGTATGTTGAAAAATGTGACTGAAATCTAGTGATTGCCATGTCGCCATTGGGAAATAGAAGAATTTTTGCCAAGGGACATGGCCGCTTGCTAGAAAATTCAAGAATCTGGCAAAGTTTGTGACACAGAGATGTGGCTCCTACCCAAGATTAGAGCCAATTTGAATGTGACAAGTGGCATCGTTGTGCAGATCAGAGCCAGTAAGATGATGACAAGTGGCATTATTTGATTGGGTGAGGGGATATAAGGATATTTTTCAAAATAAAATAATAGCCCATGTTCAGTTTCAAATTTGAAAAATTTAATTTCAAATGTTGAATGTTTTATAGTTTAAACTATAGAATATTTTAAATTTTAAAATTTTATTCTTTTATTTGCAAACCTGCAAATGGGTGTCTGATTTTCAAATCAGCATAACTAGGATTATTTTTATCCTAAATAGGCACTCCAATATACCACTGGAACCAAAACAATCTGAATTTTCTATTTCTAAGGTCAATTTTTGCATAGTTCTTCATTGGTTTATGCTATAAGCCATTTTGTGATTTCCAGGGCATTCTTAGCAGAATGGGTAAAATTCATCAAGGAACATCAAGTTTGGTCATGAGGCCGATGTAAAGGCTTGTTGAAGTCCGAATGTGGAGAAAATCAACTTTAATCAGTTTTCTTGCATTCTAGAGGCCATTTTAACTTATTTTCACTTTCTACCTTGAGTTCATTTTAACATCAAAAATCAGTTATGTTCTCTCATCATCAAGTTTTGAGATATTTTATGCCTCTAAGAGCCAAAATGAAAAAGATTTTGATTCACCCATTGAAGAGAGAGATTAGAGAGAGTCTTTTCATGGAAAAGAGAGGGAATTTCAAGTGGACACATGTTAGTGGCATAACAGATCTGAGAATTCACTTCTTGCTATATCTTTCTTTCTTTCATTCATGGTAAGGGTTAGAATATTGGAAAGTTTCTCTACAATGAAGACATTTAGCAGAATTGGCCCTGAAATTGATAATGTCTGAATGGAAGATTTGGGATGTGTTGGTTCTAGAGCATGAAGCTTTTTCTTTGGCTATGACACCCCCTTCCCATCCCATCAATTTCTCATTCCCACCATTTTCTCTCTTGTATGACAGCATATGTTATTGTATAGTCTAGTTTGTTAGGTTCTTTATGAGTTAATTTCATGCATTTTTATGTTTTATTTCAAGGAAATCAATGCAAAGTACAACAAATGTTAAGTTTCAATTTAAATCTTGTCTCCTTTCTCAGTGAGTGGTGATGTTTTATGATCTTTGAACAAAGAGCCTAGATCATAATTATAGTCCCTTAAGGTTGTATGTTGCTTCATTGTTGCTTGTAATTCAAGGAATTATGTAAATGCATCAGGGAAATCAATAAGGTTGCAAGTTTATTGAGGAGGCTATAAGGTAAGAATGAGATTTAGATCAAACATTGATATCCAATTTACAAGGTAAATGGATAGATCTGGAGTCTTGGCATAAGATATGTGTTCTAGATATCCAAAATGCATGAGGGAGATTCGTGAATTACCCAATGGATGGGGCACTGATCTATTACAGGATCATAAGTTTGTTGTCCATACTTGGTTTTCATCCACTTTCCCCACCCACATAAAATCAAATCAAACTCAAATCATCTTTACATTTTATGTTGAAGATCTAGAACAGTCTAACCCTCACTCAATTTGTGCATTTCATAGAGTTGTAATTTGCTACTACACTTCTTTGTTACTACATAGGTCATTAGGAGAAATAAGGGTTTTTGTCTACATTATTAGATCTAGGGATATGTTTTGCATTGGTACCAAATTAATTGGATTTGAGGTTCACCCGCCTAGGTTTTGTAGAGCCTAAAGTGAAGAAGGGTATAGCCTTATAGTTGGCCCAGTGTCTGAAATAGTATGTTGAGGATGGGAGTTAGCTGCCCCTAAATGTACCATATTCTCATCAGGGTAATTTAAAACCTATAACATTTTAAAACACCAAAAAAATGGTGACTCTGCTGGGGAATCTGTGAAGTGATTCATTGTTAAATGGACACGAATCTCTGGTGTAAGTTGAACATTTCATTCCTATTTTCAGTTGGGTTTTGCCCATCCAAGTCACCAACAAATTGGTGACTCTACTAGGGAATGTATTGAATCTGTGTGATGGACAAACCTTGAGAATTTAAAGAAGATTGAATAAATCAAAATAATTTTGTTATAACAATGAGGTTGTGAGGTGTTGTTCATATCCTTGTTGAAATTTCATGTTCCCCAGTAAGATTTATTCTCTTACAATAGTAGTTCTTGAATTGGATGTAAATTATGCTAAGAAATGAGTATACCTTCAATCAATTCAATTTTGTGAGTTGTTGTTGTAAAAATCAGAGTTGAGAATCTAAAAGTGAAGTGTATCTTCTTTCCAAGGTGTTATTGATCTGCAAGTTTTTCCCATATTGAAAGTTTGGTAGAATGTATAAGTGTTAATTGTTTCTGATCTTTTCTTTTCTCACTAAGTGTGAGTGGCAATTCTGAAGTTAATCTCTGTACCAGTGCATGATTTATTTTGAATATTATTTTGAATATTAGAGGCTTTTAGTATTTTTGGGCAGATCTAGTGTTTTTGGAAAGAGGAAGTATAGTTTCTTGATTAATGATTTATGTGGTTGCTTGTATCTGCTGAAGTAGTTGATTCCAAAAGGGGAGTCATTGTTGTGATTTCATTTTCCTCTTCAAGGAGGTGGCAGTTCTACAAGGATTTTATCAATAATGTGAAGGATTTCATATTTGCACCTATGCCAATCAATAGATCAAAGGTTTCAAACAGCAACACATAAAGGTATTTTAAATTTTCATGTATTTTTTTTTCATGAAAGTTAAATGAACAAAATGGTTGCCTCCATCTAGTGGTTTCAGCACTAAGAAAATGGAAGTAGGAGTTTTAAAATTTCAAGAGATGGATCCTGAGTCTAGGCTTGAGAATGATGTACCAACCCTTGAGAGTATTCATGCAAATATTGCTTGGCTAAAAAGGGAAATTCATAATAAGACCATCATTGGCGTAAGAAATACAATTGGTAATATTAAGGGTCTTAATGGATTCCAAACATACATGAAGTTCAAATCAGTAGTTATGAATCTTGATAAGTCCTTCAAACCTGAGAAGTCTTCATGGCCAATGGTACTCTTAGAAGTTTTTATGCCACATTAAATTGATTGGTCAACTAATTCAAGGTCAGAAAAGATTATTGAATTTCAAGATTTTATCATAGAAATTGAAAGTTCTTTGAATGATAATGAGTCTAATGTTAACGAATGTAATGAATCTATTGAAGATGATGTTAAAAATGAAGAGTCTCAATTTTATAAATAAGAGGATAGTAATCGACGATTTGATGACATGCATAATGTGGATTCATTTTTTTGTGATGATGAGTATAAAGAAGAGGAAAAGTGTGATAGCAGTAATAGTCTTTCTTCTAGTGATGAATGTGAATGTGTTACGATACCGGTTGTTGAGGTATTGTCTAAAGAAGAAGATGTATGTAATGATAAAAGTTCTATTTTTTTAGAATGTGTTACTAACAAGTTTACTATTATAACTATGTCAAGCTATCTGGATAATAATCATAGCCAAGGAAAAGAGACTAGTAATGAAGTCTTGTTAAGTGTTGATGAGATTTTCAATTTTTTGGCTCATGATTTTGAAAGGTATGCTAATCTATCTAAGGATGCTTGTGCTTTGCCATGTTTTTCAATTTCATATTGTGAAGTCATTTCCCCTAAATTTGATGCTGAAGAGAATATAGTTTTAGAATATGCTATGTTGAGTTTGGGAGGTGTAAGTGATGGTAATTTGTATATCAATGCACATGACGACTTCTATGTTGAGAATTAAAATATAGGGATAGGGTCTGTTGCTAGTTCATTCTCTTCTTGTTTTCATGAGGTTGAGATCCATGTTGATGATTCATATGACAAGGAAACTAATAATAATGAAATGGTCTACTCTAATGAGTTATGGGAAGAAAACATTGATAGAGATCATCATATTATGAGAAGGCAATTACATGATGATTCTTGCAACTTGTTATCTAATAATTTGTTGGAATGTAAAGAAAATGCAGTGTATGTTCAGTCTAACTTATGGAGTGATGATGTTGCAAATGAGGAGAAATTAGATTTTACATTTTCTTCATATCTAGATGCACAAGGTGAGTTACCATCTAATTCATGTAACTTTTTGAATGAAGTAGAATACCGAGCTTTCGTGTTTCTGGGTGAAGGTGTCCATGAGTAAGTTAGTGATCATCAGTTTCAATCAAATATCAATAGTTATGATCACATTGATTCATATCTTTATAGTGAGAAAGATGAAGAAATTAATGTTGATTTGTACATGGACTATGAAGATGATGATAATAGTTTTATTTTGCCTAACAAAGTGATTGAAATTGTTGATGTGTTGGGTGAAACAAAAGAGAATAAGAATTTTAGTTTGCCTCAAGAAAATGTCAATGAGAATTAGGTGTATGATAGAGGTAAGGAGTTTTGAAATCTTTTCGGTGGCTTGGGGCCATTACTTGTACATAGTAGGAATAGTTGTTTCCTACTTTCAATAAAGTTGTTCAAGAGAGAAGGTTTTGATGTTTCAGGAGTGGTCTGCTTCTACCAGAGATCTAAATCCTTGCCATGCCTACAAGGTACATGCATCCCTAGATAGAGCCACTGTTGGGACTGAAAATTGCATGGTCAATTTTTACTCACATATTGAAAATTTTGAGAAATTAAGCCCTATAAGAACTTTTAAATGTGCATGTACCTGACTATACCTATGAGCCCCAAGATGTCTTTAATATTTCTAGCACCCTACATTAAGTATGCCTATATGTTTCATGAAGTTAAATTGTCATTCCAAGTCATTTCGTGAAGTCTTGTTTTGAGCATTTGCCAATTTTGCATTTTCATGTGTCAAATAGCGACAAGAGGCTATGTTTGCTTTTGAATATCTCACACCCAATAACATTTCATGACTCACCACTTTGGGAGTATTTAGTGTCCATACGAGAGAGCCTATGTTTCAGATTTTGAGTTTTTTTCAATTCATTTGACTAGGTTTTGAATCCCTCAAAGTTGGTCATTTACTGATGTCATGTTTCTGCAATTAGTTCTAAATTCTAGGAAGCCCTGTTTGACGAGTTATAAATTTTGGCTAGTTGACTGAAATGGTGAAATTCCTATTGCATTGCATTTTTGAGGTCAAATACTTATTGTGTTTCAATTTTGAGCTTACAAAAAATCTATTTGATCAGTTATCAAACATGATTCCAAATGCAATTTCTAGCTTTTTACTAGTGTCAGCATTTCTAGATTTGTCAGAACCCCTGTTCCTGATGTTATATCTTGAAATTTTTGATAGGTGAGATCAAATGGATTGTACCACTTTATTTTACTCTAAATATACTTCAAGTGTGCCAATTTTTAGGTCATGACGAATCCATCTGCACACTTTCCCAAGTCAATTCTGTTTGCAAAAAATATTTTTTGACATTGTTTCCAATCTACAAATCTAAGTAGCCTACTTTGACCACTTTCCAAATTCATCCAATTATTTGTCATGAGCCCAAATTCTAGATTTATACTCTCCTTGTGACAGTGAACCAACACCCCATTTTTCATCTTGCCTAGTTTTTGAAGCCAAATCCGAATGTAATTTATGGTTTTCTGACATGTTTTCTTGCAGTTAGATTTGAGAGGTCAACTTTGACAGTCAATATCTTTTGATTGAGAATTTTTCCTAAGACAAGATTCAACAGGGTAAAAGTATGCAGAGAAAAGAATCAGTGTGCCAATTTTTGGAGCCCAATCAGGTGTTCTGGTCAATTTTTAAGGCCAGTCAAAAGACCTCTTGGCACCAAGTTGACAATTTGCAGAAAATGATAAAATGAGTTTTTAATGGTAGAGAAGTGCTCGAATGTGAATCCAATTATTGTCGGATGATTAGTAGGCCAACTTAACTGTTAATTTGTTTGGAAACCAAAAAAAAATTAGCCGGACCCACTTTGGGGTCCGACCAATTACATCAGACTAAGGAAAAGGAAACAAATGCATATGAAGGAATTAGAGTCAAGGATCTACAAAAGCTTAACCAAAAGACTATCCTTGCTTATAATATGAAGAAATTGATGAGAACTTTTAGAGACCATGGAGAGATTTCTCTCTTAGATGAAGCCTTTACAAAAGCTCAAAATGAAGATAAACATATATTTCTATCAATTAGATACAACACCAGCCACGGGTGTCATGCAATGGAGGTGGAATCATTTGAAAATGAAGAGGTGGTAGGGCTATTAAACGACTGGCTTGTGAGCATCAAGGTTGATAGAGAGGAGTGACCAAATGTAGATAAAGTGTATATGACGTATGTACTAATGGTTTATGGAGGTGGTGGGTGACCTCTTAGTGCATTTATCACCCCTGATTTGAAGCCAATGATGGATGGAACATATTTTCCTCCTGATGATAAATATGGCAGGATGGGTTTCAAGACAATCTTGTGGCAAGTTAAACAAGCTTGGGATTTTAAATAAAAAGGAGGTTTGCTTCATGATAGTGGGGATAGTGCTATTTGACAACTTGCATAAGCATTATCTACTTCAGTAGTTTCACAAGAATTGAAGGAGGGGTTATCTCAACAAGTTGCTCAACTTTGTGCCAACCAGCTTGGAAGAAGTGATGACTCAAAATATGGAGGGTTTGGATCTACACCTAAATTTCCTAGGCCAGTAGAAATAGAATTGATGGTACATCGATATAAAAGATTAAATCAAGATGGAAAAGAGGCACAAGCCAACAAAGCCTTGGAGATGGCTTTGTTCACTAAATGTTGCGTGGCCACTGGAGGAATTTGTGATCACATTTTCAAGAAGCAAAAAAGGTCAGAATGCTCTATTTACCTCACATATTAAATATTCCCAATCTTAATCAATATTTAATCAAATGAAATCTATCATTACCAATATGGAAATTTTTTAAGCCATATGTTGATTGACCTATCCACAACATGAAGCCACTAGTAACAAGCATAAACAGAGATGTCAGGCAGGAGCTACCCATGTTGACAAGAGCTACCCACGTTGAGGATAGAAACAATCCACATTCAAAGAGGATGTGTAGCAGCATTAAGCAGGAAGATCACGCTATTTGCATAGAGCACCCTGGGCTAAACAAAAGGCTGCTAGAGAAAAGAAAGGGAGTTCGCAGTTTTTAAATGAGGAAGCTTTAAAAGTTTTAAAGAGAAGGTGGTGGGAATTTCTCCTAATGCCAAATAAGATTTTGAAGAAAATATGAAGGGAACATCCACGTGTTGCAGCATGGAAAACTCCCTATTCCCATTATAATAAGTTGTCATATATGTGTTTTTCATAGCTGGTTTGGGGATGAGAAATTTAAAATCGCTTTCTAAAGAATCTAAAGTGGAAACATTGGAAGGAGACAAGAGAGTTCCATGCTCAAAGGAGGAAGGCTAGATGGGCAACAACAATATGTTTAAGAGCGAGTTTTCCTGCAAAAGAGAGATGCCTGACTAGATTTTATTATTATGTTGCTATCGATTTAATCAAAAACTTTCTAAAATAGGTAAAGGAAGAAGTGGGACTGTTCGATCTACAAAACTGGCCACACCATGACCAAACAATGGAGCAAAGTAGAACACATTTCCAAGCATATGCATATTTGTTATGATATACATAGACTTAAGATAATGGTTATATGTTTGAAGATTGGAAGGGGAAAGGAAGGTAATCTTTAGTGCAAAGAGGATATTTCAAAGATTGCATAGTTACAGTAACCAGATTCGCTAATACAAAGTAGAGGAGTCGTCTTCCATTTGAGTTGCAATTTAAAAGGGGGAGCATCACGCAATACATAAACGCAAAGCAACATTTTCACAAGGAAGATGCCATAAAAAGGGGAAAACCATGCTATAAAAATGAGCCTCCTCGCATTAAATGTAAATAAGAGATGCCAAAGAAGGTAGAGCATGTGACATCAAGAGGAAATATTGAGGAAGATGTGAAGACTTGGTAGCATGAACAGAGGAGGCCGCGGGTAATATGAATTAGGAGAGGCATTTTTTAAACCCTTTTATCCCGCATTGGTGATAGGGGAAGCTTTTTAAATCTTTATATGCAATAGCACTTATAGGATAAAATGTCTTTGAGAAAATGGCTTTTGAAAAGCCAACGCCTGTGTGGTGGGTCCAGCCTGTGCTCAACTGGAGGTGATCTACACATAAATTTTGAATGTGTGTAGATAGAGATGTTGACATGAAATCAAATGAAGGAGATCACGACATGTGGTAGATCATGGATGTCGCTATGTCGGCAAGAAAAGTTGCTCTCTAATTAAGCAAAGTGACATAGCACCCACTGAGGTGGTGACAACATGTGGCATCAGGTAATAATGAGGTGGTGATGATGTGGTGATAGCAGGAGAGCAGTATGCCAAAAAAATGACAGAAACCTTGTGGTCGCCATGTCATTGTTGGAAAATGGAAGAATTTTGGCAAGTGACATGGCAACTTGCCAAAAAATTCAAGAATTCGACAAAGTTTGTGAGATAGAGATGTTGGTCCTGCCTAAGATCAAAGCCAATCCGAATGTGACAAGTGGTGTTGTCGTGCAGATCAGAGCTAGTAAGATGATGACAAGTGATGTTATTCGATTAGGTGAGGGGATATAAGGATTTTTTTCAAAATAAAATAATAATCCATGTTCAGTCTCAAATTTGAAAAATTTGATTTCAAATCTTGAATGTTTCATTGTTTAAACTATAGAAAATTTTAAAATTTTAAATTTTATTCTTTCATTTGCAAACCTGCAAATGTGAGCCTGATTTTCAAATGGGCATAACTAGGGCTATTTTTATCCTAAATAGGTGCTCCAATATACCACTGAAACTAGAATGATCTGAATTTTCCATTTTGGAGGTTATTTTTTGCACAAGTCTTCTCTAGTTTGTATTATAAGCCAAATTGTGATTTACAGGGCATTCTTAGTAGAATGGGTAAAATTCGCCAAGGAACATCAAATTTGGTCATGAGGCTGATGTAAAGGCTTATTGAAGTCTAAATGTGGAGAAAATTGACTTTAATCAATTTTCTTGCATTCGAGAGGCCATTTTAACTGATTTTCACTTTTTACCTTGAGTTCATTTTAACATCAAAAATTAGTTATGTTCTTTCATCATCATGTTCTGAGATATTTTATTCCTCTAAGAGCTAAAATGAAGAAAAATTTGATTCACCCATTGAAGAGAGAGATTAGAGAGTGTCTTTTCATGGCAAAGAGAGGGAATTTCAAGTTGACACATGTTAGTTACATAACAGATCTAGGAATTCACTTCTTGCTATATCTTTCTTTCTTTCATTCATGGTAAGGGTTGGAATATTGGAAAGTTTCTTTGGAATGAAGACATTTAGCAGAATTGGCTCTAAAATTGATGAAGTCTGAATGGAAGGTCTAGGATGTGCTAATTCTAGACCATGAAGCTTTTGCTTTGGCTGTGACACCCCCTTCCAATCCAATCAATTTCTCATTCTTTCCATTTCTCTCTTGTATGACAGCATATGTTATTGTCTAGTCTAGTTTATTAGGTTCTTTATGAGTCAATTTCATGCATTTTTATGCATTATTTCAAGGAAATCAATACAAAGCACAATACATGTTAAGTTGCAATTTAAATCTTGTCTCCTTTCTCAGTGAGTGGTGATGTTTTATGATCTTTGAACAAAGAGCCTAGATCATAATTGCAGTCCCTTAAGGTTGTATGTTGCTTCATTTTTGCTTGTAATTTAAGGAATTATGTAAATGCTTTAGGGAAATCAATAGGGTTGTAGGTTTATTGAGGAGGATATCAAGTAAGAATGAGATTTAAATCAAACATCGATATCCAATTTACAAGGTGAATGGATAGATCTAGAGTCTTGGCATAAGATATGTGTTCTAGATATGCAAAATGCATGAGGGAGATTCATGAATTACCCAATGGATGAGGCACTGATCTATTATAGGGTCATAAGTTTGTTGTTCATACCTAGTTTTCATCCACTTTCCCCACCCACATAAAATCAAATCAAACTCAAATCAACTTTACATTTTATGTTGAAGAGCTAGAATAGTCTAACCCTCACTCAACTTGTGCATTTCATAGAGTTGTAATTTGTGACTGCACTTATTTGTTATTGCATAGGTCATTAGGAGAAATAAGGGTTTTTATCTGCATTGTTAGATCTAGGGATATGTTTTGCACTGGTACCATATTAATTGGATCTGAGGTTCACCCGCCTAGGTTTTGGAGAACCTAAAGTAAAGAAAGGTCTAGCCTTATAGTTGGCCCAGTGTCTGAAATAGTATGTTGAGGATGGGAGTTAGCTGCCCCTAGATGTACCGTATTCTTGTTGGGGTGATTTAAAACCTATAACATTTTAAAACATCAACACTTTGTTTGTAGTGAAATTAGTTAGGCCCCAAAGTGGGCCTAGCTAAAAAAATATTTCAAACTAAAACACTTGACCCTTCAAATTGATCAATTAATCACCTGGCACTAATTAGATTTAAACTCAATCACAATTGCATCATTTAAAAACTTATTTTACCCCTTCCTTATAACTATGATTTTTTGATAGAAAGGCCTATGGGCTAGCTTTAAAAACTTACTAAATAAAACATTTTGACCCTAAAAATAACCATTCTAATTCTTAGTTCCACATTCTTGTACTCTGTCACATTTCATCATTGGTCTCAGATTGGTTTTGGCAATTGTATATCAACACACTTAATAAATTTCCAAGTTGATGCCAAGTATAATATAGATGTTGAGCTACAATATGTGTCAAGCTATAAATTCAATAGGTGCCAAGTTATTCAAATGCCAAACAGATAGACAATGTCGCGCAAGATTCAAGTGCCAAGTGACAATTGATGTCGAGCCAGTATATGTGCCAAGTAAAGTATAGGTTTCAAGCAAGACAAAATTCCTATAGATGTCAAGCAAGAATTAATTCCTATATGTGTCAAGCATTAGTAATCAATAAGTGCCAAGTAACACAAAATCAACATAAGAGTTTGTGCCCTCACAAACTGAGATGTAAATCATTTTTGAGTCGACAGATGATGAATCTTGAAGGATTAAAAGATAAGATTGAATCTATTACATTCCCTATGAAATCAACATGCAACCAATCAAAAAAATGGAAAGAACATGTAACCAATCAAAAAAATAGAAAGATTTGAGTGAGATAAATGGATGAATCTCAATCGTAGATTCATACCTAACCCTAAGTCATGAAACCTTTTTAAGGAGGTCGAAACCCCATAATTCAATAGAGTGTGAGAGAGAGTATGCGTGAAGGGAATGCATGCAAGGAGTGAATACTAGAAAAGTTTGAAGAAAGTGAAAAGGGTGAAAATACTTAGAAAAAGGACAACATTGCAATATCAGTCAGCAGATTAGTGAACATCAAAACAGAGCATCAACACTTTGAACAAAGTTATATCAGATCAAGAAGGATTAGATCAGATTGGATAGAACAAAGATTTAAAATCACCAATTAAGGATTGTAAGTCATCAGGTCAACACATTCTACAATAATTTCTAGCCATTATTTTAGGAGAATGAAAATCCTATGAAGATAGGTTGGTTTAACAACCATATTATAAATCCTTTAATAGGGTGACATTCCAAGTGAATGTTTGTAAATCCTTTAGAAAAATCACTTTTAACAAGGTGGTAGAATCTTTAACGGTGTAGGCCTTTCACAGGGTAGATCATTGATGATGGTCAAACTTTATAACCCTAACAAGTTACATATTGCTACAATGATAAGTTGTTGGTGTCATCCTCACCCCAGTTTTACCTTCTCATTTTGGAGGGTTTCCTAAGTGATCGAATCTTATGTTATCTACTTTCATGCATGTCTTTACTTTCATGTGAATTAGATGTGTTACATGCATGTGAGTGATTTCAGTTAAAAAGTTTTAGAGGTTAAAGTTTATTATTTATGATTCACCCCCCCGCCCCCCCCCCCAAGAAGTAAATCTTCCCACTTGTGAATTCAAACATGTCATGTCATGAAAAATTTGGGTTAAAAATTTATTGACAACCAAAATTTCTCAATTGAAACTGCCTATAGACAAACACATCAAAAAATAATAAAGTGCATTTGGTTTTGGCTTTCAAATCAAGTCAAATGAACACTTGGAGGTACTAAAGCTGGGGTTTTAGTTTATTGTCACAAGGAGAGTATAAATTTGTGATTTGAGCTAATGAAAAATAATTGGGTGAATTTGGAAAGCGTGAAAATTTGGGATCTAAGAATTGTAGAATTGCAGAACTGGGATCAATCGGCACTTTGACACTAGTAAAACTTTACAAATTGCATTTGGAATTGTGTTTGAAAACTAGTTAGAAAGATTTTTCATAGGCTCAAATATAGAACATAGCAAGTGTCTAACCCCTAGAATGTAATGCAAAAGGAATTTTATCATTTTGGTCAAATGGGCCAAAGTTATAATTGGTCAAATAGGGCTTCCTAAAATTTTGAGAAAAATGCATCGGCGTGATAGCAATAAACAACCAACTTTGAGGGATTCAAGACCTAGTCAAAACATATCAAAATGACTTGAATATGTAAAATAAGTTCTTTGATATGAATAATAAACACTCCCAAAGTGGCGAATCATGAAACTTAATCGAGTGCAAGATATTCAATTGGAAACTAGGCTTCCTATCATTTTTTGACACTAAAGCAAAAATATAGTTTTGAACAATGCTCAAAGTGAAACTTAATGGAATGATTCATCATGAAAATTTTATGGGATGCATGCACATACTAATTGCAAGGTGTTAGAAACATGAAACACATCATAGGCCTCAAAATGATGGCCTAGTACACATGCACTAAATCTCTTATAGGGGCTCAATTTTACTTGGTTTTTAGAATGGTACTCAAAATTAGGGCTTTAATTTTGAGTCCCAATAGTGGCTCTATCTAGGGATGCATGTTTCTTGTAGGAATGAAAAGGATAAAAATCTATGGAAGAAGCAAACCACTCAAAAAATTTCTCTTGAACGACTTTATTGAAAGCAAGAAAACTACTCCTAAATTGTACAAACGATGGCCCCAGGCCACCAAACTTCAACAAAACTTCTAACCTCTATCATATACCTAATTTTCACTTTCATTTTCATGAGTTAAGATGTGACTATCACTTCCATTAGTTTAACCAACAAGATTAGCATTCTAAGTCAGCTCATTTGGGAAAACCAATTCTACATCTTTAGTTTCATAATGCATATAAAAACTAGAACCATTATCTACCACTTGCTCATTATGAAAGTATGGATCAACATGCTCTTGGATTTCATAATTAGACTGAAATTAATTTGCACTAAATGAATTATGCATGCTATCCAATAGAAACATAAAGGACTCATACTCTTTTTTATTTAAGGAGTTACACATGTCATGAATTTGTATCTCACCTTGTGTAACTAGATATGAAGGGGACATGAAATCTTATTTCTCATCATTTGATATATTGTTTGACATTCAATATAATTCAACATGTTCTAAAACTCCTTCATATTCTTCAAACAATATATTATTTACCAAGCTATAAAACTTATCATGAAAGTGCTCACAAATAACTTACTGATTACTATCATTGTCTCTTTCCAAAACTCATTGGAATGAACTTCAAATCTGTCAAACTCATCCATTCACAAGTAACTTACTAATTACATTCAGATTCACAACTTCCAACCTTTCCTTTTCATCATAAAAAAATATCAAAACTTATTGCATCATCACCAATATGAGATGGATTTAAATCAATACTACATCTTCCCTTAGTAGTACTCTCTACATCAGATAAGTCATGATGTGTATTGACATTTGAACTACTGTCATATAAACCTCCAAAACTTGACACATAGTATTTTGATTTTGTATCACTTTTAAAATCAAAATTTGGGGAAAGGACTTCATCTTGATAAGAAACATAAAAAGGGAAAACTAGAGTAGTCTTAGAAACATTTGCATACCTTTCACAATCATGAGCCAATAGTTTTGAAATTTCATCAGCATTTAGCAAGAGTTCATCAAAAGTCTGTTCTTCTTGGCTTTGCTCATAATTCAGCTAACCCAAAAAATATACAACAATAGTAACATTAGTAAAACAATCTAAAAAATTATAATCCTTATCAGAACTTGTTTCCTCTTCACTAGGTGCATTACTATGATCATTTTCATCACAAGAAGAGTTATTACTACTACTACTAGAGTTTCACTAGAGCTAGAATCTATCTCTTCACACTTGAAAGACAAATTCTCATTATCTATGGATTCACTACATTCACTTTGAATTTTAGCACATTCACTATCATCATTAGAAGATTCAACATGAATTCCATTGTTATATAAATCACTTTCTATCTTCTTGATCTATTCTTCAATTTGCAAAATCTTTTGTAATCTCAAATGTGCTAGCCAATCAACCGAATCAAGTTAAATGAGTATTGATTTGAAATTTGAATAAACTTGATCATGTCTTAGACCTTGAATACTTCCTACCATATTTCTTATGAAACTGAAAATCTAATCTCGGAGTTCTTTTCTTACCCTTATAATATCTTCAAGAAAACTTTCATGACTTGGTAAACAAACTTTTTCAAATATGAGATCTAACTTCATTTTGTAGCATTTTTTTTTATCTACCTCTTTCCTTAGTGCTGAAAACACTGAATAGAGGAATCCATTTTGATTCACTTAAATCTTCATGAAAGGGAAACTCATGAAAAGTGAAATACCTTCAAGTGTTGATGTTGCAACTCAATCTGTTGATTTGGCATGAGTGTAAACATGAAATTCTTCACACCATTCATAAAACCATGTAGAGATACCACCTTCTTGAATGAGGATAAATAAATCATTGTTGCGATTCACTTTCTAACACTTTAATTTCTTAAAACACCAGATGCATGCAACACTCAAACTTATAAATCAAGAATTTAAGACTTCTTTTCCAAGAACTACTTATCAAAAGCTTCATATCTGCTGAAAAAAATGCTAAAAGTCCTTTAAAATTTATATAAAACCAATTTGCAACTAGTACAAAGATCTTTAGAGTTTCCGCTCACACATTTCAAAAAATATTTGAAACATAATTTGTTACTTGACAAATCTGAACTAGACTTTCAAATTATAAGAACTTGCAGACCATCAAACCACCTTTGAAGATTTACATGCTTGGAAAAGAGAATAAACACATTTGATCATTCTTGACACTGAATCATACAACATCACTTTAAAACATTACCCAACTAAATTGATTGATGATGAATTCACTAGTAATAATGTAATTTACATTCAACTTTCACGGTATTGCTGTCCTAAATGAGTTAACTACTGGGAAACATGAATCTTCAACAAAAAAATAGAAAAAACTTCACAAACTTGCTATTATAGAAAATTCTTCACATGTCTTTCTTCTAACTATATTGAATCTCTTTTCATATCCACAAGGTTTATCTATGAGAGAGATTCAATGCTTACCCAATAGAGTTGCCATTTTGTTGGCTCTTGAATTAATGGCTTTTGAATAACCTAGTAATTAGAAAAAATACATCTAGGGGTAGCTAATGTCAATGTTCAACATATCCATTTAGCCACTAGGGCTAGTATAAGGAAAAATCCTTCTAATTCAAGCTCTGCAAGACCTACGAGGGTAGAAATCAGATTTATTTATATGGTACCAATAGCTGAAACATACATCCAAATCTGTACAAAGTAGATAAAACCCTTATTTCTCCTATACTTGTGTAATGAAAAAGGCATGCAGTAGAAAATTGAAAAACCTATGAAATCCACAAATTGAGTGAGGATATCTTTTTAGCTCCTAAATGAAAAGGGAAAAGGATAATTAATTAAAGATTGATATCAAAAAAATCCAAATATGCAACATCAAGAACATGTTGATCCTATAATTGATCAGTACCTTATCTATTGGAAAATTCCACAAATCACAAACATACATCCATGATATCAGTAACATATCGCATACATCAAGATATCTTATCTATCCTATCACTTTGTGAATGAAACATCAATGTTCATAGAAACCTCATACTAATGAAATATCCTTCTCATGAAACCTTCAACTCTGTCAATAAAGTGAGCATTTACTTGGCTCTTTGTTCCTATAGTGAAGCCTACCAAGACATACAACTTTAAGGGGTTGCAAACAAGTTTAAGCTCTTTATTCATAAACCACAAAACATTACAAACAATAGAGATATGGACAAGAATCAAAATGAAACTAAAATGTTTTTTGTTCTTTATACTCTTTTTTTTTTTAATAATACATTCAAGATGCATGTAAATAACTCATAAAAAAATTGAATAGATCATAACTATGCATAAAACTCCATTAAACACTATTCATACAAGAGAATATGATGAGGATTGATGGTTGGTTATTTTCTAGACTAGTAAGCAGAGCTCTAGTTGTGATCCCACCATTTCTCATCAACATATTCTCTTATATGAACAACATTTAATAGAGTTTATATATAGTTCTACTCTATTTAGTCATTTTATTAGTTATTTAGATGCATCTTTAATGTATCGTTTCAAATATATATATATATATATATAAAGAACAACAAAAAATTTTAGTTTCTTTCTGATTCTCATCTTCTATCTTTGTTGTCTACAATGATCTATGGTTTAGGAACAAAAAGCTTAAACCCATTTGTAGCTCCCTAAAGTTGTATGTCTTGGTAAGCTTTGCTATTGTAACAAAGAGGCAAGCAAATACTCACTTATCTTAATAAGGTTGCAGTTTCATGAGAAGGATATTTCACGAGTATGAGGTTTTTATGAACACTAATGTTTGATTCGCAAAGGGATAGGATAGATCAAATGTATTGATGTATGGTATATGCCACTAATATTATGGATGTATGTTTGTTATTTGTGGAATTTCCCAATAGATAAGGCACCAATCAATTATAGGATCAGCATGTTCTTGATGTTGCATATTTTGATTTTGTTGATATAAATATTTAATCAATTATCCTTTTCCCTTTCTATTTAAGAGCTAAAAAGATTCCATCACTCACCTTGTGGATTTCATAGGTTTTGTAATTTTCTACTACATGCCTTCGTCATTGCACATGTATAGCAGAAATAAGGGTTGTATCTCCTTTGTAAAGATTTAGACATATTTTTTAGCTACTAGTACCATATAAACAAATCTAAGGTCTACCTACCCAGGTCTTGCACAACTTGAAGTAGAAGAAGCATTTTTCCTTATAATTGGCCCTGATGTCTTAATAGATATGTTGAACATGGAAATTAGATATCCCTAGATGTATTTGTTCCTATCACTAGGTTATTCAAAATTTGTTCATTTAGAAGCCAATAGGTATTCAAAATTTAACTTGTTTTGTCACAATATCACTTGTGGGACCTGCGCATGAGTGCTCCTTATTGCACCAAAATAAGAGTTCTTTAGACATTTATCAGTAGTGTGGTTGTACATAAAAATTCTTGAGAATACCCACACACAAGAAATGTGGGATATTTTTCTTTACTCATTTTCTAAAAGACTTGCTTTAACGCTACCTAAAATAGCTTGACATCTTTGCTAAAGAAAATTTCTAAATCTCATTCTCCTATTTGAAGTTAGCCATCTACATTTGTTGTAATGCCCCGCCAAGGGATCCAAAGAATTAACCTAAAGTTTGCCAAACATTTTTTTTTAAAACATGAAAGTAAAACCATTCATAACATCTGCGGAAGCAATAGTAACATCCAACTGAAAGTAAACATAACATAACAGATTACATTTTTTAAAGATCCCTTAATGTTGAACTACATCTAAATCAACCATTCATCTAACATCGCATCCTTATGAAATAACAATGATACATCCAACATTCTTAAACCATATACAAGTGTCATTTTTGTAACTACATTTTAGTTTAGCTCAATCATCCACTATACATGCTACAAGGTATGAAGGGCTTAAAAGAACAAACATCTGTGTAAATAAACTACATCAACATCAAATATTAATCCATGATGCAATTAAAGTAAATGAAACTAGTCATACATGATACATCATTACAAAAGATATAAACATCCATCATAAAAGATAACCGTATATCACAAACATAAATAACTAAGTGCACGGTTCCTCCCAACTATTAATAGCATCATTAGACCATCATGGATCCTAGCCATCCCTCCATGCCTAATATTCCAAAGCACCAAAGAGATCATCAGTATTATCATAGTAGGAATGTCACTCCTAAAACATCCTACTAACATGCAAAGTAAAGCATAGGATACCATCATCTAAGATATGCAAATCATCAATATAAAAAATATACTAATAAATACATCCATCATAAGGTATATCATCTATCATAATGATCCAAAAATAGAATGAAGATAAATACCAACCAAGAATGCTCTAGCCACGGTGTCTCAAATGGATCTCAAATGATAAGAGTGGAAAAATACTACCACCCGACCGCGTGGAACCTAAATGGTCCACTCCCACTATGCTGAGGAGATAATCTCAAGTTCCAAATAGGCTATCCAAAATGACATATCACAAATCTCTATAAGTTTAGGAATCCTAAAAGTATACTAACTCAAAGGTTCCAATCACAAAATCGACATCTAATCTCAGAGGCACAACAATAAGTACACCACCAAAGGTACAAAAAATCTATAGAGGAGACTTAGGCTACATACTAGGGAGTGTCATCACATGGCTAGTTGAGTTACCTTGGATTGGTCTCTCATTAGACTTCGGACCCTCAAGCGTTGAGTTACCCTGGACTGGTTAATCTGAACTCCGGACCCTCAATGTGGCACATGTGGAAACCAAGAAGCCCTCCCAAGAAGACGAGGCACTTCTCCCATCCTTAGTCTATACAAGCACTCAAGGCATGGGTGGTTTAAATATCTCTAACTTATCTTTTTAGTGTGTTTTCCCCCCCATAAATTTTAATTACTAGATTATCACTTGTTACATAACTTGCATTAGGTTACCCTGGTACTGACCACTTTGGGCCCCAGACCCCTATGCAAGCCACTCCCATAGTCATGTACCTAGACAACCTCTTCTAGGAACATAAATCCATAGTTGTGTACCATACCACAACACTCTTAAAGATCAAACTTAGTTCCTTAACAGGCAACCTGATAATAAGATGGTTCTCCCATCCAAGAACACATAAAAGCTCTACAAAATAAATCTCATAAATATAATCTCCAATATGAATCACAATATCCATTGGTTCTTAACAAGCAACCAAGAATATCTCAAAATAATACTGATCAAAGACTCCAAAATGGTTGAGTCAAACATGTCACAACATGACATCATCAAGAAATAAATCAACATTTCAATCCCATCATGGCGACTGGAAGAAATTTGAGGATAACTGATCGATTACTCAAAAATGGTTAAGTCAAGTGTCTCGGATACAAATAACTCAGCTTCACTCAAGAAGACTGGTAAGCAATAACAATTAGTAATACAATCATCTCATAGAGCATACGATCACATAACCATGGTTGGGTTTATAAAGATCAAAATTAAGACATCATCATGACATCACAATCATAACCCCTGAGCCTCTGGTAGACATCCTATAACTGGTCAACACTAGTCAACTCAAAACAAGAAGCATATAAAATACACAATGCAAACACATGTTTTGGTTTATTAAAATCACATAGTTGAATAATGTGTAGAGCTTCAATTTTCGTTTCAAATATAAATGTGTAAGGTTCTTCATTTGACCTACACGTCAACCCGTTTGTTTCCTCGATAACATTATTCTTTCAAAAATTACATTCTAAGAATAATTTAAGGGTAAATACTTTACTCGTTAAACTGATCATCATTGACCCTTAATTGAATTGCTTTCTTTATTTTGCTAAGATCAATGTTACAAATTGAATGACTCTTCTTTAATGTTACTTCAACTTTTCAAGATAATCAAAAGATCATTATTCGTTTATAAGAGAACTAATTATCAATCTTTGAATAAGAAGATTGTAACATTATTAAAAAACTCAATTAACATAGGTACACAGTCCATGACCTTCCAACATTCTATTAGTTCTCAATTAAATATTACTAAATTTTGAGCCTTTTAATTTATTCGTTATCATCGTTGACAACCATATAATATCTAAAGTCATTATTCAAGTCATGAGAGTACGACTTGTCAACTTTGATATACATACTTCACAACTTTGCTAGAGGAATTGATATTAGCATATCAATTAAAACTTTATTACATAACTTAATTATTAATCAAATCTAATTAACTCTAATTAATTTAATTAATAATTACATATCTATGGCAACGTTCCAATTAATATTAGTTAACTAATAACTAACTATAATTGTGTAAGTTAAAAGTCAACTATAATCTAGTACACAAATATTCATATTCATAGTTCAATAATAATAAATTGTTAATATTTAATAACAAGCTATATTGGGAATCTTAATAATAATTCTGTGTGACCACATTTGTCATCTCTCAAATAATACTTACATTCCCTTGAGAAATTTGTATTATCATATTTCAAATAAAACTCTATCGCACAACTTAATTATTAATATCATAGTTATAATATCAACTCAATGAATATCAATTGATTACAAATCAATTATACTTCAAATCCAAAAACTAATATCTTTACAAAATTTTAATCATTAAATAATCTTCACTAGATTAAATCTAATCGAATTTATTGATAACTATTTACACCATTATTTATTAATAGTTTGTTAGACCCAACAAACATTAATAAATAATAAACTTATCAAAAACTATTACTAAGAAGCCTTACAAACTTCATTGGTTAATATTTAACTAATTCTTAGCGCAATTAAGGTGTACCATTATTCATATTAATAATTCAAACCATTGTTATATTATAACAAGGTTATAAGGTAACTATGACTCCTTATTTAAATCCAAATCCAATATCATTAAAATTTTAGTCTCTTAATAATCATCATTTAAACACCTTTATAAATTACCACCTCTTAACTATTTAATATATATTAAATAATTAATATTAAAATTTCACTACATAAACTATATTAATATATTTTCTCTATGAATTTTCTCTCATTTAAAAATCCATTTACTAATAATTAATTACACTTATTCTACTATTAACTAATCTTAATTAAATTTGATTTAATTAGATTAGATAATAAACCATATAAAACTAATGCATACTAATAAGATTCTAATAAGGGAAGATTGCAATAATATCTTTAATTCATTCCATGCTTTGATATATTATTTTTGTAAAATTTAAGCATAAAGAACTCTTGGTTATGGAAAATGGAGAAATATTTGTCCTTGAATAAAATAGTTCCAGTACGAGGGTCATATCTCCCTAATGAACTGTTGAATCGGGCTGAAATTGAAATATGTTGGAGAGGGCCAAGTTGCACCGATTCTGATTAGAGCGATTGAATAAATTATTTCACGATAAAAAGTTATGAATGACTGAGTTTGGGTCTATCCAAGAGGCAGTGATAGGACAATTTGTGATGAATTAAGAATTTTCTCTTAAAATAATTGTTCTCTAAATTTAATCATAAAAGGGTTTGTTCATACGCATCTAAAAATATAATTGATAGAAAGATTACATCTAATCATTCTAATTTTCACCATAAAATTTCTATTTTAATTCCAAATCTTGTCTTTCTAATTTAATATAAATTCGAACCCAAACCCGATTCATATCTAATTATTTCTCCTTAATTGGATCTAGGGTTTTTCTATTGTTTTCTTCTCAACCAAATAGCATATCTAGATTCTAATTTCAAAATTGCAGATCCAATCACAAAGAATATTCAGACACATATAGCAGACACGATGAAGACGGGAAGAGAAAGAGTGCAAATAAATTATGTGATTATCACAAGTGCACCTGGACACTGATCCTAATTTGCCATGCCTCAGAAGTTCATAGAGAATCCCTTCTTTTTCCAACATTCACAATTCCTCCAAGATCCAAGCCAACCGAATCCTCCAAGTGACTAGAAGTGCTAGAAGAAGCATGGAAGCATATAGAAGCATATGAGCATGTAAAAATATATGAGCATGTAGAAACATATGAGCATGAAGGAGCATATGAGCATGAAGAATAATATGAGCATGTAAGCTTGAAGCTTCCATTTTTAGCTTGAAGCTTGTAGCTTCCATTAAGCTTGTCCAAACACACTAAGAGAGCCTCTATTTAAAGGCCTCTAAGATGCATCTAGAGTGTGTCTAGAAATAACTAGAAGATAAGCATGACAACCAAGCATGAGTCTTCTCCAACCTTCTAGATGAGTCTTAAGGTTGTAGACACCATGTGCTCAAATAAAATGCTAACTCCTAAGTGTAGACAACTTTTGCATTCTTAGAGTACAAACCCCTGTGTTGTCTACATGACAACTCTCAAGAATTTTCCAACTCCTATGTGATCAAACATTAATATGATATTTAATTTACTTTTTTCAATTTAATTTATTTATTTATTATTAAATCTCATGCACTAACTTTAATAATTCCACTTTTTAAGTCTTAATATATTTATATTTTAATCACATGAGATTTAGAATCTTTTTAATAATTTAAATATATTTTTCACTTTTAAATTCATTTTCAAAACTTAATTACTAAAATATTTATTAGCTTAGTAATAATATTATTTAGTCATTTATTTAAAAATGAACTCCAAATATATTATTATTAAAATAAATATTGTCACATTCCAAATTTAAACTTATAACTTTTTATTTCCAAATTTAATTATTTTATTTAATTAACTTCTCAATTAATTAAATAAAATAAATATTAAAATATCATATTAATTTTCCATTAAATTAAACCATTAATTAAATCTTTTAATTAGGCTTAATTAATAGAAAATACTCCAAAGACTCACAAGGTAAAAATATGAAAACCTATCATAGCCAAAATACATACAAAATCAAACCAAGGGTTAATATCACGAATTACATCATCCGACGTATTCAGAGGGTACTCAACTTAGATACTTGTCCTAATTTTCAATTAGAACAAATGGCTTAAAGGGTTGGGATTTGGACTTGAGAATTATCTCCACTCTCTTATCATTGAGATAATGTGATAGGGTATGCTCATCCTGGCAATTCAAGGAAGTCGATACTCGGTACCTGCAACCTGCATAAAAAACTATGCATGTACAAGCACAATATATACTAAACTAAACAAGCAATGGCAGGAAGTGGTGCATCATGTAGATCCCAACTGGCAGGTGACTACGACTCCCTTTTTTAACCACATCAAACACATCATACAAAACCAAACACACAAAGCAAACACGCACACCATACACATGCAAGTATGGGGTAAGTATCCATAAGAAAACACATATGATAATAAATCATCTTACTAATCATCATTAATAACTGCAAACACTAAAAATAATCATCATGCATACATGAAATGTAAAATCTAAGTGATCTCATCACATAATAAACTGAATCCATAGCACAATATCTAATAGTCTCAAAACAATGTTGCTAACCATCAACATGAAACTAGCCCCAAAAGAGCTTGACAATGACAGCAAAAATGCAACCTAGGGGCAGGCACTACATTTGTATTTGGGTTGCATCCTTTCAACATCATCCCTTTCATGCATGCTCCAAAATTTTCATAAGTGATGCATTCCATAAACACCAAAACCTTATCCCTTCCTACCACTATCACCTCAACCAAGTCCCTTCATTTAAGCTATCCCAGTAAACTCTCCACCCTATTAGAATCACACTCAAAGCCCACTGAGTTGAGGATGTCATTAATGTCATCAACAACATGGGTGAAATTTCCACCCAAGGTAGAAAAAAGATAGTTTACATATCCTTCATTATAGTAGTTTCTTTTTCTCTACAGATGATCAAAGCAGCTCTAGAGACTATTTCCCTATTGCTCCATGCATGAATCAATTCTAGTTGGGACTCATGTTTTTCATGGGCACGTAAGATGAAGCTTTTGCCCCCACTTCAAAAAGAGTTAAACTTATAGTCTAAGATGATGAACAAGGGGGTTTTAAAATAGAAAGAATGAGGTCCCCTACCATAAACAAGAGCAAGACTCCCACATGATAGCATACAATGAATTATTGCACACAATTCCTTGCAAAGAGTTGAACAAAAAAATGCCAACTGATGTAGCTCCTAATATGACACAATCTCTAGTAAATGTTGCATCTTTTCACAATCTTTGGGTCAAATACTTCACTATTAGGTACATAGTCACCTAGTAGATTGGGTGAAGTTTTCATTATGGGTGGTGACTAAAATGCTCATTGAAACTTAGAGATTTTTATTTGAGAGAAAAATCCACAATGAAAGCTCTTTGATTTGGTTATAGATATAAGTTAAATGTGCAACTACATGTCAACTCAGGATTTATTAACTTTTGCCAAGTAAACATCTAGTAAATCTAGAGGTGGCTTCCATAGGTAAGAATTTCTTGCATAAGATTGAAACACCTTGGCATGACATTTTCCCCAAAGAAAATTGATTGCAATAAAAGACATATATCACAACTTACTCATTTTGAGATACATCTACCTCCTATTTCCCTCATAACAATTTTCTCACTTCTGGTATGTTCAACTCTTTCTCTTCTATTATTCATTATGTATAAGGAAATATCATTTGACATTAATTGATGATATTTTTATTCTTCAAATGCTTTTGATGATCATTCCCATTATAATTCTTTCTACTTGAGTCCCTCAAAGCTTACTCTAGTTTGATGAAGTTAGTTGGTTCTAAGAGTGGGTCTGACTAAAAAAATTTAATTTTCAAACAACTAAAATTTTAGAAATGTCTTGAATGATCTTCTAGAAATGACTAAATTTACTTTGATCCCTCATTCAACATTTTAAAAACTCATTTTACCCCTTTTTGAGAACTACCCATTTAGTATCAGAAGGCTATGGAATAGGCCTTTAAAACTGGCTAAAACACCTAACATATCCTTAAAACCTAACATACTTTCTCTCTTTCTTACACTCTTTTAGTCTACAAAATTTCACTTCATGATGATCACTTAGTCAAAAGTTATTAACTTACACAATTGTACTTTTCAAACTACTTGCAATCAAACATGTCAGAAACAATAAACTGCATTTGGATTAGACTTTGAAAATAGGTCAAAGAGATACTTGGGGACATGAAAACTAGGGCATTACTTTACTATCACATGGAGATTGTAAGTCTCATTTTGGGCTCATGAAAAATATCTGGAAAAATTTGGCAAGAAGTCAACGTTGGAGTCAAAGTTTGGTTCTTAGAATTGTAGAATGTGGAACATTAGCAGAACATTAATTTTCATAAATGTAATGGACCTAGAAAAGTTTACAGACAGACTTTTCAAGAGTTGAAAAATGGAAAACTTGAAGTATTTTTAGAGTATAACATTGTGGTACAATATATTTAGTCTCATCTATAATGGTTTCAAAGTAATAACATCCTGAACAGGGCTACCAATCAATCTGCATATTTAGACACTAACAAAACTTCAAAAATTGTATTTAGAATCACATTTGAAAACTACTCAAACGGATTTTTCATAGTCTCAAATTTAAAAAATATCATTTATTTAACCCATAGAATGCAATTCAAAAGAAAATTTATCAATAGATTCAACTTGGTCAAAGTTAAGATAGGTCAAATAGGACTACCCATAATTCAGGGCAATATGCATCAACATGACAACAATAAACAACCAAACTTGAGGGATCCAAAACCTAGTCAAAACACATTGAAACAACTTTAAATATGAAACATAATTTCTTTGATATAAATACTAAAAATTCCCAAAGTGGTGAGTCATAAAACTTTACCAGGTGCAAGATATACAAATGTAAACTAGGTTTCCTATCATTGTTTGACACTTAGGCAAAAATGCAGATTTAGTCAATGCTCAAAATGAAACTTCATAGAATGATTTAGAATGACAAATTATGATTATGAGATGCATACATATACTAAATGAAAGGTTTTAATTGAGTCAAATTGAGCCCCTAGAAGAGCTTTTCATGCATATGTAACTAACTATAATTTTGAATCCTATGAAGAATTCCATGTGTTTTTTAGAATGGTACTCAAAATCATTGCTTCAATTTTGAATCCCAATAATGGCTCTATCTAGTGATGCATGTCCCTTGTGGGCATGGAAAGGATTTAGATATCTGAAAGAAGCATACCATCAAAAAAAATTCTTTCGAACAACTTTATTGAAAGTAAGAAATCTACTCCTAAACTACAAAAATGATGACCCTGAGCCACCAAACTTCAATAAAACTTCTTACCTTTTTCATAGAAATGATTCTCATTTCCACTTTCATGAGGTAATGTGAGGACACCACTTTCATTAGTTTCACTAATCAGATTACCATCTTTAATCAATTCACCTGGCAAAACAAATTCTACATCTTCGCCTTCATAATGCATGTAAAAACTAGAATCATTCCCTACAACTTGCTCATTATGAAAGTATGGACCACCATGATCTTAGATTTCAAAATTAGACTAAAACTCATTTCCATCAATTGACTTATGTGTGCTATCAAATGAAAACACAAATTATTTGTACTCTTCTTGATTCAAGGATTCACATATGTCATGGATTTGAAACTCACCTTGTGTAATCAGATATGAAGGGTACATGGAGTCTAATTTCTCATAATTTTCAATCTTGTTTATCATCCAATTAGATTAAAAATGTTCTAAAACTCCTTTAAATTCTTCAAAAAATGGATTAGTTACCAAGTTACAAAATATATCATGAAAGTGTTCACATACAACATGCTAATTACTATCATTGTCTCTTTCCAAAAACTCATTGGAATGAACTTTGAATCTATCAAACTTATCATCACTAGACTCATCAACAAAAAAAGAAAATTCAAAATCAAAATCATAACTCCTAGTCCTCTCCTTGTCACCATACAAACAATAAAAACTTATTGCAACATCATCAACAAGAGAACAATATGAATCAATGCTAAATCTCCCATTAGTAGTAGTCCCCATATTAGATAAGTTTTCCGATGTGTTGACATTTGAACTATTGTCATATACACCTCCAAAACTTGACACATAGTATTTAGATGTTGTATTATATTCAACATCAGACTTTGTAGAAATGAATTGATCTTGGGGAAAAAATAACAAGGGAAATTAGGTGCATCCTTAGAAACATTTGCATACTTGTCATGATTATGAGCCAATAGTTCTAAAATTTCATCGACATTTAACAAGAATTCATCACACATTTGTTCTCCTTGGCTTTTCTCATAATATAGATGATTAAAAATACTTTTAACAGTAGTATCATCATTAGAACAACCTGAAAAATCACAATCTTCACCATAACCCATTTCCTCTTTTCTACAAAATACCTCAACACTTGATACATCACCATACTCATTTTCATCACATAGAGAGTTATCGCTACTACTAGTATAACTTTCCTCACTCTCTTATATTTTGTCTAATGATTAAGTTTTAGTTATATATCCATCTTTCTTATGTTGATTGCAATCATCTGATTCACTAAAACTTGAATCCCTTTCTCCATAATCAGAAGACAATTTCTCATTATCCATGGAATCATCACATTCATTATGACTTTCAAGACATTCATATCTATCATTAGAATATTCAACATGACATTTACTATCAATCAAATAACTCTCAATTTTATTCAAGGATTCTTGTGAATAAGCTTTTGTAATCTTAAATGTGTTGGCCAATCAACAAAATTAGGCATAAAGACTTTCAAGACAATAATGAACAATGATGATTCCTTAGGTCTTAAAGAATAATGTAGCTCTATAAGTTCTAACTTAAACTTTATATAAACTTGAACATCATCTAGACCTTGAATGCTTCCTATTGTATTTCTTATGAAGGTAATAACCTGATTACAAAGTTCCTTTCTTAACTTTACAATATCTTCAACCACATTTTCATGACTTGGTAAACAACTATTTTTAGATTTGAGATCTAACTTCATTTTGAAACTAAACTTCTATGTCTTTCCTTAGTGCTGAAATCAATGAATAGAGGCAACCATTCTTATCACTTAACGTTCATGAGAGGAAAACTCATGAAAAGTAAAATACCTTCAAGTGTTGATGCTACAACTAGATCTACTAATTTGGCATGGGTGTAAACATAAAATTCTTCACACCATTCATAAAAACCATGTAGAGCTACCACCTCATTGAAGAGGACAATCAAATCATTGCTATGATTTACCTTTTACTATTCCAATTCCATAAAATAATAGATGTATACAACACTTAAACTTATAAATCAAGAACTTATAACTTCTATTTTCATGTCAAGAACTACTCACAAAATCTTCAAATCTACCCACACAAGCGAAAAACCCTTTAAAATAGTTTACATACAATAATTTGCACCTGATATAGAGATTTTAGAGTCACCACTCACACATGTGAGAAAAGATTTGAAACATAATTTATCACTTGAGAAATCTAGACCAGACTTTTAGTTTGTGGAAAACCTACAAATCATCAAACCACCTTTGAAGATTTACACACTTGGAAAAGAGGACAACACATGATCATTCTTGAATCTAAATTTTACAATAGCACTTTAAAATGTTACCCAACTAAACTGATTGACGATAAACTTACTATGGTTGTAGCAAATAATTTTTGTCCTACTCCTAAAGTATTGCTATCCTGAATAAGGTAACCAATGGGAGACATGAGTCTTCATAAACAAATGGAAAACCCATCATTGTATCACCTATATTTAGTATATGTAATATTTAATACTAATGTAAATGAAGCATTCACAATAACCAAATAAGTGAACACTTATGATAAGATGAGGTGTACACCAAGAAGGAAGGAAAACCAAGAATGGTAAGCGCCTTGGGTGTAACCTATGATGACATAGATATGTTCTTGATGGATAGGGGATGTGTGCTCATGGTCTACTCAATCTTCCAATGAATGGGTGTTTTATCAAGCATGTAGATGGGTGAGGGTTTCAAACAAATGGGTTTTAGCATTATGATGATATTTTGATAGTTTTTAGGCTCTCAAATAGCATGATAAGTTTAGCATGGAAGTGCATGATGGATTGTGAGAGGGAAGGGATTTATTTATAGGCCAAGGGGTAGTGAGATGGAGGGTCATGATTTTATGTAAGAATGGTGAGGGAGGGCTAGGATGCATTGAAAGGGGAGCACACGGATTATTCTTGTTCAAGGCTCTAGCATTGTGACAAGTGTCACAAGGGGATTGGGTCATCAAAATGGAGGGTCAAGGGGAGTAATGAGGGAGGATGAGTGTGTAAGAGGGATGTAAGAGGCATTAATGACATGTATTCATTAATTCTCTTGGATAGGGATGGAAGAGGACAAGGGAGACTTGTTGAATTTGGTTTGGGTTAGCAAGTCTTAACCCTTTCTTAAAGTTGTGCACAAATTTAGGAGGGGAATTAGGCTTAGCTTAGGAAGGGGGTTAGGGGGCAAGTGACTTAGATTTGATTGGATGGGTTAGTTAGGAGGCTAAGTGAGGTTAGTATAAGTGAATGGGTTGGATTAGGGATAAAGATAGGCTTTAGGGATGTTTTAGGGGTTAGGATAATTTATTTAATAAAGAAGGGGATGTGTGATTAAATTAAATAGATTTGAGGATTTATTTAATTTAATAGAGGAATAGGGTTTTAATTGATAAATTAATTTTGGCTTATCATTTGATTTTATCAATTGGACTATAGTTAATTAAATAAATCAATTATCTAGGGGATGATGATTAATTAATTAAATAATAAATATCTAATCAATAATTTCCTAGGAGATGACTAAATAAGATTACCTAAATGGGGTAATCAGATTTAGGTGTCTACATTTTTCCCCTCTTTGACATAATGTTGGGTCAACACTATTTCAAATAAATTCAAATATAAATGAAATGAAGAATAATTTTAAAGCAACATGGTTTCCCCAATTTCAAGTAGAAGAGGAGAGAATATACTATGTGATGCCCTCTGAAAAAGGTGGTGGGAGAGAGAAGGCAAGGCCTGACAACTTCTTGAAATGTACAAGAATTTAGGGCGAGTAGGAGGAGTTAGAGTGGTTAAGAGAAGGGGTTTAAGGAATCTCATACTCTCACTATGGGAGAATGATACCAAGGAAAACCTTATGCTAAAGGATAACCAATGGTTAAGAACACTGGTTACAAGGGGGGATTGGCTATTTTAAATTGAACCCAGGGAAGTGATTTGGAAGATGGTAGGGTTGGGGAGATTGTGATTCTAGGATTATCATTGGTAATGACTAATATTATGATTGATGTAGGATTGGAAACTAATATGGATAGAACTGTGGGATCATGATTGTAGGATTAATTGGATGGGATGCTTATATAGGGTGGGATTTTTTTATAGGATGGGATGCTTAGATAGGATGGAATATTTTGATAGGATGGGATGCTTGGATAGGATGTGGAAAAATGGGTTTTTATTTCATGGAAGTGAGGTGTGGAGGAATTGATTGAAGCTTGAGTGTGGGGATGTTCCAAAGGGGAGCACCACCATGTAGTTGAGCACTTATTTTGATATAGGAATATTGGAGATATGCCAAGGTTACAAAGAACATCAAGGCCTTTGTACCACTATTACATAGGACTGATACAAAACAAACATGCAAGGACTACCCCAACATCACACATGAATCTTGGAAGAATTAGAGTGGAAATGATACTGGGTAACCCACAAGATAATGATATTTCCCAAGTGTGCCATGTAACCGCAAGTGATCACATGTTTGGACTATGCAAGGGGAATATCTAACTGACTCACAAGTAAAAAGAAGAAGATGAAAGAGACCTAATCAAAAGCTTTCCCTTGAATTTCCCCATTCATAGCACACCATGATATAAAAGATCATGGCAAATTTGAGGAGGGAGCAACCCAAATTGCTTTGAAGAGATGCTTTGAGAACCAAACTTGAAATCTTAAAAAGAAAATAAATCAAAAGAAAATGTAAATCTATGAAAAAATAACCTTTTTCCAAACATTCTATAGGACTAGATACTAGTGGACCAAGATCAGACAAGAGGAATGATGCACCCTACAAGGATCTATTGGTAATATCAAAGACTAAGATAAGGTGGTTAATCAAACTTCTTAGGATAATAGTTTGATGAAAAGGGATCTCATGCAAGGATTCACTAAAGCACCTAACCAAGAGAATTGCTTTTTGCAATCAATCATGAACTGACATGAAGAGATGAGAGATATACAGTGGTACCAAGTGAAGGACTAATGTGCAAGGAATATATAGCTGAGGTTACCAAAGTATTTACAAGGGATTACCATACAAAAGCTCAGAATGGTAGGATAGTGGTGGGAAAGATAAAGATGAGAAGATAGTGGATGAAATACTTGGGATGAGAAGATTAGCAAATAAAAAGCTCACAATGAGAAGATAGAGGGAAAGTGTGGGATAAGAAGATAAAGGGGATGAAAAGCTTGGGAGGGGAAGATAGCAGATGAAAATATTCAAATAGCAGACAAAAAGATCTAGATGAGAAGATAGCAAATAAAAAGCTCAGGATAAGAAGATAGTGGATGAAAAACATGGGATGAGGAGATAGCAAAGGAAAGGTGGATAGGGTGATGTGGATAAGGGAGTATGATATACCTAAAGACAAAGAGTGGGAAGGATGCATCCCAATGGTGATGATTAGGGTATATGGGGAAATTCTAGAGTGATACCAATGACAAGGGATGTACCAAGTGATGGAAAGATGGAGAGATGGTGCGAAGTGCAAGGATAGAAGAAAAGGTTATGATTGGTAGAAGGTTCAAGTAGAGGAATGTGAAAAGATGGGGATTGGGAGATGAATGGTTTTGGGGATGACAAGATGAAAATAGGGCTAGAATGGGAGGATGAAAAGATGGAAATGATGTGGTCTCTAAGGAATATAATGCCTCTAGTTTATATGTTATTCAAGAGGAGTTTTTATGAGGGATGTGATAGGATGGAAGATTGGTCAACAAGAGGATGAGGGAGATATATGGAAGCTAGGAGTAGCTTTTTTTTATGAGGGGTGTGATACGATAGAGGGTTGGATGGTAAGAGGATAACAAGGTAGAGGGAAGCTGGGATAGGAAAGGTGAATGAGCAAAGAAGGTAGGGGATAAGTATGGTTAGAGTATGGGATTTGAAAAAAAGGAGGTAAAGGGATTAAATGGAATGAAGAGTGGGTGGTAAAGGATAGGTGGATAAAAAATTTGATTTGGCAATGGATGTCAAAAGGATGACTAGAATCATGTATCTAGTGGTGGACTTTATTTTTATCAAGATCCAAAGGAGGATGGCAGGTGAAATGGATAAGATGTGGTCAGTATGGTAGGATGAGATGGTTATGGTGGATGATGGAACATGCCCCCAAGTTTGTAGAGCATTTTGATGGAGGGATTACACATGATTCTTGTTTGCAAAGTTTTCATCATGGTACTTGTCCAAGGTGCTTGAATTGCCAAGTTTTCACCATTAGATGCTTCTTCTTCTTCTTCTTTCAATTTTTGTGACTTTTTGTGACTTTTTTGACTTTTTTGATGCATTTTTAGTCCTAGATGTTGGTAGGATGGGTAGAAGAACATTGGATTAAATGAGTGGAATGGTGGGTGGGATTTGGTAGGTAAGGGATGGGAAGACATAAGACTTGTGGGTAAATGGATGAGAATTTTGGAAAGATCATCATTGGCACACACCCTGAAAGGTGATGAAGTAGCAGGAAAGATGATGTTGACCAAGGTTAATGAGAAAATAGAGGAAGATAAATATAAGGATTAGAAATCTAGGATAAGAAGTATATGGACTAAAAGTGGATTGGAGGTATGAAGGATGTATATATGGAAATTTGGATAAAGTACGAATTGATGAGGCTTTATGAGCAGTGGGAATGGATGCTAATTGAGGTTTTTCTTTGAGAAGCATATGTTTTATGAGTATCCTAGGTATCCACATGATTTTTGACTTTTTTAGCTTGGGCCTTTGTGGCCTCTTGACTTTTTCTTTGATTTGGATCAAATGCTTCACTTCTGGAACATGTATTTTAGAAGGGACATGTCGATACTTGAATTTTTGTGGATTTTTGGATTTATGCTTTTTTATTTTGGCATCCAATTTTCTTCTGTTGGCCATGGTATGGAAACAAGAGCATGGGGGATATGGAGGGATTATGGATGGGAAGACAAAGGTTGAAGGTTGGAAGGGATTCAAGGATGAGTGTTTTTGATGATCTAGCTTGTGGATTTGAGAGGATGGAATGATGGATTGGAATACAAGATATGGATGCATATAATTGCCCAAAATGGATGGAGGGAATGAAGGATATGGATCTAGAATAGATGGAAGTGAGGAAGGAGTAGGTCCCAAAATATATGGAGGAGATAAAGGATTTATATTAGGTATATAAGAACCCAAAATGGATGGAAAGGGCAGGGGATTTAGATAAGGGGTATATGGACCCAAAATATAGTGTTAGAAAGAAGTGGTAAGATAAGGGCCAAAAATATATGTAGAAGAAGATGGATGGGAACTTGGGGTGAACATGGAAGGACTTGGGACCATTCAAGGATAAAAGGTATACCCACATCTAGAGACACACATTTATTTCTTTCTTCAATAAGATGTTCATTATTTGGAACACAAGATGTGATTCCATTACTAGTTAAAGGAGTCAAAGCTTTAGATATTATAGTTAGTTCTTCTTCTATAGATCTATCATCATGGATTATAGGGTATGTATGATCATGAAGTAAAGGGGATGGAAGGATAGGATCTTTATTTGGATGGGTTGATGGAAATGGATCTTAAGATGGAATAGGTATAATTGTAGGATTTAGATATGGAGGGGATGGTGACTACTCTTTGGATGGAGTGAATGGTAAAAGTGGATCATGTAGGGGAATGAGTGGGATGTTGGGATCTTCTTTTGTATCATGGGATATTTCAACATCCTTTTGGACAAGATCTTGACAAGAATGGATGGGAGTGGATGGTATGGTAGGAGAAGTATGAATGATTTCTTTAAGTGAGGTAGATGGATGGGTAGGAGGTTCTTCAATAGGGATGGGTTGATGGGGGAGGGACTCATTAGATTTATTACATAGGATTTGGGTAATGCTTGGAGGATGAGATTTAGATGGGATTTAGAGGGATTCGATGGATGGTAGGTAGGATATGGAAGGGGTTTGATAAGTGGGGTTGATGAAATAAGGATGATAGTGATAGGATGATGTAAGAGGAATGATGGGTGTAGAAGATGAATTTTCTTTGGGTTTCCTTATAAAATTCCTTGGAGATGTGTGTATTGGACTAGGAAGAGTAAGGGAATTATGATGATGCATCATATAACCAAGATTGGTTGGAGGATTTGGAAAAGAGTTTTAAGGATAGTGAGATGGTGGGCTTGGACTAGCGATGTAGTATTAGAATTATTTTGGAATGGTGGAGACTAGGATATGAAGGTGGAGAAAGATGGAGATATGGCTGATGTATAAGAGGAATATGTGGACACAATATAGGAAGGAGGTGTGGATGAGTTTAATAATGAACTTCCCTTGTCAAAGGCATGGTAAGGAGTACTAGTGGGTATGCATGGAGGGATGATGGAGTAGTTTGGAGGAATGTTTGGATTTTGGAGGATATTGGGAGGAATATCTCAAAGTCTTTCAATATACCCATCACAATCAACAAGATATTCATCATCATTGGAATAGGATGGAGTGGGAGAAAAGATGGGATGACCAAACACATCACAATAGGATTGTGACATTATGTTTTTGGGATGAACGATGAATACAAAGGAATACAAAAATACAGATTAGGATAAGTAGGTAAGTTTAGATTTGAATTTGCATGAAGCTCATGATGGGAGGAAATATTGACTCCAAAGGATATGGAAATGGGGTGGGGATCACCAAGAAGAATTAGCTAGCTTTAGGATAAGAAAGACTCACTAGAAGAATAGAATGATGTAGGAAAGGATGAGATTAGGAACACAATGTTTTTGGAAGTTTGGATGAATCTCTTATGAGGTAATGACTACACTAAGTATACCTTTCATTTGTGTTGAATGATTTACCAATGGATAAAGTGGAGCAAACTAGACTTAGGGTTTTTGCGAATGGACTTGCTAACAACTATCTCAAAGGACATATAAGTGATTTCTTTAGCAAAAGGACTTGAATATTTTTGAAATGTGGGGAGGGTTTTGGAACACTCAAGCACGTCAAACACATCAATAATCCTATAAGGTTTTACTAGGATATACAACCTCAGCTAAGGGTGTCCTTGATATATGCAAGGTATGTGAGGTCCAAGTTTGTAGATGAAAGAAAATAACCCTAGATAGCTAGAATGAGATGGTAACCCAAATCTTCACTTCACTTCCCAAATATATAAATTTCTTTGGGGCTTAGCCAAGAGTGACAAGATTATGCTTCCAAGAGAGGTGTCTTTCAATTTACCTTCTAATGTTTATACTTTGCCAAAATACTACAGTTGAGGTCATCCCAAGGGGTGATGAAATCCCCAAGTAGGCCTCCTAAAAAGTGTAAAACAAGACCACATAAGTGATATTGTGTTTAAACGACACATTTTCTTTTCTAATTGATGATTTAGATTTTATAATTGACTATTGAAGACATGTGTGTTTATGACATACAAAGTTCTTTCCAACTTGACAACATCATCAACATGATAAAAATTGAGAGTTTTCTAACTTAAGTAAATTGAGCATCATCCAAATCATGCAATATTCATTGATTTTTAGGCATTCAAGATTGAGGTTAAGTGTTTTATGCTCAAATTTAATGTTTGAGTTATTGAAATGATTATTAGATCCTTGGCATTCAAGATTATGTGTGTTGTTTTAATCATGCATTCCAATAAAAGCTTGATGTTAGTCCATGGCATTTAAGATTGATTTGAGAAACATTCATTTAATGAAAAATTTGTCCATTTGATTTAGGCACTCAAGATTGTATGTGTAATGTTATCTTTAAATGCATTCAAGAGTTTATTTGGATTTTTATATTAATTGTAACAATCATCCCAATGACAAATGATTAGACCATACAAGCTCATTTATCCAAAAATTGATAAAACATTAACGAAAATTGCAAGGAAACATGGTTAGGTGTTTCTAGAATGTTATCAGTTTCAATGTTGTAAAAATAAATCTTCTCAATTAGCATTACCTAAAAATCCCCAAAATCAAAGCTTAACTATGGGAAAAAATAAACTTTTTTTTTGTTCTTTTTTATAGGCATAAAAATGCTTAGAACAACCCCTATCTTACATAACCACCAAAAGTTAAAATTTTATTTATACTCTTTTTTTTGTTTGAAAAATTAGCATTCTCGTGGGAGTCAAATGGTGATCCTACATCGCAAGAATGCACTCAAATAATGCGAGATCATGGTACATAGACTGGTGAAAATAGAGAAAAAGTAGGCCATGAGAAAAATACTCATAGTGTGGTCCCACAGGTTTGTGGAAGGCATTCCAGCTAACAAGTGTATCTGTGGGATTGAGGGTGAAAAGATAAAACTACATTTCTGGGCTCGACTATTTTGGTCAAGTGTTCTCGCAAGTTTTACAATGATCCCACTAGTAAAAACTTGCATTCGCATGGGAGAATTGGTCAATGAGAATGATGGGGAGGGTTTTTTTTGTCATGTAGTGGAAGGGTTTATGGAAAATCATGATCCCACCCTCGTGGGTTCACATTCTTGTTAATAAAAGGTCACAATTTTGCGGTTGTAGGTTCATAATTTTGTAGCTACAAGATCATGAATACAGGGTGTTTGGAAGGTGTTTTAATAGGAATTTGATTGGATGCTTGGGAGTGTGGTTCCTAATTAGAGAATTTGATGTTTGCAAATAATGTTAAATCACCACCTGTTTTCACAAAAGAACACAAAATATTAGGTGGGTTAGTTTAACAAAAATGAGAAAACAAGCATGATTATGGTGACCCAAATGTGGGGTCCCACCGGGCATGCCAAAATGTATCACCTATATTTATTATATGTAATATTGAAGACTAATATAAAAAAAGCATTCGCAATAACCAAATAACTTAACACTTATGATAAGACAAGGCATACACCAACAAGGAAGGCAAACCTAGAATAGTAAGCTCCTTGGGTGAAACCTATAATGACATAGATATGTCCTATTTGGATAGGAGATGTGTGCTCATGATGTCTTCAAGCTTCCAATGAATGAGTGTTTTATCAAGCATGTAGATGTGTGAGGGTTTCAAAAATGGAGGCATGGATGGAATTTATCATTATGATGGTATTTTGGTAGTTTTTAGGCTCTCAAAATATCATGATAAATTCTGCATGGAAGTGGATGATGGATTGTGAGAGGGAAGGGTTTTATTTATATGCCAAGGGGTAGTGAGATGGAGGGTCGGGATGCTTCAATGGAAGATTAGTGAGGGAGGGCTAGAATGCATTAAAAGGGGAGCACATGGACTGTGCTTGTTTAGAGCTCTAGCCTTGTGATAAGTTTCACAAGGGGATTGAGTCATAAAAATGGAGGGTTAAGGGGAGTAATGAGGGAGAATTAGTGTGTAAGAGGGATGTAAGAGGCATTAATGGCATGTATTCATTAATGCTCTTGGATAGGGATGGAAGAGGACAAGGGAGACTTGTTGACTTTGGTTTGGGTTAGCAAGTCTTAACCCTTGCTTAAATTTGTGCACAAGTTTAGGAGGGGAATTAGGCTTAGCTTAGGAAGGGGGTTAGCGGGAAAGTGGCTTAGCTTTGATGGGATGGGTTAGTTAGGAGGCTAAGTGAGGTTAGTATGGGTGAATAGGTTAGATTAGGGATAAAAATATGATCTAGTGATGTTTTAGGGGTTAGGATAATTTATTAAATGATTTATTTAATAAAGAGGGGGATGTGGGATTAAATTAAATAGATTTGAGGATTTATTTAATTTTATAGAAGATTAAGGTTTTAATTGATAAATTTATTTTGGGTTATCATTTTATTTTATCAACTGGACTATAGTTAGTTAAATAAATTAACTAGCTAGGGGATGACAATTAATTAATTAATTAATATTTAATCAGTAATGTCCTAGGAGATGACTAAATAAGATTACCTAAATAGTATAATCAGATTTAGGTGTCTACAATCACAACCTTGCTATTATAGAAACTTCTTCCTATTGTTTTGGACCTCTTTCTAGATTCTCGTAGTTTTTATATCATATAGATTCAATATAGCCCCCAACAGAGTTGGCATTTTGTTGGCTCCTGATTTATCAGTGATTTTAACTACTAGGTAGCCAGGACAAGATTTCATCTAAGGGCAGCTATCTCCTATGTTGAACAAAATTTATCAAGAACCTAGGCCAAATATAAGGTTGAACTCACTTTTCTACTTCGGGATCTATAAAACCTAGGGGGGTTAGACCTTTAGATTCATTCACATGGTACCAGTTCAAAGCATACATCTGAATCTATACAAAGCAAATTAAAATCTTATTTCTCCTCTACTTATGCAATGACAAAGGTATGTAGTAGCAAGTTACAAAACCTATGAAATCCACAAGCTAAGTGAGGGTATCCTTTTAGCTCCTAAATAGAAAGGGAAAATGGATAATTGATATTTGAATCAACAAAACTCCATATGCAACAACACACTAAATCAATTTTGTAGCTGATAAATGCCCTATCCATTTTGTATTCCACAAATTACAACATACATCAGATATTGGTGATCTATCCTATAACATTGTGCATCAGACATTAATATTCATACAAAAGCTCATACTTATTAGACGTCCTTCTCATGAAACTCACAACCCTATCAAAATGTCTCAAGCATTCACATGATTCTTTGAATCTAAGAAAACTCACATCAAGACATACAACTCGAAATGAGATGCAACTGGATCTATGTATTTTGTCCATAAATCACATAAGATTTTAAATAATAAAGAAGGAAGACAAGAATAAAATTGAAACTAAGTAATTTTTTACTCTTCATATTCATTCCTATAAAAAAAAATACATTCAAGATGCATGAAAGAGTCATAACACACACAAATAGATTAGAACTATATTCTATTCTTCATTACTATTGTTCATACAAGAAAGAAATGTTGAAGGAATGGTAAAGACCTAGTTGAGAACTTACTCCAAACTTTGAGAAAAAACAACATCCAACCTTGCTAGTATCACAACTATGGAAACCTGTCCAAACGTTTGGAACCCCTTCCAAAAGTCTAGAACCAACCATGCACAATGAGAGAAGAAAGAAAGATATAGAAGAAAGGAAGAATCTTGGATCTGAACTGATGATGTTATTTATCCACTTGAAATTATTTCAACTATTGAAGGCAAGCCTCTCTCTTCTCTCTATAATTGAAAACTGGATCAAATCCTGACATTATGCATAAGCAGTTCTAAAAATATCTCTCTAAATGATGAGAAAAGCCCCTTTCTAACAAAATATCTAATTTTTTTACATAACTTTTCAAAACCCCTACCAAACTGATTTGGAGGCAAAATAATACTTTTAGGAGGAACCTTTCCAAGTTTGGTGCATACCCATCTAATCAATTAGCAACAAATTGAATCTGAACTACTTGCACCAAGATGTAGTTGAAAAAGAGTACCTCTGACAAAAATGGTATAACTTTTACCCCCCAATACCTATATAGAATCTAATGGCATATCTAGAAAGTATATGTTGAGAGATTTATGACAATATATGATAATTCTATATTGGCCTCAAAGAAATGCCAAGGGAAGCCATTTGAAGTTGTCAGTTCAAAATTTGTTGTTAGACCTTAATTTCTTGCAAATATTTCAATTTAAGCTAAATCTGAACCATATCAAATAATCCAAATTTATTTAAAAATCTTGCATGTTATTTTCTAAAAAATGAATAAAATAATTTATTTTTTCAACTTTGACATTTCTCCCAATTTTCACTTTGGGTCAAACTTGGTTGACTAGGCACTTTACATGTGGCACTCTCTCATTGGTTGGCTTTGTATAGTCACTGATGACATCACTATCCACATGGAACCTTTGCTACATCATGTCCACATTTCATGATCTAATTGGCTCACAAATATGCCACCTCATGTGCTCATAGGGACCACAGTGACACATGTCATGTGCTCACGCTTTCACAACTCTAACCTCAAACTCTAGGCTAACTATGGAGACCATGTGACTAACCACTAGTGTTTAGTCACATGGTTAAAACTGATAGCATCTGACTTCTTTCTTAACCACCAGCCATGCAACTAACTACAAGTCACATAGTAAAAACGCCAGCCTAAAATTGCTTCATTAACTGCCAACCACAAGAAACCAATTCATGAGGTTAGAACTGCTAGCAGTTAACTTCTTTGTTGACTGCCAACCACATAACCACTAGACCCACCTTGGGATGCATGCTACATGTTGCACTTCTATTTTCCTACCTAATTCTAAACTTGTGCCATGTGAAAATTGCTCATTCATCCAACTGATAGCCATGTGTTACTGTCTGGTTCATCCACTTGATCACCACATCACCACTATGTGTGCTTAGTGTTAGAGTAAATAATTAATATTTAATTATTTATTCTATTGCTTAAGCTTACTTAGGTCATGCATTTATTTAATATTTTATATTTAATGCGTGTTGTGGTTAGTTGGTGACAACACGGGAGTTTGTTCCCTTCTAGTTGTCACACTTATCTTCTACCACTTTCCAGCTTGTTTTACAAGCTTCCATGAGCTCTTTATATTCGAGCTCTCCTCTTTGTATTTTCAACACATAACAACATCACATCATTTCTTATTGTAAATACATTTCTCCTTGTGTTTGCATTCATGGTGTCTCTCATGTCCGTTTAGGGTTTTTGCCCATGCTCCATGCTCCTCCCCTTCTATGGCTTCTCTTTGACTGGTTCGCATGCAGGTGATCTTGGCATCTTCGGAGTTGGCTTTCCTCAACTCCAACACTTAGGTATTCAAAAATAAACTTGTTTAATCACAATATCACATGTGGGACCCATGCATGAGTGCTCCTTCTTGTCCCAAAGAAAGACTACTTTAAATATTTATCACTAGTGTCGTGGTACATACAAATACTTTAAAATATCCCACACACAAGCAATGTGGGATATTTTTCTTTACTTATTATCTAAATGCCTTCTTTTAACACTACCCAAAATACCTTAACATATCTAATGAAGGAAATATCCACATCTCATTCTCCTATTTAGATTTGGGCATCTGCATTTGTATTTGGGTTGCATCTTTTCAATATCATCCGCTTCATGCATACTTTAGAATTTGCATAAGTGATGCATTCCATAAATGTTGCAACCTTATCCTTTCATGTCGCTATCACATTGACCAAGTCCCTTCCTTTAAGTTATCCTAGTAGACTCTCTACCCTATCAGATTCACACTCAAAGCCTACTGAGCTAAGGATGTCACTAATGTCATCAATAGCAAGGGTGAAATTTCCACCCAAGGAAACAAGTGAGATAGTTTCCACATCCTTCATTATAGTAGTTTATTTCTCTTTGCAAACAATGGAAGTGACTCTAGAGACTATTTCCTTGCTTGATCTATGCATGAGTCAATTCTGGCCTGGTATGGAAAGATGGGACTCATATTGTCATCAACATGGAGGATGAAGCTTCTACCCACACTTTAGAAAGGGTTACACTTATATTCTAGGATAGCAACTGGGGGGGTGGGGGGGTTGAAATAGAAGAACCTAGGTCCCCTTCCATAAACAGGGGCAAGACTCCCACATCATAGCATACAATGAATTGTTGGGCACAATTTCTTGCAAAGCATTGAACAAGAAAATGCCAACTAATGCAACTCTTAATATGCCATAATATCTAGTTAATGTTGCATCTTCTTATAATCTTGGGGATTATATCCTTCACTATTAGGTATGTAGTCACCTGCCAAATTTGGTGGAGCTCACTTTGTGGATAGTGACTAAAACTCATTAAAACACCAAGATTTTGATTTGAGAGAAAACTCCACAATGAAAGTTGTTTTATTTGGTTAAAAGATTTAAGTCAAATGTGCAACTGCATGTTGTCTTGGGCTTCATTAACTTTTGTCAAGTAAATTTCTTGCAAAATGGAGGTAGTTTCCTTTACAATTTTTTCTACTTGGGTCCCTCGAAGCTTACTGGTTTGATGTAGTCACTTGGGCTACAAAGTGGGTCGAGCTAAAAAAAACATTTTTAAACAACTAACATCACATAAATGTCTTAAATGATCTTCTAGAAATGACTAAATTTACTTTGATCCCTCATTCTTCATTCTAAAAACTCATTTTACCACTTTCTGAGAATTGCCCATTTAGTGTCAAAAGGCTCTAGAACTAGCCTTAAAAACTTACTGAAGGACCTAGAAAATCCTTGGAACCTAACATAATTGCTCACTTGTTTACACTCTTTGAATTTTCAAAATCTCAGTTCATGATGATCACTCAATAAAAGTTATTAACTAGAAAAGTTTTTCTTTTCAAACTACTTGCAATCAAACATATGAGAAATAATAAATTGTATTTGAATTTTACTTTGAAAATAGGTCAAATAGACACTTGGGGACACAAAAAATTGGGCATTAGTTTACTATCACATGAAAAGTGTAAGTCTTCATTTTGGGCTCATGACAAATTTCTGGATAAATTTGGCAAGCAGTCAAAATTGGGTTCTTAGAATTGCAGAATTGGGAACATTAACAGAACAATAAATTTCACAAAAGGAATGGACCTAGGAAATTGTGTAGACAAATTCATCAATACTTGAAAACTAGCACACTTGAAGTATTTTTAGAGTAGAAAAAAGTGGTACAATCCATTTAGTCTCATCTATTATGATTTCGAATTTATGACATCTCAAACAAGGCTATTGATCAATTTACATATTTAGACATCAATTAAACTTCAGAAATTGCATTTGGAATCATGTTTGAAAACTAGTCAAACGGATTTGTCATAGGCTCAAATTTGAAACATAGCATTTTTATGACCCTTGGAATGCAATGTAAAGTTAAATTTCTCAATAGACTTAGCTCGGTCAAAGTTACAATTGGTCAAACAAGGGTACCCAAAATTCTGGGCAATATGCATTAGTATGACAATAGTAAACAACCAATTTTGAGGGATCCAAAACCTAGTCAAAACATATCAAATTGATTTGAAATATGAAAAATCAGTTCTTTGAAATGGATACCTAATATTACCAAAGTGGTGAGTCATGAAACCTTACCAGGTGCAAGATATACAAATGCAAACTAGGCTTCCTGTGGTTGTTTAACACTTGGGCAAAAATGTAGATTTAAGCAATGCTCAAAATGAAACTTCACAAAATGATTTAAAATGAAAAATTATCATTATAGGACACATGCATATACTGAATGAAAAGTGTTGAATACATGAAACATTTCATAGGCTTCAAAATGATAGCCAAGTACATATGCATGAAAATATCTTATAGGGGCTTAATTTAACTCAATTTTTACAATGGTACTCAAAATCAGTTCTTCAATTTTAAGTCCAACATAATGTTTGAGGAATTGGCCATCAACTAGAAATAGAATCCATTTCCCTTCAAGGATGGACAACTTGAAACTATTATCCCTTAGAATTTTGATAATTTGGTAGGGGCCAACCCATGGGCGTGAGAATTTGTTTTGAATTCTAGATTTCTCCTTGGCCTTATCTCACATGAGGATGAGGTTAGAGAATTTGAAAGCCTTTATTTTGGTTCTTTTGAAGAATAATTTTTTGATAACATCTTCATGTTTTAACATATGTTCTACTGTAATTATTATTTTCTCATCCAATTCTAAGAAATTCATAAATCTATCCTCGACCCTATCAACATTTTCAACATATCCCCTCATGAATTTCCATACAAGAATCTTGAGATTGAGTGAAAAATATTCTCTTGACCATAGACCAAAAAATAGGAATGTGCCCAAATAGTTCTCAACTCTAACCTTGTCAATCCATAGGGTATATTTAAACTATGTGTGTGAATCTCTTGGGTTCTCTGTGAGTAGGCATTTAATAATAGTTATCAAGTTTTTTGTTTATTGAATCAACAACTTTTTTTCCTTGTGGATAGTAATTGGATGATAACTTCATTATTTCTTAATTCTCTAATGCCCATTGGGTAAGGAAAATTGATGCAAAGGAGGACTTATTGTCACATACTAGAAAGAAGGGCATTCTAAACTTGGTCACCATGTGTTCTTCAAGAAATTTTTGTAACCACCTGGGTAGTACAATTCTAAAATGTTTCTAATTCCATCCACCTTGTGAAATAATTAGTGGCTATTAATATGAGTGTGTTTCCTATAGAATATGGTGGGTTAATAGGCCCAATAAAATCTAGACCCCACTTCGCAAAATGGTATATCTCGAATACCGGTTACAATGACATGGATAAGTTTCTCTCTCTATTGACACCAATTTGAGAGAATGACAAGAACATACATTCTTGTGTGTATCCTTGAAAGGGGAAGGCCAATAATAACCTAGCCTCAAGATCTAATTAGTCATTGATACTACCAACCCATGCCTAGTAGTGTAATTATTATGATATTGTTCCAAAACTTCTTTAACTTCATCATGATTCAAGCATTTCAAGTATATTCCTTCATAATTTCAATTGTAGATCTTTCTATCCTAGAGCATATAAGACTCACATTTCATCTTTAAATTTCTACACTATGAATTATTCAATCTCTAAGGACATTGGTTTTGCATGAGGTAATACACAACATCTTGATACTAGATGTATGACATGATTACATCATTTATGTATTCATAAGAAACTCTACCCTTCTCTTCATGGTCTGTCATCATCTTGGTTAATCCTTATCCTCTTACTAGCTTTATAGGTCAAATATTCAAGTCAAATTCTTTTAAAATAGTCATCAATTTCCCTCTCCTTTCACCTGGCTCATTTTGCATCAATAGTGACTTGACTATGGGATGGAGTACAATAGCATACACCTTTCTTTGTAGTATATAATGATGAAAATTATTGATTTCTTTAACTAAGGTAAATAATTATTTATCCAAATTGGGATAATTTAATTCAAAATTATTCAAGAGACAACTCATAAAATTAATGGACCTCTAATGTTCACCCCTTCTTTTGCTCGAGAATGCATGTACATGAATGTTTTGAAGCAAAATAGTAGATCTTAAATGGTAGCTAATAATCTAGAAGTTTATAAGTATCAAGGCAGTAGAAATGACCACCTTAATATCCTCAAAATATTTGTTGACCTCAAAAGTCCATTTAATCTTCACCTCTTTCTCTAGCAATCATTAAGGGGTTGCAATGTTTAAGAGAAACCTCTGATAAACTTCCACAAGAAGTTAATAGACTTTATTTCTTTAAATTTTTTAGGGGGAATCAATTTCAATATTTTTTTAACTCGCTTGGGTCAAATAAAAAACCATCTTTAAAAATGATGCACCCTAGGATCTTCCCCTTCATAACCCCAAATGAACACTGCTTGGGATTGAGGGATATACCAAATTTCCAACATCAATCGAGCACTTGTTTCAAATTTTCAATATGATTTCTCATGTTATTCAAGAAGATTATAAGATTTTCCATGTAGATGACAATACACTTGTTTACAAATCCTTTTAAGGCTTCATCTATGGCTCATTGAAATGTGGCTCCAACATTAATTAGCTTAAAGGGCATCTGCCTATAAGTAAATGTTCCCCACTTTCTGGTGAAGATTGTTTTATAAATATCTTCTTAATCTACCATTACCTAAATGTATCCTAAGTACCCATTTAGAAATGACATCATCTTGGATCCATTCATAGGTAGAAACTCCTCATTAAGTGTTGGTAGTGGGTAGTTATACTTCTAAGATGGTCAGTTCGGGTTCCCAAAGTCAAGAAAAAGACAAATATCTCTTTTCTTTGTTCTTATGGGAACTAGATTAGAAATATAAGTAGAGTATTGAACAAGGAAAATGATCTTGGCATCTAGTAATTTATAAACTTCTTTCATTAGCAATGGTTTGATTATCATATTCATTGGTCTTTTCCTTTGTCAAAAAGGTTTGGTATCAGGCTTCAAAGGAATATTATGTGTAATTATTTTATGATCATAAATATTGAGTTCTTGATGTAAATAGGATTTCAAAAATATCCAAATCTACATATCACTGACATAAAATATTCAACATAGAGGCATTTTATGAGGTTAAACATAACCAAGCTTAATATTCTCTTATTCCCATTGACTAGTTTCTATTTTTGGTTCCATTATTCATAACATTTTTTCCAAACCCTTTGGAAGAATTATTTAAAATTAACTTGGTTTCTATTTATGACCTAATTATCAAGAGCCAATTTTACTATAAAAATGCAAAAGTAAAACTAAAAACCCTGCCTAGGGAATCTAATATCTTTCTCAAAATAACCCTAAATGAAGCCAAACTAATTTACAAATAACCAATTCTAATTTTAGTTTTCGAATCAGTAAGCCATTAAGTATTCCAATCTATAAATCATTACATGCATGCAAGTCTATGCCTACAACTCCATTGAAGTTATAGAAAAACCAGTTTCCACTAAAAACTTCATAACTTCTATAAATATGATTGAAAATGACTCAACCAAAAACGAAATGAAATTAGATTTACATATATATCCAATGAATCTATTTATAGGTCATTACTTCCTCAAAAATAAATGAAACTAATCCAAACCAAAAATAGAAGAAATATTATTTATCCTTCTATCCGAAAATATAGATTATACATGGTTTCAAGCTCATAAATGTCCACACAAGACCTAGAACCAACACTAAAACTGAAAAGTCAATCAAAATAACAAATCAAAATTTCACCAAATATGTTTCAAATGTATCTCTTTCCTTCAATTCTTGCTTTGGTCCAATCATACATCTATTTTTATAGTTTTTTTGGTTGGTTATAACTTCCAAACCGCATTCTAAACCATCCTCTTACATTCTTTTAAATCATTATGCAACTTTGATAATATTTATGCACTTTATGCATTTTTCAAATTATAACTTTTGCAAATGTAAGTTTAAATTTGACAAATATTTGCATTGTAACACCCCACCGAGGGATCAAAAAGAAAATACCTAAAGTTTTACTAAGTTTGGTAACATTTTCTTTTTTTTGAAACAAGAAAGATAAATCATTCACATCAAACACATAGTAGCAGAAGCAATAACATACAATCAACTAAAAACATACATAACAGGTTAAATTTCTTGAGGATCCCATGACGTTGAATGAAATTAATATTTAAAATTAATACTAAGTCCATCAATACCACATCCATATGAAAGAATAATGAAAAGTCCAATGTCCATTTAAATAATATACATTTATTATAAATGCCTCTTGGCAAATTAAATCCAAAATACTCAATCATCCACTATACATGTCACAGGGTATGTAAGGCTTAAAAGAATATACATATGTAGAAATAGAAATACATCATCCTCTTTAGATCCATGATACAAAGTACAATGAAAACAAATGAAACCACCACCATACATTTTACATCCATCCATCATAAAAGGTATAACATCCATCATGAAATATAACCATCCATCATAATGATACATAGAAAGAATGGAAGTAAATGCAGAGAAGGAAGCTCTAGCCACAGTGACTACGAATGGATCTCAATGGTAAGAGTGAAAAAGCACTACCACCCGACCACATGGAACCTAAATGGCTCACTCCCACCACGCTAAGGAAATATTCTCAAGTCCCAAATAGGGTATCAAATCAAATATCAAAATACTCTCTAAGTCAAGGAAATCTTAAAAGTAATCTAACTCAAAGGGTTCCAAGATAGGTCGACATCTATACCCAGAGGCACACAAGACACGTAGGAAACCTACTATGTAAGTGGGCAAGTGTCATTGCATGAATCATGCTAGGGTTCCCTAGGAATCTCTCAAGATACCAGCCCCCTAGTGATCCCTATGTGGCCACTAGTATCCTCTCGTATTGACAAGGCATACTACGAATAAAAGTTCACAACTAAGCATTCTCTCTATTCCCATCCTAGTCTACACTAGCACTCGAGGCATGGGCAAGAACATACAAAGACTCTTATTAGGTTCATTTTACTCTCATTTCTTGACCCATTGCAAGCCACTTCCTGACATTACATATAGATTTCCTACCCTAGGCTCATGAAATCAAAAATCACAAAATCATAGTAAAATTCACTTCATTCCTATACAAGTAACTGGAAAGAATCAAAGATAAATCACAATATCCATCAGTTCTCAACGAAAAATTAGAAAGTATCCCAATAATACTGATCAATGACTCAAAAATAGATAAGTTAGATATCTCATAACATAAATCTCGCTATCCCACCAAGGCATTGAAAATAGTAATCAACAATATAAATATACTCAACATAGAGCATACCATCACATACCATGGTTAAGTAAAAGTAATCAAGATTGAATCAACATGATACCACACTCACAAAACTCCCAAGCCTTTGATAGACATACTATAACTGGTCAACAATCTAGTCATCCCCAAACCCAAAATATAGACAGCATATAGAAACAAGATGCAAGTACATGTTTTGGTTCATTTTGAATTAGATGGTTGGGTTAAATGCAAGGTTTCCATTTTTGTTCTAGTGTATGTTTCAAGTTGAAAGGATTTTCTATTTACCCTATAGTTAACCCATAAATTTGTTTAAATAAAACAAAGATTTACCCCCCATATTCTTGAAATCAATTTTCTAAAATTTACTAGGGGTAAATATTATATTTGTTTGAATTTGCTAAGGTAAGATTCCCATTGATTTCCGATAGAATAATAGTAATTCTCCTAGTGTTGAATTAACAATTTTAAAAGATCTTCCATCTAGCTTATAAAAATAAATTAAATTCATTTAAAATTAATTAATATCTTTTTATTTAACACTTAATTATAAATCTATTTTAAATAAATTAATAACTATTTAAATTTCATTAATTAATTATTATACATTAAAATTTTAATAAATTTTTATTAATAAAATAATATTAACATAATTTATAATAAATACCATTTTAATTTCTTAAATACATTAATTTCGATAACATTTAAAAACTTTTTAAAAAAAAATTAATAATATTTTAAGCTCACCGGCTTGCATAAAGGCCGCAACCTCTGTGCCGCAACACCTTGCTATCATAAGGCCTACAGTGACTAGGTATAGAGTACACTATCATTACAGTACCTACGATGGTAGGTACTAGTCGCAAAGTAGGGACAGGGGGGTATGAGGTAATTCTCTCCCCCTCCATTTTTTGTATTTTTTTAAAAAAATTATTCAATAACATTTTTTTTTTAAATAATTATTATTTGTATTATAATTATATATATAAATTAATCTATGTTATAGATTTAATAACAAAAAAATTATAAATAGAATTTTTTTAAAAATCCCCTTTTTTTAAAACAAAATCTCAGCCTAGATTTGATAGAGATACTATGACCAATCAGTCAAATTTTGAATGAGATCTTCAATTTTATTGCACAACCCTACCCAGTTCTTTTTTCAAAATTCAAGATCTATGAAAAGAAATATTACATTGAACATTTAAAACTTTCCATGCACAGAAATGTCATACATAAAAAAAACAAACATGCACACCATACACATGCAGTATGGGGTAAGTATCCATAAGAAAATACATATGATAATCCATCTAACTAAACATCATCAATAACTGAAAAATATTGTAATAATCATCATGCATACATGAAGTATAGAGTACCAAGTAATCTCATCATATATCAACTAAATCTAAAACAATATTTGATAATCCCAAAATCATGCTACTAATCATCAAACATAAAATTGGCCTAAAAGAGTTTGGCAATGATAGCAAAATGTAAACTAGGGTCAGGCACTACATCCACCTCCCCTAGAATTACGCTTACTCCTGGAAGCCTATAAACAAGTAGGGATATAAATCATGTAATCTAGATGCATCCTCCCATGTAGCTAAAGAGTTGTCAATAGGTTCCCCATTGGACCCTTGCTCTATGGTTCGACCCCTGAGGGTCAACTCCTACTGCTCTAGAATGTGTACAGGCTCCAAAGCCAGCTTCCCATCCTCTACCTACAATGCATTCCAATCAAGAACATGTACTACATCAAGGATACATTGCCTAAGTACTAAAACATGGAAAACATCATGAATGTGAGCTAGGATGAGCAGTAAAGTAAGACAATAGGCAACTGGACGAATCCTCTCAAGTATGTTGAATAGTCCCACAAAGCGAGGTGCTAGCTTTGAACCCTTTCCATAATGGATTGGAATCTTCTACAGACACACTCTCAAGAAAACCTTCTCTCCCATAGAAAGTTGCTTATCTGTCCTATGTGCATCAACATACCTTTTATGTCTATCCTGTGCCATAGCCCAAGTGCTCTCGGATATGCACTACATGTTGCTCCATATCTCAAAGCATCTCAGGACCCAATAGGATGTGATCCTCAAGACTATCCCAACTCAAAGGTGTACAACAAGGACATCCATATAAATCTTGGAAAAGTGTCATGCCAATAGAATTGTGATACCCATTTTTGTAACCGAACTCCACTAGGTAGAGATAGTCCTCCCAATGAGTCTACCTATCCATCACATACATCCTCAACATATCTTCCAGAATTGGATTCACTCTCTCTATCTATCTATCTATCTTTGGATGATATGCTGAACTCAAATTCAACTATGCTCCAATATCGTACTATAATGATGTCCAAAATGTGGAACTAAATACAAGATCTCTATCTAAAATGATCTTTTAGGGAATACCATGTAGTCTCATGATCTCATGCATGAAGAAATTAGTTATAGAAGCTACAATGTAGGAAGACCTTATTGGTTAAAAATGTGCCACCTTAGTCAACCAATCAATGGTGACCATGATAGCATCATGATGATGAGCGGTCATAGGTAACCCTACTATGAAGTCCATAGAGATGATGTCCCACTTCCATGAAGGAATGAGATTTGACTATAAAAGTCCTTCTAGTGCTCTACTTTAACTCTCTGACACTCAAGGCACTAGCCACAAAATCAAAAATGTTGTACTTCATCCCTACCCAATAGAATAAACATCGCAAATCTGCATGCATCTTGTAAGGTGCATGATGGGCCTCTAATAGGATCAATGTGCAAAGCTCATCCAATAGCAACACATAAATCCTTCCTAAATGTCTAAAAGGCCATATGAATCTAAGACATAGTCTAAAAACTTACCCTCCAAAGGTCTCCCTAAATCTATCTCTTCACACACCTCCTGATACCAAGAATCATTAGGGAATGCTTGAAGTATCTGACTCCTCATATCAACACTAAGAGTCATAGATGATATCACATGTCTCTTGTGACTCAAAGCATCTTCTACCAGGTTCTCTTTCCCTTGAATGTACTTCACCTCAAAGTCATACTCACATAGAAACTCCATCCATCACCTCTGTCAAGCATTCAAATTAGGTTGTGTGAAAATGTACTGGAGACTATGATGATCACTATTAAGTTCAAATATATTCCCCAACAAGAAGTGTCTCCATCTTGTCAAGGCATGAACTATTGCTACTAACTCAAGATCATGTGTAGCATAATTCAGCTCATGATCCTTGAGCTTGTGCAATTCATATGCAATCACTTGTCCATTCTGCATAAAAATCGCTCCAATCCCCTCAAGGGAAGCATCTATACACCCCATGAAATCACTTGCTAGATCAAGTACTACTAAGATCAATGCACTAGTCAAAAGCTTCTTGAGCTTCAAAAATGCTTCCTCACATTTATCCATCCATAAAAACTTATTTCCTTTCCTCTAAAGAGAAGTGATAGGATGTGCTATTCTAGAGAAGTTTTGGATGAATCTATGATAATAACCAATTAGACCCATGAAACTATGAATTTTCAACATAGTAGTGGGTGTAGGACAATCTACTATTGCTTGGATCTTTGTGGGGTCTACACAGATACCCTTACTTGATATGATGTGCCTTAAGTAGTGTATCTCTGATTGAAAGAAATCACACTTTGTTGCATTGGCATAAAGGTGATTATCTCTCAAGCACTACAAAACCAAATGTAGATGCTCCTCATGCTCCTTCTAGGACTTAGAATATATCAGTATATCATCAAGGAACACAAGTAAAAATCTATCAAGATAGGAATGGAACACTTCATTCATCAGGCTCATGAAAACTAATGGAGCATTCGTCAACCCAAAAGGTACCATTGTGAACTCATAGTGCCCATAGTGAGTTCAAAAGGTAGTCTTATGAATGTCAACTTCCTTGATGCAAAGCTAATGGTATCCTAACTTAAGCTCAATCTTGGAGAACACTGTAGCTCCCTTCATCTGATCAAATAAATCATCAATCCTTGGTAGAGGATACCTATTCTTTATTGTCAATTTGTTCAACTATCTATAATCAATACAAAGGCATAAAGAACCATCCCTCTTCTTCACAAAGAGCACTACAGCTCCCCATGGTGATACACTAGGTCAGATACTACCCTTGGTCAAAAGTTCCTCTAGTTGTAGGTGCAACTCACTCTATTCCTAAGTGGTCATATGGTAAGGAGCTCTAGAGATAGGCTCTGCTCCTAGAGTGAGGTCAATGCTGAAATCAATATCTCTCTTTGAGGGCATGCCCAGAATCTCACTCGAAAAAAAATCTGCATACTCCTATAGAATAGGATGGTCCAAATTCTTTGTCATAGGATCTTCTTCATCTAGCTCACTTACTATAATAGTAAATATCTAACATCTCTTACAAAAGCTCTACTTCAATTGCATAGAGGATATCATCCATAAAGATATAGGCCTTAGTATCTGCACAATCTCCACATCCTTCCCTTGGTCATCCTGACACATAATGGTCTTCTTCCTGCAATATAGACTAGCTCTATGAGAGCCAACCTAATCCATACCTAAGACCACATTATAGGAGCCAAGAGGAATAACTCAAAGGTCAACTAATATCTCAAACCCTCCTATGTTAAGCCCACACTTATGAACTACAGAATCTATGGAAACCTTACTACCTGAGGCTGGTTCCACTTACCAACCTTGATCTTGCCTAACCACTTCCAGCTTACACTTGGTAACTAATGATGGGGAAATAAAAGAATCTGTGGCACTTGAATCAAACAATATAGAGAGAGGTGTACCTTGGATAGCTCCTGTAGTCTCAACCATATTTGCCTAATGGTCTACCTAATGGTGGTCAACTACTACAAAAATCCTATGAGCTCTACTTGCATCCCTGACTGTGGACTCAGATTCTGCTGGCCTAGGACCTAAATACTGAGTTGCTCATTGTAGATAGTGAGCCACAATGTGTCCAATCTACCCACATGTATAACATCTTGTACCTCTACCAAATCCTCTCCCTATAGGTGGTGAATTACACCACTAGTGTTTATCCCTACTAGTAAAATATTGGCTTCTCTATGCAGGTTGAGGGTACTAATTTTGTTTATTGTGTTGAGCATTGTGATTGTTCTTGGAGTTAGAACCACTGCCACACTTTGTGCCTTAGGTTATGATCCCTTCTACTACTTTGACTATTGAGATTGCTACTGATATTGATTCCCCTTAGGAAAAGGAGGCTTCTTATTCCCACCTGAGTTGTTGTTGCCCTTAGATCTTGATGCTATAAGCACTCCCACAAAACCTCCATGTCCAAGGTTGACACTCTACTCTACAAGGATGGCTTGATGTACTGCATCCTTGAGGGTTTTATGCTCAAATACCTTAACACCCCCAACTATACAGTTGTTCAAGCCTCTAATGAAATTTTGTGCCAACTGTGTTGGGTTGTTAATGAATCCTTAAAAGGGCATGAGGTCATAGAACTTGCACTCCTACTCTACAGTGATCATAGTGTATTGTCTCAAGTTATGGAACTCATCTACTCTTTGTTGCTTCCATTCCTTTGGTAGGAATTGCTCACAAAAGCTCTCCAAAAATATCTCCCATACGACATTGTTCATATTTATGCCTAGCTTCTTTTCCTCAATAGTCCACCAAGTGGCTTCAAAGTTTTCCAGGTTGGTAATGGCAAACCTTTCTTTGACATTACTCTCAAAGTACTGCATAGAAAAATTCCTCTCAAGAGCAATAAGCCACTACTCAGATACATATCCTAAACCATGCCCAGTAAAGGGCTTAACCTTGGTCCTCATAAGGTCCTTCATTTAAGCATATACTATGGATCTATGATGATCTCTCGGAGGGTTCCTAAACCTAGGTCTATGCTCATGTCTTGCTTGATGTGCTCTATTCCAATCATGAACAAGAGGTAGGCAATCAATAATGCTTTGCATCATTTTCCTTAGATCCACCTCCTTAGAGTTGGCATTCTGCTCTCTATGGCTCTCTTCTTGATGCTCATTGATATACTCTTCCCTATTCTCTTCTTGAATGGGGCCTTCATGGATAGACTCATGTACATTGATAGCTCTACCTCATCTACGGCCTCTACCATGGCCAAGGCTATGGCCTCTAAAAGAATATTTCATCCTAGATACCATCCTACAATAATATCCAAGATACAAGATACTAAAACAACCATAAAGAATACTATTGTAAGAATGTATATAAAAGACACATGGTTTTGAAAATAGAATAAGTTCCAATTTTTAGTTTTTCCTATGTTAAGGTTTAAGTATAATTTTAGTTTGACATCTAAGTGTTGAAGTATGAAAAATATGCAACTAAAAGTTAAAGTTTTGTTTTAGTTCAACTAGTTCAAGTTTCAGTTTGATATAGGTACATATAACAAATTAAAGTTTTTGTTTTTGTTCAACTAGTGGCATTACAATATACCCAAAGCTCGCAATGTAGAAACTCAAGCTCTGATATGCATTAACACTTGAATAACCATAAAATGGACTTAAATGGACATTTTACATCAACTTAATCCTTTATAAGGCATTCTTTCATATTTTTACCTTCTTGACCAATTTGAGACCCCCCTTGCACAATTTTGACACTTATTACAAATGGCTTCTCTAGCCTTTATATTTCAACTTATGGACTAAAACACATTATAAATGTCCTAAAAAAATATTTAATATATGATATAAGGACTCTTAACCTCCTTGTGCTCTTGTATTTTAGGTGTTTCTACACCAGTTCTTCATAACTCTATGTAATAACATCCCTATATTATATAAGGAGGCATAAAATTCCATGTCTTTCCTGGGTGCTACATGTTTTCCAATCTTGACCATTTTTGGATCACCTTTGGTATCCAATGTATGTACCCTAAAATGGTCACCTAGATTATGGGCCTCCATTCTTCAATTTATCAATTTCTTGAGTCAATTCATCAATTTCTTGAATCAATGCATCTCAATAATTTATTGAATCAATTCAAATTATTTTCCTTGGTCAAATTGTAATTAATTTAATTATTTCAATATTTCCTAGGGTTTGATCATTTAATCAATAATCTTATTTAATTAAAAGAAAATCTCTCTTTTAATTAAATAGTTTTATCTTATTTAATTAAAATCTCACTTTTTATTAAATAATCTTATCTTATTTAATTAAAAGAAAACATCATTTTAAATAAAAATAAAAATCTTATTTAATTAAAATAAAATCTCTCTTTTAATTAAATAGTTTTATCTTATTTAATTAAAATCTTCCTTTTAATTAAATTTACTCATCTTATTTAACTGAACAAAATCTCGCTTTTAATTAAATAAATAAATCCTTACTTAAAGCTCTCTTTTTGATGAAAAAAGGAAATAAATCAATAATTTCTTATAAAGATTCTATTTTTTTTGCACATATCTCTAAGTGCTGGGTTTTTTCCTCTTACTTTCCTTTTTAGGGATTTATCCCACATTGCTCTTGTGAGAAGCCTCTCACCTCCACACTTTTCTTTATCAGGATCCCTATCATTCTCATTTAGATAGATGTTAGTTGCTATAGTAGTGTTATATTGCAAGTTTGGAGAGTGATTTTGGAGGAGTTTGAGCATTAGGGTTTGGACACTGGAGCTTCATTGTAACTTCTCTCTTCTTATCTTCTTTTGTCATGCATCGATGGCTTCCATCACCATGCTTCATCATTGCATCTTCATATCATCTTAGAGTCATATTTTATTTCATAGATTAATCTTGTATTGTTATTTCCTTTCATAGATTAGATTTCCTTTCTTGCATTTCTTTGCATTGTTATTATTTAGATTAGCTTGCATGTTCATTTGCATGCATATTTGATGATCATGGAGACTAACCCTCCTTCTTTTCCTCTTTGAATCTCTCATTTTATAGTGTACTCACATGGGCACAAATTAGGTCCAAATGAGGGCCTCCATTACAAACCCGTATACTGCATGAATATAGAGCTAATAGTCACCATTTGAGATCTCATTCTTGAGAAATCTTGGATACAATGACTCATAGATGTGTGTCAACATTTTAGCACACACCCAGGTAAGATTCATACGTGTCACTCCTTTTCTCTTCAAGAGTTCTCTTATGACATGCTAATTCATCTTAGTGAAAAATTTTCTCCAATACCACCATCCCCTTAGAGATAGTGTTGGCTTTAGATTTATGATGGCATCCTAATCTTTATCATCTTCTTTTTGGTCTTCTTTATGCTTTTCATAAATTATTTTTCCTTCAAACAAGACATTACACATGAACTCTAGAATGTGTTGGTCATCCCCAAAGACTTGAAATTTAGTAATATTATCCATGATAGATGGGATGGCCACAAGTTCAACTAAGAACCTTTTGAGCTTTGTCTTCTCAACTAATTGTAGTGCATTAGCAAAGATAGGAAGCACATTGGAAAGCATGTTCCTCTTTCTGATGATAGATTTAACATTTAGTGCTTTAAATTCATCTATCAAATCATAAACTCTCTTGCAATAGGCTATCAATTTGTTTTTCATTGCAAGAGTAAATTTATTTAACTTGTCAAATTACCATTTGTGAATCTCTTTCTACTCCTAATTTTTTTTGTTACTTTCAAGTACAAATAGGAGTCCTCACAAGAGGGACTCATATTCTACCATATTGTTAGTGCATATAAATTGTAGGCGGTAGGCAACATAGAAATGTTTACCTCTAGGGTTGATCAATTCAATTTTGGTTTCAACCCCTTGTTTATAATTAGCGCCATCAAAATGTAGAGTCCATATCCCATCTTCTTTACTTATTTTGGATTTTTGTTTATTGGTCCTAACCTTTTCTTTTGCCTAATCTTTAAAATATTTTCTCTTGGGAAACCATTCCGTTCTCTCTTGAGATGACTTAGTCATGTTTCTTGTAGTTTCCTTAGGTACAAGGATAACTTGTTCATGTTCTTTATCCTAGATTTACTTAATCAACTTGATGATCTTGGAAGTGTAGGGTTTAGGATTTATGACCAGCAAGACCCAACCTTATCCTTTTTCAAACCTTGATCAATCCCTTAAGGATAGAGGACAGGCCCCCACCATTTGAGGATGTATCAATGTATGACACATCAAGATCTTCTCAAATTTCTTCCACAAGGGCATCATCTACCATGTTAGGCTCCTCTTGGTGAACCATAATATCATTGTCACTCATGATATTCTTAGGAGTGTTATTTATTACCTTGTTGTTTATCACCAAAAGATTTTTAGCCTTTGTGTCTGCAAGCTGAGACAACTAGATCAATACTGATTTGATAACATCTTAGCAACTAAATCATTTAAACTTAGAATGATTGGCATCATGTAATGTACAAATATCAAGTAGCGATAGGATATTTGGGTCTATATCAGCATTTATGTATTGTAAGTTGGAAACAATGTTATCCATAAAGTAGGTGAAAAGTTCATCTTGTGAGGAAATTTCTTACAATTCTAAAGTGGGACTTCTATAATACATATCCAAATGAATCATATCAAGTTTCATAACTATGTAGGAGCCCAAGTCCAAAAGAAGAAATAAAACTTTGTTAGGGGCATTGTATTATGTGATCATCCTCTTCAACTTAGGCTCAACATCAATCTTTATTTAGCTGTTTAGTCCCTTCCATGCTAACATAATTGAGTAAAATCCATGGAAAACCATCCTCTTTAACTCCTAGTCCATTATTTTCTCATAATCATGCCATACATTTTAGGGATTTTTACCACATGAATAGCAATAATATCATAGATCCTAAGGTCTTTAGTCAACTAGTTTCATACATCTTTCAACACTCTAATGAACTTTACCTCAATTTTATCAACTTAGATTACCACTTAATTGGTAGGTTATAGAGTGATATCTAGCATTTGAGATATCGAGAGTGGCATGACATTACAAGAAGTGTTAGAATCAATGAGTCAATTATGAAAAAATTTCTAAAAGATTTGAATGCTAATTTGGAAAGGTGGCACTTCTAATTTATCTTTAAACATGGTGGACATAGCTTCAACAGTGCTAACCTATGGGGTGGATGTCTTCTAAGTGCTTCTACCAATGATAGCCTTAGTGTGACCAAGTATCATAAACAAAACATCCCTTTGGCTAGGAAAACTTTGGAGTGTCATAACTTAACATGTAAATTGAGATAAGTAACCATCCAAAGCATGAAATAAATCAATACATAACACATAAGATTTTGGTTATCCAAAAACCCTCCAAGGAGAAAGTAAATCTAGGGTGGGGATGACACCCACAAATCTTCACTACTATAGTACTAAAGTGTGGCCTATTATAGCTATAAAGTTTTGAGCATAATCTATGATCTACCTCATGAAAGGTCTTCTCGATTAAAGGCTTACAAGACTATTAGGTATCACCTTGATTAAAGGATTTAAACTCATGACTAAGTAAGCACTCTATTAAGAGATTTGAAAAATCCTATTAAGACTACTCGATTAAGAGATTTACTTTGTATCACCTATTATAATAATTCAACACTTGATCCTTCCATTAGTACCTTGCTACTTGATGTCATATCTCCTCTTTATTAGTTATCTCTTGATCCTCATGATCAAATCTATCTTCTCTATCCTTTCATTGTCTATCTTTGTTCTTCTCAAATAATTTTATGAATTGTAGGTCCATAACTTAGCCATCATTTCCACCTTAAAATGCTCCCTATGCTCTTAGAATTCCTCTTCCTGCACATGTAATACTTCTCTTTACAACTTCCTTGCATGCATCATGTTCTTTTAGGGTTTACCTCTTTTTGTAGGCATTACAGAGATGGGCTAGGTTAAAATCAATGGCTATAGTTGATCCTTATTGCCACCTAACTCTTCCCTTAATCTGATTGGTTGTATGTACTTGCATAGGGATTTTTAATATGAATGGATCCTTATTTATAAATATTTAAAATTCATGTTCGTGCCAGCCAAAAATGGTTTTCATAGAATTTTTTGCCATTACAAACATCTATGTTAATGACTGGTAACTTGACATCAATAGACTTTGATGCTTAGCCTTCACTATGCTCTTTATACTAATACTCAACTTCTAAATAGATCAACACTCACTCTAGCTTGACACTTGAATTACTCAACACACACTAATTTTTTGGCTCCTTGTGTTTGGTCAACACCTAAGTGACTCAGCACACACTAGCTAGTCAACACAGACTAGTGCTTGGCACTAATAGTCATATTACATGACATGTATTGCCTAGAAGCTTATGCTCAATATACACTATAAACTTAGCTTGCATTGTTCTTTGCTAGATAATGACTAAGTGATTTGTCACTACTTTGTCAAAGCTACAATGAGATTAACAATCTCCCCCTTTGACATGAGTGGCAAAAACACTTTTTCATGGCATATACAATCTTATTTTATGCATAAGTCAGACAATATATCATCTATGTTCGGCTTCTATACAAAATTTAAAAATCTCAAATTTTGAAAAAATGTTGTCTCCAATACCTTATTACTCCACCTAAGTAAATACTTCATTTCATTTATGTGACTCCTTCTAATTAGATATCTACCTTGACAAAATTCTGCAAAATCTTCAAAATCCCCCTTTTTTAACATTTATGTCATTTGGGTATTACCTCTATAGTGTATTTGTCCAAAAATGTCTTGTAAAGTTCCATTATGATTCCTAAAGTGGAGTCCCAACTATTACTAGCTGCATCTAAAGATTGAATTTGTATTTTGAGATTTGTTGCCATATCTACCAGACCTTGTCTAGAAATATGAGAATGCTTATTCATTAATGTTTTTTGCAAAGGCTAGTTCCTTCTGCAAAATGTCCATATGTGGAGTCAACATGGACTAAATGTTGATAAAAGTTGATTTGATATTTTCATCCATTTCTTGTAACTCAGAAAAGCCTACTCTGTGTCAACAATAATGTCTGAAAATTACCTTGACTAGTGCTAGGAAATTACCTCAATGTAGTACCGGTTAATTATAAATCTCCTTGCAACTAGTCAATTGACTATTGAGTCTCTTTGGTAAAGATATCAACATCACATAATTTTCCTATATAGAGAGAAAATTTTATCCAAAACTATCTTCACACTCTCCATCTTAGTTGATAAATCATCTTGTCTAAATACAATGGCACTAGATATCTTATCCATAACCTTAGTGTGAAATTTACTTTTAGACCATTCCAATAGCTTTACATTTGTCTCTATATCTTCATCCTTAATCTTATCAACTATATGTATAAGTTTCTCTAAGATAGGGTTATTGGAAAATGAATCTAAAATATCAAAATCATATTCAAAAATATCTCTAATATCATGTAGAACCTATTTTTGCTTATGCTCCCTTCTCAAGATTTCTTGCCTTGGTTTCCTCTAAAGAGCCTCTTGAATAATAACCATTTCTTCAAGTGTGAGTATTGTTGGATCAAACTATAGTAGAACAATCACTTCATCTAGGCTCACATCCTCAAATGATGTAGTCTCACCATTCTTAGGTGTACTTATACTTGGCCTTGATATCTACAATGGTGTAGGTTGAGTACTCAGCCTCTGATGAGTCTGATTGCTAGGAGGAGGTGTAGTGATTGGTAAAGTGACTAGTTTCTATATGGATATCCATCCTTTTATCTCACCAGTCATCTTATCCTCTTCCTCTTGTTCAACCTCCATCTGATCTTTAATGGGTTTCAGTGAGGTGAGCATTGGATTCTCTTCCTTATCCTCTTTCTCTTTATTCCCCTTTTTGTTAATTATGACAAATGTTGGCAACCCTGAGCCTTGTAGATTCTGTAGTAATGTAGTTGATGCATCTACCTCCTTCTCCTTCATCTCAATGACAACAATAGGCATTGAAAATGGTTCTTGATTAAGATCACCTTGTTGTTCCAGGGTTTCACTTTGATCTATTTCTTGTTTTTTTTACCTTCTCCTTAATTTCTACAACATGTAGAGGCACACTAGATGTGTCTTGTTGTATCTTAGTGGATGCAATCTCAAGCTTTTGAGATTCATCAATCATTACCAATTCATGATTTTTACATGGAATAATAGTATTGGTGGATTCCTATTTTACTATCTTCAAATATTCCTCACTCAATGGGTTTATATTCTGTATAGAGTGATTAGGAATGTCCTCAATAGTCATTGAATCCTGTAGACTCTTTTTCTCACCACGTGTAGGACTTGTGCTAACACATTAACATCCTTAACATCTTGTGCATCTTCCTAAATTGTGTCAACCTAAGAAGTCTTGACCTTTTCTATTTCATTCATGTTTGCCTCTACTCCTTTCTTCTCTTAAACTATTTACATGGATTGTGTGGTCAACCCATAAATTGTAAATTTCAAACTATGTTTCTCTGGGTTACCAACTCTTCAACTCTACTTCTCAAAATATGAAAGACTCTATATTTAGGAGAAAATATCCCTTTGTGTTTCTCTACATCCTTTGCAATCTATTTCTTATCAATTTTAGGCATCACTTGAGCTCAAATAGCCTCCCTAATTTATTTTTTAGTATATGTACTAAACTTCCATGTTTGCTCAACTCTCTTATATAAGATTTTGGGTAATGAGTTATAAATGTCTAATGAAGTGATTTTAAAAGTAGCCATCATATCATAAATCACTTCTTCAATATTGTGGTTATCTCCATTATCTAACTTATCAAAATCAACATGTTGAAAACATGAAAAATTTGCATTAATCTTTATATTGTCACATAGGTTTTCAATATTAAATGAAGGATTGCAGATTACCACTTTGAATTAATTATTGTCATATGATTATATCCTTTCCTAATCTAATTCATCCTAAAGCTTCAAACTTCTCTTCAATCTCTTAGTAGGCATGCTCAACTTTTTTGTATCATACTTCTTTTTCTCTTTTGTTTATTATGCTTTCTTCAACTATATAGTGGAAGCCCTTGTGGTTGACCTCGTCAAAGGTGCATATGGCTTCTGTTGTTCCTTATTTGCCACTTTCTTTGGTTTTTCAACTTTCTTCTATGGTTCTTTCCTCTTCTTCTTAGTTTTCTTTGGTTCTGGCTTTGCTTCCTCGTCATCCTCTAAATCTTGATCTTCTCCTTGTCCTTGTGTAAGTTGTAAAGGTCCTTGACCTTCTTCTTCTTCTCCTTCACCAAAATTTCCTTTCAATTTCTACACTATCTTGTTCTTGTTTCTGATTATTATGGTAGTCTACAAGTTTATAGCTATCATTGATTTTGCTTTGTCATAATTCCCAAAGGATGTAACATCCCTGTCAATTTATCCTACCAACAATGCAGTGATGGATGTTGATGCCTCATCAATATATCTCATAGAGTAATGGTATCAGCCATTTAACCCTTGGAATAATTGCCTAAACATATGTATAGTCAGCATCTACATGGAAAAAAACATCATTATATTGTTTCTCCACTAGATTTATAGGAATTCATGACCTTTGCTTCATAGATTTCTTGAAATCTTCAAAATAACTAGTCAAGACTAAATTAAAAAAATTTCCTAGTTGCTCAATGAATTCACCTATCTATTGGGTAAAAAATTGACTAGACTTCCATAATACCTTGCCAAATGTAGGAAATGTGTTTCGCACATAAAAGAATGTATAGATAAGGAATGAACCAGACTTACATGAATAACTCTTTTCCTTTTTGATAGCTTCTAGATTTTCTGAAAGTTGTTGAAGCTACAACCCACCCAAGTCATAGGAATGATCTTTCTTGATGATATTGTAACCTGGGTCAATGAAAATACATGGAACATTGTTGATTCATCTTGATTGGTATAATCGATGTGCTATCACTCTCACTATAATACAATAATAGGGTCTTCAATTGTGTCGATTGGCATTCCCCTCTTGTTCCTTACAACTCTAGTATTTTTCTCAATTACTTCTTTTGCATCACTCCTCAATGTCTCCGGCCAATCTAGGGTAGGATACCTTATCACTCTATGAATAATCCTCTTAAATATTATGATAGGTCCATTCTCCAAGAATAGTTGATTATCATGTATTTGGATAAATATGATCTTTATCCATTCTATTTTGAAAACTTATGGAAAATCTAGGGTATTCGTTGACCCTTTTTGCTCTATGATTTTGTTTTCTTCTTTAAAAATACCATCCTTACACAACTTTTGATAAGTCTCTTTGATTACTAAATCACCAACTTCTCCAACCTTGCATGTGTAACAACATCTTACATCCTGAATCATTAAAACCTTGGGTGGAATAGTTGATAAGACACTAGATGGATCTCATTTGTATGCTATCTCAAGAATAGTGCACAATGGTGGTTGTCAAACATCATTACTAGTCATTTTTACATTGGTAACCTCTTTACCTTTCTCCCTTTCTCCTACTGATGAGCTTGCTTCCATATTTAACTTGCTATGGTTTATAAAATAGGAAATAGTGTAAATTAACGCAAGTGTAATACCTTTCAAATTGATGTAAAAATGTTGTCTAGTAGTTGAATCTAGTATGTAGCTGTTGGAATCTCTTTCTTAAATCACCTTCATGCTCTTTGATCTCTAGTAAATGCAAATGACTAAAAAAATTGAGTATATAGCCTTCAAAACCTTGCAATTTGTTAGAGCTTATAATTTTTGTCACATCCTAACATGTTTCGGTCCCAAGTCTTCCCGTTGAAGTTGAACTTGAAGTTGTAGTTTACTTCAACTTCAGGTTCAAGGTCTTGTTAGCCTGCCATGTGATAAGCACACTTTTTTTTCTTGAGTTGACCTTTGTAAACTTGGAGTCAAAGTTGATGTTGAAGCCCGATCATGCAAAACTTCAACTTCAAGTTCAATGTTGGCTTTGCCCGCTAATGATTTTTGTATGCAGATCAAAGATTGCCAAGCCATCCCAAGGTGGGTCCTAGCATAATATTTTCCCAAAGCATCTGAAGTCATAAGCAGAGAAATTTAAGGCAGTACATGTTCGGATCTGGCAAGATTTGATGGAGTATTAACAATGTCATTTCATGATTACTTGTTATGGGTCCTTGATTCTGTTGCAGGTCCACTTGAAGTTGAACTTGAAGCAATTCTGGAAACACTTCAACTTCAAGTTCAAGAAGAAACTCCAAAAGGAAGGAGAGTAACCTGCTCAAGCACGAAGAAGGCATTAGCCGTCAAAAGCAAGAACACCATAACAGTGGACTTGAAGACAGTAGAAGACCTATCTATGGCGGATAATGTACCTGAATCCCAGAATTTTCCAATGGCTACCAAGAATCAGGAATGTAATATCCCCTTAGTTAAATGTTCCCCTACTACCATAAAGGATCAAACTACTCCTAAATGGTTGGAGACATCAATGGAGAAGAAGAGAAGTATAGTCCCAATATCTATGCCTATTGACGATCTAGTCAGTAAGTGCCTTGGTAAGGCACCCAAAGTAAAAAAAGCAAGAACCGAAGCAAGAATCAATTTTGACAAAATTTTAGGTCGATAGGTAGCAGAGATAGCTACACCACCTGATGGAAGCTCTCATGATTCTGTAGTGCCTCAAGATTTCCAAATAACAAAAGTTGATTTGGGAAAAGGAAACTGTGAAGTAGATATGGAATTCTTTGAAGTTTCTAACAAAAAGATCGCACACAGAGTATGGAAAGATGGGCAAGATAATCAAGAAATGAAGGAAACAATAAAGAATATGGCACTGTACATTAACGCTATCTTGCATCCTAAAGAAAAGCCAATCCATGAGATGTCAGCCATTATTGATGTATCCTCCACGACCAATCAGCAATCATTGGAGAATCTGCATAAGTGCAAAGCAGTAGCCAAAGTAGTAAGTGAATGGGTCCAAGATGTTCTACTTAACACTATAAAATACATTGGACATTTAGATCATGCTTCAAAGGAGAATCAAACATTGCCAAAAAAGTGGAGGTAAGTAATGCAGGATACGAAAAGGAGAGGAATAACTGGGAAAAAGTGGTAATATCGCTAGAGGATGTGCAAGAATTTGGTTTCCAAAAATTTCAAGCCGAATGCCTTGTAGCTAATCTTGATGAAAAAGTCCTATATGTCATCAAAGATTGCATTGAATGGCAGAATGAAGCACTGGCACAAGGGGTATCTAAAATCAAAGAAGCATTACAAGAACTTAAGGTTATACATCAGATTATTCAAAATGACCTTAAGTGGTTTGTAAAATAGTTCATGGAAAGAGAAGATGACTATGTTGCCCAATCAGACGAGATAATCAAAGAATTCCAAAAGAAGTTTCAAGAATGGTAGGACAAGAAGACACCAGCTAAGGAGGATTTCTCCAACGTGGCGCACATCGAAGCTATGTTGATTATCAATCTGAAGCACTTGGAAATGCACGAGGAAAAGGCTATTGAACTGAAGAAGATGAAAGAAATTTGGAAGCAATGGCTCGCCTACATTGGTCTTCCACATCAATCCACTATTTCCACCTTTTCAACTGCCTATGAAACATGGAAGATGGTGAAAGGTGTGGTTGGTGGAGATAGCGCAACCTGATCAAGAATTGCTTAGCTACAATTTCTTTGTCATTTTCTTTTCTTGCAATTTCAGTTACCAGTTATTTCAAAAAGATAATTAACTCCTGGCAGGGTAATTTTGGCTTGAGTCTAGCCCCATGCCTATAAATGTAATAGTTAGTATTGTTTGATGGGTTAGAATTTCTCCAGTGGACCAATAGATAGAACTACTTTTGTTTATGGTTTTATTTCCAGTTTAGAAGTAACATTTCAAAATTTCAGTAGATACATGAAACTCTTGAAAGCTTTTTAAGTGGATACTATTATCTACTTATTTTTTGGTATTTCTATAAATACTATTTAAGCTTTTAGCTACACCTGTTATTGATTTTGAAATTGTCAACTTTGAATTTGGAAATTCTGTGAGAAATTGGTTCATGAAATTTGCCTACTCGATGATTTAATTTTCAGTTATGTGGATCATTTTGATAATTAAAATCGAGTGGTTCTTTTGCATTAAAGTTTGTTTCGTATTGATGAGATGAAATAAGTTGTTTCCATAGCTCCAGTAGATTACATTATTGGAAATTTATTCTGTTGAATTGATTTGGTTAAAACTTTCACTACAATAAAGGTGGCTATGCCTGTTTCTATTGAAGAAATTTTAAGCAAAGAATCCCTAAGTTCCTCGGATAGGAATTCATTTGTTAGTTTACATTATTTTCTCTGTTTTGATATATGAACATTTATGGGAAAAATTGTTCACTAATAGTTTTTGGCAACTCCGCTGGGGAACGATAAAATGGTTTTACCGCATCATGAAGTTTTCCCAGTACTTCAACTAGGCTTAGGGTTTGATAATACACAAGAAGATATCATTTTTGACTTAAGTGCACAAGCTTGGAAACTCAGAACAAGCCTAGAGCAATTTACACAAGTTAATCAAGTGCTTGAAAGGGAAGAAGAAAGTGTCAAACTCATTAGGGGTGTACCTATTGCTAATGAAGAAGCAATAGTGGATAGACTGGTCCCAAGGCCATTTTGAATATTGCATAATTATCTATATAGTGATAAGCTGGCTAGAAAAAGGTATATTCAAAGTGAAGAAAGGAAGGGGTTCATTGATGAGTCTTATGAGTTTGTAAAAAACCCCAATTTTGCCCCTGATCTCTCCCAGAAGTGAAAGAAGTCTATCAAGAGTAAAAGTAGGCCAACTTCTCCTAGGAAATATACCCCTATAGTTGTAAACCTTCAAGCCTTAATCCTACCAGGGACATTAATACCTTCTCATTTAAACATCCAGCCTTTGAACCTCGTTTTCCCTAAGATGGCTACTAACCCTTGGGGTGCACAAGTGAGCCCCTTGGCTTTTTGAGGTAATCTACATCCACTTTCTAAAGGTGCTAGAGATGTGTTGCCCAAATTTTATGGTGATGGAAAGAAATCAACTGATGAGCACCTTGATGCCTTTAATACCTCATGTGTTGTCCTTGTTGTGGCACATGAAGATGTAGCTATGAGATTATTTGTGCAGACTTTAATTGACAATCTGGCAGACTAGTTTCATCATCTACCTCAAGATTCTATTACTAAATGGAATCATATGCATACCACTTTCAAAGATAGATTCAAATCCTCTGATGATGAACATACTTTGTTACTTTAGCTAACTCAATTGAAAAAGGAGGTACAGGAGCCCATGAGAGATTTTGTAGCAAAATTCAATAAGATAATTCATAAAATTCCTGCTACTAAGAGACCCAATGATGAAAACCGTAAAGGATTCTTTGTTAATGCAATGCCTCTGGACATTAGTTTTCATTTGAGGAGAAACAAAGTAGCAGATGTTGAGGCAGCTTAGAGACTAGCCATTGAATTAGAAGATGATCTTTTAGTTGTAGGAAAATGGAAGAAAGAAATGCAAGGTTCTAAATCTCAATCATCTTCCTCAGAAAAATCGGACCCATTGGTTCAAAAGCTAATCAATGATGTGATGACTCTCAAGAAACAACTTCCTAAAATGAACACTCCATACCAAGATATCCCAAGAAAATATCTAGGCCAAAGTAATTTTCAGGGAAAACAACTTACTTTACCCTCAAGTCAATAAAGATTACAGATTAAAGCTGCACCTAGCAAAAATAACATGTGTGTTTTTCATCTTACAAATGATCACAAGGGAATGTCTTGTCCTAAAATATTAGATATCAGCAGCTTGAAGTAGAAAAAGTGGCTTCCACTAATGTAATAATAGAAGAAGAATCTTTTGAGGAACCTGGCAACTCTATAAATTATTACCTTGAGTATGAATCTGATTTTGATAGAGGTAATGACATCTTATTAACCTTAGAAGAGGCTTCCTGTTCAGTCTTGACCCGAGGGCAAAGGACTAGGGCGGCTGAAACTCATGATAAGAATAAATCAAATCCTACACTGGCCAAGGATCAAAGGGAGAAAAGAGAAAGTGAAGGTAAGTCATCACCTATTGTAACAACTATTCCTCAAATCCTAAAGAAGGTTGCTGATTTAGATTCCACATTTGACATTGTTGAGTTTTGTAAGACATCAAGGATACAAATTTCTCCTGTAGAATATTTAAGAATGAATCCTGGTGAACTTAATAAGCTAATTGAATATGTCAATCAGTCATCTCATGATAAAGCAGCCAAACAGATCCATGAAGTCAAAGTATCAGAAGGCAACAAAATAGTTGCTCAGCAAAAGAAGGAATCCTCAAAAGGTAAGAAAACAGAAACACAAAAATCTCATAGTTAGGAAGAGGTAGTTCAACCAGACCCAATCAGTCTTGAACCCTCTTATAACCACAAGCCAGATCCATTTTATGTTTCTCTCTTTCTACATTACTTTAAGTTGAGTAACTGCATCATAGATTCAGGGGCTTCCGATAATATAATGCCAGCAGCAGTAGCAAAAGCTTTAGACCTTCCTTTAACCAAAACATTTGGAAAATGTTATTCCATGGATTCAAAACAAGTACCCTTGGTGGGTCAAATAAAAGATGCCCAAGTGGAACTAGCTTCTTACCCTGAGAAAAGAATTAAACTCACCATTCTAGTAGCAGATATCCCCACAAGCTATGGCATGCTTCTTAGTCAGACTTTCTGTCGAGACCTAGGAGGGGAAGTTAAGATGGATTGGTCTCAAGCTGTGGTACCTATTGGGAAAGAGAAAGTAACCCTATTACCTGAAACAAAATCCAAATATACAGTCTTCCCATCTAATGACCCCAAATCTCAAATCCTTTATCAAGAGATAGATTTTGCTAACTATTTAATTTTTTTTGAAGATGAGAAAATAGGTGAGAAGCTGTTGGGCAAAGATCTACTATAGCAGCTTCTCAACCTCAAGTTCTAACTTCTGCATGAGTCAAGTAGTAGGCTAGTAGTAGTAGCTCTGATCTAAGACTCTATCTACTAATTAATTATGTTTGTAGAAGTTAATTTATAGCCTTCATTCACTATCCTTTTATAGATGCTTAATTTTATTTTTTGAACATGTTGATGTTCCAAACTTACATGTTGAGATTTTCATTCATTGTATTTTTTTAACATGTCGAGATTTTCATTGATTCTAGTTTCTTTAAAAATTGTAACATAATGCATCTAATAGAATAAGCTCTATTTTTTTTTTAAATGTATTATAATTTATAATTATAAATCAGCCTATAACATAATACATTTAACAATTATAAACAATTACAACCCTTTGCAAATGACTTGATGTCAAATTGAAATGACCATTGACCCTGAATTCCCTTTTGCAGATACAAGGGAGCAACAATAGTGGTAGGTTAGTTTGTAATTGTATATATAATCAGATTATTACTACATAATACATTATGTGTATGGAACATAGTTCCAAGAATCATAGTGATTCATGTGATTCACATGATTCGATGATTCGATTCATGATTCAATTCGAGCTTGTCAATTCCTATCTGATTCTAATTCTTGTTAGTTTGGTATACAATCACATTTCCAATTGTACAATTTTTCAAGTAGTAGGGAAATTTTTCCATCTACTCTATGTAGTAATAGTATGCTAGTGTTTTTCTACCCAACTATCTTGATATGCGGCTCTTGATTCCTGTAACAATTAATATTAAATAAAGTTGAAATTAAATCCAAAATTTGAAATTAAAGAGCAACAAGTAACAAAATGATTATAGTACTATCACTTACTAAGTTGTTACTTCTTAGTGCTACTAGCTATGACTTCCACTAATAGCAACAGTAACAATTTGAGAAGATGACCCAGCTTCAATGAATTTCTTTAGGGTGCTCCATTCTACATCATTTGGAAGGTCCATTTGTTTGAGGTTGTAGCTAAATAGTTGTAACCTCATCAACAATGAATACTTCTAAGAGATATTTTTACATGAATTGATGAATTTATCTATAGCTTCATTCATTGTTGATAGTGGTTTGATACAACTTGCAATTTTTTTGGAGAGATTTCCTCAGGCAAGTTGCCTAAATCAGAATTCATGTTGTCCTGCAACTTTTTCATGTAATTTTCTTTTCCAATGAATCTACCATCTGAGTTAGCTAGATTTGGTGATCGAACATTTAGCAAGTTTAGTATGATGTTATTCATCTTCATCAAGTCTTTGGAAGCATATTTGAGAGCTTGAGCTATTTTCGTTACTTGTTCACAATTGCGACAAACATCAATGGTCATTACAGAGGCATCCAATGAATCTACCATCTGAGTTAGCTAGATTTGGTAATCCAACATTTAGAAAATTCAATATGATTTTATTCATCTTCATCAAGTCTTTAGAAGCATATTTGAGAGCTTGAGCTATTTTCGTTACTTGTTCACAATTGTGATAGACATCAATGGTCATTACAGAGGCATCCAAGTGGTTATTTATTCCATGGTTTGCCAAATCCTTGTCACTGGATCTCTTTACTTTATTCAAAATTTGGATAGCAAGATTTTTTAAGGAATTGGTGAAGATTTGTCTTTTACCTTGAACATCATTTTTTACATTTTCAAAGACAAGTTTGACATTGTTATTTAAATCAAGCCATTCAAACAAACTATCAATGTTATTTATTATTTTGTCACAATTTTCTTGTTTGATAAGCTTAAGCATTTATTATAGTATCCTTCACATGATGGTCTTCAGAAGAGGTCATTCTATTTTGTGCAATTACATTCTCCATCTTTTTCTTCATTTCAGACATCCCTTTTTCACTCTTTTTCTATATTTCCTCTAGTTGCTTTTGCCAATTAGTTGCTCTCTTCCTCTCATCCTCCAATTTCTTCTTCAAATCTTGGATTGTATTTGCAATAGTTACCTCTTTTTTCTTCTCATCCTTGAGTTCCCTTTTCAAATCATGGATTGTCTTTGCAATGGACTCCTTTTTCTTTGCATTGTCCAATTCCTTCTTCAAATCATGGAGTCTTTGAGTAGACTCATCTTTCTTTGTGTTCTCCAATTCCTTTCTCAAATTGAGGATTTTCTTTACAGTTGGCTCCTCTTTTTTCTTTGCATTCTCCAATTCCCTCTTCATATGGTGGACTGTGTTAGTGTTTGCAATAGCACTAGACTCCATTTTTTTTGCATTCTCCAATTCCTTCTTCAAATCAAGTATAGTTTTTGCAGTTGACTCCTCTCTTTTTTTCATATTCTCCAATTGCTTATTTAAATTGTGGATTGTGTTTGCACTAGACTCCTCTTTTTTCTTCTCATTCCCCAATTCCTTTTGCAAATTAAAAGTCATCCTTGCCCTAGACTCTGCTTTTTTTTTTTTCATTCTCCAATTCAATCTTCAAATTATTATTTTTCTTGACAACAGAGTCCAAGTCAATTTTCAATTTATTGTTGACCTGTGCACTACTCTCTATAGACTTGAACAACTTGCAGTAGAGGCGTGTTCATGCTGAAGTCTTTTTTGGCACTCATCCAATTCTTTTGTCAAATTTTTCACTTTTTCATTCATCTTTTCTTACTAGACAATTGCCTCTGTAAGAGAAGAATTCTTTATCCTATTTTGCAATTCTTTGAACCTATTGTCTATTGCTTTCTCCTTGGCCTTCACATTATCAAGGTCTACCTGTAACTTTTCTATTTTCTTTGTAAGCCTTTTGTTTTCTCTCTCCACTTTCAGAAGTGTAGAGTAGACCATTTTGTTGCTCTCTTTTGATATATTGATTTTGTCAATATTTTTCACTTTTGACAAATCCATTTGAAGACTGGTAACTTGTATATCATTACAATTTATTACATTTTTTGGTAGATTATTATCTCTACCTTAGGGTATATCAGCCATGAAGTTCATCATTTCATTATTTGGATCATATGTTGAAAATATTCTGTTAGTAGATCCCTAATATTCAACAACTGCATCACTTTTCAAAGTCTTCATAATTTTCCTATTCCTTTCGCTTGTCTATTCAAACTTTGATGCAAACTTGTTCAAACTAAAATCTAGGTTTGCTGACACAATTGAGTGTTTGAAAGGTGAATTATCAGTTGTATCATTGTATTCTTCTCCAACTCTAGTTAAACTTACTCCACCTACAATTGTGTTTGAAAGATTGCCAACAGATTGAAGATGTCCTATTCCAAATCCTGGTATTTTAGTACTATTTTCTACATTTTTTATAGAAGCTATCAGTGCATACATTGGTGAAGTAACTGTTGACATTGTTGGTGGTGTAATTGTCATAATTTTTTGCTTTTTTGCACAAGGTTCATCCATGCTAGTGCTAGTGTCAGTACAAGTGCCAATAGGATCAACTACAACTAGTTTGAATATTTAACAAATAATGTGTTGGGATGACCTTCAGAAGCAGAAGTATAATATTTTTTGCCCTTTCTAGATGAATCATTTCAATCTCATAGAGTCCAATGATTGGATTACATCCTCTTTTGGGTGGGTCTGGTACTGGTACTAGATTCCAAATCCCCTTTACTATATGTTTGTCAAACAAAATCACTCATTTGAAGTTTAACAATATATATGCCCCTATTTGACCTAGAATCTTAAATACCTTGAATGTCGACATCAAACTCGAGGTCCTCCTGTCTTTCATTATCACTGTCACTACCAAAATCATATAGTAAAGTTGGATGCTCTTTACTCCAATAATCATTGAAAACTTCATCCTCCTTAATTTCATCAAAACCAGCTGATGTTCTTGGTTCACCCAAATTTTGCCTCATTTTCTAAAAATTAGTCATCTTGGTTTGACACCACAAAGAAGATGTGCATGCCTCTTTAATTGCTTTCAGCATAGACCTCTTAGAAGGTTCAAATACTTTCTTGTAGAAATTTAAGTATGTTAGAGGCTTTGATTTGTGCAATGTCATAATTTGGTAAGACAATTCTTGCATTGAAATATTATTCTCTGTTGCATGTTTCTCCGTCTCTTTCTTAACCTCATCCCATGAATCCTTGTTTTTTAACTTTTCTATCAATGACATCTCCTGATGTTGATATTTCCTCACAGAGTTTCCATTTGCAATAAGTCTAGTTTTTATTATGTTCAATGGATCATAATTCTAGTGATTGATAAAATCAAAGCCAAAGAAGTTACCAATTCATTTTCCACTTTGAAAGCCTTTCTCTCAAATGTGAGGCATCCAATTGCAAAAGGAAAGGAAGGAAATATCATTTTATTTTGTTGTCCACTGAAAAGTTCATGCACTCTCCATCTGTGTACATATTCTAGTGCAAAAACCCTTTCTATAACATATAGGAAGTTTGCAGGTTTCAATTGTTGAACTGTAAAACCTTAAGACAGTGTACTCTTCCTTGAAGAACCAGTCAACCAATTGAATCTGACTTCCCAGTTGAATGCAATCTTTACAAGACAAGGGAAATCAAGGCATCGAAGTGACTGTGATTTTTTGGTAAATAGGTGCCAAAAAGAGGTCTACAAAATGGTTGCAGTTTTTATTTGTAATAGTCATCCTCATCTTATGTGTCCACTCATATATTGGACTTGGAGTCTCTAATTTCTTCTGGGTTTTCTCATGAAACTTAAAGACCTCAATATCAAAAATTTTATTCTCTGTCTCAAATATTGGGTGATGCTTTGCTAAAAGAAGGTAGCACAAGTAACTTGTGAACCTAAATGTCTTTGTCTTGTCTATAGTTGTACTTTGTTTAATAATTAGTAATTGTTGTTGCATAGATTCAATAATGTGCTGAACAAAATTATATCTTACATCTACCTTCTCAACTGACTGACCTTGATAATAGATATTATAAATCATTTCAAGAACACTAGCCCCCACTTCCTTGTTACTATCCAATCCTAGACAAAATGATAACAAAGAAATAGTATTCTAAACTCATGGCACAAAAATATCATACTGATAAGGAGGCTTATGGTATATGTCCAATGTAACAATAGTATAGGACTTTTAGTTTATTAAACCCTTAATAAATGAATCTTGAAAAACTCTTTCCAATTTGTCATAAGCCTGTGCTAGTTTATCCAAGTCAATATGCTTATTAAAACTTTCTGGTTTAAACCCTAGCCCTAGTTCTAATAGAGTGAAAAATTCACTCTCAGTTATGGATAAAATTTCCTCCTAAATGTTTTGGTTTACAATTTCCTTTCTATTTTCATCATAATTCTGAGCACATAGCATTACAATTTTAGGGCAAGGGAATACTTCAGGTTAGTGAGGTTTGCTAATCCAGTAACCAGAGTAGCTAGTTTATTTGTATGTGCACTAATAATATTGTTATATTTGTAATAATTTCTCCCCTTTGATGGATCTTTCCACTTATTAAAAAATGAATGTCTAATTCCCATGATTCTTAAATCTCCATGGATAACACGATCAAAAATATCATGACATTCATCGGTGAAACCTGGGGCTTGTAGCACTTGCCTGAGTTCTATAATGTGTTTCTTTTCCTTTATGCTTGCACTTGTACAGGAGGTTTTTGACTTTGTTTTCCTCATGCCTGCTACTAGTTATTATAGAAAATTCTTCTTCGAGCCCTATATACAATAATTATAAAGTGCAAACCTAAGACAGTTAAAATCAAGATTTCTATTGCTACAAATTGAAATGAAATATTTTTTAAAAAAATTAAATACCCAAAACCGAGATTGGATAATTGGTATTGTCATCTAATACTCAAGTTTCACACTTTCAGTCTTCAAAACACAAAATGGAATTCTACTAGTCTTTGAAAATTTGAAACTTGAAAACCCTATCATATCAGACTCCACTTGGAGAAATTTCAACTTCATATTCTAAAAACATATAGGGTTAATAGTTTTGATTAAGTAAAAGTAGGTTTTAAAGGACCCGAAACCTATACAACAGCAGAGTTCTAGAAACAAGAGAGAAAAAAGAACTATAAAGAAAAGAAACCAAGACCAAGCATGAAATAGACCTCAAACAACAAAAAAGGGGTCACAAATGATAGTGCTGGAAAAAATAGCAAAAGTCTAGCAAAGGAATAGCAACCGACCAGCTAAGGAGTGTTGATCAGATTCACCGCCTAGTCCACCAAAGAATGCATGGTTTCAACAACAGCTTTGACCTCGTCTTTCCTACTGGTTTCCTCAATCTTCTTTGAATGGGCTTGGGTACACATACTTGGTCCTTGAGAATCAGCCCCCAAGGGAGAGTCCTAGTCTTTAACTACCACAATCTTCTTCAAGAAGGTAGAAACATTTTCCACCATCTACTTAAGTTGTTTGTCCATGTTGCCCAATCTAGATTCAAGTTTTGACACCTTCCCCTAGACACTACTAATATCCTTGTCCATAACCCTTTGTTTAGCTTCCAACATAGGAATCTTATGCATCAAATTTTTAACTTCTTTAGCATTTCCTATGACCTTCGAGAGCTTGTCAATATGTTGTCCTAGAGTTCTTTCCCCTCTTTCCATTTTGGAAAATTGTTCCATTTCCTTGTTAAGCAGAAACATTTTATGCTTTAAGATGCCTATGTCCTTCTGAATAGAGCCCGAGTTGCCAAACATACCTTTAGAAAACCCTAACCCACTATCACCCCCTTCAGATTTAGATCCCTGCTCATCAATATCAGCATCAAAATCATGTTTAACTTTCTTAGCATTTTTATGGACCTAATACCGTGCAGGCTTCCTTTTCCTCTCCAGGTGATGAGCCAAAGGCTCATCATCAGAATGCATAGACTCTCTCTAATCTAGACAACCCTTACCTTTACTTTTACTACCTCCCCTATTTTTGATGTGCTCGCAAAAAATTTCTTCACAAAAATCACTTTCCCTCTCCCGGTTAGAATCCTCCTTCTTAGTATTCTTCTTCTTTTTCTTATTTTTTCCACTAGAACCAATTTTAGGGCTAGCCAGAACTCCTTTAGTCTCATCCTGTGTATCAGAGTAATAGCCTTTTTCTTGAATACTCCCTTTTGTATCTTGATCTTCCATTTTAAAATTCCTTGGTCTCTAGATTTTTTTAGATTTGAGCACATTCATGATCAAAACCATAAGCCCTTCATGGCATACATGTTCCCCAATTGGGTCATGCTGAATGGTTTGAGTATAAAGTGCAAGATATTGCAACAAATAGGAAGGAAAATTCACCCTAATATTATGTCAAAAATGATTTGCAAGCACAAAGTGATAACCATACAATTTGGTATATCGACCATCCAAAGTTACATATTCTATAATGACAAAGAAAATAAACTACCATGGATGAGACACAGAAGTCGGTTCAAAGTAAGAAGTACCTATCTTAACCAAAAGATTTCTTTCCTATTTGGTCTCAACAAAATCATCAATTGCTTTATCCTATATCTTCCTTTCCCTATAGAAATTCATCCCATCCAAATCCAACCTAGTAGCCTCCACAATGGTCTCAACGATTACCTCCATCCTCTAATTCTCAACAAAAATTGAGTCATCCTTCGAAGATTTTACAAACTAGTGCGTGATAGCAAGATTATTTCCTTTAAGTCTCTCCATGAAGCTAGTAAAATTGCCACGCCTAAGAATATCCCAAACCTCTGGTTTATTCTTCCATTTCACACAAATAGGTGGTTCGACCCATTTTTGCTTTCCCCCCATAATCTCTACAACAAACACCCTAAATTGATCTGACTAAGAAACCCCAAGCTCTTTGCAAGATGAGGCTTTGGTTTCCTCACACTAAAGAACCCCAATCACCCTACAATCACCACAGATGGAACACTGATAGAAAGAAATAGCCCATAATCCATGCGAGCTGCCTGCATTTCCAAAAATAATAGCCCACTTCACTACAAAGAGGTAAAAATCATAATTCCCTGATAGTGTCATTATTAAAAGATATTTGTTGGGATTTCCATTTGTCATGCTTGACAAACTCATGGCCAGCAGTAGGTAAAATGGCATATGAATCCCATATGATTTTTTGATCATTATAACATGCCACATTGGAAGTCCAATCGGCTAAGCCATTTTCTTCCCTATAATTATGGGAACTAATGCAATTTTGAAAAGAATTAATAATATCCCCAGCCTTAAATATAATGTTACTAATACTCCATGATGGTGGATATATCTTCTTTAAGAAATTTATAATGTTGAGGGAGTCACATTCAATCCAATTATTAACCAGATTTAGGTCTTTGGCATACATAAGACCATAAAGAGCAGCTAAGGCTTCCACAACATGCTTGGTTTGACACCCCAAAGGTATAGCCATACCACCAAAAAAATCACCATTAGAATTCCTAATCACCACTCAACAACTAGCAAGGCCTAGATTCCCTTTCGAGGCCCCATCGAAGTTCAACTTAAACCAATTAGTTGGAGGACAATCCCATCTAGCACTTTCCCTTGGGTTAGGATCCTTTGCATCCAATGTCAAGCTCCTTATATTCTAATTATTCATCACACCCACATCCCAATCATTAGAAGGTTGTTGTCTCTTACCACAAATTTTGATATTTTCATGCAGAAGGACCTTGATTTTATGAAAAACCTGAATAGAGTTGGATTCCACTCCTCTGAAGATTCTATTATTATGTTCTTTCCAAACCCCTCAGCAAAGATAAGGAAGTATAAAATCCCACAATTTAATAATTAGAGGGTTCTTAGAAGGAGCTTTCCAAGACAAAAAGAACAACTAGATAGTAGCATGAGGGGCCCAATCCATGTTCATTAAGTCTCAAATTTTATCCCAAACCTCAGTAGTAAAGGGGCAATGGAGAATTAAATGATCCACCAATTCCTCATCATTCTTACAAAGAACACACCGATTAACAATGAAGAATCCTCTCTTCTTGAGATTATCATGGGTTAAAAAAAAATTTGCAAAAGGATCCAAAAAAATATATTAATTTTAGGAGTCATACCTTTTACCCAAGCCATAGCCCAGCAAGGAACCTCATAATCTTCAAAAGAATTAGCAAAAGCTGATGAAGTAGAGTACACACCACTAGGATCCTTTTTCCAAATTAGAACATCATCTTCATGGTTCAGACAATAAGCATTCAAGAAATTAGCAAGCTCAGCAAGATTCAAATCCATGCTAAGAAGATTCACCCATGAGTCATTCTTCCAGTAATCACTAACCAGAGTACCAAACTGAGTCTTGCACTACTCCATAAACCCATTCCATCTTCGATCCTCACAGAGGGGGTAATCCAAAATCCAAATATCTTCCCAAAAAAGTATCTTCAACCCATTTCCAACCTTCCATTTGACTCCTTTCCTTAAAATGTGTTTAAATTTCTGAGCATTCTTCCAAATCTAGATCCCCCTTCATCAGAATCAAAAAGGAGGAGATGTTGAAAATCAAAGTTATTCCAATTATAATTATAATCCCAAATATTCCTCCATTCCCCCTCTTCCTTATGCCATCTCCAAAGAAGTTTAGCCAATAAGAGTTCATTCATAATAGAAATCCTTCAAAGCCCAAGACCTCCCTTCCCCTTGGGAATGCACTCATTCTCCCAAGCAATAAGAGGAAGTCTCTTTTTAGTCTCCATACCTATCCACAAGAAATTTTTCTATATTTTCTCAATAGCAAGTGCAAACTTTCTCAGGATTTTAAAGACACTCAAGGCATAGAGCGACACACTTTGGAGGATAGATTCCAAAACAATGACCTTCCCAACCTGACTAAGGAGGGATCCCTTCCCTCCTTAGTCAAGTTTAATAGTTAAAAAGAAAGTATTAAGTAATTAATGGTTTTAGGTACTTTACTAACAGTATGTACAATGTACCTGTAAATGAAATAAATAGTCAAGACTCAATAATTTAGTAATGTACATAACAATAATAAAAAAAGTAAAAATTTATTACATTGATATACATTTGAATAAATTTGTTCATTTTAAATAAATTAATTAATAAAAATAGAACTTAATTATCAGTGATTCGATATGATTTTTAGGTGAATTTGTAGAGTGCTATCATTGTTGTCAAGAGTCATCCAAAATCGTGACACTTTTCAAAGACACGTGTCACAATTCCAAATGAATCTAGGCACTTGGGAAAGTATTCCCCAAATTGGCCCGAAATTCATCTCGAGCTGTCGATCTTTCTTTTAGTCAACAGTCAGGATTTTAATTTTTGGGTGGAATCTTATAGTACATGTGTCTCAATTTCAAGTTAATTTAATTATTTATATAATACGAATAAATGAAGGAATGATGTCAAAAATTGTACGTGGCAAAAAGATGATTTGGAAAGTGGCACACATGCAATCTAAAAAAACCCGAACTGACAAACTGAGATGATATCCATATGCCAGAATTACAGAGACCATAAGTTAAATTATGACATAGGAAGATATATAACAAGTCACTATTTATATATATATTGATAATGGTATTTACATATCAAAATTGTATACAAGATAGTTTCAGGCAGATAAGAGGATTGCTTATAAAATGTATCCTTACTACAACTTGTCAAAAAAGAAACTATAACTGAAAACCAGTTAACAAGAAGTAAATAACTGATACCTATATGTAAGTACTATGCCCTATATTTAACTAGGTCAAAATAGTACTACCAAAATGACCTAGAATTACAGCTAAGTATGTGAATATTGTTTCTTAAAAACCATGAAAATCTCTCAAGCCTCATGTAGATTTGTGGCCTTTGAACCCAGAGGAAACTCGTAGATCATCCTACCTCTGCTTGATTTATCATAATTTGGAATCCAGAATGCCACATTGTCCAAATCAGAGAGATCTGCATTTGGGTGAATGTATGCATTAAAGGCCCTCAAATAATTCAGAAGCTAGTCTCTATCGAGATCCTCAATTATACCTCTTCATCTTAGCAGGAACTTAATGCTTGCTTCCATCCTTGAAAAGAGGAAGGATGGGACTTATAGGTGAGGCACAAGGGTGAGTTTACATCAGCATGGTAAAGATGGATATCTTATTGAAAAGGCATCGTGGAGTTGCAACCATTAATGTTCCACTAGGAGTATTTGAGAAGATGGTTACGAGGATAGTCTTGTGTCCTTAAAACATAAATATGATAGTGATAAAGGCATGAAGAGGCAAAGGAAAATGAGGGTAAAGATAAAGAATTTTGGTCTGGTTATTTATTTTGTAGGCTATTGGTTCCATGTTTCGAAGAGACTTGGAAACTTTTTAAGGTTGAGAGTATGGTGTGATGGGACTCAAAATTGCCCTCCCGATTTGAGTACCATTCCAAGCTTTTCAGCCCCTTAAAGTTCATTTAATGCAAGTGTACTAAGCCATCCTTTTTAGGCCTAAGAGGGTTTTAATATTTCTAACACCTTCCATTCAGCATACGCATGTGTCTTGCATTGCTAAATTTCCATCTTGAGTCATTCAGTTAAGTTTCATATTGAGCAATGTTCAAATCTACTTTTTTGCTTGTGTCAAACAATGACGGGAGGCCTAATTTGCATTTGAATATCTCACACCCAATAATGTTTCATGACTTTTTTCTTTGGGAATGTTTATTATGCATATCAAATAACCTATATTTCATATTTCAAGTCATTTTGACAATTTTTGACTAGGTTTTGAATCTGTCAAAGTTGGTTGTTTATTGTTGTCATGCTGATGTAAATTGTTCAGAATTCTAGGAGGCCCTATTTTACCAAATATAACTTTGACTGTGTTGACCAAAATGAGAAAATTCCTTTTTTATTTCATCCTAGAGGTTAGAGACTTATTATTTTTCAGATTTGGGCTTATGAAGAATCGATTTGATTAGTTTTTGAATGTGATTCCAAGTGTAGTTTCTAAAGTTTTACTGGTATCATTAAGTACAGATTGATTAGTACCCCTATTCAGGATGTCATAACCCTAAATCCCTAATAGGTGAGATCAAATGGATTGTATTGTTACATTCCACTCTAGAAATTATTTAAGTATACCAATTTTCAAGTCTTGACAAATCCTTCAAACACACTTTCCCAGGTCCATTCCATTTGTGAAAATCATTATTCTGCCATTGCTCCTAGTTTTGCAAATCCAAGTAGCCCACTTTTAACATTTTCCAAAAATTCCTAGTTATTCATCATGAGCCCAAATGATAGATTCATACTCTCCTCATGATAGTGAACTAATACCCTAGTTTTTGTGCCCCCAAGTGTCAGTTTGACCTATTTTCAAAGCCAAAACCAAATGCAATTTATAGTTTTCTAGCATGTTTTCTTATAGGAAGTTCTAGTAAGGTAACTTTGGTAGTCAATATTTTTTGACTGAATGATCATAATTAGGTGATATTTGATAGGGTAAGAGATTGTTGACCAAAGAATCAGTATGTCAGAGCTTAGGGCCTAGTTACCTATTTTAGTCAATTTTTGAAGCTAGTTAGTGGATCCCTTGACATGAAATTGGCAGTTTTCTAAAGGTTGAAAATTGAGTTTAAAAATAGTTCTTCAGTGGGTGAGTTTGATTTCAATCAATGTTGGGTGATCAATTGATTAGTTTCAAAGGTCAAGTGTTTTAGTTCAAAAAAAAAATTAGGTTGACCCACTTTGGGGCTTGACTGATTTCATCAAATCAACAAGATAATTGAAAATGATGACCTTGAGATATGTTTCTAAGTAGTGACTTACTTCTAAAGCAATTAAATTAACTAATATGAAGTAGTAATATGTTCTAGATGGTAAAAGATATAGAACATGATCAAAGGGGTATGTAGTTCAACACACATAGTGAGTTATAAATGAAATAACGCTAAGAATGTAATCTTCAAGTGTATGGTTCATGCATTGCCACATAGAAGCTCACACAATGTGGGGATTGTCCACATCACCCCCACTTCCATTAGATTTTCCCCTCTACTAGTAGAAGAAAATAGATTGTTATTTTCATTTTCAATGTGGTTAATTATATGATTGATTCAAAATAAAACATAAATAGCCCCATTGCCTATCTTGATATGAGACAAGGAAGGAGGCAACAACTTGGTGACATTTTAGAAAGCTGGGATGGATTTAACTAGAGCATAAAACTGACTCAAATGGGATTCTCCCTAAATAGTAGTATGTCATTGACTAACTTTATTGAGCTAATTGAATGTCTTTGATTTTGGGGCTTAGTTCTTAAACAAGCAGATGAATTTTTAGACCATTATCTATTACTGATTGTATCAAGATTAATAAGGCCTCAAAAGCTGGGGGAGGCATTCTTTTAATTCACTAGATGGAGGTCATGTTCAAGAGTGGTTGTAGCCAAAATTTCTCTTGATCTCCAAAGGATCTCTCTCTATGGAAAATGAGAGTATGGCAATGGGAGTGCAACAAGGATGGTGAGAAGTAGGATGTATGCAAGGGAAGGGGAAATGACATGTCTTTCAACTCAAATTTTGTATGGCATTGCCACCATTTAGCTACCCCATGTTTCCTATAGAATTGGAGCAATATGGCATAAAGGGAGTTTTGTCTTGGAGAGGCAGATAAGAAGCTTGTTTTTGTACAGACTTGGACATCTCAGGGCTTTGCAAGAAAGGGGGTTTTGAATGAATGTAGTCAAGGAATAGGCCAAGCTTCTAGTTTCAATCAAGGAGGAATTCCATCAATAACAACAATGTTGGAGGAGAATTTTGGCATTATGAGCATTTGCATATGTAGAAAGGGATCGTTGTATAACATAGGCCCAAATAACGTTTTCCAATCACAAAAGTGGTGATGCACTGGTGGTTTTCAAAAGAAAAGGAGGAAGCCAATCACAAGGAGGTAGCAACAAAATAAAGAAAAATAATGGATCCTACAAAATAGGGTACAACATTGGGAGGATGCTTATTCATTTAAAATGTTGGAAGCATCGCATCTAAACCAAGGGGATTCTCTTATTTTTTGTCACAGTTGGCCACATTTTTATGGGTACCAACATGTGGTATTAGTAGCTCATGTAAGGATGAAGGCATGAGGAGTAGAGGAAGTCATCCCTATCATAATGGAGGATAGAATCCATACTACATTCCATGAGAAACTTAAATAGGGGGTGAAAGGGCCTACCATGCAACAAGAAATAGAGGGAAAGCTTTACGTTTTAGTCCCACATTCATGCCATGGGGTGAGTTTAAGTTTTTTAAATACACAAATACACACAATTCATAATATCTTGAAGACAAAGTGCTTTTGTAAGAACAGTCTCATGTGGGGACCTCACCATGGATGATGGCCAGTTGGGTACGCAAACCAAAATTTTGAAGAAGACCATAGGTGAGCGAAGTAAAATGGTGATGTCAGTTGGCTGCTATGTAGCATGAAATTATATGTTTGCCTTGGTAAGTATGTGGTTAGCAAAATTGGCCCTAATGGTGTGAGAATAGCTAGTTCACCACAAGTTTAGTTTTGGAGCAAGAAATATTAGAGTCTAGAAAGTTGCTCCCACCATGCAAAAAGGCTTATTTTGCATGGCTGTGATTCTTGACCATGGTTAGCGATGATGAATTTTTAAATTTTGGAGTAGGGTTAAGTGGTTGTTCACAATAGTAAAAGTGTGGTTAAGGGTGACACATGGTGAGGATTAGTGAGGTGGTGACAGTGACTATTCAAGAGCCAGCAAATAGGTAGCTGACATGTGGTGATCAACTAGGGGTTGAACCAGATGAAAAAAGAAGGCCAAAAATATGAAAATTGAAATTTTGATTTTTATTAGTTTTCATTTGCAAAATTGAGCATACAAAGAGTCATTTAAAAATTTTAAAAGAATTTTGAGTTTTATATAGTTTTAACTATTGAATTTTTTTTTTAAATTCATTAAAATGCTCTAAACTATAGGGATGGATTTTGAAATGTATGCCAAAGGGTCATTTTTCATTGAAAATATGCAATGTAGTATACCATTGGAACTAGGAGAAGATGAGCTATTAAGATTTGCAGTCAGAATTTACACAGGTATTTAGCAATACATTCTATTAACAAATTTGTAATTTCCAGGGTATTCTTAGCATAATGGGCAGAATTCATCATTGAGAATCAAAATAAGTTGGAAGGAAGATATGAAATTTTGTTGTAGCTAGAATTTGGGGAAAATGATTTTGATAGCTTTTTCTTTCCTCTAGAAGTCATTTGACTAGTGTTTCTCCCTTTCTTTGATCTCAGATCTAGCATTGGAATTAGTTACACTTTTCAATCATTCTGAAGATATTTTCAAGGTTTTCAACAGTAGCAAAGAAAGATCTGATTTTTTAGTTACAGACAAAGACTAGAGAGATATTTTGCATCTACACATGGAGGTTTTCAAAGTGGACAAATGATAGTGTCTGATCTGATCCAGGATTTCTTTCTTTCTATTTAGTCTTTTCTTTTCTCTTTCTCTAGGGTTGGCAGTTTTCACTATGACAGCAAGTTGGTTTTAGTTTGTCTGTGAGACCATATTGTTGGATCTAGAGCTATAATTTCACCACATTATTCAATATTTCTCTTGTAATGAACAACAAGTAATAAGAATATAGATAGTTCTGATTAGTTATCCATTTCTATGTTTCAATTTCATGCATCTTATTGTATTTGTTTCAAGGAAATAAATAAAAGTGCAACAACAAGTCAATCTTCTATTTGAGTTTTGTCTCTTGTTCATGTTATTTGTGATCTTTTGTGATATATGTACAATGTGCATATTGTCTAAATACAATCTATGTTTAGATTGTATATATTGATATTATTTTCTTGTGATTCAAGGATTCATGTAAATACTTAGTTTGTCATCATAGGGTTGAAGATCTCATGAGGGATAGGTCAAGTATGAGATTTAGAAAGATGCAGATGTTTGATTCACAAGGTGAATAGATAGATTAGGAATTTTTGATGTGTGGGATATATGAATGACTTTCAAGGATGTGTGTTAGGGGTTTGTGGGATTTCCCAATAGATAAGGCATTGATCAGCTATAGGATAAAAATGTAATGTTGTTCATATCATGTTCTGCTAAAATCAACATCACTAATCAAGTATATTTTCCCTTTAATATTGAAGAGACTTAAAAATGTTGCCCTCACTTCGCTTATCAAGTTCTTAGGTCATGTTATTAGCTTTTTCATGTTTGGAATCTTTGCATAAGTGTTAAAAGATTAAGGGTTTTGTCTACTATGTTAGATTCAAGTGTATGTTTTAGTACTAGTACCACGTACATGAATCTAAGGTCCACCCACCTAGGTCTTGTAGAGTCTAAAGTAGAAGGGTGTAGCCTTATAGTTGGCTCGTTGTCTAAAAGGGTATGTTGTAGATAGGAAGTAGTTGCCCCTAGATGTATCTTATTCTCATTGGAATAATTTGATGCCTTGACATTTCAAAACACCAACAAAATGGAAACTCTGTTAGGGACTATATTGAATCAGTATGGTAGACAAACCTTGAGAATTTGAAAAGGAGAGATTCAATACAATAGAAGAAATGCATGGAAAAAAGTTACAAAAGTAAGCTTTTTGATGTTCTTTCTAGTTTCTTACTCCAAGTTATGCACCCCAGTGAAGTTCTATCCATTTGCAATAGTAGCTTTGAGGGTTGAGTGCAAATTGCATTGTTACTAGTGTTTATCATCAATCAATTCAGTTGGTTTTGGTTTTCAAAGTGTTGTTGTAAAGTCGGAGTCAAAATTGTTTAAAAGTGTTTTCTCTTTTGGAAATATTTGGTGATTTGCAAGTTTTACAAGTTGAAAGTTTAGTTTAGATTTGTCAAGTGATAAATCATGTTTTAAATCTTTCTCACAATTGTGAGTGACGACTCTCTAAAAGATATTTGTATCAGTGCAAATTGGTTCTATGTAAAAAATTTCAAGAGTTTTAAACCTAGTTGTGCAAATCTAAAAGTTTTGTAATAGGATTTAGGAAAGAAGAGAGAATATATGAGTTCTTGACTAATAAGTTTTGAAGTGTTGTTTATATACTATTTAAGAATTTGAATGTGAAGAAATGAATCACAACAATGATCTTTCTTTGTCCTGTTTAAGGAGGTGGCTACTCTACATGTTTTGATGAATGGTGTAAAGGAATTTCATGTTTTCACCCATGTCAAATCAATAGATCAAAGTTCAGCATCAACACTTGAAGGTATTTTGATTTTCATGCTCTTTTTTCCATAGAAGTCAAATGTTAGAAATCAATGCCTCTATTCAATGATTTTTAGCACTAGGATAAAGAGGTAGAAGTTTTATTATAAAATGGAATTAGATCTCAGATCTAAAATTAGTTTACCAAGACATGAAGATGTGCTTGAAGATATTGTAGAGATAAGAAAAGAACTCTACAATCAAATTGTAATATTTATAAGAAATATGGTAGGAAGTGTTCAAGGTCTAGATTATGATTGGATTTATTAAATTTCAATCCAACACTTATGGAGTTGCATGTGCCTTTAAGACCCAAGGAATCTTCATGGCCTATTTCTTTCCTAGATGTCTTTATGCCTAATTCAGTTAGCTAGCCATCACATTTGAGAATACAAAAGATTTTTCATGTTGATAGTCATTTCAAGAAATTTCAAAGTGATTTGCATCAAGTCTAGTGAATCCATAGATAACAACAACATTTCTTATGATTATGAAGAGATAGATCCTAGATCTACTGAATTAGATGATTTTAGTTAGCAAAATGAAGATGGTTATGTGACTAAAAATGAATTGTGTGACAATATGCATGAGAGTGTGGAAATTTCTACCAAAAGTACAAATAATTCTTCTTTTGTTGAAAATGAAAATGAAAATGATATACTTAGTGAAGAGGTATTGCGCAAAGAAGAGGTAACATGTCGTAGTAATGATTTTAGTTTCTCATATTATTATACTAATGATATTGCTGCTATAAGTTTTTTAGAACAACAGATTATTATCAGAGCTATGGAGAACAAACTTGTGATGAAGTCTTGTTAAGCATTAATGAAGTTTCAAAACTACTAGCTCATGATCTCGAAAGGTATGCAAATGTTTCTCCTAATGCTTATATTGTCCCTTGTTATGATTCCCCTCAAGAAAAATTCATTTCCCCAAGGTTTGATGTTGAGTTTGATATAAAATTAGAATATTTGTTGTCAAGTTTTGGAGGTGTATGTGATAACAGATCAAGTATCAACTTTTCCTATGAGGAGAATACCATTAGGAAGAAGTTTCATATTGTTTCAGATTTCTATCATGCTAATAATGATGAAGTTATTCTTGATTGGTCATGTGACAAAGAAGTAAGGGCTGGAATTGATAAATCTTATTCTAATTTTTTATTATGTGTTGATGATAAGTTTGATAGGTTCAAAGTTCATTCTAATGAGTTGTTTGATGAAGATTATGATCAGCATGTTTTATGTTAGATCTTTCATGATAGTATTTCAAACTTGGAGACTAATTAGTTGTTTGAGTGTGAAAGAGTTTTAGCATATGGTAAATCTAATTGGATAAGTACTAGGACTACAAATAAAGTAGAGAGATCAAATTTGAAATGTTCTTCACAATCGGTTACACAAGGTGAGTCACACAATTTTTCTATATCCAACCATTTGATTAAAGAAGCATATGAAATCTTCTTATTTCTAGTTGATAGCATGCATCCATTATTTGTTCATTATAATTTTCAATTTGATGTAAATTTATATGAGCATGTTGATTCAGTCTCTCATAGTGAGCATGATGTAGAAGTAGATACTGATTTATATATGCACTATGAGAATGATGGAAGTTATTTTGTTTTGCCAAATGAGTTAATGGATAATGTTGATTATGTTGGTGAAACTAATATGAAAGATGTTTTCATCTTACCTCCTAAAAGTGGAGATGAAAATTAGATATATGACAAAGGTGAGAAGTTTTGATAAGTTTCGATGGCCCAAGGCCATTGTTTGTATAGTTTCAAAGTAGTTGTTTTCCTTACTTTCAATAAATTGTTCAAGAGAAATTTTGTTGTCAAGTGTGTGGTCTACTTCCTCTAATGATTCTAAATCCTTTTCATGCCTGCAAGGGACATGCATCCCCAAACAAAGCTACTGATGGGACTCAAAATCACCCTCCCAATATGAGTACCATTCCAAGCTTTCGAGCCCCTTAAAGTATATTTAATGCATGTATACTTGGCTATCCTTTTGAGGCATAAGAGGTGTTTAATATTTATAACACCTTTCATTCAATGTATGCATGTTTCTTGTATTGCTAAATTTCCATTTTGATTCATTCAACAAAGTTTCATATTGAGCAATGTTCAAATCTGTATTTTTGCCTAAGTATTAAAAAATGACAGGAGGTCTAGTTTGCATTTGACTATCTCACAACAGTAATGTTTCATGACTCACTAGTTTGGGAATGCTTAGTATGAATATCAAAGAATCTATGTGTCAAATTTCAAGTCATTTCAACATGTTTTGACTAGGTTTTGAATCCGTCAAAGTTGGATGTTTATTGTTATCATACTGATGTAAATTGTTTAGAATTCTGGGAGGCCTTGTTTGACCAGATATAACTTTGCCCTAGTTGACCAAAATGAGAAAATTACTTTTATGTTGCATTCTAGAGGTTAGAGACTTGTTATATTTGAGATTTGGGCTTATGAAAAATCCATTTGGTCAGTTTTCAAATGCGATTTTGAGTGCAATTTCTAAAGTTTTACTCGTGTCATAAAGTGTAGAGTTGATTAGTGCCCATATTTGGGATGTCATAAATCTGAATCCATGATAGGTGAAATCAAATGGATTATACTATTGTGTTCCACTCTAGAAATTCTTTAAGTAAGCTAGTTTGCAAGTCTTGAAGAATTCATCTACACACTTTCCCAGGTCCATTCTGTTTGTGAAAAATTGTTATTGTCATTGCTCCTAGTTCTACAAATCCAAGTAGCCCACTTTGAACGTTCACCAAATGTGCCTAATTATTCATCTTGAGCCCAAATCATAGATGTATTCTCTCCTAATGATAGTGAACTAATACTCCATTTTTTCTTCCCCCAAATGTCAATTTGACTTGTTTTAAAGCCAAAACCGATTGTGATTTATGGTTTTCTGACATGTTTGCTTGTGGGTAGTTCTAGTATGGTAACTTTGAAAATCAATATCTTTTGACTAAATGATATTCATGAGATGAGATTCGACATGGTAATAGATTTTTGAATAAAGAATCAGTATGTTGGAGCTTAGGGCCCAGTTACCTATTTCAATCAATTTTTAAAGCCAGTTAGAGGACCCCTTGACATGAAATTGGTAGTTTGCTAAAGGTTCAAAATTGAGTTTAAAAATGACTCTTTAGTGGGTGAGCTTGATTGCAATTAGTTTTAGGTGATCAATTGATCAATTTGAAAGGTCATATGTTTTAGTTCAAAAAAAAATTAGCCAAACCCACTTTGGGGCCTGACTGATTTCATCAAATCAACAAGATAATTTAGAAATGATGACTTGGACATATGTTTCTAAGTAGTCACTTACTTCTAATGCAATGAAAATAACTAATATGAAGCAGTAATATGTTCCAAAAGGTAAAAGATATAAAACATGATCAAAGTAATATGTGGTTCAACACACAATGAGTAATAAGTGAAATAACACTAAGAATGCAATATTCAAGTGTATGGTTCATGTATTGCCACATGGAATGTCATACCAAGTGGGATTTTCCACATCACCCCCACCTCCATTAGATTTTCCCGTCTACTTGTACAAGAAAATAGATTTTTATTTTCATTTTCAACTTGGTCAATTATATGATTGATGAAATAAAACATAAATAGGACCATTGCCCAAATCGATATGAGAAAAGGAAGGAGGCAACAACTTGGTGATGTTTTAGAAAGCTGACATGGATTTAACCATAGCATAAAACTGACTCAAATGGGATTCTCCCTAAATATTAATATGTCATTTAATACCTTTATTGATATAAATGAATGTCTTTGATTTTGGGGCTTAGTTCTTAAACAAGCATACATATTTTTAGACCATTGTCTGTTGCTAATCATATCAAGATTAAGAAGGCCTCAAATGATGGGGGAGACTTTATTTTAACTTAGTGGATGGAGGGCATTTTCAAGAGTGGTTGTAGCTGAACTTTCTCTTGATCTCCAGAAGATCCCTCTCTATTGAAAATGAGAGCATGGCAATAGGAGTGCAACAAGGATGGTAAGAAGCAGGATGTGTACAAGGGAAGAGGAAATAAAATGTTTTTCAACTCAAATTTTGTATGGCATTGCTACCATTTAGCTACCCTATGTTTCCTATGGAATTGGATCAATATGGCGTAAAGGGAGTTTTGTCTCGGAGTGGTAGAGAAGAAGCTTGCTTCTATATAGACTTGGACATCTTAGAGCTTTGCAAGAAAGTTGGTTTTAAATTAAGGTAGCTAAGGAATAGGCCAATCTAGTTCCAATTTCAATGAAGGAGGGATTCCATCAACTATAGTAGTGTTGGATTTTTTTGGCATTGTGGGCATCTACATACATAGAAAGGGGAGTGATGTACAAAAAAAGCCCAAATAACATTTTCCAATCCCAAAAGTGGTGATGCTCTATTAGTTTTCAAAAGAAAACGAGGAAGCTAGTCACTAGGGAGCTAGCAATGAAATAAAGACAAGGTATGGAGCTTGCAGAATAGGGTATGACATTGGGAAGATGCTCATTCATTTAAAATGTTGTAGGCATCATATCCAAACCAAGGGGAATCTCTTTTTTTTTTATCACAATTGGCCACATTTTTATGGGTGCCAACATGTAGTGTTAGTAGATCATGTAAGGATGAAGGTGTGAGGAGAAAAGGAAGTCATCCATGACATAATGGAGGATGGAGGTCATATTGCATTCCACAAGCAGCATGGAGAGGGGGCGGTAGGACCTAGCATGCAACAAGAAATAGAGGGAAAGCTTTACACTTTAGTCCCATATTCATGCCATGGGGTGAGTTTAAATTTTTTAAGTACACCAACACAGGCAATTCATAATGTCTTAAGACAAAGAACTTTTGTAAGTGTAACCTCAAGTGGGGACCTCATCGCGGATGATGGCCAAATGGGTGCACAAACCAAAATTTTGATGAAGACCGTAGGTGAGTGAAGTAAAATGGTGATGTTAGTAGACTGCTACATGGCACAAAATTGCATGTTCACCTTGGTAACTGCATAGTTAGCAGAATTGGCCCTGATGGTGTGAGGATAGCTAGTTAACCACAAGTGTGGTTTTGGAGCAAGAAATGTTAGTAGAAAGTTGCTCTAACCTTGTGAAAAGACTTATTTCGCATGGTTGCAAGTCTTGACCATGGTTAGCAATGATGGGTTGTGAAGCTCTAAGGTAGGGTTAAGTACTTGTTCACAAGAGTCAAAGTGCGGTTAAGGGTTGAAATATGACACTACGAGAGGGTGACATGTGGCGAAGATCACCGAGGTGGCAATAGTGACTATGTAGGAGCTAGCCAATAGGAAGCTGACATATGGAGGTCAACCAGGGGTTGACCCAGAAGAGAAAAGAAGGCCAAAAATATGAAAATTGAAATTTTTATTTTTATTATTTTTCATTTTAAAAATTGAGCATACAAGCCTCATTTAAAAAATTTATAAGAATTTTGAGTTTTATAAAGTTTTAACTATTGAATTTTTTAAAATTTTTGATTAAAATGCTCTAAATTTGAAAATGGGGCTTAATTTTCAAATGCATGCCAAAGGTCATTTTTCATCAAAACTATGCAATGTAGTATACTGTTGGAACCAAAAGAAGATAAGCTATCTAGATTTGCAATTGGAATTTGCACTGTGTTCAATAGTATAAGATATTAGCAGATTTGTAATTTCTATGGTATTTTTAGCAGAATGGGCAGAATTCATCATATAGCATCAAAGTTAGTTGGAAGGTAGATATTAAAGTTTGTTGAAGCTAGAATTTGGGGAAAATGATTTTGAAAGATTTTTCTTACCTCTAGAAGTCATCTATTGGGTGTTTTGCCCTATCTTTGATCTCAGATCTGGCATTGAAATCAGTTACACTTTTCAATCATTCTGAAGATATTTTCAAGGTTCTCAAAAGTAGCAAAAAAACAATCTAATTTTTAATTGTAAAAAGAGAGTAGAGAGATGTTTTGCATCTGCAGATGGAGGTTTTCCAAGTGGAAAAATGGCAGCATCTAATTTGATCCAGGATTTCTTCCTTTCTATTTAGTCTTTTCTTTTCTCTTTCTCTAAGGTTGGTAGTTTTCACTATGAGACCAAGTTGGTTCTAGTTTTCTTGTGAGACCATATTGTTCGATCCAGAGCTATGATTCCACCACAACCTTCAACATTTCTCTTATAATGAACAAGTAATAAAAATATAGATAGTTTTGATCTGTTAGGCATTTCTATGTTTCAATTTCATGTGTCTTATTGTATTTATTTCAAGGAAATAAATAAAAGTGCAAAACAAGTTAATCTTCTATTTGAGTTTTGTCTCATGTTCATACTATTCATGATCTTGTGTGATATATGTGCAAGGTACATATCATCCAATTACAATCTATTTCAGATCATTAATGTTGATATTGTTTGGTTGTGATTCAAGGAGTCATCTAAATACTTAGTTTATCATCATAGGTTTGCATATCTCATGAAGGGATAGGTCAAGTATGAAATTCAGAAAGATGTAGATGTCTGATTCACATGGTGAATGGATAGATTAGGAAGTTTTTATGTATGGGATATGCCAATGGCTTTCAGTGATGTGTGTTAGGGGTTTGTGGGATGGCCCAATAGATAAGGCACTAATCAACTACATGATCAAAGTGTTCTGGTTTTCATATCATGGTTCTGCTAAAATCAACATCATTAATCAAATATCTTTTCCCTTCCATGTTGAAGACTAAAAAGTGTTTCCCTTGCTTGGCTTCTCAAGTTCTTAGGTCATCTGATTAGCTATTTCATGTTTGGGATCTTTCCGTACAGATAGTTTTGTTCTATTAAGCATTTTTATGTTTCAATTTCATGTGTCTTATTGTATTTATTTTATGAAAATAAACAAAAGTGCAAAACAAGTTAATCTTTGATTTGAGTTTTGTCTCATGTTCACACTATTTGTGATCTTTTGTCATATGTACAAGGTACATATTGTCCAATTACAATTTGTTTCAAATCATATATGTTGATGTTGTTTGGATGTGATTCAAGGAGTCATGTAAATACTTAGTTTATCATCATAGGATTGCATATCTCATGAAGGGATAGGTCAAGTATGAGATTTAGAAAGATGTAGATGTCTGATTCACATAGTGAATGGATAGATTAGGAAGTCCTAATGTATGGGATATGTCAATGAATTTCAGGGATATATGTTAGGGGTTTGTGGGATGGCCCAATAGATAAGGCAGTGATCAACTACATGATCAAAGTGTTCTAGTTTTCATATCATGGTTCTACTAAAACCAACATCATTAATCAAATATTTTATCCTTTTCATGTTGAAGGAATTGAAAAGTGTTGCCTTCACTTCGCTTATCAAGTTCTTAGGTCATGTTATTAGTTATTTCACGTCTGGGATCTTTGCATAAATGTTATAAGATTAAGGGTTTTTTCTACTTTGTTAGATTTAAGTGTATGTTTTAGCACTAGTACCATTTAAATGAATCTGTGGTCCACCCACCTAGGTCTTGCAGAGCCTGAAGGGTCTAGCCTTATAGTTGGCCTGGTGTCTAAAAGGTTATGTTGTGGATGGGAAGTAGTTTCCCCTAGATGTATCTTATTCTCATTGGGATAATTTGAAGCCTTGACATTTCAAAACACTAACAAAATGGTGACTCTTATGGGGACTATATTGAATTGGTATGGTAGACAAGCCTTGAGAATTTGAAAAGAAGAGATTCAATATAGGAGAAGAAGTGCATAGAAAAAAGTTACAACAATAAGTTTTATGATGTTCTTTCTAGATTCTTACTCCAAGTTATGTACCCTAGTTAATTTTCATCCATTTGTAGTAGTAGCTTTGAGGGTTGAGTGCAAATTTTATTGTTACTAGTATTTATCATCAATCGATTCAACTAGTTTTGGTTTTCAAAGTGTTGTTGTAAAGTTAGAGTTAGAATTGTATAAAAGTGTTTTCTCTTTTCAAAATATTTCATGATTTGCAAGTTTTACAAGTTGAAAGTTCAATTCATATTTTTCAAGTGATAAATCATGTTTTAAATCTTTCTCACAATTGTGAGTGGTGACTCTCTAAAAGATCTCTATACAAGTGCAAATTGGTTCTATGTAAAAGTTTTCAAGAGTTTTCAACTTAGTTGTGTAGATCTAAAAGTTTTGTAAGATGATTTAAGCAAGAAGAGAGAATATACGAGTTCTTGACTGATATATTTTGAAGTGTTTTTTATAGTCTATTTTTGCAAAAAATTGAATGTCAAGAAGTAAATGACAACAGTGATCTTTCTTTGTCCTCTTTAAGGAGGAGGCTATTCTAAATGTTTTGATGAATGGTGTAAAGGAATTTCATGTTTACACTTGTGCCAAATCAGTAATCAAAGTTCAACATCAACACTTGAAGGTATTTTGATTTTCATGATTCCTTTCCATAGAAGTCAAATGTTACAAATCAGTTCCTCTGTTCAGTGATTTTCAGCACTAGGATAAAGAGGTAGAAGTTTTATTTTAAATTGGAATCAGATCATAGATCTGAAATTAGTTTACCAAGACGTGAAGATGTGCTTGAAGATATTGGAGAGATAAGAAAAAAACTCTGCAATCAGATTATCAGATTTATAAGAAATTTGGTGGGAAGTGTTCAAGGTCTAGAAGATGATTAGATTTATGAAATGTTTAAATCAGCACTTATGGAGTTGCATGTGTCTTTAAAACCCAAGGAATCTTCATGACCTATTTCTTTCCTAGATGTCTTTATGCCTAATTTAGTTAACTAACCATCACATTTGAGAATACAAAAGATTCTTCATGTTGATAGTCTTTTCAAAAAAATTGAGAGTGATTTAAATAGAAAATGTGAATGTGATGAAAGTAATAGTGAGTCTAGTGAATCCATAGATAATGACAACATTCTTGTGATTATGAAAAGATGGATTCAAGATCTACAGAATTAGATGATTTTAGTTAGAAAAATGAAGATGGTTATATTAGAATTTTCACATTTGCAGTCAAAACTTGCACATGTATTCAATACTACAGTCTATTAGTATATTTGTAATTTTTGGGGTATTTTTAGGAGAATGAGTAGAATTCATCATTGCGTATAAAAATACGTTGGAAGGAAAATATGAAAGTTTGTTGAAGCTAGAATTTGAGGAAAATGATTTTGAAAGCTTTTTCTTTCCTCTAGAAGTCATTTGATGGGTGTTTCTCCCTTGCTTTGATCTCAGATCTAGCATTGAATCAGTTACACTTTTCAATCATTCTAAAGATATTTTCAAGGTTTTCAACAGTAGCAAAGAAAGATCTAATTTTTAGTTGTAGAGAGAGACTAGAGAGATATTTTGCATCTATAGATGGAGGTTTTCCAAGTGGACAAATTGTTGTATGTAATATGATCTAGGATTTCTTCCTTTCTATTTAGTCTTTTCTTTTCTTTTTCTCTAGGGTTGGCAGTTTTCACTATGACACTAGCTTGGTTCCAGTTTGTCTATGAGACCACATTGTTGGATCTAGAGCTGTGATTCCATCACATTCTTCAATATTTCTCTTCTAATGAACAACAAGTAATAAGAATACAAATAGTTCTGACCAGTTAGGAATTTCTGTGTTTCAATTTCATGCATCTTATTGTATTTGTTTCAAGGAAATAAATTAAAGTGCAGCAACATGTTAATCTTCTATTTGAGTTTCATCTCCTATTCATGCTATTTGTGATCTTTTTTGATATATTTAAAAGGTGCATATTGTCCATTTGCAATATGTTTTAGATTGTATATGTTGATATTATTTTCTTGTGATTCAAGGAGTCATGTAAATGCTTAGTTTATCATCATAGGGTTGCAGATCTCATGAAAGGATATGTCAAGTATGAGATTCAAAAAGATGTAGATGTCTGATTCACAAGGTGGATGGATAGATTAGGAAGTCCTAATGTATGGGATATGTTAATGAATTTCAAGGATGTGTATTAGGGGTTTGTGGTGTTGCCCAATAGATAAGGCACTAATTAGCTACAAGATCAAAGTGTTATGTTGTTCATATCATGATTCTTCTAAAATCAATATCATTAATCAAATACATTTTCCCTTTAATGTTGAAGGAACTGAAAATCCTTGCCCTTGCTTGGCTTATCAAGTTATTAGGTCATGTTATTAGTTGTTTCATGTCTGGTATCTTTGCATAAGTGTTAGAATATTAAGGGTTTTGTTTGCTTTGTTAGATTTGTTGGCTCTTGATTTAACAGATTGGAGAACAACCAAGACACTAGACCAATACATCTAAGGCTAGCCAATTCCTATGATGGATGCACTCAACTGTAATCTTGGGCCAACTATAAGGCATAACTCCCTTTTCACTTTAGGCTCTAAAAAACCTAGGTGTGTTAAACTTGAGGTTCTGATATATAGTACCAGTGTTAAAAGATAAAATTTGAACCTATTAGCAATAGATTAAATCCTTATGTCTTTTGATACTTATGCAATAGCATAGAAATGAAATAGCTACAAATCATAACCTATGAACCCATAAGCTAAGTTAGGGTTAATTCCTTTCAGCCCACTATAAAACATGAAAGAACTAAATTGATTTGATTAAATTGATTTGTGCAAATGATCTTCATCTCAGCTTGCATCTAATTTAGTGATCAGTGCCTTATCTATTGGGACATAGAATTATAATGAGCAAGATGATATAACTTGATTGCCTTACAATTAAGTTTATCAACTGAAATCATGAAACTCCATTCTTACTAGTATCCCCTCCATACACCCAGAAACCCTATAAAATCATTGAAGCATTTACTCAACCCCTTAAATTAAAAGCAACAATAGATTTGATACACAACTTATCCAAGTTGTCTTAAATTGAATGAAGCTTATTCATTCAATCACAAAGTTAATAGCATATGAAGAGTTAGGAGACAGAATAAGAGAACATAGATAATTCATTGTAAATCTACTTTTGTATTCATCCTTGGAAAGATAGAATACATTGACCAATAACACTAAATGAAACTTAGGATACATTACATGATCTATCATCAATCTTCATTATCTCAGAGAAACAATACATGAAAATGAAATGAAACTTGCACAAGAATGGATGTGTGGTCTTCACTACTAGAGCTCTACTCAATTAGATAGTAAGTAGAACCAACAACAATCTAGTCTCAAAATAAAATTGGAACCCTACTGGTTTCACGGAGAAAACTACCAACAACTACAATGAATGAGAGAAAGAAAGATATAGAAGCAATGAATTTCCAAATCTGCTCTACAACTGCCATGTGTCCACTTGGAAAACTTCCTCAAGATGTTAAAAACATCTCTCTAATCTCTTCCAAAAATTGTTAAATCAAATCCTCACTCATTTTGCCTCCCAAAAGCATAAAATATCTTTAGTACTTGATGGAAAAACATAACTGATTTTGATGCCAAATATGAGATCAAGGCAAAGGCAAAAAGTTAGTTAAATGACCTCTAGAGGTGGGATAAAATTTTTAGAATCATTTTTCTCCACATTTAAGCTTCAAAAAACTTTCATGTCTTCCCTCCAACTAATTTTGATGCTCAATGATGAATTCTACCCATTCTGCTAAGAATGCCTTAGAAAATACAAATCTGATTATAGATTGTACCACTGAATACCTGTGCAAATTTTGACCCCAAATTTAGAAAATTCATCTCCTCTTGGTTCCAACACTATACTAGAGTCCATATTTTCAACAAAAATCACCCCTCTAGTAGCCTTTCAAAGTTTCAAGCATCCAACTCTAATTTTGTACATTAAAATGCAAAATTTTGAAAAATTTTGAAAACTCTATACTATAAACTATAAGTTTTACATTTATAACTTTGAAATTCTTTTATCATCAATGGACATCTCAAAAAATTTGAATAAAATATTAAAAAATAATATTTTCTCCCTCCTAAATCCATTCGGGCACCAAATACATGCCACATGGCATGTTCTGATTTTCTTGCACATGGCACATGTCCATTTCCAATTCGCTCACATCATTCAAATGGGCCCCAAAATTCTTGCACTTTTGCTGGATTTTCAGGTTTTCTAGGAGGTCACCATGTCTCCACTAGCAAAAGCTCCCATTTTCTAATGGTGACACGATGACCACCAAAATTCAGCCATTTTCTGATGAGCTCCTCCTTAATCAAAATTGTTTGATCTTTGCACTAGCTAGCCATGGTGGGCCCCTCCTCATTTCTTTATGGCTTACAGAATCCCATGTCTTAGAGACATTAAGATATGTAAGTGAAATTATATTTAAAGAGCTAAAAATTGCCCGACACAGGCAATGTGGGATAACAACATCCTCATTTTCCCTTTGCTCCATTCAAAACCAATGCTAGGTTTCTTCACCAAAACCATGGATGCTTTTTTCATGCTCATGGATCTTCTTCTTCAATTTTCTATGATGATCTTTGAGGCCACTTTCTAGACATTACTTGTCTCTCAAATGCCCAGAAATAGGACTTGCATCATGATATCTTTCCCTATGGGCCTAGTTAACTCAAAAAGACTCTATTTTGATGTCCTTCCAAGGCATGGATGGAGACAATAGACATATTTGTCACAAACTCCACTCTCTTTCTTGATCTCATACCCTTCATGTTCCATGACTATAGGAACAAGCATTTTCTTTTAGGTTCCTCAGACATATCATCATACATTGAAAAAGTCCTCCTACAAGAGATAGAAGCTTCTGCATTCTTAAGTGAAAGCCAAGGACTATTTGGTTCTACTTTCAGAAGATACTCTTTGTCCTCATCTTCATCCTCCAAAACCTTGGGAAATTCACTTGTGCTTCCTACATTCTTAAAATTCTCAACAATTTCCTTTGGATACTGGCAATCTGCTTCTAGAGCCAAATTCTCTTTCATTTGAATCCTAGCTAATGTAGGTTGTCGTCTCTCCTCACCATCTCTTCTTCTTGATTTGATGAATTTTCCCATTTACCCATCCTATGAAACTTCACGTTTTCTATTCTACCTCCTTTCTTCACTTGAATGAAAGCTCCTTCACTTAATAATCCTTGCCTCCATAGATCACGCGAGGACAAGCTCGGGGCTACAGCTTCCATTAATAAGCAACATGGCAGCATTTTTCATTCCATATCCCTTTGGATGGCTACTCTTTATGTTTTAATGCAGATTGGAGGGAGTTGTTGGTATGAAATCCTTTCCATGACATGATGGCATTGATGTTCTCCCTAGAGCTCCAACCACATGAGTCCCCTCGTGTCTACTTGGAAAGGTATAGATGATTTACCAATGCACTGGCTCCCCATATAAATATCCCCAAGTGTCATATTTATGCTTTTCAAAAGGGATTTGTTCAGGTGATTTTGAATTCCCTTCAAGTTGAACTGCAAGGCTCCAATTTTCCCCTTCATCTCTATCACGACCTTCCTCCAATTCATGATCTTCTTCTATTTCCACTCCTTCTACTTTAAGATGCTAAGGACCACCCATATTTGGCGTGGGTTTGAGACAGAGGAAAAACTCTAAAATTGGGTAGTTGATTTTAATCTACCCACTGAGCCTTGTAGGCAGATTAAGAAGAATTAAAAACTTTTTTATGCACTACTGATTCTTCTCATTCTACATTTGTACTAAGCCATAATACTCCACTTTAAATTGGCATCTCACCCATGACATTTCTTTTTTCTTCTTAGGTGTATTGATCATTAAGGTAATACATTCATGTAGAGTCACATAAATCCATCCATCTTAGATTAATTCATTCTCTCTTAATATACTAACCTTTGATGTATTATGGTAATGAGAAGTGCCTCTTGGATGAGCAATAGAAACCTAAAAGTGTTCATCCATCTTAACCTCCACTTTGTCAAAGCTTAACAATGTGGTCCCAATCCATTTCCTTATTATTCACTCTGTGTATGATCCATATGCCATGTAGATCTCAAATGAATACATAAGAATACTAAGATATTTAATAATCACAAACACTACAACCTTTGAAGACAACCTTGATGTCTATGATATTATATGGATTTGATGGAATTGATCAGGCCCCAAAGTGGGTCTGACTAATTTTTTTTGTTTTCAAACAACTGATATTTCAAACTAGCCCATTTATCTCGTCATACTGATTTGGATCAAGTTCAACCACTGAACAATCAATTAAAACTCATTTTATCATTAATCCATAAACTGTCAATTTAATGTCAAAAAGTTATTTGACTAGCTTTAAAAACTAACAAAAAAACCTAGTTGGGCTCTAAAATCAAACCAACTGATTCTTTGTCCCACATACTCTTATCCTATTGAATCTCATCTCATGAAAAAATCTCATTCAAAAGATATTAATTGTCAAAGATGTCCTCCTAGAAATGCCTGCAAGTAAACATGTCATAAAACCATAAAACACGTTCGGATTTGGCTTTGAAAACAAGGCAAACTGACACTTGGGCGCATGAAAACTGGGGGATCGGTTCATTGTCATGAGGATAATATAAATTTGGGATTAGGGCTCATGAAAAATAATAGGATGCATTTGGTGAATGGTCAAAGTGGGCTACTTAGAATTTACAAACTTGAAACACTAGCAGAAAAGTGGTTTTTGCAAATAGAAAGGACCTAGGAAAGAGTGCAAACAGATTCATCAAGATTTGAAAATTGGCATACTTAAATAATTTTTAGATTAGAATTCTATGGTACAATCCATTCAATCTCACCTATCACGTATTTAGAGATATGACATCACGAACAGGGGTACTGACTAATCTGCATTTATTGACACTAGTCAAACATCTAAAATTGTATTTGGAATCATGTTCGAAAACTAATCATAAGGATTTTTCATAAGCTCAAAATTGAAACATAGAAAGTCTCTGACCTCTAGAATGTAATGTAAAAGGAATTTTATCATTTTAGTCAATTGGGTCAAATCTATAACAATTCAAATAGGGACTCTTAGAATTCTTAACAATTTGCATTAACATGAGAACAATAAATGACCAACTTTGAGGGATTCAAAACCTAGTCAAACAGATTTGAAATGACTCAAAATATGAAACATAGGTTCTTTGGTATGGATACTAAACACTCCCAAAGTGGTGAGTCATGAAACATTATTGGGTGCAAGATATTCAATTGCAAACAAGGCCTCTTGTCACTATTTGAGATTTGGACAGATTTGGACATTACTCAAAATGGAACTTCACAGAATGGCTCAGAATGGAAATTTATCATCATGGGACACATTGACATACTGAATGCAAGGTATTAGAAACATTAAAAAGCTCTTAGGCCTCAAAAGGATAGTTGAGTACAATTGCATTATAAAGCACTTATAGGACTTAATTCATCAATGGTACTCAAAATCAGGGCTTCAATTTTGAGTCCCAACAAGATTCAATTGTATGTATTAGCACTTATACCATATAAATGAATTTTAGGTCCACCCTCCTAGGTCTTACAAAGCCTAACGTAGAAGAAGGGTCTAACATTATAGTTGGCCTAGTGTCTAAAAGGGTATGTTGTAGATGGGAAGTAGCTGCCCCTAGATGTATCTTATTCTCGTTGGGATAATTTGAAGCCTTGACATTTCAAAACACCAACATGGTGCATAGTCACCTTAAGAACAAGAACACAAGGAGGATAAGATATATTATATGAGATATTTTAATGAATTCATTTCAATCATTTGTAATGTATTTAAGTCCATTTTGTAAAGGTGTAAAGGCTAGACAAGCCATTTGTAATAAATTATCAAAATTGTGCAAGGAGGTCTTAATGTGGTTTATAAGATCAAAATGTGTTTTAAACTCAGGGAAGGGTAAAAATATTGTAAATGGTGGTGAATATTCCATTATAACATGTTCTTAAGATCAGCACAAAATTGTGAGATCAAAATATTCAAAATGTAAAAGTTGCTTAAAAGTTGCAACTTCAAAACTTTGCAAAGTACAAAAAATGGTTAAAAGTATGCAATAGGTTGGTTCAAAAGGTGGTTGTGAAATCATAAACCACCAAAAAAAATATATAATAGTTTTAATGGTAATTCAAAATCATTAAGGAAAAGAAGGATAAGAAGGAAACATTTTCGATCTATTTTGGAGATTTTTTATATTGTTGTTTTGATTGATTTTTTTAGTTTTGTGTTGTTTCTAGGCCATGTACATACATGTATTCCATATATACCATTTATAATAATATATTTGAATATAAATATGAATGAGCTTCATAATATTTTTGGTTTGGAGTAATTCAATGAAGTTTTGAAGAAGTTATGAGCATTTTGGTGAAAGTTGTTTTTAGATTTGAGTATCCTTGGCAATAGTCATATTTAAGGGTTTGATACGGACTCATTTGGAATCATCAAGACCTCTAAATATATTATTTGGAAAGATATGTGAATTCAATTTCATTTCCTCTTTTTTTTGAGTTGTCTTCATTCAGACTTGTGGAAGTTATACATCTCTTAGTGAAAACTAGTGTTTAAATACTTACAATGGAGTTGTAGGAAATGATTTGTGCTCACATAATGATTTATGAATTTTAAAAATTAATGAATTAAATATGAAGAAACTATATTTATAGATGGTTGCTATGATATTATTTTGGAACCATTTGGATTTTTCTTGAGAAATATATTGGATTCCCTAGGTAGGGTTACAAGTTTTGTTTCTGGTTTATGATAGTGAAAATGGGTCTCGGTACACATAATGGTACTTGTAATTAGTTTATTGTATTGGTCTTAGGTTTGGATATGATTTAGTAAGACTAGTTTTTAACATTTCCTCCAAAGGGTTTGGAAATAAAATGTCAGGAACAAAATCTATGAATAATATACTCTCAAATAGAAGTCAAACCATGTGAATGGTGAATTGTTGATTTACTTAGGTTGAAATCTTCTTCTTTTTAACCTCACGAGATGCCTCTAATTAATTAATGGAATTATTTAATCAATTTTTAAGGATTCAATATATATCTCATTTATTTATTGGTTTCTATGCTGCTCTACATTAGACTAGTGTAAAATGTCAAGGTTCTTTGTCGAAGCCTTTAAGTTAATCCTAATTCCTTGATGGAGTACCACAGTTCTATGAATCCCTTGAGTTTTATTAGTGTTCCTTAAAGGTTTAATAAAGGGCTCTGCATCAAATTAGTATCATAGCTTGAAGATCTTTATGTTGAAAACAAATGGTTAGTTGTGTAAATTCTTTAATGTTACACAAAATTTCATATCATTTCTAGTCAATGTATGCCAAGTTCACTTAGGAAATGAAGATAGTTACTTGTGTCTATCAAGAATTTTAGAGTTTTCCTAGTTTAGAAGATAGTGTCTACTAAGTTTACTCGGGTGATAAAGCAAAGTTCACAGAAGGTTGAGTGTTAATCGAGCTCACTTGGTTAATGAAAGAAAAGTTGGATGGAACCAGTGTTAACTAAGCTCACTTGGTTACAAAAGGAACTTTATGGAAATATAGTGTTAATAGAGTTCACTTGGTTAACACAGGAAAATAATTCTTTAAGTTAGTGTCTACCTAGTAGGGTCATCTAACAAAGTATTTTCTTGTTTTGGCATATTGAGTTCAATTAACTCTTTTTTTGGTTCTAGCTAAATAAGGATATAAATATTAACTATTCTAAGTTGTATTCAAGTTGACTTGACAATGAGTATGATATAAATATAAGGTCAAGTTGAGAATTGAATGAGAGAAAGTAATAGAAGATTTGAAGATGCTTAGAGGAAGCGAATTATGAAGATAAGCAGAATGTTCTTGTTGAGCTACAAAGATACATTCGATAATAAAGGATCAAGTATAAAAGCTAGAATTGAGATCTATAATCAGCAATTCAATTGCATCAAAAATCATGTCATATCATTGTTCCTCTCTAACCATTGTAGTGGTGATCTAAATCTCTTAACAAATTTGTCTTAACAACTATTTATAAATCCTCTAACAAGGTGGAATTTCTAGATTGAAGTGTATAAAGACCTCTAACAAGGACACTCTTAATAGGGTGATTAAATCCTCTAATAGGGTCACAACTAACTTTTTTTTTTGTAACCTTTAACAAGATTGTTTTCTAACAAGGCTCACTTCAAAAGAATGAAAATTAGTAACTAGTTCCAATTGGTGTTTTTTTCCAAATTGGGTTTCCACATTAAATCTTGGTGTCACTTGTGTTTATGTTATTTATTTAATGTGTATGCAACTAAGTTAAATAAGGTTAATAATTTATAATATCTTAAGATTTGAATTTGATGAGTTACTGTTGCTATTTCAGTGTTTGTCGAGTTACAACATTTACTAGTGTAAATTGAGTGCTTGTGTGTTTATCGAGCATCAGTATTTTCAGTGAAGTTTATGTTATATACTAACATCTAAGGGCTCTAGAATTTATTTTAGTGGTAATAGATTCACCCCTCCCCTCTCACTTACTCCTCTTATATTTCCCACAATTGGTATCAGAGCGTCTTGATGCTTATAGAGTAAGGTTTCAAGGACCTAAGCCAAAGATCAGGATGTCATCTAGGAGAGAGATTCTCAAGCTAAACAAAGATAACTTCCAGGCATGATAGGAACTAATGAAGTTGGACTTGGCAACCATCGATGATTTAGGTTTGAAATAGTTGGAAAATGTTTACAAGGCTCAAACTAGAATACTGATTGTAGAAGAGATTGTTGAAAATAAAAATCATAACATCATGATGATTGACATTGCATCAGCTCTCAACTATGTTGATTTTGATGAGCTCAAAGGATGTGCTACTAGTCATGACATGTGGACTAAATTGAAGGATATCTATGGAGGTGATGATAACGTAAAAAGAGCCAAGGCCAAAAGCTTGAGAGGTCAGTTTGATCATATGGAAATGAGAGAGGATAAAAGCATTGCAAAATATATTAAGAGAATCAAATCCAATGTCAATGTTATCAAAGCCTCTAGAGGAACAATTGAAGATGTAATAGTGGTAAACAAGGTACTCAGAACCCTTCTTCCTATCTATGCAATCAAAGTGTCTTCTATTCAAGAGATGAGATGTGATTCAAATAACATGATAACTTTCCATGCTCTAGTTGGAAGATTGACTACATTTTAAGTAGATAACTATGATAATTATACTCCTAATTCTAGAAATCTTGAGTCTATATTTGAAGCCAAGTTATCACTCAAGAAGAAAGCTAAAAAGTCTAAAAGAAAAATAATCTAAAAGTGAAGAGGAAGACAATTTTGATAGTGATCTTGAAGCCATTAAAGCATTACTTGCAAGAAGGCATCCCAAAGGCAAAGGAAATTATAAAGGTTAAATCCCTCTAATATGTTTCTCTTGTGAATAAGTTGGACATATTGCTACAAGATTTCAAAATAGAGAAGGCAAAGATGAAAAGAAGAACAACAAGTAAAAAGGCAAGAAGGATTTCACTAACTTATGGGACTACAAGGGCAAAGATAAGAAATCTTTTTTTATTGCTAAGGATTTAGATAGTAGTGAAGATGATCAAATGGTTTATATTATTGTAAAAGATGAATTTGATAATGAAGGAGATAAAATTGCACTTGTCTCTCATGTTAGAAAAAATTATACATGGATTATTGATAGTGGCTAGTCACATCATATGACCGGTGAGAAAAAAAAAGGTTGAACATATGGAACATTATGATGGTAGAAGTGTGAGATTTGGAAACAATGAACCATGTTGAATAAAGAGAAAACATTGTATCTCACTAACAAATGAACTTAGATGTGATAATGCTTATTGGGTTGAAGGATTAAAACATAATCTACTAAGTGTGGCACAATTGAATAACATTGGATTCATGATATAATTCATGAATAGGAAAGCCAAGCTACTAGATGGAAAAGGAAATTTGGTTGGATCTAGTGAACAAACAAAAGGTAACCTATTCTACATAGATATCATTGAAAGTTCATATTTTATTGCTCAAGTAGAAGAAAGCTAGTTATGGCATAAAAGGTTATGTCATGTGAACTTTGATAATCTAATCAAGATAAGCAAGAAGAAAAGAGTAAGAAGTATTCCTAGTCTAAGGAAACTATCAACACAAAAGCTTACACCCTAGCCTAAGGGAATACTTCTTAAGAAACCTTGTGTAACATGGAAATAATCTCAAAACTGTGGGACTTTACAATCAAAGATTGAATCTTTGGAGAAGTCTGACTTCCTCACAATCTGGGTGCACCTAACTAAGACTTAGAAGGAAAAGGGAGAAGGAAACATAAATTTAAAATGTTGAAGGGAAAAGTGGTGATGTACCAAATAGATTATCGATCTACTTCTTTCTAGAAAATACACTAAAATCCAATAGACTTCACAAGACATACCATTACTTGTATTCTTTCAATCTTAACACCATAGAAACACAGAGAAATAACATAACGGTGCAAGGAATACATAGATTCACTTAACAAATTAATTAATTATAATGAAAATATACATAAGGAGCTATGATTATCAAATACATCTAGGAAAAGAGGCATACAAGCTTGCACAATTTAACTAGTTGAGAATGGATGAGACAGTAGTAGTTTCTATTGAAAAAGAGGGAAAAGCTTTTACAAAGGATAAATCTACAAAAGATCATAAAAGAGAGATCCCAAGAACAACAAAACTTTCCTTTATAGGGTGCAAGCATAACCCAGGTACAACCTCGAGTTCAACTACAACAATAATAGAGCTGAGTTTACAAAGTACAATAATTAAATATTGGAGTGAAATCTGATCTTGAAATCAAGTTGATGTAGTGAAGTGATAGGAAGGACCAAAGAAAGGATTTAGGGCTGAAAAGATCATCATCATTGCAAAACCATTAAATAGGCATGGATGGGAATCATCATTTGTGATACAAAGCCCAAAGAGAAGCTTTGCATTAAATGAATTATCCTAGTAACGTGTCATGGCCGTAAAAAATCCATTCACACTCTTGTCAAAAAATATGGGATGGGATAAGATGCAATGTTAACCCGCCACGAAAATTATAGAGTTGACTTATGCAGGATAAATTAGATCTACCCAAAAAATGATGACTATTGATGTAGATCTCTTTGTTTGAATTGGATGGCTCAAATGCTGCAAAAAAATCTCCAACACATGATTAAAACATAACCATTGATCAAGATTTTATTTATATCAAATGGACGGCTAGGATGAAGCAAGGAATCTCCCAAAGATGCATCTAAATCTAATGGACATCACATATTTGCAAAAGGCCCAAGAAATGGTGTGAAAATATGACCACCATTGGATCAAAAGCATCCCTGAAAGACAAAGATCCACCATGTGGCACTAATTTGTTTGTCAGCACATTTCCCAATACATGATTAAAGAGGTAGCATGGAATTTCACAATTTTGCAAAAAGCAAGAAAAGTCACTCCTCGAAATAGTGAAAATGGTTAATATGATATGTTAACCCCTGCACATGCATGTATTTACTCGTAACTCGATACATGAAGAAACCAAACTCACTCTACCAAAGAACAAGCTGAACTAGCTCAACCAATGAAGGAAACAAGCCAACTCAACTTATGAAGAGACTAAGTTAACAAAAAATGTTAACACCAACCAAATTGCATGTTAACTCACACCAAAGAAATTAGCCAATAGAAGAAACACCTCATAGCATCATTAGTACAAATCATCATAAGGTGAAACACCTCATAGCATCATTAGTACAAATCAATGTTTAAACAATCAAACAATGTAGTAAGTCTTGAATCATAGGGTACCAAAACATGAACATATCAACTGATCTCAATTTCTATTAGGAGCCTAAATCATAAAACTTTAATTCATATCCATCACCATAATCATCTAATTCCATAACTTTCTATCACCTTGTTATGTAGGTGTATCCTAGAGAACACATACAATGTTTATGATTTAAACTATAATTTTGAGCAACCGAATAACTCATCCCAATGCATAAGTATAACCTCTTGTACATAATACTCTAACACCCTTAACATATCATAACGTACTTTTAATATTTAAAATTAAGCTACCTTGAGGATACTTCTAGTGATTTGATATCTTGTCTTCAAATTTTCCAATAAATCATAAGAGGGTAATTATTAAATTATATTATTGCAAAAATCATCAAATCATTATACATAAGATAGTAAAAATTATCATAATGTCCTCTATATGGTTTCAAGCAATAACCATGACAATTTCTCATAACGTCACATTTTCGTGCTCATATATCAATTCAAATCTCCTATAAACAGATTAATAAGAAATTCATAATTAAATAAGTACATGTGAGGAGGGCTCTTACAGATGAAATTCTCACCAGCTTGGTTGAGGTGTGTCATTAGCTTGTACCACAATGATATTCTTACAATCAAATCTCACAATTCATACTTAACAATTCTTGGAAGAAGTCAATAGAATGTTTCTTTTTGCATGTCACATGTAACTGAAAACTTAAGACTACTAGTGGTGTTGTGTATCAGTTTTCTCTGATAGTGATAGAAACTCTACTAAAATCTGTTATAAATAGATTACAAAGTCGAAAAATCAAATACCTTTCACAATAGTCACATAGTACTATAATTTTCTACAATATTCCACAACACCCATGTTCTTATGAATAGTTGTTGATATATATCAGAAGCATCCCTCTTTCTCATGAATGATAAGAGGGTAATATAAATGATTGATAGTGGGAGTAAATTTACTTGGATGATGATGAGAACAACTATTGTATATTTGTGTGATTATCTTTCAGGCTTCATTTTCCAGAACTACTTTCTATTTAGTTTGCAATATCATACTCCTATTATATTTAGTCATTTTTAAAGAAGAGTACAACCATTGTGCATTTTTTTGCTTGATACAAATTGTTTAAACAATCAATTTTGTTAATATTCTCATGTTGATTTGTTCTTCTTGTTTGTTACATTCTTACTTTATGTAAGATGTTTTGATTGTGTAATGTCATCTAATCAATTTCTTGCATTGATCCCTCTAATTGAGATAGCATTCCAATAGAAAGTTCATATCTAGACACCTGATCTAGTTAGATTGTAGAAATATTGAGGTTTTATGCAATATATTTGTCTAGCATAGAATCAAACTTGATTGAAAACACAAAATTCAACATTTTGATAGAAAATACTAAATGATTCTATGATTTAAATCATTGATATCTTCCTAATGCCAAATCAATAAGTGTAATCTTAAATGTTGATGCAAAGATACACAGTTGAATCTAGATGCACTCTCCATATAAGAAATGATAATGTATTGAATGAAAAATATACTTAATTATTGAAGTGCGCTTGCCAAAAATATGAATGTAGAACCAAAAATTCAATGTTTTAAATGGCTTATGTTAATTGATAGACTTCTGGTTAAAAGAGATAATCAACACTCTGATTTATGCAATATCTGCAGGCTGCTTGATACTGGTAGACATGTTTTGTTTGATTACCTTTTTGCTAAAGAAATATGGAATTCTTTTGGTATTTACTATCCTTTTAGAGTGAATATTATTGAAATTGTTACGGGTCACATTAAATGGCTTAGTAAGGATGCTAATTTTTTCTGGAATATGTTGTCTTCTAACATTCTTTGGCATATCTAGAAATGCAGGAACAAAGAAAAATACCAAGGTAAGCCAAGGGTTCTTACTGAGTGTTATCATAAACTCACATATTTTAAAATATTCTTGCAGGTTCAAATCACCATGATTATTGAAAAAGATAAATTATGAAGATTTCTCAAGGATGGCCAAGCTACGTTCTTCTATTATGAGCTTAAAAATAGGTGCCAATGGAGGACTCCTCTTGATAATCTGCGAATGTTTGAGCACACATGCCAGAAGTTGAACCAAGCTATTAGGAAGAATCATAACACCAAACAGGAGGAGATCTTTATGCTGTCCCAGATCCAGGAGCGGAAGACTGTCGTTTGGATGGAAGGTCCACTCGGTTGAACCATGTGGGTGGATGCATACTCTGATACTGTACACTAGCTATGTATCTTTCTTTGGGCTTTTGTTGTATATGATCTATTCTAGTTGTACTCCTGCCACTTTAGTGTTGAAATCATCGAGTGCAAGTTCCAGGTGATTATAAGTTACAATCTGGAAGAGTCATCTCCTATCATGAAATGTAAAGCAAAAGGTAGTTTTGCAGGGAGAAAGATTATTTCAATCAGGAATTTGGAACGCAAATATCAATCAGGAAAAGTAAATCCAATTATGAAAGCTAGCTTGCATAAGTATAGTCCGATACTAAAGTTAAAGAATGAAGTTTAACCTATGGAGCAAAATAACTATACCAGAGACAAGAGGCTGAACGTTGGGGAAAAGATTAAGCTTAATCAAAGCCATGCACAAACTTGGAAAAGAGAGTCATCAGAATCGATGCTTGATCGCTTGCAATGGGAAATACACTAGAGTGGCTATAACTCTAATGTTGATGCTGAAGAAATTGAGTAAAAAAATTAAAAGAGTGAGACAGAATATTTCTAAAAGGAAATGTAAGGCATAAAACTTGAAAGATGGAGATAAAATTACATTTCTCAGTGATAAAGAGATGAGAATAAAGAATTGTTAAGGACTTGCAACTAAAGGTAGTTTTATATACACTCCATCACCAATTGATGAATAACCACTTTATTCATTAACTATGTCAACAATAACAATATTTCATGCAAGTGATTGTCATATTCACAAATCTCCCAGAACTATAAATTAAAATAACCTCTCAGAATACTGTAGCAAAGATGACCAAGATAATTTCTTCTATATTTTTCCACTAAAAAATAGCATTTGAACCATTACAAAAGCTTTAGAGATGTAAAAATAGATTGGTATGCTAAATATTTTATCGGTATTTGTATGCCATTAATCTAAAATCACATAATGAGGTAATAAATTGCAGCATTTCTTAAAATGCGTGGATAGTAGCTTTGAACCATGAGGCACAATATTCTTTAACAATGGCACCATGTTTCCCAGAAATGTTACACAAACAGAAATAATACTACTTTTCAGCCTTTGGAAAATGTATCCGCCAAACCAAATTCCATAAAGTTGAGGCTTCTTTTGCAGATGCAATGTGTCAACATTTAGAACCCTGTAATCCACTACAGCAGGAACAATTATCACTTTCTCACACTTGATAATGTTGAGTACACATTGGATCTAATCTAACGTAAGACAACTCTCTTCAATCATTTTGCATCCAACTTTTGAGCCTAGAATAGTTATATGGGGATGGTGACATTGCTAATGGAAAGTCCTTTGCTTTAAATAATGTAATTGGAAGTCGTATACATCTCTGAAGATGATGACGATTCTCTACTTGAAATGAATCAGGGGCTATAATTATATCTGACAAAATGAATCCTACCTAATAAATAGATAGTATCTAAACAGAAGAGCCAAAGTTTGAACCTAAGAATAGTCTGAAGTGTTGCAAACAATAATCTGAATCACACAGAGGACAAGTAGCTTCTTATCCATTCCATGGAAATTAAACATAAAGAATCATTGCTAATAGAAATTTAACAGGAGGGATATAATAATTTTCAAAAATTAAATATGAGTTAAACAAAACATGATTATTTTATATAAATAATTGAATAACAATAAATTTCTTGGAAATGATATTGTTTGAAGTAATATATTGCAACTATCAAATATGAATGATAAGTGACATATTCTCTTTACATCAACCGCGCACACACCCACACACACATACATACATACCCACACACACATGCACGTGCGCACACGCGCACACACACACACACACTTCTTGGGAATGATCTGACCCGACTACATAACTTAAACAACCCAATTTATGTGTCCAAAATATTATGCAACCTTTGCCATATATTTACAAGTTGAACTCTAGGGCATAACATGAAGGACATTACTTACAATAATTTGCAAAAGTAAAATGTGAGTGAAAAGAATCATACTCATTTCATATAATATAATTAAATGAGAATAAAATGCTTGAAAATGATACGACTTGAATTAATATACTGCAACTACCAAATATGAATGAAAAGTACCAATATATTCACTTTATAATGACATCAACTAAATACAAATATATGAACTTCTTGGGAATGATTTGAAATGAATCCATAAACTACCCATTATGTGACTAAAGTGTTATGCAGCCCTTTACGATATATATAGAATGATAAAATCACATTTAGATTATTGAGTTGAACTCTACAGTATTCTAACGTGTCTTACTTCATAGGTTCTCATAATTACCAATTTTATCTATTTCTTAATTTTAGTTTCTCAGTTTCTTAAAATAATGGCTCGATCTTTCATCATTTTATGATATCATTCCATGGAGATATACCATCCATCCTGCAGTTGGTCTTACGAAATGTCACACATGCACAAACCCTTCAAATGTGTGGTTTATCCCCCTTACTAGATTTATTTTGTTGCTAAGCCACTAATTTATCAATCGTTATTTCTTTTTCTCTCCACGTACCGTAAAAATTGTTGATGTTTGTAGTTGAGGAGATATCATGATTATCTACATGGTGCTTTTTCATATACTTGCATTTGAAAATATGAAGAGACATGCTTTTGAGACTATAAAGAGACATGCAAAGAGAAATATGAAGCGACACATGTTTGGAAAATGAAGAGACTTTCAGTTATGATATAAAGAAGTCTCTTGATTCTAGAAATATATCATTTCTTTGTGTGATGATAATTCTATTTAGTTAAGTTGCACGGTTCCCTTGTATGGTCAAAATTTTAAAAATTCTGGGGTCTAATTCTTTTCCCAAATATTGGCCCAATTTTCATTTTTTATTCAATAATTAAATTTATTATTTGAAATAATTAATTATTTGGTTATTCTCCTCCCATGCATAAAAAAAATTTTAAATTGAGCTTCTAACAAAACTTTCTTGCTCAAGTTCAGAACATACCTTCCCCATGTTTAACGATCTTCCATTGACAACTGCAATTGGCATATGATCTCCTTTGTTTGTAGCAAGATTTGTGCTTATGTCCCTTGCTTGGTCATCAAGATTGAAGACACTCTCCAAGGTAATGAGACCCTTAGGCAACTTATTGGAGCTGAGGTTGATGATTTGATCACGATATTGATCATGGAATCTTGACTGATTTCTTTATGAGAACTCGGCTTCATTCTGTAAGAAAATTACAATTTGTGCATCAGATTCAAAGACCTACCAATTTATATTATTATCAGGAACAATGAGTCTAACCACCACTTTAATCTTCTGCTTCTTCTCATCTTCGAGGCTCCTTGGGACATCATAAGATGCACCCACTACCGCAAGTCTGTCAGCACATCTATTTCCTCTTCTAGGGATGCTATAAATATTAAATGCATTGAGACCTTCAAAAAAATCCCATACTCTATGTTTATAAGACCTGAGAAAACCATTCTTAGTAACATTTTGATTCCTCACCTGATTGACTACCAACTCACTATCTCCATATATAGTTAATGCTTGAATTCCTCTTTTTTGAGCATGTAAGAGACCCTGAATCAATGCCTCATACTCAACCACATTATTGGTACAACTCAATTGAAGCCTAAATGAGAAGTAGTACCTTTCTAGTGCAAGAGAAACCAACATCACACTAGCCCCTAATCTATTTTCATTTCTTGATCTACCAAAATACATACTCCATATTCCACTTGTGTTTTCTTTGGTTTTCATTAAGTTGGAGACAAGAACATCCTTGTCTGATATACAATAGGTGCCAAGGCCTATCTCCAAGGTTTCTGATATAGGATCAAACTGATATGTATTAGCCCACTCATCCAAGATGAAATCTGGTGTCTCAACTAAAGAAGTGGCAGGCTCATTTGTTGTGTCATTTTCATCTATTTCTAGGATGGTAAAATTCTAGGAGTGTAGCGCTCAATATGATGGAGGGCTAATGGTTCTACTCTTATTGAAGCTTTGGTTCCATATCTAGTTCTTAAAAAAAAATGACTAGTTAGAAGATATGTAACCACCTATTTGGGCAGTGAAATCTCTTGAAAGACAAATGGCAAAGTGTGGCTTAACCTCAACAATTGATATTTCTTGAACTACAGTACAACCCGAGCATGCATGTAAGGCCATTTCAACATTTCTGAGGATTCCTAGAGTGTTGATAGTACTACCATTTAATTGCAATACATCCTTAACAATGGGCTCATATTTCACTAAAATATTAGCAACACATTTGGACATTGGTGAACTGCTAGCCCCTAAATCAATCATGCAGTTGTGGACCAGCTTATCTCCTATAATCAAAGAAACATAAAATGGAGGATTTCTAACCTTTTTACTTGTTTCTACCTCCTTAGATGGTTGCACCAAACTCACAGCATTCTCCATGCTAGGCGGCTGATCTCTGAGTTCAATGCTTTCCAACTCCTACTGCACTAGTCTCTTTTGTGATGGTATAGTAGCGACAACATCCCACATAGAAATATTCACATTGGTCTTCCTCATTTGATCTACCACACTAAAAGATGCATTAGATGGTCTGGTAGAAGCCCTAGAAGTAGAAGCTTGAGGTGGAATAGCCTGAGGATTATTCACATCTCCTCTGCTTTCATTTTGCCTTTGTTGCCGAGGGACATTAGCAGGTTGATTAGCACTTTTTTGTTGGGCAACTGCTTGTACATGCGGCACTACGCCTGATGTTGAAGCCTGATTAGGAGGAGGAGGAGTAACCTCTTCCGCAGCTCTTCTCTTGCTTCTGGTATTGTGAGCACAGGAATCCTGGTTTACATTACAATGTTCTTCCACCAGACAGTTCATGAAAGAACAATCATCCTACTAAAAAGTATCAACAGATTGAATAGCATTTTGTTGTTGAGAAACTGCTCACTCTAGTATAGTTGAAGCAAAGTAATATTATGCCTTCTATCACATGCAATATCCATAGGAGTAGTTACAAGAAGGGCAGAAATCTTAATCTTGGGCAAGGTTGTTCTGAGGGACTAAAGTCCTATTTAGGTTAGTGTTTGAAGATTGGCGATGGCTGATAGCTCTATTCTAATTGTGAGGGTGGTCGATAGGTCTACTCTAATTGTAGGGGACATGACTCTGGTTTGGGGGTCTATCATGAATGGAACCTTGACTCTGGAGTTGGAGAGGCTTATGATTTTGAGCTCGTTGCCTCTTCATAGTCACCAACTCATTTCCCATCTTTTGTACTACTACCTCCTCCATCTTCTTTTCTTGATACAGCATCCTCCTATCTACATTCTGCATCATGGCCTCAATCCTATCAACTCCATTAGAGGATGTGGAGGCTATTGGGACCATAGCAAGAGGTTAACTTACAGAGGAAAGATGAATAGGGGCTACAATAGGCTGATGATTGGGCATGTCGGGGAAGAAAGGCATTGGGGGCCTTGGAGCTAACTTCCCTCCCTATATCAAAATATTTTCTGCTCTTATGGCAACCTTATAAGCATTTGGTAGAGTGTTCCCTCTCATAGATTACAAAGTGGTAGCAATATCACTATTGAAGGCTCTGAGATAATGTAAGAATGCATTACCAAGAGAGGGCTTCACTGCAATAGATATTTTGTCCCATGTCTTCTGAAATCTATAATTGAAATCATTCATACATTCATGGGGGACCCTCTTGATTGTTATCAGTTTTTTCTAAAAGTGAGGTGATCACTCTTGTCCTCAAAATGCTTGCATAGGGCTGCCCCTAACCCATCCCAATTAGTAATAGAGTTACGAGGCAAATCTCTATACCATTGTAGTGCCTTCCCTTTCAAGGATGAGGCCAGAAACCTAACTGCTACATCATCCTGAGTGATGCTATGAATATTGTAGACGTTAGACACCTCCTGAATATGCTCAACAAGGGAGATAGAGGTTTCACCAGTAAACTCAGGTATACTTTTAAGAGTTGATACTAGCATGTCATGCCTTTGGGCTAATAGGAGGGGAGCTCCCACCATTAAAGGTGGCGAAAGAAAGAGCTCTAGCCATGTAAGAGGGTGATCTATTGATATAAGTAGATGGTATTCTAGGTTGAGACCTCACAATAGGAGGAGTAGAGATAGATCTTTCAAGGGTATGTATTATTGTCGCACTCCTAACTGGTGATAGAGATACCCTAGCCATTCTTCTTGGATTAGAAAAAGAAAGCTCTTGGTATTGGAAATTACCTATGGAAGATGCCCTTGTGTGTGTCTTGATCATGAATCACAGCAACTTTGGTCTGGAAACTAGATTGTGCTTGAAGCTTAGATTCGCCAAGTACTTTTGAATAACAAGCCTCTTGAAGGCTTTATACTAAAGGTAGTACTATCTCCTTAGCATGAATATGGAATCTTTCTTCGACTCTAGTGAATGAAATGTCCCTTTTCTGATTTTACATGATATTTCAAGCCTCAAATCAGATCTTTAAAATCAAACAACCAATATTACAAAGATCCACCAATTTCTCAATAAAACCCAAATCAGGTATAACCGAAATAGTGCCAAAAGCTTCACAACTTCACAAATTATTAATAAATCTAAAAATGGACATTTTTACAAAAATTTCAGCAGCATAACAGTCTATAAAATGACATTTCTAGATCTGTATAGCCTTTACACAACAGTTCACAAATGTAGGACAAAAACTATGCTCATCGGGCTCCCAAAATTAACACAAAAATTCCCGAAAACACCACAAAAACACTAATAATCTATCTCAGAAGTTCAATCACGTCCCAATACATATATTCTGCTCTATTTTAACATCTTAAAGTCTGAAATACAGCAGCAACCCAAACTGATATGAAATACTCAACTGAAAACACCAAAATCATACAAAAAACACACCCGAAAACTCACAAATTTGCATTGTTCAGCACAAAGGCAAACTCTGTATGAGCATGCACATGGAATGGCTTCAAAATCCCGTCCTTAGCCTTCCTGAAAACCTACAAACTCCCATTCTTGGGTCTCCCTGGAAACCTGCAAACTCCCGTTCTTGGGTCTCCTTCTCCACAGGTTTGGCAGCCTCTGAAGAATAACAAAGAAATGAGCAAAAATCAAGTTCTTGAATCAGCCCAAAATGCCTCCAAACCCCTTAAAATAGGGCATAACCCTAACTCACATCCAAGAGGGGTTAATAAAACATATTTTAATAATAATCTTCATTTATTAGTCCATTAGCTTCCAAAGATTATCCCCTTTTTCCAAAACTTCACCTTTTTGGACCTGCCTGCCTTAGCAAAGATTATTATTTTTAATTATTTGAAAAGGGGACATGACAAGTCCTCCCCTCTCAAATATTGCTTGTCCTCAAGCAATGGCTAAACAATAAACCAATCAATCCACCTGGATCCCAAATGTAGTCATGAACTATACTACTGCCAATTAACACAAGCTCCTGCAATATCCTCTGCAATATGACCAAGAGGAATCCATAATCAAACTGACAATTACAGCTCAACCCAACTCCAAGATCACCACTGCCACAGTCAAAAACCCATGAGACACAAACTCTTAGAACATCAAAACCCAAGTAAAGTGGACAAATCAAACTACCAACACAGTAAATACCATCAACACATCCCATTGGCCTATACGGAATGTACAATCCAACTCTGTAACAATGGTGAACGCTCTCGAATGAAACTATACCAAGTATGGAGAATCCACACATTGTACAACTCCTGCAGTCAACACAACTCTGCAAATCACCGGCCACTATCTCATAACCATAACTCCCATGCACTGCTGATGGTGAAAAGACATTACAAGATAAAGAGTAAGAAATGGAACCCAAACCAAATTTGCCATGAACAAGTGATATAGCCCACTGTGACTGACTACCAGCTAAGCTAGGAGATTTCATAGCCAAAGGAGTAGAATCAGTAACAACAACTGTTGAAGCATCACTCCCAAACTCCTACTCTAAGTCATGTATTATCAAGCTGTCAACTGCAGAACCTATCACCATGTCATGCCCATCACAACTCTCATCTCGAGACGTCAAACTATCCCATAACTGATGACAAGCACTAGGAACCAAAGTACATCTTTGTATCATCATCTCATCAACATGGTCATCAAAGGTAAATTGATGAGCATACCTCACAGTGTAATGCCGATAGAATGCGCCAATCTCAGTCAGTGGCTTAGACTGTAATCCAAATGAAACTAACTGCAATTGATCATTAGCCATCAGTACTAGAGGCCACCACCATGTCAGGCATACAACAATCTACTACAACACCCAACTCAATTGAACCTGACTCTAGTGGGAATGAACCTGATATGCCAATGTTAGTATCAAGGATGGATGCATCCCCATCTCCACTATCTCTAACAATCTCGGCCATGGACATCCTCGAATCACCAAACACCACAGCTTGTGACTGTATAGAATCAAGTAAAGACTGTAGCCGCTCTAACTCCATGGTCACCTTAGCCAAATGAAATTGTGACTCCTTGAAAGCCAACTATGTACTCTCAAGAATCTCAGAAGTCACCTCAAGCTACTCAGTAAGCTCACTCACCTCATCTTCCTTGGCCAACAATGCATCATATGTTGTACTGCCCCACTCCATAAGATAATCTCTGTCGGCTACCAACTGCATATAATTCTGTCTCAAAATCCGAATAGCCTCCCATAAAGAGTGGATCTTTGTCAAGGAAAGATAATTGCATTCCTGCTCATCACTAGTAGGAGAACCCCATCCATAAACTGCTAACAACTGATGAGCAGCATCGAAATGCTAGCAAGTGACAGCAATGTCTCAGTCACTAACTCTCAACTGATTAGACACATGATGGCACTGGCTTGACTGTCTCCTACAAACCTCCTCTGATGCACTGTCTAAAGGAGTATCCTCAAAGTTACTAGTCTCTAGAGTATTACCATCCATATCTTGTGAATCAAAACTAAAGCTCATATCAACATACGGAGTATCAAAAACATTAGCACTGCTGTCCAAATCCTCTATACCCAAGGAAACTAAGTCTTCAAAACTGCCCACTGCATCCTCCTGGATGTCATCAATGCCAATATGATCCTGGGACTCATCTGTACACACTGCCAAATATGAAATATCATCAACACATTCCAGCAAGTATGGTCGACTGGATATATGAAAAAAGCCCAACACCGGTGTATAAAAACTAATACCAACATCGGATAAGCTCCTGGCACAAGAAAAGACAACACCGTGCAATCTGCTAATCAAATCCATGATAGCACCCAAACAATCACTGCTACCAAAAAGTGTTAAAGATTTCCAGTCAATTGAATCCCAAATGCCAATATAACAATCTCGAGTCCATATTCGTAAACTATAATCAGCTGGTAACTCAAGCAAAATCCTCACCTGAGTAATATGACCAATACCAACTAATTCCACATACCTATCTGACATTATCCCTATATCCTGGATGCGAATGCAAGATGAACTCGCAACATTATCAATGTCCACATATGATCTACCATTCATAGAAAGCTGAGTATTAGGAGTGCAAGATGAAACTAAACTCAATTCCATGCCATGCTTATCCCCATGTCTCTCCCAATCTTGTAATGCCAATGGAGTATTCACCAAAGAAGCTCGAGTGTCCTCAAGCTCGTGAGAAAGCCTATCAACTTCCTCCTCCTTCCTCCTCAAGGCATCTGAATAGTCTTCGACAAGGCTAAGAAGATGGTCACGATCTGATAGAAGATGTAAATAACTCAACTTCATCGTTCCCATTCCTTCCCTAATCGCTTGTAAGTCAACACAAGGAGACTTTGCCTAAACTCCCTTATGTCTACCCTGTAACTGAATCATCTGAATGTGATCCTCTATCATATCCCACATCCTGTCATGATGAGATAATGAAGTCACAATACTATCTTTGTTCACCTTCAGCTAGCTGGACAAATCATGTGAAGTACTACCTGTCTCAACCTCATGTGATGAAGCATCTAATTGTGCCTGGTACTCTTTCTGAGCAAAGTCATGAATGCTCAATGTTTGCTCATCTCTACCAGGTATCTCACCATCATGCACAACAACATCCTCATAATCATCATCTAAACCCACTACCTCCTGTGGCAGAGTAGAATCTGAGACCTTTGCTGGGCTATAAGCTAGTTTCTCAAACTCCTCATGCAAGTTCTTGGTAATTGTGTCATCTGCCCTATGAGAAAATCTGCCAAATAGAAATCCAGTCAACTTATCCACCTTAGCTAGGTCGGACAACAGGTCATTCATCATACGGTGGTGCTCAACCAACTGTTCAGACATGTCATGGCTTATTTTCATAAGTTTATCTCGAATGTCTAAATAACCATCCTTTCTACTGTTTTGACTCTAAATATCAATTGTCCAAGATCGTGTCCTCTGAGACTCTGTACTATACCTATCCATTCTGGATCAAGTAGAGTGTAACCCCAATAGGATATAATTTCTTCAAACACCAAGAACTAACATGCAAATGATTAGAAGTAGCATGCAACCATAGATTTTGACATGCAACTGATTAGAAGCAACATGCAACCACCAAATTCACCAAGAACTAACATGCAAATGATTAGAAGTAGCATGCAACCATAAATTTTGACATGCAGCTGATTAGAAGCAACGTGTAATCATAAATTATGACATGCAAGATTTGGGTAGTTATCAAAACTGACATGCAAGATCTGGGTAGTTGTCAAAACTGACATGCAAGATCTGGGTAGTTGTCAAAACTGACATGCAAGATTTGGGTAGTGTCAAAATTGACATGCAAGATCTGGGTAGTTGTCAAAACTGACATGCAAGATATGGGTAGTTGTCAAAACTGACATGCAAGATCTAGGTAGTTGTCAAAACTGACATGCAAACTTCTACAAACCCTCAGGCTGGCAAGATCATAGCTCTGATACCACTGAAATATCCCTTTTCTGATTTTACATGATATTTCAAGCCTCAAATCAGATCTTTAAAATCAAACAACCAATATTACAAAGATCCACCAATTTCTCAATAAAACCCAAATCAGGTATGACCGAAATAGTGCCAAAAGCTTCACAACTTCACAAATTATTAATAAATCTAAAAATGGACATTTTTACAAAAATTTCAGCAGCATAACAACTTACAAAATGACATTTCCAGATCTGTATAGCCTGTACACAACAGTTCACAAATGTAGGACAAAAACTATGCTCATCGGGCTCTCGAAATTAACACAAAAATGCCTGAAAACACCACAAAAACACTAATAATCTATCTCAGAAGTTCAATCACGTCTCAGTACATATATTCAGCTCTATTTTAACATCTTAAAGTCTGAAATACAAGAGCAACCCAAAATGATATGAAATACTCAACTGAAAACACCAAACTCGTACAAAAAACACACCCGAAAACTCACAAATCTGCACTGTTCAGCACAAAGGCAAACTCTGTATGAGCATGCACATGGAATGGCTTCAAACTCCCGTCCTTAGCCTTCCTGAAAACCTACAAACTCCCGTTCTTGGGTCTCCCTAGAAACCTGCAAACTCCCGTTCTTGGGTCTCCCTAGAAACCTGCAAACTCCCGTTCTTGGGTCTCCTTCTCCACAGGTTTGGTAGCCTCTAAAGAATAACAAAGAAATGAGCAAAAATCAAGTTCTCGAATCAGCCCAAAATGCCTCCAAACCCCTTAGAAGAGGGCATAACCCTAACTCACGTCCAAGAGGGGTTAATAAAACATATTTTAATAATAATCTTCATTTATTAGTCCATTAGCTTCCAAAGATTATCCCCTTTTTCCAAAACTTCACCTTTTTGGGCCTGCCTACCTTAGCAAAGATTATTATTTTTAATAATTTGAAAAGGGGACATGACAGTGAACTTTAATGTTTTAATATATTGTCCCACCGGACGTGCCAAAAACTATTGTCACAAAATCTTGCACCCTTATCCAAAGTTTTTACCTAAGGACAACCTTGTGAAACATGGAAACAACCTCCAAGCTATAGGACTTGAACTATGAGGTTGATTCTTCAAAGAAGGTTGGCTTCCTCTACTATTAGGATGCACATAAACTATTTTTGAAGAGGAAAGAGAGAAGGAATACATGAAAGTAACTACCTAATCTATTCTAAAGAGTTGATGCACCAAAATAGGGTGTTCAAACCAATCTTTATCCATACATGCACAGTACCATTATCATGACAGTCCAAAGATATATGGATTCAGACTTGCTTTAATCTATTAACTACATACAGATCAGACAACCTTATGAGTGACACAAAGAAAAAATGCTTCACTTCTTATCATTCACGGGCCAACAGAGATACAAAAATGTAATTATAGATATCCACAGTACATCAAAGAGAAGTAGACAAAGCTTACACAGTACATCAGTGGCTGAAGGAGATAAGACAAGATGTCATATAATTCAAAGGCAAAGAGGGAATTTATAGCAGTGTGCCAAGGCAATGCCAGAGAAACAGAGAAGATCTGACCCTAAGAAAGAGAACAACATTTGCTTTTATAGTGTAAGCATAACTCGGATAGCTTCCACCCTAAGATAGAATTCAACTACTACAATCAACTGTATAGAGAATAATTACTGCAAAACTAGAAAAGATCTAATCATAGCGCAAATCTAGATGCAAGAAGATCACTTATCCATCAAACAACCTTTGAGAGGAAAAGAATGACAGTCATTAACCATCTGACTAGGTAGATGGATCAACTAGCAGGTGATGGAGTGTTTTGTTGCATTTATCAGGCTTGGGGAACAATGAAAGTAGCTGTAGGAGATCTAAAAGATCAAATCTATCATCAAAGAGTTGTTTCCCCTATTATCAACTTGCCAAATCAGGTGGAAAGCAAAGGTCAACCATATATAACTGTCGCTCTGTACCTTTCCTGTTACCTGATTGCTTGAGAGTTCTTCTTCGTCTAGCTTGGTGGGTAAAATTCTTTATATGTTTTGGTCAGCACTAAACTCATGAGCGTCGGTTGTGGTCAAAACCCTTTATATCACCTTTTGTTCATAACCCTGATTTCTACAATCTTACGATTGCCAATACCTTGTAGCATCAAGCCCATCCTTCATTCTTTTTACAATCCTTTGATAGCAACAAAATCATATGATCTCACGATGGAATGGTAGCCCTTAACACCCCTGGCATAGGGTTGCAGTACCATTATCTTTTCCTTGCAATGTTGCGATATGGTCAATTTGACCTTTACGACTTATGATTGCAGTCCATCATGATATCGGCCGACATGGTAATAGCTCTTGCAATCCTATGATCATGACTTGACTATCCTTTGTCGTGATCTTGGGAGGTGTCCTCTCTTGTGCTTGTGACATTACGGCTTTACAATCATACGATCAACCTTCCCCTTGATAGCATCAGCAACCTAGGAAGTCAACCCCACGATCCTACAATTATTGACCCTTGTAGTGTTGAAACATATCCTCACGGCACTTATGATCTTACGATCACATATTGTTGTAACATCAGGCAAGACCTTGCTTTGGCTTATGATCTCTCGACCATCTGCGATATCACAACAACCCCACCACTTGACCAATAGGAGCCTCATAGCATCTTATCACTGCTCAATTCACTTGACGATCCTTTAATACATGAGCTATCATAAGATTCGGACCATACTATCTTGTCGCGGCTCTGTGATTTTAAAATATACAATTGAATCTTGTGACTGTTGGGTGTGTTCTACTATTTGAAAATTTAATCCTTAGTGGAAAAGCATTTTTGGCCAACACAGCCTTTTTGCGAGAAAATATTTAAAATCCTAACCTTTTGTGAGGCATTTACTAGAGTTAAACTTTTGCCAAAAGTTTGATGACATCCTAACTTTCATAGAAAACTTATCCAAACTCTAACTTACATGAAGTTTTGATCCTAACTCTAACTTTTGCAAGGAAAAAAATTCCTAACTCCAACTTTTCACAAGATTTTGGTCAAACCTTAACTTCTTGCACATTTTTTGTCAAAACCATTAACTTCTTGCAATTTGAACCCCGACCCTTGGTTTCTTTGTTATTTTGGTTTTCAAGATTATGTTTCTAAAAACTCTACTACCCCGTGGAAACTCTTGAGAAGATGTAGCTAGTAGGTGTAAAAACCAAAGTTGGCCTCTATCAAAGGTCTAAACAATGTTTTTGCAACTTTCAAGCACACGCAATCGGCAGGATAAAGCCAAATTCCATAGCCTTGTACCGGCATGTCCCAGATGTGGAATCAAAAGCATTTATCGAGCTATTTAATAGAATGCCACTATCAATAGGTGTAAGATTCACATTTGCAATCTTTGACAGCACCTTTGTCAGAAAATTTAAGGGGTTTGAAATAGTGTATGGACATTCTTCGATGCATTATGAAGTTGATTTCATTAAAATTTACATGTTGGTGGGTATGCATTCAAAATATGAAATCATCTCAAGGCATATGAATCATTTGGTAAATTCTGACAAAATGTAGATACACAAACATCTCATGCCTATTGTTTGACCGAATTCCTAAAGGTAACCCCACTTCAAGTATTTGGTGTTATGATTTCAGATGAAGCATTAACATCAAAAACCACTGCGAATAGTAGGGGTGACAAGAGATATTTTGGAAATCTCAATCAAATGTAATTTACACAATGCGAGCAAGAGATGAAGCCTCAAGGAATGATATACAATGATTGCAGGGTTAGAAGAAAATGGACGTATTTGACATACATTCGAAGCTTTCAACCAAATGGGTTTTGCATATTGGAAAGGCCAGATCATGAAACCGCAATGCACAATGTGGAAGCATACACAGGTCTTACAAGAAGATGTAGGATCAAATGTCGTGATTTACAAGTTAAAATGCACACAAAATGTGTAGTCATTAGCAAGGCACGACATGTTTGACAAAATGCAAAGAAAAGTTGAGTTTAGAAATTTCAATAACTACCTCAAATACTTGAGTGAAATGATTATAAGATTTATAGAAGATGAATTTAATGAGAAGGGTCTAGAAACTCTCAAATCAAAATAGGTGTAAAAGATAAATTACACACTGTGTGTGCATCCGACCTGCTTGTACCAAAATGGGAACTACAAAATAAAGTATGTATATCAATCCAAGCCTATGGCAAGGGAGTTTTTGTCAGATGTAATTTTAAGTATCGAATAAAATTATAAAAGGGTTACAATCACAGTTGTAGACTTCACTCGTGGATGTAATGATGCCCCATGTAATTGAGGAAAGTCTGCCATGCATGGTGGAATACAGGCCACCAGCTACCTATGAGCTAACTAGACCAACCTTGGCCACGACATCTATGATAAACTCTTTTCCACAAATTAATGTATCCCTTATGGGTGTCATGTTGAGAGACTCCATGATATGAATATCTGGAAAGACACCTCCCTAGCGAAAGGAGTGTTCGTGTTATACGGGCAAGAGTTATCTTTTCTCCTGAATTTGAAAGAAATAAATAATCTATATTTTATGAAGCTGACTCAACACATAACGTCAACTCACTTTGTACCATTATCTTCTTTGTAAATTCAAAGTAATGAAAGGTCAAGACAATAAAGGGTCTTCACTTCGTAAAATCAAGGCAATGAAGGGTCAAGATAATCTTATTTTCTTTGAGGGATTTGTATATATACTAAAAATTATTATCTTTTATTTTTTAAGGAGATCAACACTAAGGAATTTTATTATTATTTGCATATTGATAGGTGCTATCATCATTGCTTCAGTTCGGCCTAGTGTTTGGCCAAATTGTAAATCAGTATTTTTCTCTCTCATTAAATACAAGTGATATGTATATGGCTGGGTTTTTTACTCCCTCGAGTTGGAGGGTTTTCCCAAGATAATTCGGTGTGTCCATTGTTGTATGATTGTATCTTTTATTTTTGCTTTGTCTTATTTCTAATCATAAATAATTAACAAATTTCATTTATAGTAAAAGCTTAGGTTTGGATCATATTGATCATGTGGACTAATTGTTTTACCATTAATGAAGTTGAGTGTGAATAAGGCTTTAAAAGATTGTTGGGAAAGCTTTCCAGTTTTTTGACCTTGTCAAGGACAGCATGGAAACATCCTCAATCATCCCCCATCTCTAAAACCATCCTCCTTTCCAAAACCTTAGGTTTAGGGCCAGAAATGTGTCCCCTGGTAACAAAGTTTCAAATAGATGAAAAGATGTTCTAAATTCATAAAATATAAACACAATTCTCATCTTTCCTTCAATCTGAAGTCTGAAAATGCATATAAATTGTTCTACCCTCACATATACCATGAAATGCCACTTAACCTTGTTGTTAATTATTAAGTTCTGAGTCTTAAAAAACCTCAAATCTGTCAGTGATTTAGACTTGAATAGGTAATTTTGAATGGATCAAATATAAATTTCCTTTAAGTCACACACATTTTGAGTGCTTCATATTTTCTTCCGAGTGAACTCCCTCAAGACTCAAATTCCTAATGAAATTTTGGTGCTACTTTAAGAGAAATTATCTCTACCCTGAATGTCTGATCTTCTCTTGAATAATTGATTTGAGTTGTGCATGGAAATGGATTCAACACCCAACTTACATACCTCTAGGTGCTGAAAAGATGTTCCTCCAAAAAGGATGACTTGGCCTTGGTGAGTTAAAATCTAAACTTATAACAATTTCCTCCATAAAATTGCAACATTTCATATTTAATTTGTGCCTCCTCATATTAAATTGTGATGCCCCTTATTAATGAGATCATACCATTTAATGTTTATCATTTAATGACTTTATTTTCTCCGAGGTCAACTTCCTTCAGATATAAATGTCCCTCAAGTCACCCAAGTTTTTTAGTGCTTCAGATTTTCTTCCAACTCCCTCAAGGCTCAAAATCCTAACGAAGTTTTGGTATTACTTTAGGAGAAATCATCTCTACCCTAAATGTATGATCTTCTCTTGGTTAAATGATTTGAGTTGGGCATTGAATTCTATTCAACACCCAACTTATATACCTCTAGATTCTGAAAAGATTTTGCTCCAAAGGTCGACTTGGCCTTACTGAGACAATCTAAATTAATAGCAATTTCTTCAATAAAATTGAAGCAACTCACACTTAAGCTGTGCTTCATATTAAATTTTACAGCCCCTTGTTAATGAGGTTAGGCCTTTAATGTTTATCATTTATAACTCTAATGTCTCCAAGGCCAACCTCCTAGGCTTTTCAAAATCAAGATTTACAAGCTGAATAGACCATTTCAAAATTTGGAGGGTGATTGGGCCACAATTTTGAATCTAATAGCCCAACTAGGCAAACTTTAAATGATTTTTGAGAATACATCATGCATTGTTGATGTAAGAGCATCTTGGGTTTGCTCGATGCTACTTTGGAGATCATGGGAGGAGGATCGATAGTTGCTTTGGAGAGTGCTTGGACTGATACTCAGTTGAAGAAGAGATGCTTGGTAGAGGTGACTCGATCATCTCTTGGCAGTTCTTGGTTGAGAACTTGGTGGATAAATGGACGCGGCAATCCTAGAGGTGCTCACTTGTCAAAGGAGCTCAGCATGGCTTGGGGACACTCAGTTGTCAAAGGAGCTCGATAATGCTTGCAAGAACTTGGCACACATTGGGAGCTTGGTGAAGATTGGTTGCAATGTTTCCTGACTTGCTTAGTCATTGAAAGGACTTGATCTGCAAAGGAGGGACTCAACAATAGTGTTGCCTAAGTTGCTCAGTTATTGAAGGGGCTCAATTGCTTTTGCAAGACTCATCATATACTGGGGAGCTCGGCTAGTTCAATTGTTGTGTTGGCCGAGGTAGCTCAATCAATGATGGAGCTTGGTTATGTTCTGTGGAACGTTGATGCTCAGTGATGGTTTCTGACACTTGGTTTGGTTTTGGTCTCTGTGGTGCCCAAGTTTTCTGTGAGCTGACTTTTGGCATTTAATTTGTGTATAAGTATTTAATTTGTGTGGCACCCGACTTGCGGCTTGCATGGGTATTTAATGTAAGGGTTTATTTTAATGTGTAAAGGGCTAGGCCAACTTGTGGCTTAGTTGGATATAAGTATGTGTGTTTTGTGGAGTCTTAGGGATATTGTATAATCATCCAACTTGGAGAAGAGGATGTGGTAGAAGAGAAAATTTTGAGAAGGGCTAGTAACTGAGGCTTGGAAAACAAGGAGATTGTTTGGTGGGCTTGCGAGCACAAGTTGAGATCTTTCTTGGAGGTTTCTACCAGTGTGGATCTGGACTAGCTAGCGTTGGGATTGGATCTTGAGGGATCTTGCAGAAGTGTTTTTGTAATTGCTATTGTATTTGGCCCTACCTCGAAAGGCTTTACAGTCATGCATATTGCATGTAAATAGTTATTTTCTATATAAAGTGTTGTGAATTGGTATCAAATTTTATATCTTGTATTGTTTTTTTTGTTACATGGTTATTTGCAATGATCCAAATTACCTCCAGTAGGGGTGCCTTCATATTTTCTCTGCGTCAAATGGTATTAGAGCACAGTTGTTCCTAAGTGTGTAGATCGAGCATCAAAGTTGGGGCAGTTGCACCAAGACCTTGGGTTGAGAGAAGTTGATCAGAGAAGATCTTGAGCTGGTTGTGGATTGTTCTTTCTAGAGTCCTAGATCTCTTGGTTGTGAGGTGGCAAATCGTGAATCTAACTTGCAATTATAGAGGACTTGTAGATGTATCAATGGATGAAAATATGGAAGGTTGATCTTGTTGGGAAAGATTGATCTGTTGGTGATTTATTGCAGAGGGTTTGAGAAGATCTTGGGAGATGGCTTCAAGAGGATTGGACCTTGGGATGATTGCAAATCTTTGTGATGTGGTGGAGAGGAGGCTTTCTAAGATGTTTGCTTGGTTTGAATCTAGTTTGACTAATCGAGTTAAGGACAAGATGAGGAAGGCATTCTGTAGATGTTTGTAGAGTTGGAGCCTACTGATCTAAAAGAGAGTTATATGGCCGATTAGAAGACTTTTTCAAGAGAGAAGATGGCATAGCAAGGTTGAGGTGGAAGAGGTTGGTTTCATTGATCAGTTTGTGAAGTCTGATGCAGAACCTACAGAACAACTTGAGGTTGTTGCTGAGGATATTCCTAACCTTGTTAACCCTAGGATAGAGATTGGTTTTCATGATCAGTTGGTTTGAGACTAACATGGAAATTGCAGAACACTTCGTCATGGATGATCTAGTTGTTGTTAGTGGTGAGTTGTAAATTGTAGAGCATCTTGTTGTGAGCAATGAGATTGTCAGTGTTGGGAGTTTGGCATATGTTGCTAAGGAGTTACATATTATTGTTGATGTGGAGTTTGTTGTTACTTGTGTGGATTCACTAGTTGTTGATGTGAATGAGGTTTTGTTGATGAAGCATTATGTTCAGTTTGTTCCTTGGAGTGAGCATGCTAATTGGATGGTTGAGATTCTAGTGTTTGATAGATTGATGCAGATGTGGATGATTTGCATGTTGATTTTCTTGTCCCTGTTGGAGTGGAAGCCTTTCTTGAAGATGAAGATGGTTGTTGATCTTTCTTTGGGCATCAAAGTGTTGGACACACTTTTCTATTTACCTAGGGAGTCTAATGCAGGAGCATCTAGATTTTCTCGTTAGCTACTTTGGAGATCATGGAAGGAGGCTTAGTAGTTGCTTTAGAGAGTGCTTGGACTGATACTCGATTGAAGAAGAGATGTTTGGTAGAGGTTACTTGGTCATCTCTTGGCAGTTCTTGGTTGAGAACTTGATGGATGAATGAACGCAGCAATCCTGGAGGTGCTAAGTTGTCGAAGGAGCTCGGCATGGCTTGGGGGCACTTGATTGTCAAAAGAGCTCGGTGATGCTTACAAGAACTTGACACACATGGAGAGCTCAGTGAAGATTGGTTGTAGTGTTTCCCAAGTTTTTCGATCTGCGAAGGAGGAACTCAACAATAGTGTTGCCCAAATTGCTTGATTATTAAAGGGCCCCAGTTGTGTTGGTCGAGGTGGCTCGATCAGTGATGGAGCTCAGTTATGCTTGGTGGAACGCTGATGCTCGATGGTGGTTTCTGACACTTGGTTTGGTCTTGGAAACTGTGATGCTGAGTTGTCTGTGAGCCAACTTTTGGCATTTAATTTGTGTATAGGTATTTAATTAATTTGTAATGGGCTAGGCCAACTTGTGGCTTAGTTGTCATATCCTCATTTTAAGATAGAATTTTAATAATTATTAGATAATACAATGTTATTAAATAAATAATAAAGTTTTTTTTTTATCGGTAAACAACCAAGGCCTTGAATAATTTTATTAAATTAATTAAAAAATTACAATTGCTTTACTCCATTCAAATGGGCACTGGTAGGAAAGAATGGAGAAGTAAACCTCCAGTCTAGCCTAGGAAAAGCATCCTATATTATTACATCTTAAAAGGGGCATACCCCAGTTAAATCACAAAATAATCATACAAATTTAAATTACAATACGTGAAAGGGCATACCCCAAAAAGATAGCATCAATTTGGTTACAAATTTAATACTTATATCTTGATTCGCCTGTGTTTGAAGTAAAACCACCTGAGTGATGGCATTCCTCTCATGTCAAACTCACATACCTCCTAATCAGCTTAGACAATCAATCATGTTAGAGAACATATAGAGCTAAAATAACGAGTCGAACATCCAGGGATTCCACAAGGGTCAGATTTCCTCTCTATGTTGAAATTAATTTACCAATGATATTAAAATATATAATTACATGAAGAATGATACAAAAATGTACAGGGAGAGAACAAAAAAGTCCTACACTAAGAGGACCAAAAAGAATACAAATATATCTTGGTTACTTCTAAGAAACTTACCCATCATAACACAAAAAAATCACATATTAAGCGACTCTCTAATGTCCCCTTTCTAGCATTCATAGCATGATGTTGTCGTTAGCCTATTTCCCCACAGTCCCATAGGCTAACTAGGACATTAGAGGGGCTTAGAGGCCATTTGGCCTAGATAGTTTCAGTTGCAGGTCTTTCTGAGGGGTTCTGGGGCAACTTTGGGCATACTTACTATTTATAATAAGTCATCTTAGACATGGCCGGACATTCAGTCATAGTGGTATGTCGATGGTAATTGTTTAAAATTGACAGGAAAACTTATTTATCATTGATAAGATTTGTTATGCATTGATAAAGCCATTTTATAAAGTTAAATTTAAATATTTAACTTTATTAATGCATAGACTATAGTTTGTGGGAAATATTTAAATTAAAAGAGTTCCCTTTATTTTTATAACACATTGGAGACATAAGGTACATAAAGGGAGTTATGTTTTATCCCACATTGAGAAAACGAAGGATTGAGCTCTTGTGAGAACACTATAAAAGAAATGGAAGAGCTTTTTTTTTTGTATGCTTGGATGAAGATTAATGTTATGTTGTTGGATATCTGATTATCGGGCTTGGAGGATGGAATCCCTTTTTGCTAGCATTCTCTTCGCTGTTGGAAGACACAGTCAGGAGGATCAAGGGTGTTTTCACTTCAGGAAACACACTGGGTTTCATTTGGGGCGTTCGCATAAAGAAATTTACAAGGGTTTGAGATGCAGATCTGAAGTTAGTTATTGCTATAGTGCCGCATGAACAGTATTTTGCTACAGTCGGCATGAACAGTATTTTGCTATAGTACGGCGTGAACAGTGTTGGTATCAAGTTTACTTGTTTTTCTGGCTGATTAGAAGTTTGGAGGGCTACCGACTACATCTGCAAAATACTACAGCAACTAATTCCAGATTTCTTCTGTCAAATTTTGATACTTTGCATAATAATTGTTGAATACAAGTCTGAATAGTTGTTGCAGCCTTTAAGGCAGCTATAAGTGCACATCTACATTTAAAAATCACCCTTTATCAGCAGATTGAAAGAGTTTCCAAATTTTTCATATACTGTTGAATGTGTGCCAAGTGTTTGTGAAAATGTTATGATGTGTATTATGCATTTTAATGTCACTTCATAGTTGTTCGTAAATCTACTCTTTGGAAAGCAATTTATTGAGGAAATCAGCTTTATGAGTTTGCATACAAAGTGTTTGACAATATTCCTTAAGTTAAATATCTACAAGTCAAAGTTCAAATCAGGGGAGGATATTACAGACTCTTACTAAGACTAAATTGTCTGCCTAACCATGAATAAGATAACGAACAGCAGATAACCCAAGGACAAGACAAAAACAAAACCCATCAGAAAAATACCAAACTAAAGCTAACAAATAGCAGACAAGTTGAAGATGATCAAAACCAGAACAAATCGACATAGGCCAGCACCTCTAAACATTAAGCTTGGTGGTCAAGAATGAAATCATACAATTTGGCACTAGATAAGGAGCAGAGAGAAAACCACATATTTCAAAGAATTCACTAAGGAGATTAATACAACAAGAGGAGCTAATGAAACAAAAGAGAGACTAGACCACGGCCATTCATTTTGCCACACTGAGAACAGTAATAATTTAATTCATTTGAAAGGAATTTGTGAATTGAGTTTACTACCTTACTACCAAATATTAACCAAAATTAACCGAAACACTACCTACAGGAGAAACTGTTGATAGCCTACAATGCAAAACTAATCAATCCAAGTGCGATGAAAGATGACTAGCAAAGAGGTCCTGAGCTTAATTCAAAACCAGCTTTTCATAAAATTATTAATCATAGAATTCAATCTAGCTGAGTATCTAAGTGAATATTTAAACATATGTCGTCAAACCCAATAATGATTGCTTATAAAACCCATATTGGTCATAACAAAACCAACTGTAGGTGAAGATTTTAAGAAACTGCTCAAACATTATAACATCCAGAGGAAATAATAACCAATTGAGTTGGTGATGCAAGAAAGCATTAGCATTCCAAGACCACATGTTGAGCATAAATGTATCCATTCTATGAGATTTGATGAAATGCCAACCTTATTCAACTGAATAATAAACAGAACTATGTAAGATAAACATGAAACATTAAGATAGAGAGTTGAACCATAAAGATGGAAACCCTAAGATAATAACAAAATGCATCCATGGAGATAAACCAACCCTTACCGAGCTGTAAAGTCTAGAAACTAAAAGCCCTAAGGGCTTTCTTGAAAAAGCTAAAAACATAGATGAAAGAATAGAGTAGAGTCCAGGAAACAAAGAACTATATATAATAATAATCAAAATAGAGACATTTATATGAGTCTTAGGGTTTCTTGATGAACGAACAAAATTCTATGCATAGAAGTCTAATACAACACTGAGAATTTAGGGTTTTTACATAACCATTTATCTATGGTGCATTACATTATAGACCCAACGTACTAACCCTAAACTAAACAAAATTTCTAGAGACCATACGGAGCAGCTTCCTCACTTCTAATAAACCATGATCACTTCTGGGATGTCATTAGGCTGTTCCAGATAGTAGTTGGGTGGAAATTTGAAATCAACCTTGGCCCTACTAGTTTTCTCTGCATTCATAGTGTAGAAATTAAGGGCTTCGAGGTTGTCAAATGTTACTCTTGGTTGGATGTACGCATTGAACAGATCAAGGTAATTAATAAGCCAATCCCTGCTATCATCTACAATTATTCCCCTCCAACGAAGTAGAAATGAAGGTTGGCCTCCATTTTTGGCCACTCACGATAGAATGCTAGGCCTTCATGAATTACCAGAGATGGGTAGCAAAAAGTAGTTTCTAAATCTGGATGACCCATAGGCAACTTCATGTATTTCTCTGGCAAAGGAATTCTAAATTTGCCATCAATGTTGTGCACTGCTTGTTCCAAGCCCTTATGCCAAGTTGGGACAAATAAGTCACAGCATAATCTAATGATATCTCCAACCTCCACCTTGGCTCTGACCAAGCAACCTATGAGGGACCCAATAATATCGCTATTGGTCCTCCAAGTATATTGGTAGTCGAATACCCCTTCCCTAAGTGCTCAGCTAATGGCAATCCAAGTCTTGCCATCAACTGAAAAGAGGATTCTATTCCACCTCTCCAATTTTACATTACCACAAAATTCCATAGTTTGACTCTCGGATGCATGAAACAGGTAGACATTTGAATCCATGATCAAAGGATAGATGGAAAGTGATATAGGTTGGATTCGGCACCTAGATAAAGCAACTGGAAGCATCTAGATACAACCAGAAGTAATGCTAGCATATGATGTCATCCCAAGTGAACCATTGATTGTCACTTGATTATAGAAGACCATGTCATGGGTTAAACACTACAACCATGCATTATTACACAAAACTTTGAACCATCCTAGAGTATTAAGACCGTAGAACAAATGATAATGCTATAGAAGGAATGGCACTCAGATAATAACATATAATGTGAAATTTTTACTGAGGTTTGGCAGAATAGAAATAATGACGACAAGTAAGAAATAGTATTAATAACAAGGCGAGCTTATATATGAAGAGTAATTTCATGTATTTAGGAATTTATATAATTAAAAAATTTATATACGTAGTATCTCAAAAAGTATAAAACTAGTATATAGAAAGGAAAGCAAATAGAGAGAAAAGAAGACCACTGCAACCTCTAAGCTAAGAAACTCAAGATAGACTTGGAGGAGATGGACCATCGTTAAAGAGCAAGAAATTGGTTCCATCCGTCCCCAAATTTGCTAAGTGGTCCACTACTTGATTGCCTTCCCTAAAGATATGGCAAATCTAGCAATCTTCAAGCTTATCCACTAAGACAAGGACCTCTTCTAACTGAGAATTGAGTACCCAATTAGGGGTAAAGCGTTTTCTAATACCACTTAAAATGATTTGTGAGTCTCCTTCGATGACAACTTTGTTTAAATTAAGCTTGAGACATAGATGAAGACCATGATAAAGACCTTCAAGTTTTGCTAAATTGTTAGAGGTAGGTTTGATGGACATAGCTTTTTTAGCTACACCAAGATTGCCACGAGCAGCACCGTCAAAATTTAATTTGACCCAGCCATTTGGCAACGGCTTCCATCTGCAGATTTTTCTAGCCTCTTTATTATTCTTCATATAGAACAGAGGAGGATTGATTAAATTAGACCATTGCTTCTTCATTAGCCTATCCCAACTTGAAAAGGATCCTTCCTCTAATCGTACTTTCCTAAGGTACGAGTTAGTTGTTTCCACAATATTAGCTTCTATTTTTGCAATTAATTCTTCAAGTTTAAATTCTAAATTGCAAAAAATTGACGGTTTCTTTCCTTCCAAATTTCCCAAGCCACAATGGATGGAGAAATATTCCAAAGCTTGTTGTATACTCCCTTCACCAAAGTCATGGGCTAGCCTTTAAGAAGACCAGAAAAAGATCTCAAGTTGGGGGTTGACCAACCCAGCATGCGCTTGAGCCATTCCTAGCAATTTTGGGAAAAGGACAATTAAATAGAATGTGATCCACATCTTTGGAATTTTGCTTACATAACACATATCTAGATGGCCCCTGAATACCGAGTTTAAATAACCTATCCATAGTTAGGATCCTATTTTGGAAAGCTAACCATAAAAAGGATCTAGCATTTAGAAGGCATGACAAATCCCAGCAAAGCTTTAATGGAATATCCACTTTCTCCAGTTCTTGAGATCCTAAAATAGCCCTATATCCATTTTTTACGTTACATTTACCATCATTAGATGTTGCCCAAATTAATACATCTCTCTTATCTGAATCCTTAATCTTCCTATCTTTTAGTAATTTTTTGAAAGTGTTAACTGTCTCAATATCCAAGCCTAAACCATCCAGAGATTTCCACGTCCATTTGGGGATCCCGTCTATATACACTTGAGTCTTGTAGTCCTTGACTTTGTCACCCCATAGATTAATTAACTTGTCTTTGAAATCCGCTGGGATTTTGCTTTGAAGAAGGGAAGGTTGTCCATCCCAAGAATCCTCCCAAAAGAGGGCCACATCACCCTTGCCAACATCCCATGTTAAATATTTGAAGATCAGATGATGACATCTAATCATAAAGTTCCAACTTTCAGATCCCTTAAGTGGATTATTAACTCTAAAAATTGAAAGGGGATCCTCCACATTGAGATATTTGTTGTAAATAATCTTAGCCCATTTGTGCTCTCTCTCATTATAGAGGCGCCAAATAAGTTTTTCCCCAAGGGCTACATTTTTCCATTGTAAGTTTTTGATCCCTAGACCGCCCAAATCCTTGAGTTTACAAATGCTATCCCATTTGATAAGAGCTAATTTATTTTCCTCTTCATAGTACCTCCATAGAAAATTTCACATTTTGGATTCAAACTTCTAGAGGTACTGCTTGGATAAAGGAAGGCAAGATAATGGGAAGGTAGGAATGGCAGATAAAATTGATCGGATCTTGGTGCATTTACCAGCCTTTGTAAGCCATTTATCCTTCCAGCAGTTGAGCTTATTATCCATTTTTTCCAAAGTGTTGTGCCAAACCTTGCTTGATTTTGTTCCCTTCTCAAGAGCAATACCAAGATATTTGCAAGGAAAGTCACCTTTATTGTAACCCATTAACTTGCATATTTGGTGTTCTATATATGGACTAATATTAATAAAGAAAATCTCAGATTTGAGCTCATTAACTTTTTGACTAGAGGCTTCCATATACATTTTTATGATGTTTTTTAGACTAAGAGCTTCTTGGACCGAGCTTTTGCCAGGTAGCATAGTGTCATTAGCAAATTGTTGATGAGTGATGTTTGGCATATTTCTAGTAACCATAACTCCTGATATCCTTTTCTTATTATATGCATCTGTCACTGCTCTCCCAAATGCCTCTGCCATAATGATGTAAAGTGAGTGAGATAATGGATCTCCCTATCTGATGCCCATTGATGTATCAAAAAAACCTTCTGGTGAACTGTTAATGAGAATGGAAATTTTAGGGGTTGATATAAATTTGAAGATGAGGTTGATCCATTGATGAGAAAACCCAAAGGCTTCCAAAATCTTACACAAGAACCTCCAATCAACCATATCATATGCTTTTGAATGTCCAATTTCATGAACATGCATGCTTCTTTATTTGAGCATGCAGAATGAATGGTCTCTTGAATGGTAATAATACCATCAAGAATAGATCTCCCTAGCATAAATCTAGTTCCTCTAAAACAATTTTAGGGAGGATACCTTTAAGTCTGTTTGCTAAGACCTTGGAAAAAACTTTATACACAATATTACATAGTGCAATTGGTCTATAATCACCTGGGGTCTCAGGGTTAGACTTCTTAAGAATTAGCGTGATAAAGGAATGGTTAATTTCAAATAGAAGAGCACCCCCATTCCTGGATGCTTCAATTGCTTTCCGCACATCAATACCTATAATATCTCAACATTTTTGAAAGAAAAATGCTTGGAATCCATCTGGGCCCAAGGATTTATCTAGATTCATATCGAATACAACCTACTTAACTTCTTCCAAGGTTATGGGTTTGTTTAAACTCTTATTATCTTTGTGAATAAAAATTTTTGGAATGACTTTCAAAAAATTAGCTTGTGCTAATCTATTAGAACCTTCGTGGTTATTTAAAATATTCTGGAAGTGTTTAACAAAGGCATCTGCAATCTCACCTGGTTTATCGATTAGAACACCCAACTGATTTTTGACACACATTATTATGCTCTTTGATTTATTATATAACGTGGAATTGTGAAAGAATTTAGTATTAGGATCCCCTTTAGCTAGCCATCTTTCTCTAGATTTTTGTCTCCAAAATATCTCCTCTTTGGATAGAATATCTTCTTGCCTAGCTAACAGATCTTTTTCTAATAGATATCTATCGTTGTTCATACCTTTACTAATAACTTCAAAATTTAAATCTTTCAATTGTTTTTCTATATCCAATTTGTCTTTGAAGATGTTATTAAAATGTTCCTTATTCCACAAAAGTATACATTTTTTAAGCATTTTCAGTTTGGTAACAAAAACAAACATCTTTGAACTTTCGCAATTATCTTGAGCCCACCATTCTTTGATATTATTGATGAAGTTTGCATCTAAGAATCACATTTCTCACATTTAAATGGGTTGCTAGCTGGCTTGTGTGGCTCAAGAAATTCAAATCTAATCGGGAAATGATTAGACCTAGCTATTGGCAGAATAGACGACTAAAAATTCAGATTGCTAACATTCAGATCACCCTTAATCAAGAACCTATCTAGTTTTTCTACAATATATGCAAAATCCTTTCTCCTATTATTTCATGTATATATTCCATTATTAACAGGGGTATCAATCAAGTTATGCAACACACACCACTCTTTGAAATCTTTGGATGCTTGTGATAACAATTGAATACCACCTACCTTTTCATTAGTATTTAAGATTGTGTTAAAGTCGCCTCCTAAAAAAAACAGACTGTCCTGATATCTATTCATAAAAGAACCTATGTCATTCCAAACTAATTTTTTACCAAAATTGCTAATTGGTCCATAAACATTAATGATAGTAAAATTGAGATCTGATTTTAAGCTTTGTACATTACCACTAATCCAATTACTATTACTATTTTAAATGTTTATACAAACCTTTCTAGGATCCCACAAAATGCCTAAGCCCCCAGAAGCCCCTAAAGATTCTTGAAAAACAGAACTCCATACTCCTAACATCTTATTTATTTTAACTTCTTCTAACTTATTTAATTTAGTTTCCTGAATTAAAACAATATCAAAATCAAAGGCTTTGAGGTTATGTTTTAATAACCTCTTTTTGCTAGGGGCGTTAAGACCCCTAGCGTTCCAAGTAGTGATCTTCATACCTGCTCAGGAAGGCACTTCCCCTTCCCAATGTTGGAAATCTGATCAATCTTTTGCTATTCTCTACTCTGGCCAACTGCTTCCTTAAGTTCCTTTAGTGACCACCTTTCTCTTTTACCTTCTAATTTGTTGCATATAGGAGATTTGAGCCCTTCTTGATTCATATGAATTCCAAGTTGATCTAGATTAGATTCTGCTAACTGAACAATAACATTCTTCTATATTAAATTTTTGTCAACATCTTCCTTTTCAAATTCTATTAAAATCTGATTCAAGATACTAGATTGCTTCTCTAACTCTAAATCATATCCCACTTTGCTATCATTACTGGTACCACTGCTCTTCTGCTCCATATCTGAACCAAACACTGTCATCTAAGATTGTCTTACAGAATTATCTTCCTGTTCAATCTTTAGTATGTCTTTTCTAAGATCGTCACAGGTGTAATTGTTCCCACCTAATTTGAGGATCCTCTAAATGAGTTCTTCTTTATGAGCATCTGTGCTTTTGTCAATATTATCAAAACAAAACACTTGGATTAATTCATTAGAGAGCTGATCAAGATTGGTTTTTTCTGATTCTGTGATGCTCATATTATCCATTGTTGGATCCAGATTACTTTCCTTGTTCAAGAATTTGAGTAGTTCTTTTACCGGCAACTTGTCTGCTTGCTTAATAAACCTTTCCCTATTCCATTGCTTGTTGTTAGATGTGAATAGAGAGCTCATTATGGTAGTTGGGGTCTGCCAAAACTTGTTTTTTATGACTGGAGATACCATATTGCTCTCTGACACCTAAGGCTGACAAAGGTCCGATGGGTCTGCATCCTTCTGTATAATAACTTTCTCTTCACTTTCCTTATTAGAGTTGAACAACAAGGAGTTCTCAATTTCCTCTATTTTTCCTTCTTGATTGTCTCCTAGTTCATCTGCTTGCTGAAATTCTGAGTTCACTATATAAGTGTCATCTTCACATGAGTGTTTGATCTTTGATTCTTTAACATTGTGAATCTCCTCTGACTTCTCATGTTTTGCTGGTTTGGTAATGGATGGACTCTTCCCTTTTTCCATAAGTACTTGTTATTCCATTAAAGACTAATCTTCTCTGACCCTGATCTAGGTCTGCCGCATGTTTTAGGGGATTTTTCCTTATCCTCAATAATATTCTCTTGTCTAGGTGCTCCCCATGGAGATAAAATGGATTTTCCACTGATTGTATGGTTGATCCTGTCTGACCAAATATTCCATGCTTCACTTTTTGCAGATATATAAGGACTGACTTGTAGACATCCTTTCTTTTGCCACGGTTTATTATTTTCCTTTCCCTTCTTGGCTCCTGGCATATCTGAATCATGACTAATATTGCAAACTTCCAGATCATGATCTTCTTGGATCATCCCGAGTTTCCTTTTTCTAATTGAAGGTAGGGACTTATTGAGGTCAGAAGTTTTTGATGACATGTTGAAGGAATGCCTTCTCTCGTGATCAAGTTTGATGATATATGATATTTTGCCCTCATATTTATGAAATTTTAAGTCATATGTAGATCTATTTGTAATGAGTTTTAAAGGTTTGAAGTTAGTTTTATTAATTTGGCATTTGATTAAGAGTTTAACATCATTTCTTTTTTCATATGCCAAGTCCAAACCAATTCGATTTCCTAATGATCTACCAATCCTTTTTAAAATGTGTATGTGTCTTAATTCTGGAGGTAGTGATTTAATAACAAACCAGGATGGAATTGTAAACTGTAAGTTACTTTCATCACAATTGGGACTCCAATCAAAAAAGTATACAGCATGACCTCTAAACATACAATCAGAAACCCTAAGAAAATCCTTTCTAACCAATTCATCACAACAGTGAATAAAGAGAACTCTATCAAAATACTAAAGAGATACATACCTGGGAGCCACAAAAATCCTCAAACCAATCAATCAATTTGTGCAACTCTGCTATGGGACCATTCCAAAAGGCGAACAGAGCTACCTCTTGACATTCTTCTCATTGCTCTTCACGATCTTGATTGTTGATGATGAGAATTGTGTCTTCCTTTTTTGTCAAGGATTGATGGAGGGTTTGAGAATGCAAGGGGTTCATATGAGGATGCAAATGGAAGGGGATAACAATGAGGGGCGAAACAACGAATGGGATGATGCATCAGTGTGAGGATGGAGAGAAAAAAACCCTCTTGCCCTAGGTATAGAGGATTCAGGTTTAGACTGGCATATTTGGTAGAATTAAATACAAAAATCTTCTTATCCAAGCTGGATACTGAGTGTATTTTGGTCGTGGTTCTATCCCTTCCTTTATCATATAGATCCCAGTCAATACCAAATATCGTGTTTCCCATTTTTTTGTCTGCAAATCTGCCAATGGCGCGAAGTGGTTAGAAGTGGTGACCCTCACTTTGCTCGTATAGCCTAAATCCCTTTTCCTATTATGAGCTTGAGGGCTTCGCCATCACTGGGAAGAAAGTTCGAATGTTCGCGTGTGTCCATATGAATGATGCTCTGCATTTTTTAATGGAATAAGGTTTAACACAATTCACCTGCTTTGAAAAGTTCATTTTTTTCGCATTTCTTCATCTACTCGGCATTTTCTAGTTAGTTTTTTTATTTAGAGGAGGTTATTATTTTTAAATAAATAACAAAGTTATATTAAAACTATTACTAAAATATAAAATAAGAAAATAACATTTATTTAATCTATTTTATTAATAAAATAATATTTAGTATGATATTTTAAATAATAAAAAATAATAAAATTTCTATGAGTAAAGAAATAAATAAAATTAAATACAAGAGACAATATTGCAAAAGTATGTTAACTTTTTAAATATAATTTAATAATAAATAAAATAAACATAAATAAGTAAATAAATAAATAATATAACATAAAATAATATTAATTAACTAAATCTAATAAAAAGTCAAGAGATGTTTAAATAGACATGACTTCTTAAAATTAAGCTATAAAATGGAGGACAACCTATTTTAGAGAGTAGAAAAAAGAAAGAGAAGAAGAGAGAAGATCAAAGAAGAAAAATGGAAGAGGAAAGAAATATGAAGAAAATAAGGAAGTGACTTTCTAAAGAGGTATCAATAGTATTGAAAGAATGTGAATCTTTGAAAGGGTCATAATAATGAATAGTTTTAGATTAAGGTAAAAGCAGATTTTGAAGGGGCCCCAAAACCCATTACATCAAAGAGAAAGATAAACCATTAAGCACAACCAGGTTTTAAAAGGACCTGAAACCAGCCAAACAACTAAACCAGGTTTTGTAGGGACCTGAAACTAGCAGATATGACCAGCAAAATTAACCAAATACTCTGGAATCTGAAAGGACAAACAGCCTGGAGCAAAGCAGCCAGGAAGGTTATCCAAACCAAATACCAGAAAACCAGAGACAAGACCATAACACCAACCCAGAAGAACCAGTCAGCATAAGGGAACAAAAGATTATCCTTTTAAAATCAGGTTACCCTTACGCGACCGAAAGGTCATATCTAAAGCGGGAGCAGAAGGCTTAGCCTTCTTCCCTTTAACTGCAATCCAACCGTCCTCAAACTTCGCTGCCTCGATCACCCAATCCTCAGAGGACAAAGACCCATGGAACCCAAGGGACGCAGAGGCCTCAGCAACCCTATGAGAGACAGACGACAACTGACCCCTAGGAGGGTCAACCGAAGCAAGGGGAGAGACCAAATCCTTTACCACCAGCTTGGAAAGAACGCTGCCCATAGCCACAGAATCCACAGGATGAGACGCCAAAGCAACCTCCGCAACCACCGGCACGAAAGGAACACTAGCCTAAACCTTTGAAACCACAGGAGCAACCAAGGATTGTTTCACCATATAATGCTCAGAGGAGGCCCTAGTCCACCAAGAGGGGGAACGCCTGGGTTTGGATTTCCCAACAACACAATGAGCAGCAACATGACCCGTCAAGTGGCATTTCCTGCAACGAAAAGGGATTCCCTCGAAATCCAACATTTGAGACCAAGACCCCCTCGGGGAATCCAAACAAACTGCCTCAAGAAGACCTTTAGAAACATCCAAGTCAACAAGGAAGCGAGCACAGGTCGAGTGGAAAATATCCGAAGTGTCAGCATCCACATATAAGAAATCCCCAATAGCGTTCCCAATAGATTCAAAAACTGAATCCTGCCAAAGATGAATCGGAAGATTAGGAAGCCGAACCCAGATAGGGTACTTATTAAAGGATTCCAAGAGAGGATCAAAATCCATATGCCACAGTTTGGCCATAAGTGGAAATCTGCCCTGCCAAAAAAAATTATTGTGACATAAAATAATCTTCCTGTCATAATAATGAATAGTTGTCTCTTCAAAAATATTTTGATTATAAAGTATTTGGACTTTTCCAAAGGATTTTAATTATGAAGTGTTGTGACTTCTCAAAAGGATTATAATTATGAAGTGTTGTGACTTTTCAAAGGATTTGTATTATGAAAGGGTGTGACTCTTGCAAAAGAAGGTAAGAAAGGTACGTTTGTGAATTATATTTATGAATTTATTTATATTAATGAATCATACTCGTGGATAATATTGTGTTAACCTATGAGGTTAATGCAATGGTTAGCAATGTTACCTATAGCATGGAGCATGCCAGATATTTAACATCTCCATTATCTGTCATGGCCGGGTGTCGATATCATAGAATGGAGCATGTGAGATATTTAAAATCTCCATAGTCTGCCATGGTCAATAATCAACCTACTAGAATATTGTGAAGTTGTCAACATATGCATATGTGAGTAGGCATGGATAGAGGATGCCCGTCCAAGAAGAATATTAAGGGGTGCACTCCCGAGAAGACGACAAGGTAGTTATGAGCTAAGAAGCCCGACTTGGAGACATCCTTAAGATTGGGGTTAAATTAGAGGGTAGAGTAATATAATTAGTTTTGTTATTATTGTGATTCTAACATTTATTTTGCAAGTATTACTTGTCCCTAACTAACCCTATTAGTCGGGATATTACAGTGGTATCAAAGCATGATCTTGTCATCCTGTAGGATTAAAGAGGATCTAGAAAAATAATTAATATAAAACACTAATGTAGAAAGTTAATGACTATTAGAAATGCATCAAACATATCCATGATAGCAACCTAATAATTTGGACTAAAAGAAATATATATTTTAACTCAACAAAAAAATTTATCTAATTGCTTGAGGACAAGCAATTTGAGAAAGGGTGCACTATCATATCCTCATTTTAAGATAGAATTTTAATAATTATTAGATAATACAATGTTATTAAATATATAATAAAGTTTATTAAAACTATTACTAAAATATAAAATAAGAAAATAATATTTATTTAATCTATATTATTAATAAAATAATATTTAGTATCATATTTTAAATAATTAAAAAATAATAAAATTTCAATGAGTAAATAAATAAATAAATTAAATACAAGAGACAATATTGCAGAAAGTATGTTAACTTTCTAAATAAAATTTAATAATAAATAAAATAAACATAAATAAGTAACTAAATAAATAATATAACATATAATAATATAAATTAACTAAATGTAATAAAAAGTCGAGATATTTAACAAATAGACATGACCTCTTAAAATTAAGATATAAAATGGAGGAGAGTTTATTTTAGAGAGTAGAAAAAAGGAAGAGAAGAAAATAGAAGTTCAAAGAGGAAAAATGGAAGAGGAAAGTAATATGAAAAAAATAAAAAAAGTAACTTTCTAAAGAGGTGTCAATGGTATTGAAAAGATGTGAATTTTTGAAAAGGTCATAATTATGAATAGTTGTCTCTTCATAAATATTTTGATTATAAAGTATTTAGATTTTTCCAAAGGATTTTAGTTATGAAGTGTTGTGACTTTTCAAAAAGATTATAATTATGAAGTGTTGTGACTTTTCAAAATATTTGTATTATGAAAAGGTGTGACTCTTGGAAAAGAAGAAGGTAAGAAAAGTATGTTTATGAATTATATTTGTTTAATTATATTAATGAATCATAATTGTGAATAATATTGTGTTAACCAATGAGGTTAATACCATGGTTACCAATGTTACTTATAGCATGGAGCATGCGAGATATTTAAAATCTCCATTGTCTACCATGGCTGAGTGTCGATATCGTAGTATGGAGCATGTGAGATATTTAAGATCTACATAGTCTGCCATGGTCAATACTCAACCTACTAGAATATTCTAATGTTGTCAACATATGCATATGTGAGTAGCCTTGGATAGAGAATGCTCGTCCAAGAAGAACCTTAAGGGTGCGCTTTCGAGAAGACGGCAAAGTAGCTATGAGCTAGGAAGCCCAACTTGGAGACGTCCTTAAGATTAGGGTTAAATTAGAGGTTAGAGTAATATAGTTAGTTTTGTTATTATTGTGATTCTAACATTTATTTTGCAAGTATTACTTGTCCCTAACTAACCCTATTAGTCAGGACGTTACATTAGTTGGGTATAAGTATAAGTGTTTTGTGGAGTCTTGGTGGTATTGTATATTCATCCATCTTGGAGAAGAGGATGTGGCAGAAGAGCAAATTTTGAGAAGGGCTAGTAGCTGAGGCTTGGGAAACAAGGAGATTGCTTGGTGGGCTTGTGAGCACAAGTTGAGATCTTTCTTGGAAGTTTCTACAATTGTAGATCTAGACTAGCTAGCATTGGGATTAGATTTTGAAGGATATTGCAACACTATTTCTGTAATTGCTATTGTATTTGGCCCTAACGCAGAAGGTCTTACAGCCGAGCATATTGCATGTAAATAGTTATTTTTTATATTAAGTGTTGTGAATTAGTATCAGATCTTATATATTGTATTGTGTTTCTATTGTGTAGTTATTTGATGGGGGCTAGGATATCTCCTCTGGAGAGTCTCCTGCCTTGCACTACGTCAATTGGGCAAGAATCTTATTATGAAAATTTGAAAACCTCCTCCCTAATACACTAAGTCCTTGAATAATTTCAAAATTTTAAGCCTTATTGAGTGAACTTAACATCATGTCTATTTGGAGCTTTGGTCTTAAAATAGGCAAAACTATTAGCATTTTTGGAACTCTCATGACGATTAGGCCAAGTTTTTGATTAAATTTGTAGCTTTCATCTCCATTGAGTGAGATGTCAATGATTTTTCAAAGTTTAGCCTTCATTTCATAAAACAACACTGGGACATCATAGTTTGATTAGGCCAATATTTTCATCAATTTCGTAAATCCGACATTGAGCAAAGCTACAATCTGATTTTAACATCTCTTGGCCTCATCAGGCAAACTCTTGATTTAGTTTTGGAGCTCTCACCTTTATTGGGCAAAATTTGATCATGTCTAATCAGAAACACAAGGCCTATTGGGCCAAGTATCATGATGTTCATTCAAAATGTTACCTTCCATTACGCAAAAACTTGTATTAACTTTAGAAAGTTAAGCCACATTGGGTGAAATCATAAGATTTTCCTAATCTTCCTTCTTATTGGGCAAAATCCTTATGCATTTATATGATTAAGCCAAAGGCCTTTGACCAATTTCAGAGATTTCATGTTTATTGGGCCAAACTTTTGCCACTTCACTTCAGAATCTCCTGCTTCATGGGGAAACTTCCATGTCTATTAATGGACAAGCTACTTGGTGGAATTTCAAAGATTTTGGCTTGTTAGGGAAAACATTGTCATTGTGTTTGTTTGGCAATTAGAGGTTCATTGGGCCAACTAATTGGTGGAATCCAAAATTTGAAACCTTATTGGGCAAGGCATTTGACTTCATTATTTGCTTAGATTGATAAACTTTATAGACCCCTAGTGTTTTTTGATGCAGAGCCACACCTTGGAAAACTCAGGAGGAATCAGTCACTCAACTGAGTTGCTTCAAGGGGCATCTACAACCTCCAGGATCACACACTAAAATCAGATTCAAAACAAAACTTTGAAAATAAAATCCCCCAAAATATCTTCTTGCTGCCTCCATATAGACCTGCACTCAGACATGAATAACTTTCGAACCAAAAAAGATTTACTCAATCCAACCGTTGAGATTTGGCGTAACTAGGTTTCAAACAACATATAAAAATTTGAGAGAAATCCAACGGTTCAAATTTGAGATATTGACCACGCATCAGAGCACATTTTTTTGCAAAACATTGCTTTTTGTTGTCTCTAGATAGACCCGTGAACAGACATGTATAAATTTTGAACCAGACAATATTTTCTCAATCCAACCGTTGAGATTTTGCGTAACTAGGTTTCAAACAACATATAAAAATTTGAGAGAAATCCAACAGTGCATTTGGGAGATATTACCCACGCACTGAAACTAATTTTCTGCAAACATACCGAATTCGACCCAAAACTAAAACTTTTTAATCTTTTGCAAACTATCAACTTGTTTCCAGTGAGAAGATAAGAAAAATCCGTTCAAAACTCAGACCATCGAAAACTTGCACAAAGACAAAATAAAAAAATATTCCATATCTCTCCAAATTCGATTCCTCTTTTCTTTTCTTTTTTACATAGCCGACTAGTTCTCTTTAAAACTGACTCTCTTTTCCTAATTAAAGGATGTGAAACGTTTTCTTCTTATTTAGAAAAGAAGAACGTCTTCTATCCAAAAAAATGATAAAAATCTGAAACGTTTTTTCTACCAATATTAGACAGTCGTTTTCTAAGTCAGGAATATTCCAAAAACTGCCTACTACCTATTATTGGATTCTAAAAATCATTAAACACTCCACCTACGAACTAAAAAAAACTATTCTAATTTAAGATCCACACACCTGGTCCTAGGTGGCTATATCTGGAGAGCTTATCGAACTGCTACTCTAGGTATGCCACCACATGTAGGACGTTATTACAAACTTCAAAAACTAAAAGCATTTAAAACATAATATTAAATTCCTATTACATTTTCAACAATGTTGCCTCCTATAGCATTTCTCTTCTCTGCCACTACAGCATACTCCCCTGTAGAATGAATCTCAAGTCCTCTTGAAATGATGTGTTGTAGAAATGAATGTCATTCTTCTTTCAAACTTTCCAATTTCTTTGAACTAGGATGAGCATATCTACAAGAAAAACAAAAATAATATCCAACTTCTCAACCTTGTAGCTTTGATTCTTTAATGTTGTAAATGTCACAGAAAATTCTCCAGCATGATTCACTATACATGAAATTTGCATCCCTACATAAACATTATTAGAAGAAAACATATCATCAGCATTAAAATTATTTGAGTTCTCTTTTTGAATATGAGCTTCCTTATACACCATGTAATGTGCATCATATCTATCTTCATCAATAGTAATCATAAACTTATCTGCTTCTTGACTATCAACCAGTTTCACATTTTGAATCTTAAAAATCGTATTTATCTCTTCTTCCTTTATTAAACATTTATCATCATCTTGATCTTCTGTAGTAATCTCACTTTCAAATATCTCTTTCTTATTACAACTTTGCTCAAGAACAATAACAGTATTGCACTCTTTCCTTTCTTCTTCAAGCTGAGTTTCCGTACTACCGCCATGCCTTTTCCATTCTCCCACAATGGCTACAAATTTTTTCCATAAATCAAATTCTTCTTCAGAACTTTCTGTTACACATTCTTTAGCTTCATCTTCATGCCATTCCTCTTGACATTTTTTTTCATTATGCATATTTAAGGCTTCATCAGTTGCCTCCAAAATCTTTTCCATTGGAGTACCTTCCAACATTGTACTCTTCTCTATTTCAAAGGACATGTTACAGTTCCAACCACAGATTGTTTGTATTCAAATCCAATAGGGCTTGTCTTGTTACTGCTCTCGTCAAGAGATACTTGCTACACTTCTTTCAACTTAGCTTTATTCTCTTTCAACTTAGCATCATTCTCCTCAAGTCTCCTTCTCAAATTGTTTATCTCCTATTCTATCTTGCTTAGCTCTTCTCTTTGTTTTCTCCTTTCTTCTTTCTCTCTTTTCTTCTTTTCCTCTATCTCCTTCTGTTTAGAATCCTTTCTCTATCGATACCTTCTAAAAAGATACAATAAAGCTGCTTCTTCTTGTCCCATCATTCCTCCGCTAGGTTATTTTCTTCTTATCTAATCTCCTGGACTTCTTCTCAGACTATTTCTCTCAATTTTTCACAATCACACAAACATATACACAACTACTTTTTCCCAAACCTTTTGCTGAGCTCTAATACCAAAAATGATGCAAAGCCACACCTTGGAAAACTCAGGAGGAATCAATCACTCAACTGAGTTGCTTCAAGGGGCATCTACAACCTCCAAGATCACACACTAAAATCAAATTCAAAACAAAACTTTGAAAATAAAATGCCCCAAAATATCTTCTTGCTACCTCCGTATAGACCTGCACTCAGACATGAATAACTTTCGAACCAAAAAAGATTTACTCAATCCAACCGTTGAGATTTGGTGTAACTAGGTTTCAAACAACATATAAAAATTTGAGAGAAATCCAACGGTTCAAACTTGAGATATTGACCACGCATCAAAGTACATTTTTCAGCAAAACATTGCTTCTTGCTGTCTCTAGATAGACCTGTGAACAGACATGTATAACTTTTGAACCAGACAATATTTTCTCAATCCAACCGTTGAGATTTTGCGTAACTAGGTTTCAAACAACATATAAAAATTTGAGAGAAATCCAACGGTGCATTTGGGAGATATTACCTACGCACCGAGACTAATTTTCTGCAAACATACCGAATTCGACCCAAAACTAAAACTTTTTAATCTTCTGCAAACTATCAACTTGTTTCCAGTGAGAAGATAAGAAAAATCCGTTCAAAACTCAAACCATCGAAAACTTGCACAAAGAAAAAATAAAAAAACATTCCATATCTCTCCAAATTCGATTACTCTTTTTTTTTTTTTTTTTTACATAGTCGACTGGCTCTCTTTAAAATTGACTCTCTTTTCCTAATTAAAGGATGTGAAACGTTTTCTTCTTATTTAGAAAAGAAGAACGTCTTCTATCCAAAAAAAGGATAAAAATCTGAAACGTTTTTTCTACCAATATTAGACAGTTGTTTTCTAAGTCAATAATATTCCAAAAACTGCCTACTACCTATTATTGGATTCTAAAAATCATTAAACACTCCACCTACGAACTAAAAAAAAACTATTCTAATTTAAGATCCACACACCTGGTCCTAGGTGGCTATATCTGGAGAGCTTATCAAACTGCTACTCTAAGTATGCCACCACATGTAGGACGTTATTACAAACTTCAAAAACTAAAAGCATTTAAAACATAACATTAAATTCCTATTACATTTTCAACAATGTTGCCTCCTATAGCGTTTCTCTTCTCTGCCACTGCAACATTTTTATTCCTTAATGTCTTGATAAAGATCTTTCTGAAACCAATCCTTTATTCATCAAATTCATAGTGTTTTGATATTTGTTTTTAAGTTCCTAAACTTGAATTATGTCATCCTTACAATTGGTGAAGTGTGAGTTCACCCGCAATCTCATATAACTTCATGGATTTGGTGTTCCTTATTGTATTATATTGAACTTCGGTCTCATTTCTCTCTCCACAATCAATTTTAATCCAATCAACTTATCATTCTTTGATAGCACTGGATCCACATTGAGTCTGAATCTGAAATTGTCAAGCCCTCTTGGGCTTGACCTGACATGCCACCATGTATATATTGCATGGATAGCCCAATGTTAAATTAAATTTTGATAAACTCAATCTTGATGCTTACTCTCGATTACTAGAACTCTACAACAAGCCCCGCACTTGAATTATTGGCAACCCACTCATCCACTCCCACACTAACCTCTACTAAGTTCGACCTGAAAAAGGGGAGTCTCCATACCTCATGAGGTGATGGTGTGAAAACCTTACAACACTTATCAATGGAAAATCAATTTTTAATTTTTTAAGTTTTTATCAATTGTATATTCAAATACTTTTAGGGTCAATTACGGACTCAATACAAATGAGGTGCAAATAGATGAACAAGGAATTAATATCACCGCAAAACAAACAAATAAGGTAGGGCAACTTACCATTTATGTTAAGATGATGTGATTTTTGTTCAACTACAACAAACAAAATCAAACACTCAATGTTTCAAGGTGAAACACTAAAGACACTTCTTTTGCTAAGACTGCAATAAAAGTTCACTAGATGATTAAAGTTTCCTTTTTATTGTGGATACTTTCTCAATTGAAATGATGTTGGTTCACAAAGGTGGCTTGTGTTTTTTCCAAGACCTGTCAACTTGATTCTTAAGATTTGGCATCACAATGTGTAATGACAATATGTTTTGATTTTCCAAGTTTGAACTTCAACTTAACCTTGCCAACTCAAAACTTTTTCTTCTATTTAAGGATGCAAGTTAGGATGTACTTTAAGACAACTATATGTAGTCTTGTCAGTGACTCCAACCACCTAGTGCAAGCTTCTAACATGTATCCAAATGATTTTCAAATCAACACCCTTTCTTCAACGCATCAATTGATGCAAATTAAGGATCAAGTATAAATTGAAGTCAAGAATATATAAATATTATTTGACCATGCATGGCTTGACTCGTAATAAGTCACTAGTGGTTTGGTTAAAATTGAATAGTTTCCAAAGTTGACATAACTTCTCACAAGACATGCAATTTTCAATCTTTAAGGATGTGTCCACTGCTATGTACATACACACAATCATGACCATGTTTGATAGTAGCTGAACCATCATGGAATGCATAAATATTGATCGACAACTTTTGTTTAGTAATGACGAGCAACATGTATTCCTATAGTAATTGCTTGAATTCTAACAATCTAGCTTGATTTGTGTCGTTAGCTCGCACTATAATGATATTGTGATATCCCCATTTTGGCCATTAATATAAATAAATATTTTATAAAGTAATATTAAGATATTAATATTACATTACAAGTAATAATCATATTATATATGTTGTATTATAATAGTAATATAAAAATACGAATGAAATAATAAATAATAGAGATATATTTTACTATAGCAATACTATATTAATGAGGTATTATAATATAATATAATATAATATATCTAGTTGATATATTATTAAAATAATATATGATATAATAATTAATATAATTGTTAATATAGTATATCTTATGATATTAATTAATATAATCAAAGTTTATTAATATATAAATATAAATATATAATTAATATAATTATTATTATTAATATAATATAATTGACTTTATTGAAAGGACACGTCTCTATGAAATATGATGTATATATATCGAATGTCACTTTTGAGAAGGGATCATAAGAAATATTATCAAATCGATATAAATAAATGTTAAATTTGAAGATGCCCCAAAAACGAGACATTTCAAGTGGTATCAGAGCTAGCATCCTGGCAGCCTATGCATCATGAAAACACCTACTAATTTATGACTATCAACACAGTTATTGGAAAATCAACACTTGCAATTACATATACGACGTATCAGGGTTAACTCACCAGAAAGTCCAGCAAATGAGAGGGCTTGTTCAATCATTGTGATCTGAGCAGCTGAGTGATCAACGCATTTAGCATTATCCAGCAGATAAAGGTTGTGGTGCATGTGTTTTCCCCAGATGTCTTCCCACACGCCTGAAGATGCCTTATAAAATTCAGCAATTCCTTCTTTCAACTGGACACCACTGCGACACCGAATCTCTCTTGGCAGGCTAAAGGCGAATATAGAAAGAAGTTTAATAATAAAAGCTCAGTTATCCAGAAACACGACAGCTATAGTATCACCAAATTTTTTCTTAAATAAGCAAAAGAGAGTTATGTATGAAGGTTTGTAGATGTATAATTCCCAAACGAAGACGAAAATTCCTTGTAAAGAAACCTAAAACAATCACCGCATCAAGCAAACAGATTGCATCATACTCTATCAAAGATGCCTCAGAGAGAAGGAAGATAGGGAGACCAGAGCGAATGAAAAGAGCAAAAGAACGGCAGAGAAAATATGTCATTGGATGGAGCTATAATAGGAGAGCGATAATAATACCCATGTTGACCTTGCTTTCAAATTGTGTCCTCTAATTCTAAATAATTGTGTGGGGGCAACAGCAGATGAGCACCACATATTTTGAAGAGAAAATAAATAAATAGGAAAGGCATCAAATTACACGATCTCTTGAGAAGGATTCTAGCATTGTAAACTTTTTAGAAATGAGGGAAGGGGGAAATACAATAGACAGGATAAGATCAAAGCATACAATTCAGACGCTGCCAAACATACAGAAACCCCATGCGATCAGATTGGAAGGGTAATTTGAAGCCTGAATTGACATCAGGCATCTAGAATCCAACATACTTTGGACATCTCAGTGATTCTGAATCAGACATCCATTCTAGCATTCACAGGGAACATATTCCAACTTGAAGTTGCCGACAAGCATCACCTGTGGGACTTTGACCTCAGAGATTTGAAGTCGAGCAGAACCGTCTTTGATATGTGATCTATGTGTGGCACCTGCATTGCTTTGACCATCAGATCAGATTGAAGCAACCCATGGACCAGTACCAACAAAAACATGCAATTATGGTTCAAGAAATTTGTCAATAGATATTATGTTCATATACCAACGAGATAAGGAAATAAATTATTTAAAAGAATATGACATAGTGGAGTAAAAAGGGCATAGACAAAGTTCTTTGGCACCCAGACGTGTGAGAAAATGTCATCAGTTTTCAATTAAACCTGTGTAGTTCTTACACGTTGACAAGCTTCACAAATATCGATTGGGAAACACATGTATTTTTTGAGGCGTTGGCTTGGTGATTTTCTCTTGATTAGAGGGAATTAAAATTATTTATATTATCCCAAATATTTGTTCCATTATAGAGCATCTTGGATATAACAAACCGAATGACAGGGGACCAAATAAAGAAATGAGGTCTATTTAGTGAGAAGTAGAAATTAAATGAGAAGTGATAAGATTATTTTGGACTAGACAGAATATGAATAGAAGCACGTAGGAGATGGAGAGCATCCAGTCAAACCACTCAACTATCATTATTCAATGCAAAGTTGAACAATCCGAGGAGAGAAAATATCGTAGTTAATATCCTAAAAAGTTAAGATCAATAAATTATAAGTAATATTGCACAAAGTAGCCAAATCGAATATAAAGACAAATGAAGATAAATGCTAATATGTGAAGATGTACCAAAAATAAAGCAATTCCATGGACTTCATGCAGAAAGAAGTTAAGTAAAGGTAATATAGAGGTAAGTATTATTTCCATGTTTTTTTATGAATACATAATTTAAGTGGATTCTTGATTATGAAATATATTGGGTAATGATAAAGAGAAAATATATCAAATATATGTATATATATATTCAAAGCATATATTTCAATTAGATATTAATTTAATCTATTTGAATGTTTAAATATTATTATATTGAATTATTATCAATTGTAGAATTAGTTTCTAAATCATATTAACATTTAATATGAGAAAAATATTGAAATATATTTGAATTCTAAGTGAGATTAGTTTCTAATCATTATCACCAATAATATTATTAAGTAAAATCATTAAGGTCATTATCTTCTAAGATAAGGTAAGGCCTGCGGTGGAATGGATAGGGTGACATCACTCGAGGTATCAAATAAAGCCTATGAGTACCGAGTAAGGCCTCGGTGACAAGATATCTCAAGGTACATCATACAAAAGCACTATTTTGGAGATGATGGTTGGAGAGAAATAACGATAATGAGGGAAAACAGTGAGGCCCACTAATTTGGGTAACAAGGCACTCCATTATGATTTCTCCTCCTATAATTTAATGATAAAATTATGTGATGTCCCCAGAGTGGGCCCCTAACGGAAGGTGGCGTAGGTCTATCCATGCGGTTTGTTGCTACCACGTGTCTGAGGTCCTCGCTAGCGAGGCTGTCCTGAGGTTGCCCCCTTAACGCGAGGAGGTGTCGTTTACTAACAGTCCGAGCTTTTGGTGCAACAGTTACTAACTTGGTATCATTGCACCAAAAGCTTGGACTGTTAGTAAACGACACCTCCCCGTGTTAAGGGGGCAACCCCAGGACAACCTCGCTAGCGAGGACCCCGAACACATGGTAGCAACAAACTGCACAGACAGACCTACGTCACCTTCCGTTAGGGGCCCACTCTGGAGACATCACAGCCCACCACGCTCCGCGAGTCTCGACCTCAAGACCTCCGACTCTGATACCAAGTTAGTAACCGTTGCACCAAAAGCCCGGACTGTTAGTAAACGGCACCTCCCCACGTTAAGGGGGCAACCCCAGGACAGCCTCGCTAGCGAAGACCCCGGACACATGGTAGCAACAAACCGCACGAACAAACCTACGTCACCTTCCGTTAGGGGCCCACTCTGAGGACATCACAGATTAACTATCTGATATTTCAAAGATTATGCTTGAAAAGACTTCTTATTGAAAAATAGTTGATAGAATCACCTTAAGATCATGATTCTCCAAGTCAAGATAAAGCCTGCGGTGGAATGGACTAGGTGACATCACTCGAAGTACCGAATAAAACCTACGGGTACTAGGTAAGGCCTCGATGACAAGATATCTCAGGGTACATCATACAAAAGCACCTTCTTGGAAATAATGGTCGGAGAGAGGTAATGATAATGAGGGAGAACGGTGAGGCCCACTGGTTGGGTAACAAGGCACCCTATTATGGTTCCTCCTCCCATGTTTAGAAAATGATGAATTAATAAATGGATTGAGACTATAAATACAATATCAAGGGATTGATTTATATATAATGTGTACTAATGATTTTTTTTGGTTGCAGGGTCACAATTAAGGAAATGCATAATGTGTCTTGTGTGTTTGCATCGTGTTTGCTTCATGTCTTCATCTGTCTACATCGTGTCTACTTGTGTTTTCATAATCTATCTACATCGAGTATGCTTCGTGTTTTCATTCATAAATCTTTCTGGTGTTTTTGAATGCAAATATGTTTTATGTCTATGTCAAAGCTTGCATATGAATGATTTTGCTTGAGGACAAGCAAATTCGAGAGGGGAGAACTGTGATGTCCCCATTTTGGCCATTAATATAAAGTAATATTAAGATATTATGTCTATATCAAAGCTTGCATATGAATAATTTTGCTTGAGGACAAGCAACTTTGAGAGGCGAGGACTGTGATGTCCCCATTTTGGCCATTAATATAAAGTAATATTAAGATATTAATATTACATTACAAGTAATAATCATATTATATATTTTGTGTTATAATAGTAATTTAAAAATACGAATGAAATAATAAATAATAGAGATATATTTTAATATAGCAATACTATATTAATGAGGTATTATAATATAATATAATTGTTAATAGAGTATATCTTATGATATTAATTAATATAATCGAAGTTTAATAATATATAAATATAAATATATAATTAATATAATTATTATTATTAATATAATATAATTGACTTTATTGAAAGGACGTGTCTATGAAATATGATGTATATATATATCGAATGTCAATTTTGAGAAGGGATCATAAGAAAAATTATCAAATCAATATAAATAAATGTTAACTCTGAAGATGCCCCAAAAACAAGACATAACAAATATTCTTCTAACGATCATTAAGACTAGAAATGTCTTGGTAGAACTCACTAGTTTGTACTCTATGCACCACATATAAGTGAAACCCTTAGTTACCAAATTCGTGCCCTAGAGACTGGATCTGGATTCAGATCCAATTTGGATTTGGATTCGTCCCTGGATGCGTGCAAATCCGAGCAAGATCCTTGTCTTATACAATGGATTTTTCTAGATTTGTGGGCTTGCTCGGATCTGCACGCATCCAGGCACAAATCCGAATCCACTGTGTAAGACAAAGATCTTGCCCAAATCTACACAAATCCTCATGAATTGATGGTTTTAAGTGGGTCCAAGTTATTTAATGACTTTTTAAAATATATTTTTTGCTTTCTAATCCTAAAATGACCCATTTATGCATTATATATACTAAAAACTGAAAGAAATATACATAGTTCTAAAACTATATTTATATATAGTTTTAGAACTACAATGATATTCTTCTAACAATCATTAAGACTACAAATCTCTTGGTAGAACTCACTAGTTTGTAGTCTGTGCGCCACATATAAGTGAAAACCTTAGTTACCAAATTCATGCCCTAGAGGCTAGATTCGGATTCGAACCTACCAAATTCGTGCCCCAAAGGCTGGATCCAAATTTGAATCCAATTTGGACTCAAATCCATGCCTGGATTCATGCAGATCTGAGCAAAATCCTTATCTTACACAAAGGATTCATCTGAATTTGTGGGCCCACGAATCCGAACAAATCCACTATGTAAAACAAGGATCTCGCCCAAATCTACATGAATGCTCAAAGATCCAACATCAATCCTCAAGAATCGATGTTTTTAAGTGGGTCTAAGTTATTTAATTACTTTAAAATATATTTTTTGCTTTCTAATCTTAAAATGACCCTTTTATGCATTATATATAATAAAAATTGAAAGAAATATACATAGTTCTAAAACTATATGTATGTATGTATATATATTCACAAATCCTCATTGAAAAATAAAAAAACTGTGAATCCATAGATCTGATTCACGTGCCTAAATTGGATTCATATCCCAAATCGATCACTAAGGTGAAAACTTATGGACAACTACTAATTTTTGGTATCCATTTTCTCTATTATTGTTGGCTACTCTCCTAAAAGCTTGTTATGAAAGATCAGAGTTGAAAAGTTGTACACCTTCCGTAACATATGGAATGGGGGTATTAATTTTCTCCACTATTCAATGATTAATTTTTCTCATGATTTCAACGTTATCAAATTTCCACAATCCATTAGAATTTTGAACCAATAGCTTCTAGTTTAGATTGTGCACGAGTTTTTCAACATCAACATTTTGGACCATGCTCTATGATCCATCATTAGGATGCAAGTGAAAGAGATGCACAATCAAGATACATTATTTTATTCATCTCTTTCACTTGCATCCTGATGATGGATCATGATCCAAAACGCTGATGTTGAATAACTCATGCACAATCTAAACCAGAAGCTATTGGTTCAAAACTCATACACAATCTAAACCAGAAGCTATTGATTCAAAATTATGATTTCACTAACTATTTTTGATGTATTGGATGAGAGCAACTTGTGCATCGTTAATCATTCAACATTCAGAGCCTTTAACCCACTGATTATATTTATTTGTACAACAGGATTTCAATTTTATGTCACTTTCTCACACCTGATACTGTTGTGTACCCATTGGATCTAATCTAATTTAAGGCAACTCTTTTCTTGGTAGAAGAGCATATTAAAGGTGTAATATCATTAGTTGGAATCTAACTTTTGAGTGTAGAATTAGTTAGATTGGGATGATGACAGCTAGAAGTCTACAATCAGCATAAATCATGCATTGCTAACCAACTTTTAAGTCTGCAATAGTTATATTGGAATGAAGCCAGCTTAAATGTGATTACAACAGCATCACTTTATCACCTGTAACGTAGTTACAAAATTTAACCCACTGGGCACAATATGTTTTGATTATGGCACCATGTTTCCCAAATCTGTCACAGGAACAGTAATAACACCACAATTTATCCTTACGTATCCACCAAACCAAATTTCTTATAGTTGAGGCACATTTTACAGATGTAATCTGAATAACATAAGTAAAGCCAATTCAAATATAGCAGCTATGTAAGCAGGGCTAATCAAAAGAAACTTTCGAACGATTAAGTAATTAAATTTTCTCTGGGATGCAAATCATTAATAAATTATGACCGACTGTGCTATTAGGAAAATATCAGGTTGTTAGCTCTGTTTTTAAACTGGGAAATTTTGAAGTTTCATGTCAAAATCCTTATACATAGAGCCTCGTAGTCAATTGTATTCCCAAAATCATTTATAAATTCTAATCCTCGTGCCATGTTTGAACAAATCCCTCACCGTCTCACTTCTGACTCATGGAAGCCATGATGTAGCCTCAGCCCTAAAGTTACAAAAAAAAAAAAAAACTAATGAACATGTGTCATGATTAGTGGACTCCCTTTATGAGGGTATTCCAGGTAGTGTTTCAGTCAGTGTGGTCAGGTTTGCAGATCAAGAAGCCTTCTGAATTGTGAAAGATTAAGAAATCATTTTCTACCGAGTTGGGAAGATTTTACAACGTTACAATGAATGTCGACCAAAGTATACTGATCTCCATTTGCCATATTAGACAACTTGTAAGGAAAATTCACAAAGTTGAATGAAATGCTATCAAGCACATTCACATTGTTTCTTTCAATATAAGTGAAGTTCAACACCATCCTTGATGCAAAAGGTTGAACAAAGTCCTCAAAACACCAAAGAAAGTTGTTAATTTTCTTCCCAGTGTCAACAAATTCTCTAAAAAATGATGACAAAGCCAGCTTTAGTATATACTGGTGCCTTAAAAGAAGTTCATAACTACTCTAATGTTGTTCATCATCAGATAAAGATTTTATTGAATCCTACTATGATGCCACTGAGAAGTTGGAGAGTAATCATCAAATTGTGCAAGGAAAAGAGGATAAGTGTCAGGCTTTTGCACAAGAAGCATAACCTACCGAAAGTGCTAATATTATCATATGTATATAATCTTCATCAGTGATTTTAACAAGAAGATTCATTTGGTCACTATTCCCAAACCACCAACCACTAATAGAAAGCAGTTATCATAACCATCAAAGAAACCAATTTGGGAGGCTTAAACATACAGATGTAACATGATGTAAATTTCAATTCTATGATTGTAAACTTTGTAGCAAATGGATTTGTCAATTAGGCTAAGATTTCAAATAATAGACTTAAACAGGTGTAAAACTGCATTCGACAACCCTTGCTACCAACCTCCCTTTCTTTGCAACAGCATATGAACATGCAACAAACCACCCTTAAATGGAGATTTTTGACAACCTTTATGGTTTCGAAAACCTTGAAAAGAGAGAATGGGTGTGTCAACTATTTGCCAGCTTGCCTCAGATAGACATTTTCCCATGGAATTCATGGCTGCTTGTTTCCACATAGTAGATTTGTTGAAAAGCCTTCAGAAACATTATGGCAAAGACAATTTTCAGATTTCATAAACTACTCGACAACCTTTTCCATTACTCTCTCCACCTGTGCAAAGTGGAAGCTCACATAGAGGGCACGAATACACAGCAAAGCATAATGGTGAGAAGGTTTGAGATTTTCACTGGAAAAGGCTAAAGTTCTTTTAGAAATGAATATGAAGGGTGAGAGTTTAAACAGGCCATCTGAATGGTTTTGGATGCTATTTCATGGTGTGCAATAATTGTAATATTTACAGAAGTGGAATTTACTGAAACAGCTTACAAAATTCTCAAGCAAATGCAACTCAGCCATACCACCAAATTCAACAACCTTTGCCATTATCATCTCAGTAGAGAATTGGAGAAATCAATTTGGCAAACGAAGGCAGCCCAGCATTTAAAGAATCAAGAAATTTGATTAATAGTTTTTGGTGTGCTCAATATGACCTTTTGAAAAACTTATTTAGAAAAGTGGTAGCAGGTTCGGGATTCAATAGATTTATTGAAGATGGTTTACAAAACTTTCAAGAAGATGATTTTGGCTGTGGCAAAAGCATCATAGCCAATATTTCCCTGGATGGTTTGACATCATGGCTCCAAGAAAAGTTAGCTCATGAGACACCCATGGCAGATATGGAATTGATATTGAATTGTCAAAAAACAATCAAGATAATCCGCCAATACAAAGCTGAACATTCCAGCTGCAACTTGTGATAATGTGGGAGCTTGGAAAGAGTTATAGACATCCAGGAAAGCATATCAAAGAAGATCCTTGTCAGATATTAGAGATGCCACTGGTAAACATGCATGCAAAATGGGCAAGTGCAATTGGCAGGGATAGAACCAAATACCACAACCTTTTCCAATTACTTCCGAAGCTTAGAAGAGAAGATTGGGAGCTGTTTGTGAACATTCATCAAAAGCATACAAATAGGATATGATTATCAAATATTACGGATGGAAATGCTCTTGCAGCAAGAATGTACAAGGAAGGAGATCAAACAAAGTGCTGAATTAATTGAGAAAAGAAAAGGAAAGAACTTCAAGAGATGTGAAGTCTGGAAGCTAAGGCAACACGTCTGAAGCACTTGACACAATCTATCAAGAGATGTTACCTCAATGAATGAAATGAAATAATTGTAGAATGTGCACAAAATGGAGCTAAGTGTGATTCTTTTAAAAGCTTCATATTAGTGAAGCATTCTGAAACATATTCTAACATTGTAAACTTGGATTGTGTTTGATATTCAAGCACCTACACAGGTTCAACAAGTGGAGGTTGAAACCAGTACAAATCATGCAGATCCAAATGCTAAAGGAAGACTATGATACTGGTGATGCTAAATAAAACAATCTTAAAAACAGATTTGCATTATAATGATGTCCAAAAATATTGGAAGCATAGAAACAGAGTATGCACCTCCATTAAAAGGTGAAGAGCAGAATTTTTTCATCTCAGATTTATTTATGAAGGCATCCTCAAAACTACATGTGTGCAGATGAACTGAAAAAACTTTAGATTCATTTCAAGAAAATGTAATTGGTTAGTACCAGTTGAGCTCATTATGCTTTGGCAAAGGTTCTTGATTCAACATTAATTGCCTTCAAGATTGGATTGAAGACATGAAAGCAGTATAATAGTGGGCAAAAGGTTTGAAGATTTCTGAAATAATGAATATTGCCAAGGTCCCTATGAAGGAGAGGATCTAATTTCATATGAAGAAAAAGTTGACATGGCATACTTGCAAAGTTGAAATGTTTACCTAATTGATTGTTTGTCATGTCTTGAGATGGTGTTGGAAAGAAAACAAACAACAGAAATGCATGTTCTATGTCACTTTCTCATACCTGATATTGTTGTGTAATCATTGGATCTGATCGAACTTAAGACAACTCAGTTCAAGATGGACATATTGTTAGTATAAATCTTCAGTTGGTATCCAACAAGTCTAGAATAGTTATATTAGAATGATGATACTATTCTCGGTTAGTCATTTGCATTAAATATAGTTGTTATTGATATAATTATTGATAATGATCAGCTAGAGCATACTTATGAAATAATCTTCAGGCTTTAAATTCAGATTTGTTAGTCTATAATTACATACTATTGTATTACTCATTTCAAAAGAACTAGAAGAGCATAACCAGTGTGCATGTTGTTACTCCAAGCAAACTGTGTAAACATTCAATACGGGTGATTTTTACAACATGTTTTGAGCAAGATATGTCATCTAATCAAATTCCTGCATTGATCCCTCTATAATTGAGCTTACATGCCATCTACAGGTTCATATCCAAACACTTAAATCTGGTTGAATGGTAAAAATGTAGGGGTTTTATGTCCCTTGCATAGAACCACACTTCATTGTAAGCAAATAATTAAACATTTTCAATAAGAAAAATAATTATTTCAAACAAATAGATTTGTAATTGTTGATAAGGCTAAGATTTCAAACAATAGACTTAAACAGGTGTAAAACCGCATTCCACAACACTTGCTAGTGATCTCCCTGTCTTTGCAACAGCATCTGAACAAGCAACAAACCACCCACAAAAGGAGATCTTTGCCAGGCTTTATGGTTTGGAAAACCTTGAGAAGAGAGACTGGGTGCATCAACAATTTGCCAGCTTGCCTCAAGTAGACATTTTCTCATGGCATTTGTGGCCTTATTTCCACAAACTAGATTTATTGAAGAGGCTTTAGAAACATTAAAGCAAAGACAATTTTAAGATTTCAGACACTACTCGACAACCTTTTCCATTACTCTTTCTACCTGTGCAAAATTGAAGCTCACAAAGAGGGAAAGAACACACAGCAAAGCATAATGTTGAGAAGGATTGCATTTGAGATTTTGGCTGGAAAAACTCATTTTTAGAAAAGAATACGAAGAGTGAAAGTTTAAACAGACCATCTGAATGGTTTTGGATGCTATTTCATGGCATGCAATAATTGTAAAATTTACACTGTAAAGAAGTGGAATTTATTGAAACAGCTTTTGAAATTCTCAAGCAAATGCAACTCTCAGCCATACCATCAAATTCAGCAACCTTTGCCATTATCATCTCTGTACAGAGTTGGAGAAATCAATTTGGTAAATGAAGGCTGCTCAATATTTATAGAATCAAGAAATTTAACTAATACTATTTGGTGTGCTTAATACGACCTTTTGCAAAAATTATTTAGAGAAATGGTAGCATGTTCCAGACAAAATAGATCTATTGAAGATGGTTTAGAAACTTTCAGGAAGATGCTTTTGGCTGTGGCAAAAGTATCATAGCCAATATTTGCCTGAATTATTTGACATCATGTCTCCAAGAAACGTTATCTCATGAGACACCCAGGGCAGATATGGAATTGTCAAAAAACAATCAGAATAATCAACCAACTAATAGAAAGCTGAACATTCCAACTGCAACTTGTGATAATGTGGGAGCTTTGGAAAGGGTTATAGACATCCAGGAAAGCATATCAAAGAATATCCTTGTCTGATATTAGAGATGCCGCTGGTAAACATGCATGCAAAATGGGCAAGTGCAATTGGCAGGAATAGAACCAAACACCACAACCTTTTCCAATAACTTACGACACTTAGAAGAGGAGATTGGAAGCTGTTCATGCACATTCATCAAAAGCATACAAATAGCATTAGATTATCAAATATTACGGATGGAGATGCTCTTGCAGACAAGAATGTATAAGGTGGAAGATCAAAGTGCTGAACTATTTTTTTTTTAAAAATTCAAGAGATGTCTTCACAGCATGACATGAATGAAGAGATGTGAAATCTGGAAGCTAAGGCAACCCATCTGAGGTATTTGAAAAAATTTACCAAGAGATGTTACCTCAAGGAATGAAACGAAATAATTGTAGAATCTGCAGACAGTGGATTTAAGTGTTATTCTTTTAAAAGAACAAATGAATGAAGCATTCTGAAACATGTTCTAACATTGTAAACTTGGTTTGTGTTTGATACTCAAACACCTATGCAGGTTTTTAACAAGTGGAGGTTGAAACCACTTCAAATCAAGAAAAATACTTAATTCCTATGCACTTTAAATCGTCACTCTCTTTTCCCCAAAGACCAACCAATGGCTTTCATCTAAAATGTTGACACAAAGATACATTGCTAAATCCAAAGGTACTCTTTTCTAAAAGAAATTAGAATATATTGAACCAGAGAGATAATTGTTTAAGTGCAAATGCATAAATATGATTACATTTTGACTGACATAAGGAAATCTAGCTAACATTTTCTTTAAATATTTTGTACCATCTGGAGGTGGGGGATGGGAATCGTGAACGAATGAATGAATGACAAGATTTCAGTATCTACAAGAGCAAACAACAAAGAAAATCACTACCTTTATTCATAAAAAAACATGAACAAATAAAACATTCATAATGACGTATAACATGGCAAAATAAAGAAATCTCAGATAATAAACTTCATCAAAATCCTCATATTCCAAATAATGTTTAAAGTTTGAACAGCTAATATTCGATTATAATATTTTCAAAACTTAAAAGTTGTCAGTTGTTCTTCAAAATTCCTAATCTTCGCAGCTCGTGTTCAGTTTCCACAAAAGCTTTCTGCTCTTTCGAAATGTCACAAAAACACATAATTCTACTGCAATTTCAGAAAATATGAATCTTGAAATTCCTTGAGGCTTTTTGCAAGCTTGTCCTTGAAGGTTTGTATCCAGTCATCATCACCTTCTTTCTCCAACCTGTTTGCTTTGATTTGACCTTCAGAGACGCATGCTTTCATTTCAATTTCAGAATCAGAGACATATGCTTTCATTTCATTTTCAGAATCAGAGATATATATAACAGCTGCATCATTATTTTCTCTTATTTCATGTTTATCACCCCATTCTTTATCCAATTTAATTGCTTTTATCTGACTTTCAAATTCATATTCTTTCATTTTGTTTTCAGAATTAGAGACATTAATGATGGACTCATCATTTTTTTTTCCTATTTTCTGTTCACCTCTGTGTTCATTGATTTTCTTTTTCGTGGGAGTTTTTACATGATCTATCATCGTGTGAATGGCGTCAATAGGGACATTTCCCCAAGCTACTTCGCCCCATTTATAAATTAATGCTTCATATCTATTCTCAAAACTAAAATTCAAGTCTTCAACATTCTTTTTTAGTGCAATGTATTTCTTTTGGAGCCATTCCATTCTATCGGAAATTTGAGCAAGTGAATATTTCTTCTTCAAGTATTTCTTTGCATATTTAAAACAGGGACTGAAATTATCCACAAGACCTGTATTGCCTTGCTGATAATAAAACTTACAATAACGCTTAATGAGGATTACCGTATCTGAAGGCGTGAAAACACATTTCTCCCTCTTTTGCAGCGATAAAAGTGTGACGAAGATTTTCTTCCTCCTGTGCACAAATAAAGTCCTAGAAACTCTTTTCTCCCTTCTTTGTAGCCTCTGTTTTGTGGAAATTGCACCATCCTTCTTGCGGCAGGGTTTCATTATAGCTGACGAAAATATAAAAGTCTACTGTCTGCTAATAGAAAGGTAAATCAAATATCTGGTGCTCCTGTGAAATACCCTGCTTTCATTTCATTGTGTTGTTACTGCTTTCATTTCATTCTTTCTGCTTGTCAAAGCTATCACAGCTCAATCGACTAAGGTATGGGATTCAGAAAGAGCGGGAAGGGCAAAGTACGTCAAGGGAGGGAAAAGGTAAATCTGTCATGCTTACTGTGTCGAGCGTATGATATTATTATCTTTTATTAACCCTAGCCGATAGGCTGTACTATGGGGCCACCTCTCATCCTCTTTGTGTTGAATTTTCATTTCATTTCAGTATCTTGTTCTCTTGAAAGAGAGGTCTCATAAATTCAAATTCTGTTAGGATAGGTTACCTGTAATGCAGTTAGTACCCCTTTTCTTTCCTTTTACTTTTTCGCACCCTTATCATGGCCGTCATCTTTTCAAAAAAATCTGTCTTCCAGCACAACCAGCTGTCAGTCATCAATTAAAAATGAACACAGCGCATTGTCAGGGGAGAGGTGAGGTTCGATTTGCATAGCGTACACATATCTCTGCGTAGAGTATTTATGCTGCAGGACTCCTTGTGAGCTGGATAAGATTTGGGCAGAGTTGGAAAAAAGCTGCTTTTAGGTACTCTCTGAAATTCAATCGCCGACACCGTGGTACATCGTGATTCAATTATGTGATGTTTCAGTGATTTTGATGTGATACGGTTTATCGTATGATTAATTTGACAACACTTTCCGTTGGAAACCTTTTCTTGTTAGTCCCGCCTATATATAGGGGGGAACTATTGTTTTCGTTGAAACTATACGCATTAGTTTGCTTTGAAATTTGTGCAGTGTAAAATATTTTTTTAAAGTTTCTTATGGTTAATAGTACTTGTATTTTTATTTTTATTTATTGAAAGATTTTTTTTTTTTTCTGATTGGCTATTTATATTTTTTCTGAGGTTTTAATTTTTTTTTCCATCCAAAAAAAATATTTTTCCAGATGGCCATACTATGCCATAATAAGCTTTACAGCTTTTTTCCAATCAACTTACTAACTTAATCATTCTTCATCATGAATCTTGTGCATGTGTCATAACACCTTTGCGTGTCTTGTATGAAAGAATGGATGGGCGAAGGCATGCCGAGAGAAGCTACCAGCGCGGACTCCAGGTGCTGCCATCTTAGCAGGTCGCTAACTTTTTCTAGCAGAGGAAGCAGACACAGCACTGTGATCTTCACGCATGCAAAGCTAACCTGAAAAACAGAGCAACAACCGAGATTTAGCAAATACAGAAGCTTCTGGCTAAATATTCACAAAGCTTTAACCTGTCATGGATTTGAATAGAATATTTGAGCTAGCAATGATAAATAAATATCTCAACGAGGAAACACGTTGTTGAAATCCCAGAGAAATTGCAGCCAAATTCCAAAAATGAAAAGGGACCGAAAATTTGGATTAAAAAACCATTTTAATAATTGAAGACCAACATAACAATGATGCAACATCCAGAATCAATGGCAAAGAAATGATGCAACATCCAGAATCAATGGCAAAGACAATGGAAAAGAAACAAACAATAAAGTATTTAACTGTACCTGCATCTTAGGATCACTTGCACATTCACTCCTTTCTCCTTGTTAAATCTATTGGAAAGGTCCTCTACAACTCTGGATTCTCTGGTTTCACTCCTAGAAGCCCTTCCTCTCTTTGATCTTGGCGTCTGTGAAGGGGATGGAGATGCAAAGGATTTCCTAGTATATTGTGGAGTATAAAACATGGTTTCCATGACAAATGCGCTCTTTACAGCTATTTTGCAGAAGCAGCTCAAGATTTCCTTCCCTCAAATTCGGATATACATCCAGAACACCAAAGCTTGAATGTTTGCAAACAATGGAAAATACCCACAAATTGCTAATAATCCACAGAATCGGCGATGCAACTCTTCCAAAAGAGAAAATGCATAGTAAATTTTACAGACGATCTCATGGCTTCTTCGTTGTTCCTCAATTTTGCTCGTGAATGGTTGGCATTGGATTAAGGATTTTAAAATTGAATTGAGGACTTCTATGATGGTTTATCGATTTTGTAACTATGAGAGAGGCAGTAGCAGTGGCAGGTATATTTGGAGTACCATGTGGAGAAGTAGGGAGAATGTGTTGGCTAGCGGCATTCTATAGCAACGTCTATCCATCCAACACCGTATGTTTTGAATTGACTAAAATTGAAGATTGTGATTTTTAATTCATTAATAATTCTTTGATGACTGATACGCTATGTTGTGGTGGACTCTCACCAAAAAAATGATTGTCCTTGTAGATTATTTTTACACCTGCCATAACTTTACCGGAAAATATAATCCCACTGCGTGAAATAGAAAATGCCAAGCTCTACATGAGAACAAAAGCACTTCAAAGTAATTAGAGCGGTGGGCTTATTGTTGTCGTAACATGATCGGATAGAAATGTGCAAAAGTGATCCATTTAGTTGACTTAAGCCACTTGCTTGACTATTATTGCCATTCTTTTATAAAAAAAACCATTATGCGGGACTCATGCTATAGCATAGCTCTTGTTACATTGAAAAATTAGGCTTAATGATTTATTTGAGTTATTAGTTACTGCATTTTATTATTGTAAGTTTTCAATTAGATTAATCAAATTAAAGAATTCATTTAAAATTCTATATGAAACTTACAATATTTTTTTTTTTCATTTTTCTTTATTTTGTAAATGATAATTTTTGTTTATTCTATTAGACCATATTATTTTTGGTAGGGGAAAAATCAATTTTTCTTAACAAAAATATTTATGTCATACAGCTTTATATTTTTCACAATTGTGACAAATTAATTAGAATTTCTAACAGTAATTGTGCATTTCTAATCAAATAATAACTAAATCATTTTTCTTATCAAAGATTGTAAATATATCAATTCATTATCTTTAACATCTTGTAAGTTTAAGTTTATTTAAAATCTTGCTTAAAAACTAATTATCATCTCATTTGAAAATACATTTATTTAATTTTTTATTGAGGTCAAAGCCAAGATTTATTATCATGTGTTGTGATTAATTATTATTATTTTTAAGTGTGAGTAGATTCAAACCCAAGACCTATAAGAGGCTCACAATTTATCATTGTGTTATAGGCTCTTGCCTATAATTATTTGATAAATCGTTACTAAAAACATTTATGAATTTTGTTTTTAAAAAAATAATTTAGTTTTTAATGATTTATATTTGCTATTTTAAATATATTTATTAGTTCTACATTGTCCCTTAATTTTGTCAATCGTAAAATGCTAACTTTTTAAAGCTATTTTTTCATCTTGCTTTAATTCTTTTTTCGTATTTTAAAATTTGTAAAATTAATATTGTTCTTTAAACTTACTAACTCTTAAATTGTTGGTTTGGATCAAGTAGTCAACAATTTATTTTTTTTAATTTAATATTTGAACTTATATTGGAAAAGGTAGAAACAAACGCTTCATTGATTTAACTCAATTTAATAATTGTTATTTAAACATTTCTTAAAATAATGTAATCCTTTTTCTTTTCTTTTTTAAATATTATCTTCCAACTATTTGCATTTATTGTCCCTATAATAACATATCATTCTCTATCTTTTAAATATCTTCATATCCTTCATTTCTATCTATAAATATCTATTATCGTATATATATCTCTCTTTTTCTTTATATATATATATATATATATATATATATATATATATATATATATCTTCCTTCCTTCTTTTCTAACTATTATGAGGAATATATCTCTTTTTAACTGTTTTCATATATTTTACTTTTTAATCTCCTTCTTTCCTAACTACTGCAGGAACTTTGGCGCTAGTTATATTTTTCGTAGGCAATATTCTATTGCATTCAGTCTCTACAACTAATGCAATAATTATATTGTTGTGGACCAATAAGTAGTAACTATTTTTTGATTAATTCAATATTTCTAAAGTTTTCATATTTATTTATTAATCAAATCTATTAAATAATTTATTTATCTCAAATATAATTGGTTCAATTCAATTTGTGTTATTGGAGCCCGGAGGCTCCTCCACATTTCATTTTTTCAGATAATTTTTTGTAAACCTCTTAATTCTTTTAATCATATACAGTATTTATCAATCATTTCCTTCAACGAATTAAAATAATATAAAATCATCATATACCTAAATCTATTCCATACAACTACACTTAATTTTAGAATTCTTCATTAATAACTTTTGTTAACATATCAAGAATAAAATAGCTAGGGAAATGAAATTGCTCAATATTAAATTGAACACAAAACAAAATATTATAATATTATTATAATAATAATAACAAATCTGGATTACGATATAAGAAGGGTTTTCTCTCTCCAAGCGATTTTAATTGTGTCCATTTTTTTCTCCTTTTCATAAGATTGCAAGAGGCTGAGCAGATGGAGAGGGGCAGGGATGCATCCTATTGATAGAGGGCCACAGCAACAATATAGAGACCAAGAAAAAAAAAAATTCTTCACAAATAATTTTATTATACTTGAAAAATCCTTACAACACCCACAAGATGATATGACTTCTTCAACATAAGAGAAATCCTAAATAAGAGTCTTCACACCAATAACTTCTACTTGAAGAGCTACATCTTTAGAGTTTTCACACCTTGAAGTCTTCATGGCTTCTAGCTTCTACTTCTCAAACTTCCCCCTTGAGCTTCTATTTCTTGAGCTCCTTCTTGAGCTTCCACTTCTCAAGCTACTCCTTGAGCTTCTACTCCTCAAGCTTCCCCCTTGAGCTTCTCCAAGCTTGATTAGAAATGTTCATATGCCTTGCTTAAATAGGCACTTACCACCCAATACATGACTTATCCACAACCTTCTACACAATATCCACAATCTTCTAAAACTTCCATAACTTTCTAGAATTACAACTAAGCACCACCATGTGGCCCAATTAGAAAATTACATTTCCTTTATGGATCACAACAAATATTAAATGCAAGATTTAAGAAACTTTCCACAAGCTTCTAAGATGCCACCTACACACCTCGATTAATGTAATGACAACTATTTTTCTTATTTTTCTATTTATGCCACCTATGCACCTCGAAAATAAAAATCCTCTTTTCCTTTCTTTTCTCCTTTTTCCTTATTTATTTTTTTATTATTTCTTCTTTAATTTTCGTCACTTTCTCTCTCCTCCATATATATATATATATTTTTTTTTTCCAATTTTTTTTTTTTCAATTTTTTTTTTTCCATGCAAGATGCTCCTGCATCAAACTCCCCCAGTAAATAGAAAAGTGTGTCCCACACTTTGATGCCAAAAGAAACATCTACCACCATCTTCATCTTCACCAAAGGTTTCCACCTCAACAGAGACAAGAAAACCACCATACAAATCTTCCACATCTGCATCACTCTATCAAACACCAGAATCTTAACCATCCAATCAGCGTGCTCACTCCCAGAAACAAACTGAACATAATTCTTTATCAACAAACCCTCATTCACATCAGCAACTAGTGAATTCACACCCATAGCAACAAACCCCGCATCAACAACAACAAACTCCATATCAGCACCAACATGTAGATCACCATCAATACATGCCAAACTCTCAACACCAGAAACCTCATTGCTCACAACAAGATGCTCTGCAATACATAACTCACCTCCAACAACTGGATCATCCACGACCAAGTGCTCTGCAACATTCAAGTCACCACTAACATCAACTAGATCATCCATGACCGAGTGCTCCACAATCTCCATGTCAGTCTCGACCATTTGATCATGAAAACCAACCTCTGTGCCAACATCAACAACATTAGGAATATCTTTAGCAACAACCTCTAGTTGCTCTGCAGGTTCTGCATCAGGCTCCACAAACTGATCAGCAAAACCATCCTCTTCCACCTTGACCTTCTTAGCTTTAGCATCCAACCGAGCAAACATCTTAGAAAAATTCCTCTCCACTATATCATGGATTTTCACAATCATCTTAGGGTCCAATCCTCTTGGAGCCATCTCCCAAGATCTTCGTAAACCCTCTGCAACAAATCCTTCCCACGCTCCTTGTGACAACCAAATTGTTTGCAAGTCAGATCGCAACCTACCACCTCGCACGAGCAATCAGGAACCACATCACAAGTCTAGGACAACGGATTTGCAATCCACCAGCTCTAATAAACTTCACCCAACCAAGGTCCTGGTACAAACTGCCTCACACTTCAACAATCTGCTTGTACACTCAGGAACTCCTGCTCTGATACCACTTATGTAGATACGCTCTGATACCACTTGATAGAGGGCCACACCACCCTTACCCACTCACAATCAAGAAAGCAACAATATAGAGACCAAGAAAAAAAAAAATTCTTCACAAATAATTTTATTATACTTGAAAAATCCTTACAACACCCACAAGATGATATGACTTCTTCAACATAAGAGAAATCCTAAATAAGAGTCTTCACACCAATAACTTCTACTTGAAGAGCTACACCTTTAGAGTTTTCACACCATGAAGTCTTCATGGCTTCTAGCTTCTACTTCTCAAACTTCCCCCTTGAGCTTCTATTTCTTGAGCTCCTTCTTGAGCTTCCACTTCTCAAGCTACTCCTTGAGCTTCTACTCCTCAAGCTTCCCCCTTGAGCTTCTCCAAGCTTGATTAGAAATGTTCATATGCCTTGCTTAAATAGGCACTTACCACCCAATACATGACTTATCCACAACCTTCTACACAATATCCACAATCTTCTAAAACTTCCATAACTTTCTAGAATTACAACTAAGCACCACCATGTGGCCCAATTAGAAAATTACATTTCCTTTATGGATCACAACAAATATTAAATGCAAGATTTAAGAAACTTTCCACAAGCTTCTAAGATGCCACCTACACACCTCGATTAATGTAATGACAACTATTTTTCTTATTTTTCTATTTATGCCACCTATGCACCTCGAAAATAAAAATCCTCTTTTCCTTTCTTTTCTCATTTTTCCTTATTTATTTTTTTATTATTTCTTCTTTAATTTTCGTCACTTTCTCTCTCCTCCATATTCTTTTTCTTCTTCTTCTTTTTTCCAATTTTTTTTTTTTTTTCAATTTTTTTTTTTCCATGCAAGATGCTCCTGCATCACCTATCCACCATTGGAGACCAAATATGAGCATTTGCTACAAGAAAACAGAGAGGAGGATGAACATCGTGGCCACATTCAGCGAATGTGCCTAGTACATACTATTTTCATAGTTTCTTTCTTACAATGGATTATGATTTAATTTAAATTTTATGTTATTATTCTCTTGAGCAGCTCCGTCCTTCTCTTATATGCACAAGTTTGGTAGTCTTTGTAATTGTCTTTTCTTATACAAAGTTTAGTACTAGTCATAATCATAATAGCAAGTAACCTTTGTAAAATAGTTGCACAGTTTGAAATGTTTTTGGATTTCATTTTATAAATTTTTCATTAGTAATGCAATAATTTAATCAAACTAAAGTCATGTTTAGATTTAATTTAGTTTCACTGATCTATTAGCTCTATGTTTCTTTTACTTGTAGTAGAACAACCTATTCAACTAGTAGATCAGGTGAAACTTACTCATATTTATTTTAATTTAAAACTATTGTTGAAACTAATTTAAAATTATTGTTGTCCCAGCGCCACCCCTCCTCTCACACATTGAATTTTTTGTAACACTCATTATCCCAAATAATTGTACAATTTGAAACATTTTTCAATTTTATTGCATAAAGTTTTCAGCGGTCTAATTCGGATTATGTTGGTTTTTTTTTACTTTCCTATTTTCTATTCAAATTGGCATGGTTCACAAACTATTGGATTTCAAGTCCGGAGACTCTAATTTAGAATGAGAAATATGAAATGAGATTGAACTTAAACTATCTGACTGTCAAATGGATTACATGAAATTATAGAATTTTGATGTTTCTATAGCTCTTTACATGTACTTTTGGGTATAACTCTATTAAATGTATTTTGTGTATATCCCTTAATTGCTTTTATCTTGGTAACTCACATGAAGTGGAAAAGACATAATAAATCAACCCAAAAAAATTATAAATAATAATTTGAATAAAATACTAGTAATTAATTCAGCATTCTAAAGCTTCTATATTTATTTACTAATTTTATTGATAATTATTTTAATATTTTTTATTTTATTTAATTAATTTTTTTTAACTTACTACAAATACAAGTCACTATGTGGTACTTGTTTATTTATTGGAGAGCATTCTAATTTTTTCAGATATATTAAAAATTTGTCTTTTATACTTATACATTTTTAATATGATTATTTTGTAATTATTATTTAAATATTTAAAATTATTTTATTTACATATTTGTCATAAAAAAATTAAATTATACATATTTGAAAAAAAAATTAGTAATATATTATTGGAGTAAGTATAGGAATTTTGTTCAAGTAAATAATATAGTTAGATCAAATACAGTTAAGCTATTAACATTTATATATCTATACTCTAAAAAATCATTACATGTATATGTTCATAATAATGTAAAAAGAAATTAATACTTTGTTAACTTTTTACATTCATAATGTATAAAGTGTTACTCATATTCTTTCATTAGAAACATTTATTTAGTTTTAAAAATTTAAAACAAAAATGTACATAATGCAAGGTTTTGTGAAAAAAAAACTCACAAAGTAAACATGATGCACTTGAGCCCACATGTGAGAAACTACAATCAATAAAGAGATTGAGTGAAATTGCTAAGCAATATTTATAAGAAGCTTGTGAAAATGCTCCTTTGAAATAATTTGATCATTGGGATGAGAATCACTTTGTAGTTTGGTCTTGTGCTCTTTATTCTTGGCTTGTTACTAACTTTTAGAACTAATCTTCTTATGCCAATACTTGTTTTCAAGAAATTAGTAGTGTTGAAAAAAACCTTGAGAGTTTGCTATAAATAAAAGAAGAGTTCGATGACTTGTTAATAATTATGTGTTGTAGTAAATGTATACGAAAAAAAAAAAAACTTACTAAGAAAATATATATAAGAATGTTTATGTGATGACAAATCCAATAAGATTGAGACTAAAAGTGATGCGACAATATGTGGATGCAAGACATTGAAAAATCAACGAACATAAATGACCAAGGATTATGTTATTTAAGTTAAGTTCTAGACACACAATTTGAGACCTTTAATGTGTAAGTTGATGGGTACTGATTATATCTTAGGAAAGTTGTCCAAAGGAGATGGGAATATATAATTCAAACAAAGAGGGACGTAAGAAGATCCCCTAACTATTATGTCCTCATTTTTTCATTTTGTCTAATAAGAATGTCATCGAACAATTAGTGTGTAGAGTCTAGGCTAAAATCTTTTATTTTTCCTTATAACAAGACACATTAGAAAACACAAACATTTTGCATAGTAATTTTGCCAAACATTTGTATGGTTGTAGAAATCTAATGTTATTAGGAAAGCATGAACAGAACATGTAGCATGGAAGCTTTAACTTCACCAAAATGTTATAGCTATATACATCATCATTTTTTGTCAAACATTTAGAATGAAACTAATTTCAAATCTTAGTGCATTAATTGTCAAACATATGACTAATAACTTCTAGCTTACTAGTACATAATAACTTATATCAAACAATTGGCATGGAAACCTACTTCAACACCTTTCCATTTTATTTTGACATTTTATTAAACATGTAGTAGACCTCTTTCAAGCATAGAATTTAAACACTAGATTGCTTCAGACTTCCATGTAATTGCATATTCATAACCACTACATTTTAATATAAAACTTTACAAGCTTCCATGTTTTTTAATTGAAGATGAGTAAACACTATCTTGTAAAGAAACTAAGTTCATATCATAAGCTTGTTCATGTCTTGCATTTACCACATGGAGTTCCCACAAATCAACGAGGACAAAATAACAAATAAAAGGGTATTTGGAGCACTGAAAAATAACTATGTTGGTCGAGTAAATAAATTGAGTAGAGAATGGATACCAAACGTATACTTGTAATTATGTGTGCACAACTAATGTGCACAAAAGATACTATCAATTTTAATAAATAAAAATGAAATTCGACACATAAAACTTGTAAAAGTAAATGATATATTCCTCCCAAATGGAAAAGGTAAGCAAGAATAAAATAAAAATGATATATAGATAGATAGATAGATAGATAGATAGATAGATAGATAGATAGATAGATAGATGCACAATGCATTTCTACTTCAACATAACATGATTGTTTGTTTTTACTAATTATAAATAGGACTGCATTATGGACAAGAAGGAAATACTATCTTAGTCTTACATATGGTCCAATCACATTTTGAAATGGTTAGATAAGATAAATTTATTAATGTCCAACAAGAAACCACCAAGGAGTCTAAGGGACTAAAAGCTTACAAACTAGGAAACTACCAACTACAAGAACACCAAATGGTGACCTAGAAAGAGCAAGATAAGAAAGTAAAAAGAACAAATGAGGATATCAAGCAAAGACTACATGTCCTCCCTTAGCCAAAAGAAATCTAGAACTAAAGGGTATGGTCTGGAGTAACCAAAGACTCAGATCATCTCTAAGTACCACTGGAGATAGAGTGATACTACCTAGTGAACCTATTGCAAGGTCTCACAGATCTAGTGTGACTAGGAATAAGAGAATGAAGTGGATGTTCATACCCCTAGCAGGGGTTACAAACAAGTAAAATTTGGTAATATGTTGATTAGAGGCATCACTTTGAGGAAAAACAAGCTATAAAGTTTAATCACAAAGTTGTGTTATTTGAAGATAGAGCTTCAAACAAGGTTGATTAGTGTATCTAAAAAAGGTGGAAATGGACTTGCAGTCATTGAAAAGGTAGTTAAACCTCCCTTTTATCTCATAGTAGATGGGATAGAAAAAAATGAAATGGGTCTTCATTTCCATTTAAAATAGGGTCATAGGTGACATATTTGATCCACTATATCAATCTGGTGGGCAGTCTGAACATGAAGCCAATAGGAACCAAATCCAAAGGAACCAAGGGAGATATAGAGGGTGTAACACAAAATCCAAGCCAAGTAGGTAGGGTGCACAACAATCCCATCTCAAACATCCAATAAGTGCTCAACATAAAAAATCATCTGTAAACATAACCACTGTGGAGAGTTCCTCCAAGTTGTGATAATGTATTATCTATAAATATCAAGTCTAACATATATGTTCAATTCTTCTCATGAGGGGAGGAGGTGGGAAGGGGCATCCAAAGAGAACTAAAAAGGAGGGAAATGGTTGATCCCAATTTCAATTGAGCCTAGTAAACCAAGTTCCTAAGTATACCAACAAAGGGCCCTAATTGTTGGGTCAGAACTGGCAATAGTGACAAAAGAATAATTGGCCAGGTAGGAGTATCTGTGATGATCATCGATAGAATTAGTGAAGCCCCAGAGATGGTGAAGAAACTAGATCATCAAGTCGAAGATGACACTTATTGAGTCCCAGTCAAGAGCAAGGAGAGAGGCCCCCCACACCACCAAACTATATAACACTTTCAAGCTGACCAAAGAGCCCAAGAAGGACAATTTGGAAGTAGTACCATGAAAGTGATTTTTTTTAGCACTGTGTCTCCAACATGGCAAGGGATCCCAACCCCTCGCTGAGCCATGGCTAAATAGTTGGCCTCAAACTAAAGTAGAGGCCAAAGAACTTAACCCCAAGGTAAATGAATGAGGAGAGAATCTTGATCTTCTTGCCTTAATAACAAAATTGGAGGTCTGAGATATTCAGATAGTTGAAGACCATAACTTGAGTCTTACTTAGGTTCATAACTAGTTGTTGATGGACACAAAAAGAGGCCAACCCATCAAGAAGCCACTGAATCTCCTCAAGAGAGGAGGCTAGAAGAATCACATCGTCAACAAAGAGGATAACAAACATCAAAAATTGGTGTAATTAGAAGCTTCCCTCAAGGAGCAGGAAGTCGATGAGAAAAGTCTCCAACTCATCAATCTATATGTTAAATAAAGTAGGGGAGAGAGGGAAACCTTACTTCACCTCAATGGTAATTTGAATCAAATCAAAGAAATCCTCTAAAGTTCTAAAATGACCTGTGATTATCTCATAAAGTCTCATAATTATAGTCAATATAGTCTCAAAAATCCCAATGTCTCTAAGTCTCTAGAGAAGTGTCATTCAGGAATGGAATCAAATGGTTTACAAAAGTCCAAAATGCAATAATAGACTTTTTTCAAGTGGTGGTAGAGGATGCCATAAGAGAGGTTGAGACTATGATGATGAGGATGTCATCCATATTGACATGATGAGAGACCTTTAATAGTCTAAACTGTTGTGCTTTGATGGTAGAGGAAGAGGTCTCAAGGTTGAGACTTGGTTATTAGATATGGGGCGTTGTTTTTCTATGCATCCTTATGCAAGAAACCTGAGATCCCATTTTTCTATCGTGCAAGTAAATGATCATGTCTCCTGTTGGAAATAATTGAAAAGATCATGAGGGAAATTGTTGGAAATAATCATATGGAACTGGTAAAAAATGTTCTCAATCATTTTTTTGTCATTGATGTCAAACTTGCTACTTGTAGGAATGACAATTGCTTTAGTGATCCAAATACTATCAATTAGTTGATTGACAAGGAGGAGGCAATCAATAAGATGTAACTAGAACACCTAGAGAAAGGTTGAAGTTATGATGTTGTAATGAAGTACACGGATCAGCCAAGCCATTGATGAAATAGTGTACTGATGACATACTCTAAGACATAGAGAATGGGCACACTGAAACATATCAAAGACGTAAGGTTTTTAGCTAAGTCATTTGTAAATCCCAACTAAGTTCATTAGAGACAGGGAGCCGAGCAAGCTAGTAGGTGTCGAACATATTCCTAGTTGAAGCCGAGCAAGTTCAACTTCAAGTGCCGAGTGAACTTCAGATGCCGAGCAGATACAAGTGCCGAGCAGAAACAGGTGCCGAGCAGATATAAGTGTCGAGTAACACAGAGATGTTGAGTATCAGTAAACCAATAGTGTCGAGTAACACAGAGATGCCGAGCATTAGTAAATCAATAGTGCCGAGTTGCTACATTATTTTAAAGATCAAAGATTCGTCAGATCTAAGCTCACAAGGTTGTTATCTAGAAGTCTGTGAATTAAATAGAAGATAAGAATGATGAGCTCGTTGCACAGAACACCATGTAGAACATTTTTTGGAGATTACAACTGGAGTCTAGACGAAGTTTCTAGATAAGAGCAAGATATAGGGTAGATACATTGTATCCTACCTAATCCATTTGAAACCCTAAAGTTGGAAAGGGAGAATTGAGCGGCAAAGGTAAACCAGATTTCTATTTAAGGAGTCATAAGGTCATGAAGCGAGAGAGAGAGAGAGAGAGAGAGAGGAGGTCGCATAATTGCTGAAGGAGGTGCTAAAGAGAAAGAAAGCACATTTACTCTGCTTCAACAGATGACTGCAAATATGGATGCATTGGTATGATGAGTGAGAAGACTCAAGGAGACGAAGCTTGAGATGTCAAGCTGTAAGAACTGAAGTGATTAAAAGCCAAGAAAAAGGACTGAACTGAAGAGTGATCTAAAATTTGCAAAGTATGTTGTAAGTTGTATCAAATCAACAATCCATTATTGTTACTCTCTAGCAATTGTAATAGATAGTTTAAATCCTATGGACTTAGGTTGGTCTAATAGCCATGTTGTAAATCCTTTAACAGGGTGACATTCCAAGTGAATGTTCTAAAGTCCTTTGATCAGGCCCATTCCTAACAGTATGGTGAAATCCTCTAACAAGGTCACATTTAACAGTGTGTTGCAAGCCTTTAATAGGGCAGGCTTTTAACAGGGCATCACTTTAGAAGAGTGAAAATCAAGTAGCATATTATTGGTGGTTTTTCCCAAATTGGGTTTCCACGTAAATCACTGTGTCATGTGTTGATCTTGCATGTTGATTTACTGTGATTTGCTAAGGATGATTGATTTAAGTTGGATGGATGAAAAGTTTATGGGCTCATTATAAGTTGTAAAAAGGTATTATTAGGGCATTTGGACCTTGGATAACTGATTCACCCCCCCACTCTCAGTTATTCTAAAGAATTCTAACAATCTCCATTTGGTGGAACATTGACGGGCATGATGTGAGGCCTCATCCCGACCCTTCGTAGCTACACTATTATTTTGATACTCACGACTCGAGATGTCGAGATATTATCTGATGCTTAGAACATACTATATTATGTCTTGTTGTGTGATGTTACGTTCAGATATATTTGATGTTTGTCATTTAATGTTTCATGTATATGTATGTTGATGAAATCAGTAAATGTAGGATTGATACTTTGATTTAAGAGATTTTAATTGATTAAGAATTAAGTAGGATGAAGAAACCATTATTGATGTATGTTTCAATTTATGTCAATTTTTGATACATATACATATATGTACACGTGATTTTATGGGACTGTTGATGTGTGCAATGAGTGTGCAGATATTTTAGCCGAGAAACTCAATGGAGGAACATAACTGATCCCTATGTGCTATTGTGGAAACCTTGTTGTTTATAATCAAATTTATTGTGAGATGTATGTACGTATCTTTCTGTGATCAGTAAATGTTAATGTTCGTAACTATGTTCTTTTAGTGTCGCTTGACACTCGTGAATTTGCTTATGTTCTTCAACATGCTTATTAGGGTTAGTTGTGTAACCCTTGGACCTAAGTCAGATTAAGTTAGTATCTTTTGCTAATTTGTTTCTTAATTGAGTTTAGTCACCCTTAATCTGGATTAGTGCTTAATCTGCTATTTTAGAGTTGTTAGTTAGCCCTAATTATTTCCTAGCATATGTTTGGTTCCAAACCCTTTCCTAAGGCTTCAAAACATGATATATTTATACCCAAGGGGTATGGGTATGGGTTGGGGGTCTTTTCCAACCCCTAAGCCCCTTTTTTTGACTTTTGAGATCACTCAAAAAGTCTCTTTTTGCCTTTGTGCGAAAATTGCAAGTGGTTACCATAAGTTGCCTCACCTCACCTCACCTCCACTTAGTGGTTAACCATAGTGTGGGTTGGGTTAGGAGCTTCTAGATTTGTAAGTGGGTGGGAGAAGTTATTGATCCTTTTGGTGGTTGAGTTTGAGGCTTATTTAGAGGCCCTTCTTGGAGTAGTCTAGGTTGTTACCCAATCTCTACATTTAGAAAGGAGACTTAGAAGATTCAAGGAAGGAGGGGAAAAGCTCTACTCAAACTTGTTCATTTGCCATTACCTCTTTGTGAAGGTAGGAATTTTCATCTTCCTTGTACATATTTTCATGTTTGTTTCATGCTTATGCTACCTTGTTGATGTTTGAATGCTTGTATGATTGTGTGTATGTTGGGAAGATTTGAAAACCATGTTTTTTGAATGATTTCCTTTCATGTTTATGTTTGCAACTTTTTTTGAGTTATTTGTATCGGTGTTTTGTCATTACTCACCCTTGGAGGGGGCAAAAGTGGCCAATTTCAGGAAAGGTCATTTTAGTTGGACTCCAACAGTGTAGAGTCTCTTCTCAGGATGAGAAGAGGGAGAGAGGGTAGGGTGGTATGGGCCCCTACCTGTCAGTACAAACCATGTATGAGTTTTGGCATGTAAGAATGGAAGAACGGAAGTTCTTGATTTATAACCCCGATTGGGCACCTGGTTTGGTGTTGTGTCTGACATCTCCTGTTGGAAAAATTCACCTTTCCCTAGTTTTGATTCATTGTGAATCATATTATGGAAGCCTTATATGAATATGCATGTTTGATTTTGTCTCTTGGTCATGTTTGTTAACACCTGATCAGATTTTGTTCCCTCCACGATCTTAGCAATGTGTTGCAGAAATTGATATTGATCCCTTGATAAGGGACTTGAAGGAAATTCAATTACATTGTTGTAAATTTTGGGATTGGAATCCTATGAAAGTTTTATTTCAAAACCTTCTTGTTATGGCAACGACACGAGGTTTTCTTCTTGGTTCTTTCTCGGCTGAGCCTTTGAATCAGGTTTGCTAATAAAATGGTGATTGAGTATTATTGTTTCTCATGAGATTTAATTGTAATTTTCAGTTAATATGGATGCACATAAAAAATAAGATGAAAATGATGATGTTCGATTTGGCAAAATTTCAAGTTTTCTTATATGTTGAAAACGAAAATTATGATTATGCTTGAAGGTTCAGTTTTCATGATTATTGGAAACAAAACAATTCTTGCATTGTGGCTAAAATGGATAATTAGATTTTTTGGTTTATTTAATTGTAATAAGTTCTATTAGATTTACTTTAAAAAATAATAATAATCCCTTCTTGGTTAATAAATTCAATTTCAAAATTTACCCTTAGAAAATTAAGACAAAAAAAAATGGTTCCAAGAGAGCAAAAACTCTCTAGTTTTTGTATGGAGAACTAATTTAATCCTCCTTTTAGTTAGAGAGAATCTTTAAAAAGATTACCCCTTTTTATCCTTGTTGAATAACATAAATAAATTAGTAAAATTTCTTTTAATATCAAAATAAATAAATAAATCTATATAAAAACATCAACTAATATCTATTTTTCTACCAATAAAACTTTATGCATTTAATTTCTCCTTTCTTATCCACTTGGCGCCAACTTTTGTTAAGGAGGGAATTTGTTTAATGGTCTTCTCCCACTCCTTAACCTTGGGTCGCCCACCTTGGAACTGCATGGTATTCATTAATACTGTCCCATTTGTCCTTGGTCACCACCCTACTGCAGATCTGGGTCAGCGCATCAGTCTTGGGCAGAGCGCCTAGCGCTTGGGAAGCCCGTGGAAGGGTTTGATTGTGATGTGACGTGTGGAGGGGGGGGGGGGGGGGGGGAGGGGCAGCAACGTCTATACAACCATGAAAATGCACTTTCATACGAAGGAGAGGACTTAGTCAATTTTTTAAAAAGTTAGAAAAAGCAATGTAAAGGAAGTGCATTTTCGTGGCTGTATAGCCACGGGCGGGGGGGGGGGCAGCATGAGTTTGGAAGACAATTTAAAAATTTTAAAGCTTTAAACTAAAAGTTACCTTTCTCAGCGCCTTTTTGAGGCCCGCAGATGCAATTAATGCATGCCCACATGATATGATGGAGGACAGTGTGGGGAGAGCTCCACGTGGGCTACCTAGGATAGTGCTTGGGTCACCGCCTATGCTAGTCTCGCAGGGTGGGGATGGTTTGAGATTTGGGAAAAGGGTAAGAAATGACGTGGAGGATGGGATGTGTATGTGGGGGAGGCGGTCATTAGAGGGTTAGTGTTAGGATTTAAAATGTATGTTAGTTTAGGTTAGTATCTATAGCTAGGATGTTTTTTTTTATGTTATTTTATCTTATTAAAGTTTTAAGTTAGTTAGTTGAATTATTTAGTTTTAGTTTAAATTTAGTTTAGTTTAGATTTAATTTAGTTAGTATTTTAAAATATAGTTTAGTTCAGTTTGTTATTAGTATTTAGATTAAAGTTAGTTATTTTAATTAATAAAAAGGGTTTAAATTAAGTTTTGTATTAAAAAATAAGATAGAATTAAATTTAGGTTAGTTTAGTATTAAAATTAATTTAGTTGTTTTATTATTTTAGAGAGTTTTTAAAGTTAAAGATTCGTTAATATTAGTTATTTAGTTTGAAATTTTATCTTTGTATATATTCATTATTACGATCTTTTTTTTAAATATTAAGTTGTGATACATTGTTTATATGTTAGTTTAAATCTAAGATAAAATTGGTTTATTTTTATTAGCATTTGATTTAGATAAGAATCATTGTTGGATAATATTTATTTATTTATTTTTGTTTTGTTAGTTTTAATATTAGATTTATTAATATCATTAGAGTAATATGTAAAAACTGGCTTGTTTGATTTATTAGTCAAAAAGTTATAAGTTATTATTATTATTGGACGTAAATTTAATTTAGTCAAATGAAATTTAATTCAAGAAATTAAATAGAAATTGTTATATGAAGAGAAGAAAGATGTTAACATTATATTGGTTATTAATTAGGAGCAGTGTATAATTTATTTAATTTAAATGTTTTTTTTTTGTAGTTGATACGTTATAAGTTAATCAATAGATTTTATTAAAATGTTAATCAATATGATTGCTTTAAAATTATAGCTAATATTGTTTTAGTTTTGTTAAAGTATTGTTAAAATTTGTAGATAATGTTTCATGAAATATTTTATTATCTTAGTCAAATTTAAATTCAATTCATATGGTCATTATATTAGGAATGTTTTATTGGATTTATATAAATTGTGATTATAATAAAATTGAAGAAAGTATATTTATGTATATAGATGTGATATTATCTTTCTTAGTTCGTTGATTTAATATTTCTATTTAATTAGAACCATTTTCATTTGAATTTTTATTCAATATTCCTTTTAATATAATGTTACATTAGTAATGGAATAACGAAACAAATGTCGATATCAGATTTATAACAAAAGTTTCAAAATCTTAACAATGTATTCCTCCACAAGAGTTTTAAACTTAAGATGATATATAGAGAACCTTTTTCTTTAACTTTGATCACAACCTTATTGAACTTAGAGCATTTTAATTATTACTTTAAGAAATAAAAATAATAAAAAAGATTTGTGTGTTTTTGCCTTCGTAGTTTGGGCATGACACATAATATCTAGATTAGTATATTGGATCTCACTTAGGAGATCTTTGAGGAAAGGTTCAAAGAAAGGTTCCTATCCCCTCAGTACAAAGAGACACGAGATGATGAGTTCCATGAGATTAAATAAGGGAACATGTCAATAGAGCGGTGTGGGATGAGGTTCTTTGAGCTAAGACAATACTCAAGCTATAACTAGGATAAGGTACTTGTTACTTGGCATTTCGGTTAGGGTCTTAAGGACTCTATCATTGGAGATGTCCATATGCATCAACCAAGCACACTTTTATTTTCCATCGAGAAGGAGAGGATTGCCAAGAGCAATGTGGCTAGAGGATTCAGCAATAGAGAGGGCTTATAGAGTCATAGTGCATAACCTATAGGGTTGAGTGCATCTTCTTCTTAGACATAGTCCATGAGATAAACTCCTACCTAGTCAACACCATCAAAGGGTGGGCACTATCATAGTGGTAAGCAATATCACTTCCAGCAAGGATCCAAGGGTGATCAAGGTTTAGGTACCATAGGTGGGAACATGCATGGCTATTCCCATGGTAAGTAATCACAACAAAGCCTCTCTACTCAGGGTGGCTGACAAAATTCTAGTAGAGGGAGCATCCAATAGTCTAGTGCTCCTGAAGGAGGGTGTGGGTCTAGTTATGGTTATAATGGTGGGGCATGTTTCTCTTGTAGTTAGCTTGGCCATAGGGTTGCAGTATGTCCTCAAAAGACATCATCAGGATTAGATAGAGGTGTAGCCATGCCAGAGCCTATAGTATGGGATGTAGGTAGATCTCATTGAGTCTTTGCAGCAGTTGGCAACCATCAAGATAAGCATTAGGGTACCATAGTTGAGACTATAGGTAAATTACTAGGATTTTCCACCTCAGTACTTATTGACTCTGATGCTTCAAATTCTTTTATTCCAACGTCCATTGTTCAACAATGTGAGCTAGTGACAACATAATAGGTAGATAAGTGGTAGGCTAAGTTAGCTACATGCTCTAGATTGTCTGTGGATTCCTTAATTAGTGGTTGCATGTTGGACTTAGGCACCTTCACCATAATAGTTTATATTTGTATCCTACCCTAAGGATCTCACGATATTGTGTTGGGTATGGAATAATTAGCCTCCCATCAGGTGAGTACTAATTATTGACAAAAGTTGGTACAATGTGTCAATGACATAGGTGTTAGCATGAATGCTAATGGTATTCCTTTGGGGGATTATCCTAAGCATATCTAGAATATTCAAGAGATTGACATGTTGCATTCATGACTATGTTTTTCATTGATGTCAACTTAGTATTGTTTTTGTAAAGACTATGATAGTAGTAGTTAAAGAATGAGGTCATACAAATAGAATATTGGTGATGAGGTCAAGCATAGTTGAGGATATGTTCAAAAAAGTGTACTAATGACATGGACAAGTGCGCATGCAAAAAATACATGTGAAAGTTATTTGGGATTTATAGAAGACAATGTGTAGATAGAATACTTGAGAAGTGGTTTCTAATGTTTAGATTGTATCTCCTAATAGGGATAAAATTTGGATGAGTGAAGCTAGAAAGTGACATTAGACAACCCGATGGTGATGCTAGCAAGTGCATGAAATCTGAGGTCACATGTTTGAAAAGTTGCGAAGATCATAAGCTAACAATGTTTTGTAATTATGAAAAGATGTAATCAATTGTATTATTTTATTGAGGTCCTAAAGCAATTAATTAGAAAAGCATCAAGGTCGACTCAATGAATAATTTTAAGAACATGGTATAAAGGAAATTTATTTTTATTGTGATAAAGTATGGATTTGATTAAGCGAATGTGATAATTAAAGAAGATTGATAAATGCGAGTAAGTGGTCAAAGGGATCATTGTAATATGATGTTTAAAATCTAGTATTGAGATCTAAAAAGGATTTGGTGTAGTATTGGCACAGTAAGTGGATAGAGAAAGAGTTTGAGTTTTTGAGATCTGTTTTATTTCTATTATTCTGAAAGGACTAGCATAGAGACTAGTTGGATAGTGAGTTCAATGTTCTTGCCCCTGTATCTATTTGTACAGTGGGTCCATCCAACTTCTACAAATCTTAATAAGGTTGACACAACTCTTAACAGGATTGGAATCTCCTAACAAGGATTCAAAGTCTCATAATAGAGACCAATATGTACTAAATGTATTTTATTGGCTCCTAAGAGAGTCCATCCACTTACAAGGAAAATATATATTTGTACATCATTTTGTAGGTACCATCTCCAACAGGGTTTTCCCCTTGATCAAGGGTTTCCCTAGTTAATATATATGGTGTTATTGTGTATGTGTATCTTCTTATGGTTGATGATTATATTGATCACATGTTTAAGGTTTATTAAGGTTGATAAAAAGTTAATTGATCTAATAACTGATTCACCCTCCCCACCTCTTAGTTATCTTTGTGGACTTTACTTTCTAACAATTGGTATTAGAGCATCAAGTCCTTGAAGGAAAAGCTTAACAACTTAAGGAGATCAATAGATCAATAGTGGGTCATTTCAAAAAAGAAAGTCCTAAGTTGGATGGATTTAACTATGATAGTTGGAAAGAGAAGATGAAGACACATCTGCTATGCATGGTTCCAAGATATTGGTTGATGATGAAGATTGGAAAGCAAATTGTGGAAGAAAGCAAACTTTAAGAATGTAGTGAAGTTGAAACAGATCTAGTCATGTGTAACATACTTGCCAAAGAAGTACTTTTGTCAGCTCTTCCTGAAAATGAACATAGTCAAATAAAATCCTTAGAAATACCTCATGAAATTTGGGAAGCTTTGGAATCTACTTTTGAAGGTGATATGAATGCTAAGAGTGTCTAATTACAAAATTGAAAATGTTTATTTCAAGAACCTAAAATGATAGAAGATGAACCTATAAGAAGTTACATTGGCACAATATCATAAATTAATGCAAGAATCAAGTCTTATAATGGAACTAAAGATGGAGATGAGATCATATGGAAGATTTTGAAAACCTTAAAAACACCATTCAACAAGAAAACATAGACGATTGAGAAAGTGATACCTTGTATGGAGAAATTTACCAAAGAGACTCTTCTTGGAAGATTAGAAGCAACAAAAGTAAGCTTGAAATAGTCTGGACATTTGCCTAGAGTGGGAACTACTTTTAGTGCATTAAGTGTTCATCCTTCCTTGTCAAGAAGTGCAAGCACCAATGGAGATTATGGTAATAGTAGCAGATCTAGATTTGAGGAAGATAGAGGGATTGAAGAAACAGTTTCCTTTCTAGTGAGGAGACAACTAGATAGTAAGAAAATCTTTTAATGTTGGACTTATGATGAATTTGTCATTATGCTTCTAAATATTCTAAAAGAGTGAAAAAGTACAAAAATAATTTCAAGTCTAGAAGGCCCATAGAATGTTTTTATGAAAATAAAAATGATGATGAGTGTGATGAGAGAAGTTAAAATGATAATGAGTTGGGATTTATAGTTATAAAAGAAGAAAATCCTAAAAAGGAAAGCAAAGAAGAGAAATTCTAGTGTTAGAGGTTGAGAAGAAAGCTTATTGGATCATAGACAATGGTTGTTCACATTATATGACTAGAAATATGAATAAATTTGTTAAGTTCAATAGTCATGATGGAGAAATTTTCAGAGTTGGTAACAATGTGGCTTGTCATATCAAGGGAATAGGATCTATTACTCTTGATGGGAAAACTAATATAGATGATGTTTACTTTGTTGATGGATAAAAACATAACTTACTGAGTGTTGGATGGTTGATAAGGGATACCAGTTATAGCTCACAAAAAAAAATGCATCATTAAGGACAAAGATGCTAAGTTGATTGGTACTAGCGCAAGATCCAGAGGTAATGTTTTTCAATTGAACCCTACAAAGATGAAATGTTTGGTTGCAAAAGTTGATAAATGTTGGTTGTGGCATGGAATCCTTTGTCATATAAATTTTGATAATATTATGAAGACAAGTACTACATTTTTTGTTAGAGATTTACCAAAATTTATGAAGCCTACTAATGTTGTGTGCAAGGAATGTGTGATGGCTAAGTAGACGAAAAACTCTTTTCCTAGCAAGAAGTTTAATACAACAACAAAATTGGATATTTTCCATATAGATCTAAGTGGTCCCACTAAGAAAATATGATTCTACAATGAAAGGTACTTCATGATTGTTGTTAATGACTTTACTAGGATGATGTGGTTAGTGTTACTTAGAGAAAAGTTTGAAGCATTTGAGAAGTTCATGTTGTTTAAGAATAGAGTTGAGAATTAGTCTAGATCTAAGATTAAATATTTAAGATCTGATAGAGGTAGAAAATTTACCTCAAATGAGTTTAACACCTTTTGTGAATTGAATGGCATTAAGAGACAATTATCAATTCCTAAGACTCCTAAGCAGAATGGAATTGGTGAAAGATGAAATAGGTCTATAATAGAAGAAACAAGAGCTATGATGTTTGAGAATGATGTATCAAAGACATTTTGGAGAGAAGTGGTCAATACAATAGTATATGCAATGAACATATTAGTGAAAATCAGAAAAGGTATGAACAAGACACCTTATGAATTATGGTTTGGACATGCACCATCAGTGAAGTATTTCAGATTTTTTTGAAGTAAATTTTATATCAAGAGAGATGAAGACATTGGTATGTTTGATGCAAGAAGTGATGAAGGTAAGTTCCTTGGTTATTTATTGAAAAGAAAAGCATATAGATGTTTTAATCAAATGACTAAGACTATTGTTGAGAGTGCAAATGTAAAAGTGGATGAGAAGTTTGGAGTTAAAGAAAGAATGCTTGATTCTAATTCTGATAATGAAGAAGGTAATCCTAATCCTGTCCAAGAAAATGTTGAGACTTTTTATGAGACTAAAAATGATTTTCATAATGACATTCAAGTTGTGGAACAAAGAGGAGAACTAAGATCTAAACCTAGAGAAGACATAAAAATTGAGTTAGTGACAACAATACCAAACAAGAATTTGACAGAGAATCACCCTGCTAATCAGATTATTGGAAACAAAGACAGAGGAGTTATGACAAGAAATAGAGTTCATAAAGAATTATGTTTGATTTCTGAAGTTGAACCAAAGAGTACAGATGAATCATGCAAGGATGATTATTAGATTCAAGCAATAAGGAAGAAATAGATCAGATCATGAAGAATGCTATATGGGAATTGGTTCCTAGACCTAAATATAAGAATGTTATAGGAACTAAGTGGGTTTTAATAAACAAAGCAAGATTGGTATGTAAAGGATATTCATAGCAAGAAGGTATAGACTATGAAGAAATATTTGCACATGTTGCCAAAATTTAAGCAATAGGGATGTTATTGGCTTATGCAGCAAATATGAATTTCAAAGTGTATCAGATAGATGTGAAGTCAACATTTCTGAATGGAGAACTTGAAGAAAAAATATACAATGATAAGCTTGAAGGATTTCCTTTGACAGAAAGAGACATGGTATGCAAGTTGAAGAAAGTATTGTATGGGCTGCTTGGTTAAATGATTGGATTGGAAACTATATCTTATGTTCATGGATTGAACATCCAAGATAGCATCTAAAACCCTTCATTAAAACTATTTGATTTATTGACCAGGGACATAGACTTGAAATGATGCCTGCAAAGTATAAGCTTTAAACATCTTTAATTATCATTTCTACCTATAGAATCAATAACATAAATACTAAATCTATATGCAAGTGTAAACTACCTTATTCTAAGTGACATAAATGGAAATGCAAACAAGATTCTACACTTTCTACCTTTACCATAGGAACAACTAATGTTTTTGTTACCCATGACTACAAGAGCAATGAAGTTCTTACTTAATCCTAAAACAATGAAAGCTAATTCTACCAACTAAGTTCACTCACCAAGTGGCCCCCTTGGATGAGTATACAATTACAATTTCAAGTTCAAATACTTAAAACACAACAATAGTAACTTTATTGGTATCATACCATAAAAACAATACAAATTAGAAAATGATAGTCTACATTTGAAATGCTATTGCAGTTACAATCTCTCTTTTAAAACTATATCCAAGGCATGATTCAATAGATTTATTTAAAACAACTACAAAAAAATAACTTCCTAAGATCTAGCCTCAACAAACGAGGATACAACAACACAATAAATCACATCATCGTAACACGCATCTTAGATAAACAAGTCTTCCAACAAATATAGCACATAACAACTTCTAGATTTGTGTAATAGTTATTAGTTATGCTGACTCAATCTTCAACTACATCTTAAATACAAAGTGGATGCATAATATTTCCATTATTTCTTTCATGCATGTTGCTTCCCTTGACTTGTTACTGCAAAAGATTAGTACACATGCAATATACCAAAGCACATATTCATTCTAATATTTCATAGTAAGCATTTAATGTGCATATAGACCAATCCTTTCTCACAATACTTTGGCCACAAGAACCTACCCATTATAGTAAGAAAGGAAAAAAATATTCTTATCTATAAACAGACATATATAATCCCATTTATCTCATATAAGTCTTAACTGTAGCAACATGTTCATGAAACTATATAATGTTAGGAAACCATAGAAAATAAGACTAATTATAGGTTTATATAGAATATCATTAATAAAAAGTCTTCAAACTTTAAAGGAGAAACCCCTTCAATAACCATAAAAATATATAAGCCTATTCCATTTCGTAAGTACATCATTTCCCCCAACTTAAGGGTTTGTCAGTCCTCCAGCAAGTATGTAGTTTCTGACTCTAGCCTTCAACCTAAAATCCTCTACAAGACTCCTTGTAATTTTCAAGAAACAAAGTTTTCATTGCATTCCAATCTCCTTCAACATTCTATCCTAACCCCATAAATCATCTTAAGATGTCTTCCTTAAGAGTACATGGAAACAACTTCAGCTTGTGAGCATATGTTGTATAGTCATAACTACTACAAATGATGTCAAACTCAAAAAGAAAGGTCTCAGGATCTTCGGTGATTAAGCCACAGAACTTTGGAAGGGCAAACGTAGGAATATTTTTCAAATTATTGTTGTCTTGAAGATCAGGAATAGGAAATGGACATGTAGGCTATGCCATCCTAGGTGGTGGTGGTGGTGCTTCTTTTCCTAGTTGATAGATGACAAGAGAAAAAGGATTATCTTGGTATTCAGGGGTAACGAAAAGGTTATTCAAGCCTAATGATTTGTTAGATGATGAAGGAGGAAGATTTACATGATAGTTTGCAAAAGGATTTTCAAATGGTGGTTCTTCTACAATAGCTTGGTCTTGTTCAAGGGATTGGTCTTCTTCTTGGTCCTCAAGTTGGGGGTCTTCTTGCCTAGGATACATAATTCTTCTATTTCTAGAAGGTTGTTTTGAGGAACAAATCTCCCAAGATGGTCTCTTCTTCTATGTATATAAATAAAAGAACACTAAGATTGACTCAAATGAAACTACAATAGTTGATTATGCATACAAACTTCAAAAAAATACCCTAAGAAAAGGTTTAGACTGACATCATCCCCAAAAATGATGCCAAAAATGCTTGGCTAAATGATTGGACTAGAAACTAGAGCTTGTTCTCATGGATTGGACATCTAAGATAACATCCAAAAATCTTCATTAAACCTATCTAATTTATTGACTAGGGATGTAAACTTGAAACAATATTAGACAAAGTATATACTTCAAACCTCTTTAATTGTCATTTTTAACCTATAGAATCAAGAACATAAATACTAAATCTATATGCACATGTAAAAAACCTTATTCTTAGTGACAAAAATGGAAATACAAATAGGATTCTACACTATCTGCCTTTGTCGCAAGAACAACTAATGGTTTTGTTACCAGTGACTGCAGGAGCAACATAATTCTTACTTAATCCTAAAACAATGAAAGCTAATTCTATCAACTAAGTTACAAAGTGGTTGCATAACCTTGCCATTATTACCTTCATGCATGCTCCTTTCTTTGACTTGTGCCTGCAAAAGATTAGTATGCATGCAATATACAAAAGCACATATGCATTCCAATAATTCATAATAAGCATTTAATGCGCATATAGACCAATCCTTGCTCACAATACTTTGGCTACAGGAATCTACCCATTACAAGTAAGAAAGGAAAATATATTCTTATCTATAAACACACATATATAATCTCATTTATCTCATATAAGTCTTAACCATAGTAGTGCATTCATGAAACTATATAATGTCAGGAAACCATAGAAAATAAGAGAAATTATAGGTTTATACATAATGTCATGATAAAAAGTCTTCAAAATTTAAAGGAGAAACCACTTCAATAACCATAAAAACCTATTAGCCTATGTCATTTCCTAAGCTCATCATGGGCTGAAGTAAGCACCTAAAACTTGGTATGCAAGGTTGGACAAGTATTTGGCAAAATTGGGATTTGCTAAAGGTACCACAGATAGTAACTTATATTTGAAAGAAATTGAGAATGACTTGTTGGTTATTGTGATATTTGTGGATGACACAATATTCGGAGGAAACGATGAAGCAAGTGACAAATTTTGTGTGAAATGAAGAATAAATTTGAGATGACCATGTTTGGTGAGATGAAATATTTCTTAGGTTTACAAATTGTGCAAAACAATGATGGTATTCTCCTATCACAAAATAAGTATTTAAAAATCTTGTTGAAGAGATTTAGCTTGGAAAGTTGTAATCCCATTGGTAGACCTATGATAACTGGTCACAAGTTATCTAGAAAAGATAAGACACCTATAATTGAGTAGAAGAAGTACAAATCCATGATTGGAGGTTTATAATATTTGACTCACACAAGGCTAGATATAGAAAATGTGGTTGATATAACAGCAAAATTTCAAGTGGATCCTAAGGAATCACATTATGCAGTAGTACAAAGAAAATTAAGATATTTGAAGGGTACACCTGATTTTGGGTTGTGGTATGATAGATCAAATGACTTTAGTCTATGTACATCTACTGATGCAGATTGGGCAGACAATATGGATGATAGAAAGAGTACAAGTGGTGGAGCATTTTTCCTTGAAGGAAGATTGATTTATTGGCTAAGAAAAAATAAGATTGTATTTAATAGAGTACACCAAAAGAAAAGTATGTAGCAACAACAAATAATTGCAATCAGATCATGTGGATGAAATAGATGTCGAAGCATATTGGGATAGAGTTTTTTATAACATGTTATCATACACCATGATAACACAAGTAAAATGATTATATCTAAGAATCATGTGTTACATTCTAAGACAAAGCATATATTGATTAAGTATCATATTTTGAGAGAGAAAGTTGCAGAGAAAGAGATCATATTAGATTATATAAATACAAAAGAGCATATTGTAGATATTTTTATGAAGCCTTTGCCTAAGGATACATTTGAGTATTTGTGAGGTATGCTTGGGGTTATGCCCCTACCTCATTTAGAGTAGATGATGAATATATTGTATTAGTCTAGCAGTACATATCACTATTATATATCTAGACTAAATGTTGACACTTCATGTAATGGGGAGTATCTATGGTTGAGCAGAGTCATGAATTACTCTTGGTAGCTGAAATTAAACAATTTCTTTGGATACTTGAGCTGGTTGAAGATATTGAGTTGTAAATTGACATAATGATACCTTTGTCATTGATGTCAATGAGGGAGATGATCACATGAAAAACATCTTATGATATTATGGGGGAGATGTGTGAGAATGTGGGAGATGTAGAGATGTATTAAAGGACAATGGGAGAAGCACATTGAGTTATATCAATAGGGGACAAGTGTGAAAAACTGATGTTCATCCATGTAAGCATGAGGAAGAACCGATGAAGAATTGTTCCTCAGAGTTTCATATTTGATTGATTAAGAGGATTTGAAAACATGAGAGCAACACTAGCAGTAGAGTTAGATTTGGTATTCATGAACTTAGATGTTTTTCATCTATGTTGTTGTCAATGCCAAAGGGGGAGATCATTAGCATCAATGTTGATGATATTCCTTTAGGGGAGTAACTTAAGTATTGTTGGAATATTTGGGAGATTAACATGTTATATTCATGATTGTGTTTTTCATTAATGTCAACATAGTATTTTTTCTGTAAAGACTATTAAAGTAAAAGACAAAGAAAGTCAAAGACATGTGAAAGTTATTTGTAATTTACAAAAGACAATATGTAGACATAGTGCCTAAGAAATAACTTTTGATGTTCATATTGTATCTCCTAATAGGGATAGATACTTGATGAGCAAAGTTAGGCAATGGCAATAGACAACCTGATGATGACATCAATGAGTGCGTGAAGTCTACGGTCACATGTGTGAAAAGTTTTGAAGACTGTGAATTGATGGTGTTTTGTAATTTTGAAAAGATGTAATGAATTGTATTATCTTAATGAGGTCCCAGTGTAATTAATTGGGAAAGCCTTAAGGTTGACTCAATGAATTATTTTGAGGACATGGTACAAAGGAAAGTTATTTTCCTTTTGATAAAGTATGGATTTGATTAAGTGAATGTGATAAGTAAAGAAGATTGGTAAATGTGAGTAAGCAATTAAAGGGATCATTTTGATGCAAAGTTTGAAATCTGGTATTGAGATTTGAAAGGTATTTGGTGTGGTATAAGCACAATAAGAGGAAAAAGCAAGAGTTTGAGTAGTTGAGATCAATTTCAATTCTATTATTCTGAAAGGAATATTATACAAACTAGTTGGATAGTGAGTTTGGTGGTCTTTCCCTTGAAGCTATTTGGACAGTGGGTCCATCTTCCTTCTACAACTCCTAACATGGTTGGAATCTCCTAATAGGGACTCAAAGTCTCCTAACAAGGACTGATATGTACTGAATGTGTTTTATTAGCTCCTAACAAAGTCCATCCACTTATAAGGAACTTATATATTAGTACATCATTTTATGGGTACCATCCCCCCTAGGGTTTTCCCTATGATCAAAGGTTTCCCTATTTAACATATCTAGTGTTATTGTGTATGTGTATCTTCTTATGGTTGTTTATTATATTGATCACATGTTTATGGTTTATTAAGGTTGATAAAAGTTATATTGATCTGATAACTGATTCACAATTTCTAAAAACAAGTGGGTAGGTTGAACTTGTAGACATCTAGAGGCCAGTCTCACTTCATATGATCTTAGCTAAGAGACTGAAGTGGAGTGTGAGACATGGATGTTACATATATTGGGACTCAAAATTGGAGCCTCAATTTCGAGTACCATTCTAAAAATTGAATCAAATTGAGCCCCTATAAGTGCTTTTCATGCATGTGTAGCTGACTATCATTTTGAGGCCTATGAAGTGTTTAATGTTTCTAACACATTTCATTCAGTATATGCATGTATCTCATAATGATAATTTTCCATTCCAAGTCATTCTATGAAGTTTCATTTTTAGCATTGTTCAAATCTTTTTTTTTGCCTAAGTGTCAAACAATGACAAGAAACCTAGTTTGCAATTGAATATCTTGCACCTAGATAAGTTACATGACACGCCATTTTGGGAGTATTAATTATCCATATCAAAAAACCTATATTTCATTTTTCAAGTTGTTTAGATATGTTTTGAGTAGGTTTTAAATCCCTCAAAGTTGGTTGTTTATTGTTGTCATGCTGATGCATATTTCTTAGAATTCAGGGAAGCCCTATTTGACTTGTTATAACTTTGACCTAGTTGACCAGAGTTAGATGATATGTTCTAGATTTTAGCCTATGAATAATCTATTTGGCTAGATTTCTAATGTGATTCCAAATGCAATTTATAAAGTTTGATTGGTGTCTAAAAGCGTAGATTAATCGATAGCCCTGTTTAGGATTTCATAACTTTGAAACCATGATAGATGATACCAAATGGATTGTACCACTGTGTTCTACTATGAAGATAACTTAAGTATGCTAGTTTTCAAGTCTTAGACAATCTATCTACATGCTTTCCTAGGTCCATTCTATTTGTGAAAATCATTATCCTGCGAGTGTTCCCAGTTATGCAAATTCAAGTACCTAACTCCACATGCTTGCCAATTTTGCCCAGTTATTCATCATGAGCCTAAATCATAGATTTATACTCTCCTTGTGATAGTAAACTAATGCCCCAAATTTTTTGCAACCAAGTGATCATTTGACCTATTTTCAAAGCCAAAACTAAACACCCTTTATTGTATTCTGATATGCTTGCTTGCAGATAGTTTTAAGTTAACAACTTTGATGGTCAGTGTTTTTTGACCTAGATGTCATCATGAGGTGAAATCTGAAAAGATATAAAAATGTGGACCAAACAAGTGGTGTGTCAGTTCTTAGAGCCTAGTTGTTTGTTTCAATCAATTTTTAAAGTCAGCTCAAAGGCCTCCCTGGCAGAAAGTTAAAGTTTGAAAAGGGGGTAAAGTGAATTTTAAATGATCAACTAATGGTTGATTTTGATCTAGATTGAATACAATTAGTTTAGGGATTCAAATAAGTGGATTCTAGGAATCAAGCGTTCAAATTTAGCCAAACCCACTTTGGGGTCCAACTATTTCCATCAGACTGACAAGATGTCACTGAAATTGATTGTCTAAGGAGGTTGAAATATTCTTGATCATTAAAAGTGCCTTTCATTATGCCCTTATCATCATTCAAGAATTAATAGATGTGTGGGATTTTACACACATAGAGGGATGCAAACAAGTCCAAAGAAATATTGATTTTTAATCTACTATTTTCAATAAGAAGTAGGCATTTTCCAAATGAGTTTCATGCCAGGGAAATGCAGCTTGTAGTTTTATAAGTGCCTTGAGCTTGTTGAGCAACATCAAAGGAATGTGTGGGAGATGTAATGATTCATATTTCTAAATGGATTTTGAATGAAAAATGAGCCTGCATGTCTAAATGCATTAAACATTTGTAGAATGATTGTTCTGTGAGCAAAGCATGATGTGTTACAGATTTCCATTATTTCTACATGGAGGAAATCAAATTTTGAGTAAGGAATGTATTGTAAAGAGGATCCAACCATACGTTTAACTTAATCAATGCTAACTAGATGCCTATGCAATTGGATGGTCGCCCAATGAGTAGCTAAGATGGTGCTAAGATTTTCTAGTGACTGTAAGACGTAAAGCAAATAAAAGGGAAAAATGACGGTTTGGATGCTAGATTTATTGGTGAATAAGCATATATGCATGAGTCAAAGGTAAAATAAAATGAAACCCATAGAAATTCATGATTTAATATCTTGTTGACAAGTAGGAAGAATTGTCATTCCTTGTAGGCCTTTCTCGGTTTGGCAAGTGTAGAATGATCTTGGAGCTAGGTCAGACAACCAAAAGAAAGATTGTGGATTGTTGAATGGATCATGAGTGCATGAGAGGTAGGGAAGTATGGGAACTTAATCTTGCATTATTGATCCATCACTTTGCATCAAAACTATGCGTCTAAACAATATCCATGTCCTTATAAAATATGGGGACTTTCACTTTAGACATGGTGGTTTCAAGAGAAGAAGGCATTGTGTTTTTTCCTACAATGACATCATAAAATGAGTAGAGCTTAATGACTTATCAGCCATGCTTTCTTCTTTAAATACCATCAACTAGAGTTAGAATATTTAGACCTTGCTTGGAATAATCTATGATTGCTAGAGATCCAAAATTATAATGAGTGTTGTGTAGTAATTTCAATAAGATGTATAGTGTGTTTTGGAGTGTATGGAGAATTGTGTAACAACAATGGATGGATTTAGGATGATGTTTTTAATTTTTCCTCTATAGATGCAGGTTGTAAGTTCTTCGCCAGTGAATGAAGCTATATTCTTTGGAGATGAGTGCATTCCCATTATAGGTTTTGAGCCATAATAGTGATAAAACAAAAAATAGCTCATGGGATTTATCCCACATTTAGCAAAGAAGCTATATTGATGTTGTTTATATGTTCCAACTTAGGAACCATAAGTGTCTTAAGGACATGTGGTCTTTTAGATGGTGAACCTCACATGTGGGTCTCAATCAGTAGAAGGGAGTAATAAGGAATTTGGACCAAAAATGCTGATCAATGAGATGATGTCAGCAGTGAGGTGTTGCTCTAGCATCCAACTAGACATTGACATGTGGCACTGGGGTAGTGAATTGCAGTATGACATGTGATAGAAGTTTCAGAGCCTGGTGTAGATTTTAGGGTGCTGACATGGCACCACATAGATGCATTCTCCAGATTGTGCCATGTGGCATGAAATTGACAACCATCGCATTATCACAAAATAAAGTTTCTCACTAGTTAAGGAATATAACAATGTGACAATGAATCAGATTATGACATATGGCACTATGTCAGAGGTGATTAGTGGACCAATTAGGTGATGCCTCATGGTAGTGACATGGTGAGACACTTAGTAAGGTGATGATGTGGCAAGGTGTCCATGAATGGGAGATGCAATGGGAGGTTCCCACATGATAATATGTCAGATGATAGGTGAAAATTTGTGGATTAATTAGAGGATTCCATGTGGCACCCAGGTGGTAATGACTATGTGGGGATAAATGAATCAAATCATAACACGTGTCAAAGCTCGATCAACTCAAGTTTGACCTTGATTCCAAAAGGGAGGGAAAGTTGAAAAGTTTAGAGAAATAATATTTTATTCCTTTTCTAGTTTTTAGTGTGCAAACATTTTAAATCAACCTAGATTTTATGATAAAGTTTTGATTGAGCATAAAATCAAATATTTGCAAGAAAATCAAGTCTGTAGTTTTGTGTCTCAATCTGAACTTCTTTTGGTCACTCTGGGCATGTCCGAGAAGCCAACCTATGACCATCATATATTGACGAAAAGCTCTTGGAATGGACTTTCCATATATGGATTTTTTTTTTTCATAGGAGGCTATTGGTAAGAAGTGTACTCAGTTTTGTCTGAGATACTCATATTTGAGCAACATTCTAGCATGGGCAATTCACTTTCATTTTGTGGTCTAACAACAAAGTGGGTAAGCACCAGATTTCGAGAGGACCCTAGTAGAAGTGATATGTTGCTTCCAAATCATTTGGTTAAGGATTTTGGCATCATTTTAGTGGTAGGTCTGATATTCCATCAAAAAAAAGGTTTCTCATCATTTCTTGGAGATATTTTGAGTTTGTTGAAGCTTAATGATGAGAACCAAATTTAGATTTTAGTTGTACAGAGAAGAGAGAAGATTTGCAACATCAATGGTTGGAGATTCAAGTGGACAAGTGTAGATTCCAGATTAGATCCAAGATTTCCCCTCTTCTTCTATATCTTTATTTCTTCTCTCTTTCTCTAGGGTTGATGGTTGATGGTTTTTAATTTTCTAGACTATTGGGCAGAGCTCTACCTATGATCCCACCATTTATCCTTAGCATATTCTCTTGTATGAATGACATTTAATGGAGTTTTAAGTATAGTTCTGATCTATTCAGTTATTTTATGAGTTATTTACATGCATCCTGAATGTATTGTTTCAAAGAAATGAATACAAGGAACAAAAATCTTCTTAGTTTCATTTTCATTCTCATCTCCTATCGTTGCTTAAATCTATTTGCATCCCCTTAAATTTGTATATCTTGTTAGGCTTTTCCATTGGAACAAAGAGCCAAGTAAATGCTTACTTATCTTGATTAGGTTGCAGGTTTCATGAGAAGGATATTTTATGAGTATGAGGCTTTTTATGAACATCGATGTCTGATTCACAAAATGATAAGATAGATTTGATATCTTGTTGTATGAGATATGTCACTGATATCATGGATGTATGTTTTTTATTTATGAAATTTCCCAATAGATAAGGCATTGATCAGTTACAAGATCAACATGTTCTTGTTGTTGCATATTTGAATTTTGCTAATATCAATCTTTAATCAACTATCCTTTTCCCTTTCTATTTAGGAGCTAAAAGGATGCCATCACTCAACTTGTGAATTTCATAGGTTTTGCAGTTTTCTACTGCATTACTTTGTCATCACATAAGTATAGGAGAAATAAGGGTTTTATTTGCATTGTATAGATTCAAATTGTATGCTTTAGAAGTAGTACCGTATGAATGAATCTAAATGTCTACCCACCTAGGTCTTGCAAAGCCTGAAGTAGAAGAAGGCATTTGCCTTATAGTTGGCCCTAGTGTCTAAATAGATATGTTGAACATGAAAATTAGCCACCCCTAGATGTATTGTTCCTATAATTGGGCTATTCAAAAGCTATTAATTTAGGAGCCAACAAAATGGTGACTCTGTTGGGGAATGTATTGAATCTATATGATAGACAAACCTTGAGAATTTGAAAAGAGATTCAATATAGTAGGAAGAATTTGCTACAACAATAAAGTTGTGATGTGTTTTTCATTTCTTTGCCGCAGATTCATGCCTCCCAATGGTTATCTTATTCAGAACAACAATACTTTGAAAGTTGAATATAAATTGCATTGTTACTATTGAATTCATCATCAATTAGTTTAGCTAGATAATATTTTAGAAGTGTTGTTGCAAAGTTTAGAGTCAAGAATGATCAAATTGGTTTTTCCTTTTCAAGTGTATAAATCTTCAAAAGCAATTTGATGGTTTGCAAATTCCACAAGTTGAAAGTCTAGTTCATATTTGTCAAGTGAAAAATTATGTTTTAACATCTTTCTCACAATTATGAGTGGCGACTCTCTAAAGATCTTTGTACTAGTTGCAAATTGGTTTCATATATTATAAAAAGATTTTCAACATTTTGTTGGGAAAATCTGAAGCTTTTGTTAGTAGTTCTTGATTGATAATTGAAAAGTGTTGTATGCATCTATTGTTTTAAGAAGTTGAATGTTAAAAAATAAAATCACAGTAGTGATTTATTTGTTCTCTTTAAGGAGTGGCATATCTACATAGTTTTTTTATGAATGGTGTAAAGAATTCCATGTTTACACCTATGCCAAATCAGTAGACCGAGTAGCAACATCAACACTTACAGGTATTTTACTTTGCACGAGTTTCCCTTTCATGAAATTCAAGTGAAAATAATAGTTGCCTCTATTCATTGATATCAACACTAAGGAAAGAGGTAGATAGAAGATTTAGTTTCAAAATGGAGTCAAATCTCATATCTAAAGTTTGTTTATCAAGTTATTAAAGTGTGCTTGAAGATATTGTAAGGTTATGAAAGGAACTTTGTAATCAAATTGTCAGTTTCATAAGAAATACAATAGTAATTATTCAAGGTCTAAGAGATGATCAAGTTCATATGAAGTTTAAATCAGCATTCATGGAGCTACATTCTTATTTAAGACCCAAGGAATCTTCGTTACCCATTGTTTTCCTAGAAGTCTTTATGCCTGATTCAGTTGATTGGCCAACACATTTGAGATTACAAAAGATTTTTCAAATTGAAAAATACATCAAGAATATGGAAGGTGATTTGTATAACAATGAAATTTATGTTGACTCTTTTAATGATGATAGTGAATGTGCTGAAAGTCAGAGGGGATGTAGTGGATCCATAGATAATGAGAATTTGTCTTTCGAGTGTGAAGAGATAGATTTTAGATCTAGTGAATCAGATGATTGCATTCAGCATGAGGAAGATGGATACATAACTAAAAGTGAATCATGTTATAGATGTGTGAGAGTGAAGAAGACTCTAGCAACAATAGTGATAACTCTTCTTGTGATGAGAATGAGTGCAGTGATGTACCTAGTGATAAGGTATTTCGTAGAGAAGAGGAAAAAAGTTGTGATAAGGATTATGATATTTCAAATTCTTGTACTAATGCTACAATTGTTATAAGTATTTTGGATCAGCTAGACTATGATCAAAGCCAATAATAAAAGACTTGCAATGAACTCTTGCTAAAATCTGATGAAATTTTAGAACTATTGGCTTGTGATTGTGAAAGGCATGAAAATATTTTTAAAGATGATCCAATTTTCCTTTGTTATGTATCTTCTCAAGATGAAGTCCTTCCCCACAGTTTGATGTTGAAAGTGACACAAACTCATAATACTATGTGTCAAGTTTTGGAGGTGTATGTGATAATAGTTCAAATATTAATACACATGATGACTTATCTAATGTAGAGAGTACTACTAAGGGGAGATTTAATGCTGATTCAAATTCCTCTCATGCTAGTGATGCTACAATAAATTTTGATTGTTCATATGAATAAAAGGAAAAGGATGGAATTTGTGGCTCTTATTCTAAGGTTTTCTTTTGTGTTGATGAGTCTAGTGATGATGAGTTTGATAAATTTGAAGTTTATTCCAAGGATTTTTTGGAAAGAGATAGTGATAGTAATCAACAAGTTGTTTGTAAGTGCTTTTATGATAAGTTTTGTAACTTGGTAACTAATCCATTTTTAGAATAATGTGAAGGAATTTCAAAACATATTAAATCTAATCAAATGTCAAACAAAATTGTAAATAAGGAGAAATCAGATTTCATGTCCCCTTCATATCGAGTTACACAAGGTGAGTTTCAAATCCATGACATATGTAACTCCTTGAATCAAGAAGAGTACAAGTCATTTGTGTTTTTTTTGGATAGGATGCATAAGTTATTTACCACAAATTAATTTCATTCTAATTATGAAATCCAAGAGCATTCTAATTTGTACTTTCATAATGAGAAAGTTATAGACAATGATTCTAGTTTTTACATGCATTATGAAAGTGAGCTGTAGAATTAGTTTTACCAAATGAGTTGATTGAGAATGCTACTATGAATAGTGAAATTTAGGAAGTAATATTTTCAGCCTAACTCATGAAAATTCAAATTAAAATCAGGTTTATGATAGAGGTAAGAAGTTTTGTTGAAGTTTGGTGGCCTGGGGCCATCATTTGTATAGTTCAGCAGTAGTTTTCTTGATTTTAATAAAGCTATTAGAGAGAAAGTTTTGGAGTGTTCTGCTTCTTCTAGAGATATGAATCCTTTTCATGCCCACAAGGGACATGCATCCCCAGAAAAAGTCACTATTGGGACTCAAAATTAGAGCCCCAATTTTGAGTACCATTTTGAAAAATTGAATCAAATTGAGCCCCTATAAGCGCTTTTCATGCATGTGTATCTAACTATCATTTTGAGGCCTATGAAGTGTTTCATGTTTCTAACATGTTTCATTTAGTATATGAATGCATCCCATAATGATAAATTTCTATTTTTGAGCCATTTCGTGAAGTTTCATCTTGAGCATTGTTCAAATCTGCATTTTTGCCCAAGTGTCAAACAATGACATCAAGCCTAGTTTGCAATGAATATCTTGTACTCGATTAAGTTTCAAGACTCAAAAATTTGGGAGTGTTTAGTATGCATATAAAAGAACATATGTTTCATTTTTCAAGTCATTTCAATATGTTTTGACTATGTTTTGAATCCCTCAAAGTTGGTTGTTTACTGTTGTCATGTTGATGCATATTTCTCAGAATTTTGAGAAGCCCTGTTTGACTAGTTATAACTTTGACCTAGTTGACCATAATGAAAAAATTCATTTTGCATTACTTTTTAGGGGTCAAATAGATGATATTTTCTAGATTTGAGACTATGAAAAATCCGTTTGACTAGTTTTCAAATGTGATTACAAATGCAATTTATAAAGTTTGATTGGTGTCTAAAAGTGTCTAAAAGTGCAGATTGATTGGTAGCTTTATTCGGGATGTAATGACTTTGAAACCATAAAAGGTGATACCAAATGGATTGTGCTAGTGTGCCAATTTTCAAGTCTTTACCAATCCATTTGCACAATTTCCTAGGTCCATTCTATTTGTGTTAATTAATATATTGTCAGTGTTTCCAATTCTGCAAATTCAAGTACCTAATTTTGCATGCTTTCCAATTTTGTCCAATTATTTGTCATGAGCCTAAATCACAGATTTATACTCTCCTCATGACAATAAACTAATGCTCCATTTTTCATGCCTCCAAGTGATCATTTTTCCTATTTTCAAAGCCAAAATTGAACACATTTTATTGTTTTTTGACATGTTTGCTTGTAGATAGTTTTAAGTGAGCAACTTTGATGGTCAATATCGTTTGACCCAGATGTCATCATGAGGTGAACTATGATAGGGTAAAAGAATGTGGACCAAACAAGTGACATGCCAGTTCTCAAGGCCTAGTTGTTTGTTTTAGTAAGTTTTTAAAGCTATCTCAAAGGCCTCCCTGGCATAAAGTTACACTTTGAAAAAGTGGGTAAAGTGAATTTTAAATGATCAACTAATGGTTGATTGTGATCCATATTGAATCTAGTTAGTTCAAGGAGTCAAATTAGTGGATTCTAGTAATTAGTTGTTTGAAATTTTTTTTTTTTATAGCCAGACCCACTTTGGGGTTCAACTATTTCCATCAGATTGACATGATGTCACCAGAATTGATTATGTCTAATGAGGTTGAAGTATTCTTGATGATTAAAAGTGCCTTTCATTATGCCTTTCATAATTCAAAGGTTAATAGATGTGTGGGATTTTATACACATAGAGGGATGTAAATAAGTCCAAAGAAATATTGATTGTTAATCTGCTATTTTCAATATAGAAGCAGACATTTTGCAAATGAGTTTCATGCTAGGGCAATGTAGCTTGCAGTTTTATAAGTGCCTTGAGCCTATTGAGTATTATTAAAGGAATGTGTAGGGAGATGTAGTGATTCAATATTTCTAAAAAGATTTTGAATACAAAATGATCCTGCATGTATGAATGCATAAAACAATTGTAGAATGATTGTTCCCTAAGCAAAGCATGATGTGTTACAGATTTCTAAATTTTCTACATGGAGGAAATCACATTTTGAGAAAGAAACATATTGTAAATGGAATCCAAATATATGTTCAACATAATCAATATTGACTAGATGCCTATGCAATTGGATAGTGGCCCATTGATTAGCCAAGATGGTGCTAAGATTTTTAGGCGACAGTAAGACATAAAGCAAATAGAAGGGAAAAATGATAGTTTGGATGCTAGATTTCTTGGTGACTAAGCATATATGCATGAGTCAAAGGTAACATACAATGGACATCATAGAAATTCATGTTTTAATGTCCTATTGACGAGTAGGAAGAACACCTGTTCCTTGCAAGCCTTTCTCAGTTTAGCAAGCGTAGGATGATCTTAGAGCTAGATTAGACAACTAACATAAAGATTGTGGATTGTTGAATGGATCATGAGCACATGAGAGGTAGGGAAGGATGGGAAATAAATCCTAAATTATTGATCCAACACTTTGCATCAAAACTATGCACCCGAACACCATCCAAGTCCTTCAAAAATATGGGGACATTGACTTTAGACATGGCGGTTTCAAGAGAAGAAGACATTGTGTTGTTTCCTACAATGACATGGTAAAATGAGTAGAGCTTTATGACATGTTAGTCAAGATTTCTTCTTTAAATAATATGAACCAAAGTTAGAATATTTAGATCTCATTTGGAATAATCTTTTATTGCTAGAGATCCAAAATTATAATGAGTGTTGTGCATTGATTTTAGTAAGATATAGAGTGCATTCTGAGGTGTGTGAGAACTATGCAACAACAATGAATGGATTTAGGATGATGTTTTTAATTTTTCCTCCATTGATGTAGGTTTTAAGTTCTCTACTAATGAATGAAGTTGTATTCATTGGAGATGTGTGCATTCCCATTATAGTTTTTGAGAGGAAGTAGCATCGGAGTGCACAGATAAAGGGTATGAGCCATAATAGTGATAAAACAAAAAATAACTCACATGATTTATCCCACACTCACCAAGGGAGCTATATTAATATTGATTATATGCCCCAACTCACTAACCATAAGTGTCTTAAAGATATGTGGGCTTTTGGAAGGTGAACCTCATGCATGGGTTCCAACTAGCTAGAGGGAGTAATAATGGATTTTGACCAAACACTTCGACCAAGGAGATGATGTTAGCAGTGAGGTGGACCTCGAGTGATCGACCATACATTGACATGTGATACCTAGGTAGTGAATTATAGTGTGAGACATGATAGCCATTTCATATCCTAGCATATATTTCAGGTGATGACATGGCACTACATAGATGGATGCTCTAGATGATGCCACATGGCACAAAATCAATAGTAGTCACATTGTCACAAAATAAAGTTGCTCATTAGTTAAGGAATGCGACAATGCAAAAATGAATCATATGGTGACACATGGCACTATGTCATAGGTGAAGTGGTGATCATTGGACCAATCAAGTGATGCCACATGGCAATGACATGGTGAGACACCTAGTAAGGTGATGATGTGGCAAGGTTACCATGCATGGGAGGCCAAATGGAAGGTTGCCACATGAAAATGTGTGACATGACAGGTGGTAGTTTGTGGACTAATTAGAGGGTGCTAGGTGGCACCCAGGTGACAATGACTATGTGGGGGACAAATCAAATTGTGACACATGTCAAATCTTGGTCAACTCAAGTTTGACTGAGATGCAAAAAGGGAGGAAAAGTTGGAAAGTTCAAAAAATAATATTTTATTATTTTTCTAGTTTTGAGTGTGCAGACATTTTAAATTAACCTGGGTTTATGATAAAGTTATACTTTAGCATAAAATCAAACATTTGCAAGAAAATCAAGTCTGTAGGTTTGTATCTTAACCTAAACTTCTTTTGGTCACCCTAGGCATGTCCTGGAGGCCAACATATGATTATGATATACCAATGAAAAGGTATAAGAATGAAGTTTCCAAATATGGCATCTATTTTTACCCAAGAGGTTATTTGTAAGAATTATACTTGGTTTTGTCCAAGGTGCTCAGATTTTAGCAACATTATAGCATGGGAAGTTCACTTTTAGTTTGTGGTCTAAAGGTAATGTGGTTAACTACCAGATTTGGAGAGGACCTTAGTAGCAGTGATATTTTTCCTCCAAATTAGTTTGTTAAGGATTTTGCCATTATTTTAGTATTAGATGTGATATTCCATCAGAAAAGGGGTTTCTTGTTATTTTTTAGAGATATTTTGAGTTTGTTGAAACATAATGATGAGGAGCAGATTTGGATTTTGGTTGCAGAGAGAAGAGAGAAGATCTATAGTATCAACAGTTGTAGATTTCGATTCCAAATCAGATCCAAGATTTCCCCTCTTCTTCTATATATTTTTTTCTTCTTTCTTTCTCTAGGGTTGATGGCTAATGGTTGGTTGTTTTGCAGACTATTGAGTAGAGCTCTAGTTGTGATCCCACCATTTATCCTTAGCATATTCTCTTGTATGAACAACATTTAATGGAGTTTTATGTATAGTTCTATCTATTCAGTTATTTGTTATTTACATGCATCTTGAATGTGTTGTTTCAAAGAAATGAATACAAGGAACATCAAACTTCTTAGTTTCATTCTGATTCTCATCTCTTATCTCTATTGTCTGCAATGTCTTGTGCTTTAGGAAAAAAGAGATTAAACTTGTTTGCAACTCCTTAAAGATGTATGTCTTGTTAGGCTTTGCTATTGGAACAAAGAGCCAAGTAAATTCTTACTTATCTTGATAGGGTTGCAGGTTTCATGAGAAGAATAATTTATGAGTATGAGGGTTTTTATGAACACTAACATTTTATTCAGAAAGTGATAAGATAGATCTTATATCTTGATGTATGAGATATGTCTCTAATACCATAGATGTATGTTTCTAATTTGTGGAATTGCCCAATAGATAAGGTATTGATTAGTTACATGATCAACATGTTCTTGTTGTTGCATATTTGGATTTTGCCGATACCAATCTTTAATCAATTATCATTTCCCATTTCTATTTAGGAGCTGAAAGGATGCCCTCACTCAGCATGTGGATTTCATAGGTTTTGCAATTTTCTATTGCATGGCTTTGTCATTACATAAGTATGATAGAAATAAGGGTTTTATCTTCTTTGTATAGAGTCAGATTGTATGCTTTGGAATTGTTACCATATGAATGAATCTAAAGGTCTACCCTCCTAGGCCTTGCAGAGCCTAAAGTAGAAGAAGAATTTTTCCTTATAGTTGGCCCCGATGTCTGAATAGATATGTTGAACATGGAAATTAGCTACCCCTAGATGTATTTGTTCCTATCAATGGGTTATTCAAAAGTTGTTAATTCAGGAACCAACAAGATGTTGGATAAAATTATTCAATTGTGTGTTGTCTTTGATGTTACACAAATGTCATATCAGTTATCAGACAGAGTCTATCAAGCTTAGTTGGTCAGCAAAGAAAAAGATAGAGTCTACCGAGCTCAAATGGTCAGCAAAGTGATTTACAGAGTTTATCAAGCTTCAGTTGGTTAACACTGGAAATCATTTCTGGAGCAGTGTTTACTGAGTAGGGTTGGCCAATGAAGGATTTCATTATTTTGGGAAATAAAGTTTAATTGTTTCATGTAAAGTTTGTACTGATTGATGTAATGATTATTGGTAATTGTAACTTGTAAATGAATCAACTAGACAGTTTTTAATGTATAAATAAAAGGTCTAGTTGTGAAATCTAAGTTGTAATTAGTGAGCATGCAAGTGAGCTAATTATGTGAAGAGGAAAGTGTGAGTGAATTTCAAAGAAGGATCATATATCCTTAAGGAGCAGCAAAGGTGTATTCGATCAAAGAGGATCTAGTGAAGTAGAATAGAGATCTATAACAACAAAGATCAGTTGCATCTCATTCAAGTCACTTCATTATTACTTTTTCATCGTTGTAGCAGTGATTCTTAAATCTCTTAACAGAGTTGGTTTAACAACCATTTTGTAAATTCTCTAACAAGGTGGATAGTTCTATTGAATTATTCTTAAGTACTCTCGCAAGGCCACTCGTAGTAGGGTGATTAAATCCTTTAACAAGGTCACACCTCACAGTGTGTTCTGTAACCTTTAACAGGGTTGGCTCCTAATAGGACTCACTTTAGAAGAGTGAAAATTGGTAAATAGTTACTTGGTGGTTTTTCCCAGATTGGGTTTCCACATTAAATCTAGTGTCTCTTGTGTTGATGTTATTTTTTTTATGCATGCATGTTAAATCTTTGTGAATGCTTAATAAGTTAACATACATCTATTGAGTTACATCATATTTCTGTGTGACTACTGAGTGACAATAGTAACTAAGTTTATAAGACATCTAAGGGATATGTGGATTTGTTTTTGTGGTAACTAATTCACCTCCCCCTCTCAGTTACTCCATGTATATTTCAAACAATTGGTATCAGAGATTTTGGTGCTTGCAGGAAGGATTTCAAGGATCTAAGCTAAATATTAGGATGTCTTACAAGAGGGAAATTCTAAGGCTTAACAAGGATAACTTTTCAACATGGCAAGGTCTCATGAGACTCCATCTGGCTTTCATTGGAGATACATGATTGAAATATCTTGATGAAGAATATGTGACTCCTTCTAGTACACTATCTGTCAATGATATTGCTAAGAAGAAGATTCATAACACCATGATGATAGACATTGCATCTACCTTAAGCTATGAAGAATTTGATGATGTCAAGGAATGCAAAACTAACTTTGAAATGTGGAACAAGCTAAAAGATATCTATGGAGGTGATGATAATGTGAGAAGAGCCAAAGCGTAAAGTCTAAGAGGACAATTTGGTCAGATGAGGATGAGAGAGGATGAAAACATTGCCAAATATGTTGAAAGAGTCAAAGTAGTTGTTAGTGCAATCAAGGCTTCTAGAGGAGACATTGAGGAGGAAACAATTGTAAGTAAAGTTCTTAGAACATTACTTCCCATTTATGCAATTAGAGTTTCTGCAATTCAAGAAAGAAGATGTGAAGAAAATCATAAGATAAATTTAGAAGCAACAGTAGGAAGATTGACTGCATTTGAGCTCGATAACTATGACAACTATGTTCCAGCTTTCAAGAACATTGAATCAGCATTTGAAGCCAAGCTTTCACTCAAAGAAAAAGGTAGAAAGATAAAGGAATCTCAGTCAAAAAGTAAAGAAGAATCAAAATAGAGTTCTGACAGTGATCTTGAGGTGGTTGAAGCTCTGCTAGCAAGAAAATATTCTAGAGGCAAAGGAAAATACAAAGGTAAGGTTCCTTTGATCTATTTTTCATGTAAGAATATTGGACATATTGCTACTAGGTGCCCAAACAAGCAAAATAAGGATGAGAAGAAAGGTCACAAATGCAATGGAAAGAAATATTTCAAATCATTCAAGGACAAAGGTAAGAAAACATGTTTCATGGCTAAGGATTCTAATGATTCTAATGATGGTGAAGATGAAATTGTTTACATTGCTGTGAAAGATGAAACTGATAATGATGAGAAAATGACACTTATCTCTCATGTGAGCAAAAATGATACATGGATCATAGATAGTGGTTGCTCTCATCATATGATTGGTGACAAAACAAAGTTTGAACATTTTGAAAACTATGATGGTGGTAGTGTGAGATTTAGTAATAATGAACCTTACTATATAAAAGGAAGAGGAAGAATCTCACTAACCAAAGAACTTGTATGTGATAATGCCTATTGGGTTGAAGGTCTAAAACATAATTTTTTGAGTGTGGCACAACTATCAATATTGGATTCAAAGTGAAATTCATGCATGGAAAAGCAAGACTGTTGGATGACAAAGGAAAGCTGATTGGATCAAGTATACAGACTAAAGGTAACTTGTTCTATCTTGAACTTGGTGAATGTTCATGCCTTATTGCTCAAGTTGAAGAAAGTTAGTTATGGCATAGAAGGTTATGTCATGTGAACTTTGATAATCTAGTGAAAATAGGAAAATTCAGGAAAGTAAGAGGCATTTCTAGTATAAAGAAACTTGATGTTGGTCTATGCAAGAATTGTTAGATTGGTAAGATGGGAAAGACTAGTTTTAAAAGTAAGAACTATCAGTCTGAAGAAGTTTTGGAAATTGTGCATACTGATTTGTGTGAGCCTATTGGAATTGAAAGCTATACTAGAGAAAATTTCTTCATTCTTTTTGTTGATGATTACTCTAGAATGATGTCTGTCATGTATTTGAGAGAGAAATTAGAAGCATTTGAGAAGTTCAAATGGTATTTGGCTAGACTAGAGAAGAAAATAGAGAAAAGATTAAAATGCTCGAGGTCAAACAGAGGTGGTGAATTCATCTCCCATGAGTTCAATAACTTTTGTATTGAAAGGGGAATCAAAAGATAGGTATCAACACTTGGAAATCCCAAGAAAAATGGAATAGCTAAAAGGAGGAATAGGTCTATCATGGACTGTGCAAGAACTTTAATGATTGAAAAGAACATTGCTATCAAATACTGGAAGGAAGCTATCATCACTGCAGTTCATACCTTAAACCGAGTACAACTGAAGAAGGACTCATTCAAAACCCCCTATGAGTTATGGTATGGTTATAAACCTAATGTGAGTTACCTAAAAGTATTTGGAAGTAAATGTTATATTTTGAAAGAATCTAGAAAAGGTAAATTTGATGTGAAGGGTGATGAAGAAATATTTTTGGGTTATTCTTGCAAGAGTAAATCATATAGATGTTTGAATTTGTTTACTCACAAAGTCATAGAAAGTGCACATGTGAAAGTTGATGAGTTTGTAGAAAGGACTAAAGAAGAAAGCCAAAAGGAACTAGAAGATTACAGGAGATTTTTTTTCATTGAACCTCATACAATGCTAGATACATTTGTCAATCAGGAAACTTCTACTCCTGAGTCTTCAATCACCGAGTTGTAAGAAGTTCAAACTGAGCTACAGGAACCCAAGTCACATTCAAATGATACCAAGCTAATGCCTACCAAGTTTGAAGGACCTAAGCAATAGTTAGATCAGCCAGAACAACCAGAACCTGAAGTTGAAGTGCAAGACGATGACAATGTAATTTGTTCAAAAGGCAAGGAACCTGTATTAGCCAAGTATGTTAGGAGACATCGTGCCCCAAATCATATCATTAGAGATAAATTTGAAGGTACTGTGACAAGAAGTAAGCTAAAACATACTTGTTTACTTGATTTTTTTGAACCTAGAAATGTCAAAGATGCATTAGAAAATGAAAGTTGGATTGAGGCTATGAATGAAGAGATAGAGAAAATAGAGAAGAACAAAACATGGACTCTTGTACCCAGGCCTAAAGATAAGAATGTGATTAGAACTAAGTGGGTACTCAAAAATAAGTTGAATGAAGATGGTAAGGTGTCAAGGAACAAAGTGAGACTGGTATGTAAAGGATATTCTCAAGAAGAAGGAATAGACTATGGAGAGACTTTTGCTCTTGTTGCAAGATTGGAAGGTGTTAGGACCTTACTTGCATATGCTACATACAAAGGATTTAAGGTTTATCGGATGGATGTTAAATCTACATTTCTCAATGGAATACTAGATGAAGAAGTCTATATTGAATAGCCTGAAGGTTTGTTGATCCAGACAAGAAGGACACGGTCTACAAATTACACTAAGCATTATATGGTTTGAAACAAGCCCCTAGAGCATGGTATGAAAGATTGCATAACTATCTTATTTAGATTGGTTTTCAGAGAACTAATGATAACAATAGCTTATACATCAAGGAAGGACCAGATAACAAGATTGTTTTGGTAGAAATATTTGTGGATGATACTTTGTTTATAGGAAATGATGATCTATGCCAAGAATTTTCAGAGAAAATAAACAAGAAATTTGAAATGTCATTGTTTGGTGAGATTAAATTCTTTCTTAGTCTTCAAATTCAACAAAGTAAGAATGGTATCTACATTACTCAATCTAAATACATCAAGGAGATACTCAAAAATTTTGGGATGGAAGATTGCAAACCAATTGGAACTCCTATGTGCACTGGACTAAAGCTTACCAAGGATGATGAATCAAAAGAGGTAGATCAAACATTATATAGATTAGTGATTGGAAAGTTGCAGTATGTAGTTCATACAAGGCAAGATATTGCTCTTGCAGTTGGTATTGTAGTAATATTTTCAGCAAAACCAAGAGAGAATCACATGACGACAATCAAAAGGATCATGAGATACTTGAAAGGCACTGAAGATTATGGATTGTGGTACAAATTTGGAGGTAATCTAGATTTGAAAGTGTTTATTGATGTTGATTGGGCATGAAACATTGATGATAGAAAGATTACAAGTGGAGGAGCTTTCTTTCTTGGAAATAAGTTGGTCTCTTGGACAAGCAAAAAGAAAAATTGCACATCCCAATCTACAGCTGAAGCAAAGTATGTTGCAGCAGCAGTAAACTATTCTAATATTGTTTGGTTCAAACAATTATTGGAAGGTATGAAGGTGAAAATTAAGTAACCTATTGCGATGTTTTGTGACAATATAAGTGCAATCAACATATCTAAAAATTCAATGATGCATTCAAAAACCAAGCATATTGCAATAAAGTATCACTTTGTGAGAATTGGTGTAGGATAAAGAGATCAGATTGGAATATGTCCATACAAAAGAAAAAATTACTGACATATTCACCAAACCATTACCTAAGGATGCATTATTTTATCTAAGAGGTAAGTTAGGGGTTATTCCCCTATCTGAGGCTCACTAAAATGAAGTTTTAGTGATGCATCAATAGATATCAAGTTGAAGATCTATCAGTTGATGCAGCATAATAATGGGAACATTGCATATGAATCAATACTCAAGGTACATTGTTACTCATTTGGTTTGTGTTGTCTTTGGCATACATTTTCAAAGAGGGAGAGTATATTGTCATATCTTTTTGAAATTTGAATTTGTTTGTGGAGAGTTTGATGTTTGATAAGAAGCTATGTAATTCCTTCACAGAGGGAGATTACTGTATTTGAGAAGTTTTTAGAATAAAATCTAAGAGGGAGAACTATTTTGTCTAAAAAAGACTTGTTCTCAAATTCATCTGCTATGACATGTTGTGTTGCCATCAATGCCAAAGAGGGAGATTTTTGGATACAATTGTTCAATTGTGTGTTGTCTTTGATGTTACGCAAATGTCATATCAGTTATTAGACAGAGTCTACTAAGCTCAATTGGTTAGCAAAGCAAAAGATAGAGTCTACCAAGCTTAGATGGTCGGCAAAGCAATTTACAGAGTCTATTGAGCATTCCTGGTAGTTACACTGTGGGGACCATTTTTATCGAGCTCACTCGAGCATTGAAGGATTTTATGGCAGAAGTCAGTTTCTACCGAGCTCACAAGGTCAGCAAAGGAAAGTTAGTGTTTACCGAGTTCACTCAGTCTCTAATTTTTTTTGGAAAATTCTTAGTGTTTACTGAGCTTCAGTTGGTTAACATTGGAAATCATTTCTGGAGCAATGTTTACCAAGCAGGGTCATCCAATCAAGGATTTCATTGTTTTGGGAAATAAAGTTTAATTGTTTCATGTAAAGTTTGTAGTCGACTGATGTAATAATTATTGGTAATTGTAATTTGGAAATGAGCTGACTGGATAATTTGTAAGGTATAAATAAAAGGTCTAGTTGTGAAATTTAAGTTGTAATGAGCGAGCATGCAAGTGAGCTAATTGTGTGAAGAGGAAAGTGTGAGTGAATTTTGAAGAAGGATTAGATATCCTTGAGGAGTAGCAAAGGTGTATTCGATCAGAGAGGATCTAGTGAAGCAGAATAGAGATCTGTAACAAAAAAGATCAGTTGCATCTCATTCAGGTCACTTCATTGTTACTTGTTCATTATTGTAGTAGTGATTCTTAAATCTCTTAATAGAGTTGGTTTAACAACCATTTTGTAAATGCTCTAACAAGGTGGACAGTTTTATTGAATTGTTCTTAAGTCCTCTAGCAAGGCCACTCCTAGTAGGGTGATTAAATCCTTTAACAAGGTCACACCTCACAATGTGTTTTGCAACCTTTAATAGGGTTGGCTCCTAATAAAGCTCACTTCAGAAGAGTGAAAATTGGTAGCTAGTTACTTAGTGGTTTTTCCCATATTGGGTTTCCTTGTTAAATCTGGTGTCTCTTGTGTTGATGTTATTTCTTTTATGCATGCATGTTAAATCTTTGTGAATCCTTAATAAGTTAACATACATCTATCGAGTTACAATATATTTCTATGTGGCTACCGAGTGATAGCAGTAACTAAGTTTATAAGACATCTAAGGGATCTGTGAATTTTTTTTTGTGGTAACTGATTCACCCCCCCTAGTTACTCCATCTATATTTCCAACACAAGATGTTTACATTCTCTATCAATGATCTAGAAGACATTGAAAAATTTGAGAATTATTACTTAACGATCACCCACTCCTATGTGAGTATGCATGCATATTTCTCAATCAGATATCGAGTATGTCATCATAGCGCAACATTGAATTTTTCATTGAGCTCATCCCAAGAGAGGAACCTATTTCTCAGGCACCTTACCACATGACTAATCAGGAGTTGAGTGAGATTTTATTGAGGCTAGAGGAGTTGTTGGTTGAGGGTTATATTCATCCTAGTGTATCCTCATGGGGTGTACTAGTCATCTTTATTAAGAAGAAAGATGAATATTTTTATGATGTTTTGATTGCTTGCAATTGAATAAGGTGACAGTGAAGAACCAATATCCTTTGCCAAGGATAGATGACTTTTTTTATTAGATGAAGAGAATTCAAGTATTCTCAAAGATTGACCTTAACTCAATATACCATCAACTTCAAACGCATGAGGATGATACTTATCAAATAGCATTTTGTACATGTTATGGGAATTATGGGTTTACATTTGTACCCTTTGGGTTGACCAATGTACCATCTGTATTCATGAGTTTAATAAATGAGGTGATCTGCACTTACCTCAATTGGTTTGTCCTTGTGTTTCTAGATGTCATACTAATTTACTCTAATATTGTCAAGGAACATGAGGTTCACTTGCACCAGGTATTGTACTTCTTATGTGATCATCAGTTGTATGGAAACTTGGGAAAGTGTGAATTCTTCTAGTCTAAGGTTAAGTATTTGGGTCACATCATAATAAGTGAGGTTATTGTTGTAGATTTGGCTAAAATCCAAGCCATCATGGATTGGCTAGCATCCACTAGTGTTCTAGAGGTTTGTAGTTTTATGGGATTGGTGAGCTATTACCATCAATATGTAAAGGATTTATCACATGTGGTTCACCTTATCACTTCTCTTCAGTAGAAAATGAAGAAGTACATCTGGACCAATCATTATGAGTCACCATTTAAGGCTCTTAATGAGCAATTGACTAGTGTGCTAGTCCTTGCAGTGCCTAATCCTGTAGGTGATTTCATGGTGTGCACAGATGCATCACTAGAGGGTGTGGGGTAAGTGTTGATGCAAGATGGTTGAGTGATTTCATATGTGTCCAGGAAGCTCAAAGATCATGAGTTGAACTACTACACTCATGGTTTGGAGTTAGAAATGGTTGTGCATGCGCTTGTGCACTACTTATATTTTCTTTTGGGACACAAGTTTGAGCTAAATAGAAATATTTGTAGCTTACAATATATATTTGGTTAACTGAACCTAAATGCATGGAAGCATCACTAGATATAGTTTTCAAGTGAGCATGATTTTGATGTTCATTACATCAAGGGTACAAATAATGTTTTCACTGATGCCTTGAGTAAGAGAAGACAAGATATTTCAATTTTATCCTTGGGAGTGTATTTGTGAAACCATAACTTGGAGGCCTTGCCTAGAGATAGATGGTATCCAGAGGTCAGAGTGTGGATAAAGTCCATACATACCCTTGAGGGGCAATTTTTTGGCTATTCATTAGAGGTCAATGAGCTATTATGACACTTAGAGCGCATTTATGTGCCAATATCAGAAGATCTTCATTCTATAATTTTGTCAAAGGCACATTGTGCACCATATTTCATACATCCCAACATTACAAAGATGCATTCTAACCTTGGATAATTGTACTTTTGTGTAGTGATGGCACACAATTTTGTTGCTTGATGCCTTGAGTGCTAGAGGGTGAAGGTAGAGCATCAATATCTTGCATGCCTTTTGCAGCCACAATACACTCCACAGTAGAAGTGGGACATAATATCTATTGATTTCATTATAGGGCTTCCTATTTCATCATGTCATCATGATGCTATTATAGTGACAGTGGACAAGTTGTCCAAGGTAACACACTTTGCACCCATGAGGGCATCCTACACAACTACTTTAGTAGCTCATGTTTTCTTGGAGGATATTTTTTAGTTGCATGGGATTCCTCATAGGATCATTTCACATAGAGATCCAATGTTTACCTCTACACTATAGACATCACTCTTGCATTATTTGGGCATGCAACTCAATTTTAATTTGGTGTGTCTGCCAGAGACTGATGGGCAAACTAAGAGAGTGAACCAAGTTCTAGAGGACATGCTTGGCTTGTATGTGATGGATCAATAAGAAAATTGGGAGGACTATTTGTACTTTGTAGGGTTTTCTTATAACAATGGGCACCATAGTTCTCTTCGCATGCCACCTTTTTAGGTCTTGTACAGTAGACCATTTCACACCCCTTTAAGTTGGGATTGATTAGAGGACCAAGTAGTTTGGGTCTAGAGATGCTTAAGGATATGGAGCAATAGGTTGTTAATATTAGAGAGCATTTGGTTACTTCCTAGGATAGGAAGAAGAAGTATGTAAATTTCCATGGGTTGGATCATCACTTTTTTGTTGGTGACCGAGTGTTTTGAGAGTGCGTCTACAGAAGAGCCCCATCTATTATGGAAAAGGCTCTAAGTTAGTTAATATGATAAAAATGGATCTATAACAATGTGTAAGATATTCACCACTATTCATTTATTTGTTTTGTATTATTTTAGAGTAGATATGACATAGTAAATATAAATGCTTGAAATTTGATATGATAAGATACATACCTCAAAATGGAACCAATATGAAAATACCTATTTTCTGATGCCTGTGCATAGTTTCTAGAAAATATGCAATTCATTCTAGACTAGAAATGTCAAAATAGAGAAAACCTAGAAATCTTTTGTCTTTTTGAAGGAAGGTTGACCTTGACCCTATTGGCAGGGTACAATTATGCCCCAAAAAATCAATCTTGACCTTTTCTGCTCAATAAAAATTCTTTCGTGGATCTCAAAAGTTTGTCGAAAAGGGTATCCAAATCCGCACTCCGATCTTTGAAACAACACTTGCATAAATATGAAAATAAGGTTTTGGGGTGGCTATATAGGGTTTTTCCTTAGTGAAACCCCCATTTTGGTGAATTCTACCTCTATGAATAGCTGGATATAATAGAATGTGTGTGTATATTGAATGTGTAATGCCAAGATCTAATCTACTAGATTGAAACCCTAATATGAATATATATGTATATGTTTGAGAAAGAAATGCATGGACTTGAATAAGATAAGAAAACATACCAAGCCCCCAAGGCTAAAGTACTCCTACCAAACTCATAATCTGTAATTGCTACCCCATGATTGTATCTTTGAATGCTTGAATATTGATAATGGAAGATCAAGGAAGATTGAATCTCTCTTGCTCCAAATAGATGTCCAAAAAGGTATAAAAATGCTTGATATCCACAATATCTTGATCTCCTATCATTCTCTTACAATCTTGCATCTTCATAGCATCATCTCTTGATTCTAATTGTCCTTCTAGTTATCATGTTCATGTTCTCTCTTCTAGTTGTAGAAAGATGCAAATGAGAGTCTTTATATAGCGGCTTCAAGGTGAGGCTCCTAGGGTAATGTGAATACCTATTATTCAAATTTCACCTCAAATTATGGTCCAATTAACATAACCAACTATGGAGGGATACTAATTAAATGAATCTCAAATTAACCCCTTCTGTATTTGAATCCAAAAGCTACCCTCCATGACAAAAAATGAAAAAGGGGATCAAACTTCTAGAGTGTTAAGGATGACCTCGACCCTAACCTAGGTCAACCTCAACCTCAACCTTGCCCTAGATCATGGTCAACCTAGGAATCATCATCAAATAGAGCAAAAAAGGGGAAATTCCAAGGATGCCCAGAAATCTAGAAATGATGTCAGTACATGATTAAATGGCCAAAATAGACACCAAGTCCTATAACTAATATTATAAATGCTAGGAGGAACTATTCTTAATTCCTACCCATAAAATAGAGCCATAGAGGAGGGAAACTAAAGAGAATCTTTGAGATCCTAACCCTAATTTCACCTAAAATGAAGGAATCAAGTGCAGAATGCATTCTAAATGCAAATATATCATGATAAATGTACTAAAAGAGGGTGCTAAACTTATCAATATGGAAGTTCTTCCATTTTAAGATGGTACAGTTAGCATCATGTTTTATAAGACCATTTGAGACCCTAGAATGGATCGATCCTATTGCTTATCACCTAGCATTACCACCTAGCCTATCATGATCCATGATGTTTTTCATGTTCCTATTTTGAGATAGTATAATCTTAATGTGACCCATGTACTTGATTAGAATTCTTTATAGGTTGAGGATGGGTAGTTTTCTTTGGATCCTATTCACATCCTTTAGCATTAGATGTCAACCCTTAGAGGTTAGGACATACAACAAGTAAGGGTCTAATGGGACTAGAGCATTGAGATTCCAACTACTTGGGAGGATATCACATAGTTGAGAGATATGTACCCCTATCTTTTTACACACATGGAGTTGTTAAGATAGTGCCTAGCTATTGGGCAACCACTTCTTGTGGTGAGTTTGTTGTTGTTTTGATTCTATACCTTCCAAATATGTGATTTTTGCAAGAAAGGTCAACCTTGTCCTAGAAATGTCGACATAGACTATTAGATTTGCACTCATTTTGGGATGAGGTCATCCTTGACCCAACAATGTCAACCTTGACCCAGATAGGTTGACCTTGACCTAGCATGGTTGACCTTGACCTAGTAAGGTTGACCTTGACCTAGTCAAGTTTAGATTATAGTTTCGATAACACAAAATATCGATATGATATTCATCTTTTCTTACAAGACCTGGTTCGTCTCCAAGAGTATCCTTTTGGAGAGTTGCTTGTTACCATCAGAGAGAGATTATATGAGCTTGATGGGGAGGATATACAACTATTGAGAGATATAGGGCTATACTTGGGAGCAGTCCTACCATAGATTATACTACATTGAACCATGCTATTGGCTCTTATAGAGAGGTGGGATGAGGATACATTCTCTAATGCCCCTACTTAGTAGCCCATTGAGTGTCTGACCAGGACTTATAGTTTATGTATTGTCTATGTCTTGGTTTCAGTCATCATACTATCTGGTGTGAGTGTTAGCCATGGACATTGTAGTTTATGTGTATTTGTGGTTGGATCATTATCTCCATCAACATGACGAGAGTGGACCTATGGGTGCTACATGGTTGGGAGGCATAGTTACCCATACCACTCCTGGGAAGCAATGTACAAATATGATATATTTTCTTACCATGATTGTTGCTAGATGTTTTCACTCGGTACTTTAGGTTCTGAAGTATGCTTTCTTGTGATTTATGATTTCATTGGGATGCTTGTATATCATGTTTTGATGATGTTAGTTATTGATGCATTTCCTTATTTTAATGATTCACATATGATAGATGATATCTATTTTATAGGATTATCTTATGCTTTACTTTTAGCGTATTAGATTTCCTTATGCTTATTTTGTAGCATATTTTAGTAGTGATGTCCTTATATGATAGAACCATTGATTTGATCACTATCTTGGGATATTACATACAGGGGATAGCTAGGGCCAATGATGGTCTTATGATGTTATTATGGTTGGGAGGAACCACACTCTTAGTTTGGTTGTATTGTTCATTGCAATGTCATTTCTGTTATTGCAATGTTGTTTTAGTACACTGTGATGTTTCCTTCTATACTTTCACTTCATTTCTTGATTAGATGGTTATAGTTTCTATCTTTTAGTATTGTGTTTAAGTGTTTACACCTCAATGGATGTGTAGGTTTTGAACTTTGTTCGAATCTTTAGTTTTTCCTTAGGACTTTTTATTTCTTTCTTGGGCAACCATGTGTTAGTATGGGGTGATACAACAAAGTTTTGCACACCCGTTAGAGTATTGTCATGTGTTCCCTGATTATATTACATGCTTCTCAAAGAAATATCATGTGATACTCTTAATTATCACACCCCATTGAAGAAGTGTTTTACAATACTTGTAAAGTATCACACACCCTTAAGAGAAGTGTCACCAAAACCCTAAAAGTGTTGTACCCCTTCTTAAGAAATGTGGTCTGATACTAGAAAGTATCACCCAATGTTGATTTAAAGTATTGTTTGGTATTTGCAAAAACTTGTCTGGGCTAACAGCAAGCACTTTTTGGTACGACTTCAACTTTTTAGAAAGCATTTTGACTACCCTCTTAGGTGCTCTTTAGTCCTTTGGTGTCACATTTTAAATTCAATTTTTTATTATTATTGGAATTCAGTTTTGTATCTTCTATTGTCAGTCATTTTGGTCAATAGTAGCATTTGGAGATCCATTGGTGTCAGTATGTTTGGTTAGGCTTCCATTGTGATCTTTGTGATCCTCGTATGTTGTATGTCACATGTATCCATACTTGTTTTAAAAAAAATATCTTGGCTTATATTTATCCTTGTTTGCAGGGATCTCCGAGTGGGGCATTACATCTGGTATCAAAGCCCATGATGCAATATTAGGATCTTTGTGTTATGCTTCCACTATGGTTTTTTTCCATTGTGTATTATTATATTATGGCTACTATTTTGATATCTTATTAGTTCATGGTTTTGAATCTTATGCTCATGACTTAGTTGTACAGACATTATCTTGTTGCTCCCATATTGATGCCTCCTACACATAGGCCTAGTGGTTGAAATGGTATTCCTAGCAGTACCCATGAAGAGGAACACCCAAAAGAGGGATGTCAGGAAGGAGAGGGAGAATACGGTAATAATGCTAATTAGAATGGCGTGGGGACATTGATGCTAGTACTTTAGGAGATTCTTGCTCAGTTGAGCCCTCATGTAGAGGAACACTAACAAGATCATAACCAGGAGGAGGGGTCCCATCATGGGGATTACCATAACTAAAAGCATAGAGAGGAGGAACATGAATGTGATTGTTCTCTTACTCCACCAGGTGGCAGAAGGCACCATAGGGGTAGTAGGGACCACAACAGTGAATATTCTATCAGTTTGGATATTATGAAGTCCATTTATAAATTAAAACTACCATTGTATGATGGTAAAGGAGGTGGCCTCAAGGCAGAAACATGGTTATTAGACATGGAGCGCTACTTCACCTTGTATCCATATAGAACCAATTTGAAGGCATGTTGTACTATTATGCAGATGAGGGACCACACATTCATATGGTAGAATATTGAGAGTTAAAAGCTCCAAATCAACATTGCATATCTCATCTGGGAGATCTTTGAGGAGAGGTTCCAGGAGAGATTCTTATCTCCTTAGTATAGGGAGGCCCATGTTGATGAGTTCCATGCGATCCAACAAAAGAACATGATAGTGGATCAATATGAAATTTGGTTCTTTGAGCTTAGGTAGTATTCTTGCTACAATCATGATGATTTACTCTTGGCTCATCATTTCACCTAAGGACTTAAGGATGCCCTGATTGGAGAAGTCTATATCCATCAACCTAGGACTCTTGTTCTTAGTGTAGAGAAGGCACATATTGTAGAGGAAAATATGGCTAGAGGTTTCAGTAATAGATCTAGTTTGTAGAACCAAAGTGCAAGGAATTTAGCGCTAGATGCACAGTTTACCTAGTCATTTGGAAAGGGCCAAGCCCAATCAGAACCCTCTTAGGGTGGTTGTCATAGTAAGGGTAAGAAGAGGTTTTGGTGAAAGGGTAGCTAGTCTTTTGGTACCATCGAGAAGAAATAATATCACTAGAACCAAGGACAAAAATCTTAGTAGGACCATCCTCCTTAGAGTGTTCAACATAATTCTAGCAGGGGTAGTGCACCTTATCCTAGTTCTACCCAGGGTGATCATGGGACAAGTTTCAACTTCATGGGAAATTATTTTTCTTGTGGCTAGTTAGGCCATAAATATTTTGAGTTCTCCATTAAACTATAATCAAGACCAGGTAAGGGTACAACAAGATCTAAGCCTACTATGGGAGATGCTGGTAGGAATCACAGAGTCTTTGTGGTGGTTGACAATCTTCAAGTAGATCATTAAGGTACAATAGTTGATGCTACAGGTATGTTGCATGGTATTTTAGCTTTAATTTAGTTTAACTCTAGTGCTTCAGATTCTTTCATATAACCATCTCTTGTTCAATGATGTGGCCTAGTGGTAGTGTGTTAGTCGATAGGTGGCAGGTTGAGTTAGCCACGGGTTCCAAAGTGGTTGTAGACTCATTGGTCAGAGGTTCTATTTTGAACTTACAAGCCTTCACCACCACATTGGTGTTGGAAGATTTGGGAGATTGTTAGAAGATTGGTTGCAAGAATGAATGTTGATGATATTCCTATGGGGAAGTGTTGCAGGTATGCTACTATAATGATATGTTACATTCATGACTGAGTTTTTCATTGATGTCAACATAGCAATTTTTTATGGTATTTGATAGAAGAACAATGGAAAGATCAAGTTGGTACAGATGGCTAGTTGAGTATTATAACCACTCGAGGTTATGGAAGGTACTTCTAAGTATCTAGTATATGTAGTTAATGTTGGCCTAATCTTTCACCATTTATATTTTGTTGCATTCAACAGTAAAAACCCTAATTTTATGCCTTAAAAAAAATTGAAATTAGGTAAAACCCTAGGTAAAATTCATTAAAAAACCCTAGTTCCCTATATAATTTTACCCTAGCCCCTGAAAAACTTTAAGAGTCCTTTTACAAAATTTGTTTTAGGCAATAAATAAATTTTACCCAAGGTCTGGCTTACGCAAGGATGATCTCATTAAAATTTGATAAAAAATTATTAATATTGCTTTGTTCGCAGTTTGCTCGATATATTTTGTTAAAAAATATCATTTGCAATACCTTTTGATCTAGCCATTGATGCAAGGTCTTTAAACAAAGTGGGCATGTGCCTTGATGACACATAGCAAGGTGGAACCAAGCATGAAAGGTATGTGCTACGTAGTGCTAGGCTATAAGGAACATGCTGATGTGTAATACTAGTTGGGCCAGTAAAAGGTTTTGTTGGTCAGAAAGGGTTGAAGCTTTATCAATCGTAGATCTTTCGAAAATGAGTGGCTAGCACTTCCCCACATTGAGGAATTGCTCATGGGTTAGAAAATGTGGGCATGCACCATTGTGCCACATGGCCAAGTGGGACTAGGTTCTAGTGAGATTGTTGATTCATGACATGCTATAAGTTCATAAAGTTTCAAGTGCCTTCATTGGTTGAATGTGACATGTCTACCTAGCTGGACATGATGATATCATAGGTGCAAAAATTCTAAACATTAATGTGGTAGTCAAATTTCTCAGACACACAAGGGCTAAAAGGAGTTATTCCACTGGTTAAAATGCATGACAGGACCATAAGAGACAAAGTTTATACCTACCATTGATCTTGATCAAATCAACAACGGGCGCATGCCCGCATAAGGAACCTGAAGGGAGTTTAAGCAAAGAAGGTATGCGCCATGCGAACATGTATTTGGGGTGATGTCAGCACCTCCATCTCGGAATGTTTAAAAGGTTCGAGTTGTGCCACATTTATCTTTCCAAGATCAATAGCTGGTGCATGCTCGCATTATGAAAATGCTAGCTCGTTAAACAAAGCAGGGATGCACCAGCCTGACATGTAGCAAAGATGATGTCAAGCACTCACTTTCTCAGAGGATAAAATGGGACTCGCTTGCATGGAAGTCTGTCAGTATGCACTAATTCACATGGAGAATTCCTATTGGTCAGTATAGCTAACTGGGCCTTATTCAATTATAAATTTGTGTGATCGGTTATCTTGTCTTGATCAACGGATGGTGCTTACCTGCATTTCCAAAATGCAAAAAAGATAGGTAATGTGGGGAAGCACCTAATCAACATGTGGCCATGTTTTTAAAGTCCTAAAGCTTCTTGCTTTTTTGAATTAAATTCGCCTGATCAGGTGAAATCAATAGATAAGATTCAAATTTGGATGCAATTTGAGAATAACGACTACTAGAAGTTAATATGGTGCAGAGTTCGTTTGTGTGATTTCAATGACCGGATATATTTCACAATCTTGCCATTATTGACCCACAAAGTTGCAAGAGATTATTAGAGCGCAAAAAATTTCTGAAGCTAGGGCATAGAATTTAGCACAGAAATTCTATCAAGTGATCCAATGAATTGCAACAAAAACTACATAAAGAAGAAGTGTGATTTTGTGGGTAAGTATCCTACAACTTCTGAAAATCAAGAATCTATTGTTACATAATTCTTAGGATTTTCTCAAAATGCCTCCATGAAAGGAATTCTCTGGGAAAATTGATTACTTAAAGAGGGTTGTGCATGATGATTTCCTTGAATAATTCCCACTATCTATGAATGAAATCACTAAGGGGAGAGAGTTGATTCCTAAGAACCCTACGGTAGTTGTAGCCGAGGGTTTCTATGATAGGGAGAACTGGGTAAGAGATGCCTAGGTCTCTATGGGAGGACTATAATTATTTAAAAAATGGTTCTCAGAATGAAAACTAGATACCCCATGAGCAATGTCTGGGAAATTGACATTGGAAAACTAATAGTCCCTGTAGTTTTCCTTGATAGCGATCTATTATCTGACCTAGCTAAGAAATATGATCCTATTACAAGGTGGGTAAAGAACCATGTTGGGGTAAATATTTTTAAGGTTTTCCTTGAATTAATTAGAGAGGTTTTCAACCTCAATCCTAACCATGTTGTGCATGAAATAATTGACATGGATGACCTTCAAGCAAGGTATGATGCAGAAAGGATATACCTAAGGACACGACCATTGCAGGAGCATGCTACCAAAATTGGTGCTTTATCTGTGATTACTGCCAGCACCCTAGAGCCGTTACTTAGAAGACATTTTAATCTTAGGGCTCAAGCATTATATTTTTCTCTTTGCAAGATTTTTGGGATGGATGAAGCAGAGCATATCCCAGGCTCCATTGTTCTTATCATGGCTCAGACTCTTCCATTTGGGATGAACACTATTCTTGATTTTTCTACTCTTCTTGCACAAGAAATTCACAATGGTTTGGTGGGGATAGAAGAAGGGAAAGTAAACAAACCATTTTGTTGGTATTCATTACTCATGTATGTATGTCTGTATAAGGGAGTTACCTACTTTTCCAAGGGAATGGAGCTGGAAACAACCAAGGATGGAGAGAGGAATCTAGTTCAGTTATGGAGTGTGGACATGACTTCAGAGGCTAGAGATACCAGTTTTGTAAGGTTTGATAGATATTTTGCATCAAAGCTTAGATTTCTCTTGAGAGGAGACAACCCTAGGATTTCACAAGCACTGCTAGAATTAGTCAGACCCAATGACCATGCAAAAGGGCTACTGGTTAGTCATAATTGGGGGGATATAATCCCCTATAATGTTTCAACAGTAATAAGAGTATATGGCTTTTTGGAAAAGCCTCATGTGCTACCATTCCATGTGCCTCTAAACATAGGGATAACATAGTTGTTATGGTAGATTAGGACCATTGATGAAAGAGATTTGCCAAAGAAAGGTACTTTCTTTCCAGTTGTTACTATAGTGCATGATTTTTTCTTTGTGAGGAAAGGATGGAAACACCTCAGTTTATTCCTAGATAGATACAACATGGCAGAGTCTCATGCGAGATTTATTGACCTTGAAGGATTCTATGATCTCTTAAGAGAGAGGACAAAAGATGCTCACATGGTGCAATAGGTATATTTCCTTGAGGATGTTATAAGGAACATTTTCTCTTTACAGGAACATGAGTTAAGAAAAGAAAAATGGATAGTATTTAGTAAGACTCTGGAAATCATCAATGCTTTTGACTCCAATTATGATCCTCTAAAAGATAAGAAATATTGGGGAGCCAAGATGCAAGCATTGATGAACAATTTTGCTATAATAATACAAAAAATGAATAAAAAGAAGGCTGCATATGTCAAGACCTATCTAGACAGGGCTGCAGAGATATAGAGGAGGATAAACAACAGAAACATAGCAGCTCCTAGATAGTATACTCTGCAGAAAAGGGCAGGTTATGTGATGGTGCAAAGTGTACAATAGGCTCCCCTTTAACAAAGACCAAGACTAGAAAGTCCATCTGCAACCAATACCCCAAAGAGGTAGAAATTGGAGCAGGGATCTTCCTCTTAGGTAGAACAATACTCCCCAAGCCAAACCCCAATTCAAATAGATGATGAAGCATTTTTGAGGGATTAGCTGAGACAAATCAGTGGAGAAGGGGATATTATTGTTACTACCATAGACCTGGAGATTGGGGAACCACAAGAGCCTCTTGCACCCTCCTTGGACCTTACTATTTCTGAATATCAAGGTAAGGAGATAGATCCTATAGTGGCCCAAGCTTCTAAGAGGTTTATTAATGATGAAAATTTTGTGAAATCTAGAGCCTTTGCACAATTCTTGTGGAGATTAAATATAGGAAATTTTGAGAGGACATGTGAGAAGATAAAAGCATAGCAACCTGATAAATCAGACTCTAATATAAAGGAAGAGGTGAAATCTAAGTTTATGAATGATTTTTCCCAGTTTACACCTAAGGCTGGAAGGCAAGTAGTTAGACAATCAAGGGTCTTGATTTTTACCAAAGTGGAACATAGTCAATACAATGGTCTTTGATTCAATTAGAAAGGAAAAAGATGTCCAATATAAAATAGAGGAAGAGGCATTGTTGGCTCATAGAGGAGTCAAATTCAGTGATGACCACTAAGCCCTAGTGATTTGGTCAATTGAGAAGAGGGACAAAACCAAAATGCAAGAAATCTCTATTGCAGAGTATACTAGTGCATTAACAATATTTAGGGCTGGTGAGGTTGGTACCAAAAAAATTATTGGAATGGCTTCAAAAATGCTAAAATTTGGCAGTGTGGTGTCTGGTTAGGAAGAGGATAGGCTTGCTCAACTCAATGCTAGATTTGAGGAAGTTTTGAAAGCATATGAGGAAAGGCGCACACAGATACAATAATTGGAAAACCAAGTATCTCAAATGGAGAAGATACATGGGAAAAGAAAGGTGGGGGAGTCTAGTAGACCCATAATTGCATACCCCTCATGGCCACCCATTGAGCCTTTTAAATCAACTCCTATTATTGAGGTACCAAACACCTCAGAAAGGCCTCAATTCTACACTACAAAGGATTTTGAGGAGGAAAAGAATAAGTTGTATGCGCTGCATGTAGAATTAAATAACTAGTATGAGGAAAAGATAAGACAAAGTGTAATGTATTTAATGGATAGGATAGAATGGTCTATTTTTTTTGACCAGTTGGCAAGGATTGCAGCCATCAGGGATGAATTGAAAGGAAATGAAGAAAGAATGAAACCTATTATATAGAAATGGACTAAGAGAAACAATGATATTACCCTCATGTATGTATCTGTCATCCAGTGATCTTGTCACCAAATAGAGAAGATTTTTGACTTATTAAATAAGCTAGAAAATTTTGATGACAAACAAGATTCTTTTCAAATAAGAGTGATAGTTTGTTTCTCAAAGTACATAGCTGAAAATTTTGATTTATTTCCTAGTGCTCTCAAAACTATTGATAAAGTAAAGGAAAATGAAGAGTGGAAAAAAGAACTAGATGAATTATTTTGTCAAAGATTGAATAATGTAATAAATGAAATTGGGCATTTATTATGGGAAATGACCACTGAGGAATTGGTTAAAGTGTAGTTGTTTTACAATGCCATCAGGAAAGATTTTGCTAAAATAGAAGCAATTGGAAATTCTTTAATAACTGTACAAAGGGATTTCCTAAATTTTGATTGGCCTAATGACACTGTTTACAATGAGTGGAAAGAACAATTTATGTCTACAAAACTAATGGAAGAAGATGACGAGGTAGAAGAAGATGCAAGAGTAACTGTTACTTTAACTATTGATGATGAAGACAAGGAGAACCCCCAAGTTCAAGTAGACTTGCAGATAACTGAAGAGGACACATCGCTTTCAAGCCTCATAGCCACTTATTCTAAAGACTTAGAATAACTAGAGAATCAAATCATAAAGCTTCATCATTCCAAGAGATGTAACAGAAAAGGGGCCTACCAAAAGAATGTAGTGACGTTTAAGTTTTTCTATTACACACTTTTTTGTCTTTTTGTGACAAATGCTTGTAAATTATCTTTTGTAGAGGACACCTGTCAGTTCTCTATGCCTGAAGCTTGTTGCATCTCACATTATATAAGTGAGATCTCAGGGCTCGAGAAAGGGTTTGAATTCTGATGTATTTTTTGGAATTTTCAAGAAATAGTATAGTTAGTCATGTTTCATGTAGTAGTTTAGACACTTTCAAGTGTACTTTCTGATATATAGATATGATATGACTAGCTGAATATTCTGGGCTTTTGTTGAACCTCTATTGGTTACTATATTAGTCATTTCAAAAGGATAATACAAAGGGGTATTTAAACTATTCTCTGTGTCATCACTTCCTGTCTCCATTTTATGAGCTTCTCTATTTTGAGGTCATTTGAATAAGGTTCGTTTGACTGAATGCAATCTGGATGGGTTGTGTATTGGTTCTATTGTTGCTTTTAATTTAATGAATTATATAAATGCTTAAGTAGATTAGTAGAATTCATGTGTTTATGAAAAAGATATTTTATAAGAATGGGAATGGGTGATTACTATTAATAAATTCATTCACAAGTTGTCTGAATTAGATCTCCTGCCAATAGTCAATTTTTTCCCAATGGATAAGGTACTGGTCACATAAATCAGTGATGGTTGAGAGTAAATCTTACTTCTACATGCCAAATCAAATATAATTTCAAATTCATTTTCATTTCATTTTGTTCAAGGTTATAATGCTAGTCACCACTCATTTACATTTAGTTTCTGAGTTTTAGGTTGCTGCAATTTCAGAATTACTTGTAAACTCTAGGAGAATTATGACCAGATCTATTTATGAGGGATCCATATAAAAATGAAAACATTAAAGAAATTGGTAAAATATGTATGTGCCTAAGGATAGAAGATGAGAATCAGAATGAAACTAAGATAATCTTCATGCAATAGTTTGCATTAGAATCATCCCTAGGCACACCCACCTTGGTTTTGCAGAGCCTAAAGAGTAGGAAACCATCCTTGGTTTTGTTGAAGTTGGGTCCAAATGGTTTACTTATGTAATTGTTAGTAGGAATTGGCTAATCCTTAAGTTATATGAATGTTATCATTTTGGTATTGAGCATTTTGTTGTTCAGTAGTTTCAAACACCAACAATTAACATCGAAAGAAGAAAGGATAAGTCTAGAAGAAGTTATGTAAGTTTTGGTGATGTCTATTTTGAGATAGAGTTTACAAAGGTATGTTCTGGTAAACTTGTTATATATCTTTGTAGAGTTATTATTCTAAGAATTGAGGTTGAGGACATGATTAAGACATGTTGGTGATGACATGGCTAAGCTCACTCATCATAATATTGCATGTATGAAAAGTTATTCAAGTTGAAAGGTGGAAGATTAATGTTATCACTAAGTATAACATGTTCTTAATGTTGTCCTATAATAATTAATTGAGAAGGTCTAATAGGCAGCTCAGGGAATTATTTTGAGGAGTTGTTATTGTTGGTGTAAATAAGTATTTACTTATTACACTTACTTAAGTTTACTTAGGTTAATGCACTATTTAATTATTTTGCATTATTTAATTATTATTTTAGGTGAGACACTTAGGAGTTTGTGTACTCTCATTGAGTTATGCAATTCTAATTATGCACATGGTGTCTACAACATAGGAGTTTGCATCATTCACTAAGTTGTTATGTTGATAACACAGAATTCCGCACTCCTCATTTAGTACATGTTGTCTACACCACTAATTTGCGTGCTACACCATTGTAGGCTTATCCTCACATCATCGCACTTAATCCCGTGCTTAATGGAGGATAACCCATATCTGGTGGACATGTGCTTGGTTGTATGACATATCATGATGCTGACTTCTATGCATTCTAGAAGCTCTCCTGAGGCCTTTATATTCAGGCACTCCTAGTGTACTCTTATCCAATTATTGAATGAATATCGTCATTCTGATCATACTTTATTTATTTTGGTCTATTGTGTGCTTGTGTTGAGTTCTTTAGTTCTTGGGTGAATTCTGGCCTAAGCCAAATTCTTACATGGTATTAGAGTTGAGGAGGATTCTCATCACGTAGCCGTTCGAGACCGTTCATGCTTCAGCACCTTGACACAAATTTGGAGGATCCGCAAAAATTGGGAGTGTCTAGAGCCAAATCTGACCTCATCGTTGTGTCCAAAGCGTCGATTCTGTGAAGATCGACTATAAATTTGCCTATGTTTGGTAAAAGATGATCGTGAGGCAAATTTTTTTTGCAAATCGGAACCCGAAGGCCCCGACTTGAAATTGATTATGATCGTTTTATTTGATCTGATTGTTTGATTTTTGGATTTGTATTCAATTTCTTCTCTGCAATTTATTTTCATATCTAGTATTTTTGAAATTATTTTTCAAAATTTTTCCAGGGTAGAGAAATTATTTTTGGCCAAGCTGGACAGTGACACCCTAGCTCGGCTCTATTATTTGTGGTCAGATTATTTATTAATTTGCAGGGCTATTATTATTTTACGGGCTAATTTATCATCAAAGGGGCCTACTCTATATTCAGCCAAGCCTGTAAACTCTTTCGGTACTATAGAGGACCACCAAACATACCGGCGAACACATTGTCGTTGGCAACCACACCAAACACCCCGATGCATATAACAAATCTCGCAGCCAACTTCAATATACCATGTGCCGCAGTTTCATTTTAAATAGCACTTTGAGCACAATCCCAACAAATGTGGGATTATTTTGCTGCATTTCAACATTGTTAAAGGAGCTTCAACATTGCAATTTATAAATTTTGGTAGGAAAACTCAGCTTCGGCAAGTTTTTTAAAATCTGGCGATCGGTGAAGCCATTTTCGGTTCACTACATTCTCGCCCTGCGACGACCCACATGTGGCAGTCTCTAAATTTCCCACACACATAGTGGCCCCTCCAATCTGTGCCTGAAATGTGGAGAACTACCATTAGCACACTCCCAAATTAGCGCCTGCACAGTCATCGGTGATAGGATGCCAAGTCACTGCCTACGCAGCTACCCATGTCACTGCCGAGTCAGCATACAGTCAGTGGACACATGCACTTTTCGTACTGTGCATATGAAATGAAATTTGTTGACATCATCACTTACGTCGTCACCAGTCTTGAAGTTTGTTGACGTCATATTATCAATAGACTAAATTTGATGCCCGTTTGGACGTCATTCCAAGAGGAATTGTAACTCCTGTAATGGTTGTATGATCGTCAAATTTAACCCCATGATTCGTTGATGCAACCCCTCTCCAGATTCATTTTGGTTTTTGCAGTCCAACTTCGGGAGGCCATAACTCGCACATTCAGACTCCAAATCAAGTACAATTTTTTTTGAAATTGGGTAGAATTTTCTAAACTTTTTAGTGGTGTAGCTATTTTCTGGTTTTGGTGTATAGATTGTTTAAAAATTGCATTTTTTGGCAACTATACCTGGATAATCCTACATTTTGCAACTTCAAATGCTCCATACGGGCACATCTATAGTCGAAAACAAGTTCTATTTTTTTTGGAAGTGTGTATTTTTTTGTCTACTTTCCAGATCTGGCATCAAATTGTAGTGTTGTATGGACAAAATTGTCACTTTCAGCATAGGGCCTTTCTTTGCTTTGTAATGCTTCAGTGTTGTAGCACATTGTAAAGTTTTAGATTTGTACTCTATTAAGAGGTTGTAACAAGAAAAAAATAGAAGTCCACAAAGGCCAAAATTGGCAAGTGGCCCATTGTAATCGCACTACTGATAAAGTTCCCAAAGCATCTATTTTGGGGGGGTTTCTTGATTTAGTGAAAAGGGGGGGGGGGTGTTCTTGGTGTTGTGTTCTCTCTTTTCTGCAATTTTCTTTCATTTTCTACATTATGGACAACTTTAAGTTTCCTAAATCAACTCCTCATAACTATGGTTTGTGGTCAATCAAAATGTTGTATCATTTAATGCATAATGGAGTTTCACAATATGTAGATGGTACTCTTTCTAAACCAACAGGTGATAATGTGTTTGCAAGTGATATTTCAAATTGGGTAGCCATGGATATAAAAGCCCTAGGTGATATATGTTTGGGGGTAGATGATAAAATCATGTATCAAATCAAGAAATGTACTACATCCAAGGAAGCTTGGAATACCCTCGAAAGCCTTTATGGGAAAGTGTCTAAAGAGGATGTGTTCAAAATTGAAGATGAGCTTGTATCCTTAGATCCTAAGTCGTATGACTCAATATAGGACTTCATCATCAAGGTGAATGAGTTAAGGACAAAGCTTACTGATTGTGGGAGTTCAATCAAAGATGACAAACTAATCTATCTCATACATAACAAGTTGCCATCAGAGTATTCCACATTTTTATCTTCTTTTAACACCTCAAAGACTACCTTAGGGTCTACCTACAAGAAAGTCACTTTTGACGAATATGCTAAACTGTTGGATGATGAAGAAAAGAAGTTGAAAATAATGGGGATTCTCAAATCACCTCAGTCTAAAGCATTGGTGGCCAATGAGGGTTCTCAAAATTTAGCTGGACAATCTTCAAATAAAGGAAAGGGTAAGAAGAAATGGAAGAAAGATAAATTTGAGGATGCAAAAAAGTCAACACCATAATCCAATCAACAAGGCAAGTCCTCAAATTCCAACAAGAAGGGGGACAACAACAATAAGGAGAAGAAGAAGTGTGCTTATTGCAAGAAATCGGGTCATGAAGAGCATGAGTGTTATATCAAAAAGATTGATGAGTTGACTCACATCATGAAGAATCATAATGTTCCATTGCCTAATGCTTACAAGGAGAAAGGGTCGTCTTTAGATTCCAAGGGCAAAGGGAAAACACTCATGGAAAATTCAAACTCTTCAACGGAATGGATATTTGACTTAGGTGCCTCATATTATATGGGTTCTTCAAAGGAGGATTTTTCTTCAATGAAGTAGTCCAAGGTACTGCACATCTTCATGGGGAATGATAGCAAAATTGAAGTTGAAGGAAAAGGGAATGTGGGAATAGAAAATGGAGAGTTTCAAAATGTTCTCTATGTTCCAAATCTAAGTTCAAATCTCCTCTCAATCTACCAAATCACTCACCTTGGAGATGGACATAGAGTTGAGTTCCTTCCTGACTCAGTAATGGTGCACAGTCTTAAAGGCAATTCCTTGGTTGCAGTGGGGAAAGTGAATGATCACAAGAGGTTGTACTCTTTCTCTCATTTTGTACCCAAGTCTCCTTCAAAGGCCATGTTATCTCAATCCAATTCAAACATGCAATTATGGCATGAGCAGTATGGTCATCTTGACTACCGCTATCTTCAACAACTTTGCACATACCATATGGTGAAAGGTCTACCTCAAATCGACTTTTCTAAAGGTGAATGTTTAACAAATTCAGTGGATATGCATCCAGAGGGGAAGTTACAAAGAGGGAAGTCTTCAAGAGCAATGAGTATTCTTCAAATGGTTCACATGGTATTAGCAGGTCTGTTTGCATTTAGCCAGGGTCACTATATACTCACCTTTGTTGATGACTTTTCCAAGTTCACTTGGGTCTATTTTCTTCATAGTAAGAATGAAGTGTTGGACAAATTTCTAGCCTTCAAGACTCATGTAGAACGGAAATCCAGAAAGGCCATCAAAGTACTCCGCATGGACAATGGTAGCATGGATATGAGCAGAAGACTTAAGGAATTTTGCAAACATGAGGGAATTGATCTCCAGACTCCTCCAACATTTAGTCCTCATAAGACAAATGTTGCAACTTTGAGGATTCAAACTCTTAAGTCTATGGTAAGTTGCATGATTCATTCCAAGTCTCTCGATCCATCATTAGAAGTCGAAGCAATCTCAAGTGCCACTCACATTCTTAATCGTTCTCCTCATCTAGCCTCAGATGGAAAAACTCCTTTTGAGGCATGGTGCAGCAAAAAACCTATTGTGACACACTTCAGAGTCTTCAGGTGTCTTGCATGGGCAAAAAGATCTTCTAGGGGATGCAAGGCACAGTCACCTCAGCCTTGTACTTTCATTGGTTATGAAGGTGTGAAGGCATATATACTTCTAGATCCTGAGACACATTAGATTTTTGTGGAGAAGGATGTACATTTTGAGGAAAGCTCACTCAACTTATTCTCTACTCCTCTTCGCACATCATACAGTGTGGAAATTGATAGCGACACCAGCGATAGTGCTTCAATAGATTCAGATACATGGAGATCTATCAACAGTTACAGTGAGAGGTCACTTCATCAGTTCAGTCCACATGTATACATCGCCATAGTGATAGGTCCAGAACAACAGGGTACATCTAGTCTTACAAATATAGGTTCAGTGAGAGATTTGGGGAATAGTATTCATGATCTGCCTCTTCTTCTTGATGCAAAATTACCTTCTTTAGTTGTCATTAGGGTTCCAAACTCTCGTGTTCATTGTCTACATGATCTATCATCACAGGTTGAAGTAATTGTGGATACTTATGATCAACAGTTGCAGCAGGGTTCTTCATCAATTGCAGAGATAGACAGTTCTTTGGGACAAGTTCTTTAGCGAGTTGAGCAAGTTTCAGAGACATCACTTATCGATGGGATTCTTTCCATGCATAGCAAAAGCGTCTCATTTGTACCCTTGGCATTGTTTCTTCCTAAGGGCAGGAACACCATTCTGCAGTCTTGGATCAACTTCTTCATTGGAGCATTCACTATTCAACTTTCTTCTTTGGGGGGGGGGGAGCCTATCCTATCTCTCTTCCTCTTCTCATCATTCTCTTATGTATATACTAGAAGTATGTCATAATGGGGGGGTCTTGATTACTCCATCCATCCATGCATTCCCTTTATCTCTCCTTTTGGGGGAGGTTTTTTCCCATGAGGTTTTCCCTCTTTCCCTTCTTTATGGGAGATTGCATATCATTATGTACATGGGTACCTAACATGGCCTAGTAGTCGGGACCCACCCTGTATTGCATCCTAGATTTTGTAAGCTTAAGCGCATTCCCCTAAGTTTCACTTAAGGGGGGGTGTTGGTGTAATAAGTATTTACTTATTACACTTACTTAAGTTTACTTAGGTTGATGCATTATTTAATTATTTTGCATTGTTTTATTATTATTTTAGGTGAGACACTTAAGAGTTTGTGTACTCTCATTGAGTTATGCAACTCTAATTATGTACATGGTGTCTATAACAGAGGATTTTGCATCATTCACTGAGTTGTCATGTTGAAAACATAGTTATTTGCACTCCTCATTTAGCACATGTTGTCTACACCACTGATTTGCATGCTACACCATTGTAGGCTTATCCTCACATCAACGCACTTAATCCTGTGCTTAATGGAGGATAACCCATATTTGGTGGACATGTGCCTAGCTGTATGACATATCATGATGTTGACTTCTATGCATTCTAGAAGCTCTCCTAAGGCCTTTATATTTAGGCACTCCTAGTGTAGTCTTATCCAGTTATTGAATGAATATCGTCATTCTGATCATACTTTGTCTATTTTGGTCTATTGTGTGCTTGTGTTGAGTTCTTTAGTTCTTGGGTGAATTCTGGCCTAAGACAAATTCTTATAGTTATAAAGGAAGGACATTCCTTTATCATGCTACTAAATGTAATGTTTTTGAGAATTGACTATAAGCAGTAGAGAGTGCAGAATGCAAAGTTAAGCAGAGAAGTGCAGAAGTGAAGGAAACTTCATTGACAAGGTTTTATTGAGTGATCTGAGGTTTGGTATTTGCCTCCAAGGTTTGTGACCTAGTGTACAAGGTCTAATAGTGATTGGTCTAGTTGATATGATAGAGGAAAGGAGAAGATATTAGTAAATTACTTGTTTGACTAGTGAGCTCTTCTTCTAGTTGAAATTGCATGTTTGGGCAGTGGGCTCATCTTGCATACATTATACTACAACTCCTAAAAGGGTTGGAAGAACTCCCATCAAGGTTGGAATCTCTTAACAGGGATTCAAAGTCTCCTAATAGTATGTACTAAATGTTGCAATAGACTTCTAATAGGGTCCATCCTCTAACAAGGAATATTTATATTAGTTCATCATCTTGTGAGCATCATTCCCAAAAGGGTTTTCCCTTTGATCAAGGGTTTCCCTAGTCAACATATATGGTGTATTTTTCCATCAGAATTTTATTATGGTTTTTATTTACTTTGGTTGAATTGTTAAGTTTGTTTAAAGAAGATAAATGGTTTAATTGTTGGATAATTGATTCACCCCCCCTCTTAGTTATCTTGGTGGACTATTGTTTCTAACAATTGGTATTAGAGCATCAGGTCCTTGAAGATAAAGCTTAACAACTTTGGGAGATCCAAGGTGAATATGTTTATGAAAGATAGTCTGAAGTTTGATGGAACAAATTATGATAGCTAGAAGGAAAAGATGAAGATACATCTATTGTGTATGGGTTTTGGGATATTGGATCTTGACAAAACCAAAGAAGACAATCATTGCTAAAGAGGACTTGGAAACTTGTACTGAGGTAGAAAGAAATCTTTTCATGTGCAACATGAGATCTATAGAAGCACTATTGACTGAACTTCCTAAAATTGAGTACAATCAGGTAAAATCACTTGCTACTTCACATTTGACTTGGAAAGCTTTGGAATGTAGTTTTGAAGGTGATGCATATTCTAAGAAATGGAGGCTACAAAGTTGGATTTGTGCATTTCAAGATGCCAAAATGATGGAAGATGAGTCTATAAGAACATATATAGGTAGGATATCAGACATTATTGTAGGCACTAAAGCTCAAGGAGAAACCAACGAAGATGATGAGGTTATATGAAAAATATTGAAGACTCTAACACCACCATTTAAGTCAATAGTTTAGATGATATAGTTGTTGATATCATGTATAAAAGATTTCACAAAAGAGACATTTCTTGGAAGACTTGGAGCAGTTAAGAATGAACTTAGATAGTCTAGAGAATTGACCAGAATACAAACAACTTTTAGTGCCTTGAATATTTGACCTAACTTATCAAGGTTCACAAGTGGTAGAGGAGATTTTGCTAGCAACAGTAGATCTGAAGAAGATAAAAAGATTGAAGGAGTAGTAGCCTTGTAATGAATATGGTCATTAAAGAAGATGATGAGGTTATATGAAAAATATTGAAGACTCTAACACCACCATTTAAGTCAATAGTTTAGATGATATAGTTGTTGATATCATGTATAAAAGATTTCACAAAAGAGACATTTCTTGGAAGACTTGGAGCAGTTAAGAATGAACTTAGATAGTCTAGAGAATTGACCAGAATACAGACAACTTTTAGTGCCTTGAATATTTGACCTAACTTATCAAGGTTCACAAGTGGTAGAGGAGATTTTGCTAGCAACAGTAGATCTGAAGAAGATAAAAAGATTGAAGGAGTAGTGGTAAGAAAACTTTCAAATGTTGGACTTGTAATGAATATGGTCATTATACATTTAAGTGTCCTAAAAGAGAGAAAAAGTATAAGGGAAATCATAAACCTAGAAAAGATAGAGTGTTTGTATGCAAATGAAGATAATGATTATAAAGAACAAGCATTAAGTGCTAGTGATGATGAAATTGGATTTGTGGCAATTAAAGAAGAAAGTCTAGAGAAAGTAGCTTTAGTATCATAGGTTGAAAAGAAATCTAATTGGATAATTGAAATTGGTTGTTCACACCATATGATTGGTAATATGAAGAAGTTTGTTGACTTCACAAGTTAGGATGGAGGAATTGTTAGAGTTGGAAACAATGCAACATGTCAAGTTAAAGGTATTGGATCTATAACTCTTGATGGTAAAACTAAAACTGAGGATGTATACTTTGTTGATGGTTTAAAGCACAATCTTTTGAGTGTTTGACAACTAGTAGACAAAGGTTATTAGTTACAGTTCACAGAAAAGACATGCATAATTAAAGACAGTGATGGAAATGTAATTGGAACAAGAACTAGATCTAGAGGTAATGTATTTTAGTTGAATTCTACTGAAATGACATGTTTGGTTAAAAAGGCTGATGACAGTTGGTTATGGCATAAGATATCTTGTCATATAAACTTTGACAGTTGTGAGGACTAGTATAGTGATTGTAGTGAGAGATTTATCAAAGATTGTAAAGCCTACTAACATAATTTTCAAGGAGTGTGTTTTGGCAAAGCATAAAAAAACTTCTTTTCCCAACAAGGAGTTTACCACTATAGCAAAGTTGGATATTATACACACATATCTTAGTGGTCCTACAAAGATTAAAGGATTCTATGGTGAAATGTATTTTATGATTCTAGTTGATGATTTTTCTAGAATGATGTGCATTGCATTTTTAAAGAGAAAGCTAAGGCATTTGATAAGTTTAAGATATTCAAGAATAGGGTTGAAAATGAATCTAGAATAAAGAGTAAATGTTTAAGATGAGATAGAGGAGGATAATTTACTTTGAATGAGTTTAACATGTTTTGTGAAGAAAATGGAATTAGAAGACAACTATCAACTTTGAGAACCCTTGAATAGAATGACATTGTAGAGAGAAGGAACAAGTCAGTTACAAAAGTTGTAAGAGCTATGTTAGTAGAGATGATGCATCCAAGAAATTTTGGAGAGAAGCCGTGAATACAAAAATCTACACTATGAAGAGAGTGCAAGTCAGGAAAGACACAAACAAGACCCCTTATGAAATATGGTTTGGTCACTCACCTACATTTAAGCATTTTCAAATTTTTGGTAGTAACTATTATATCAAAAGAGATGATGATATTGGTAAGTTTGATGCTAGAAGTGATGAAGGTATGTTTCTTGGTTATTCATTGAAAAGGAAGGCTTATAGATTTTATAATCAGAGAACTAAGACTATTATGGAAATTGCAAATGTAAGAATTGATGAGAAATTCAGAATATAAGAGAGAATAGTTGATTGCAATTCAGATGATGATGTTGTTATGAAGCCAAGGAATGATGAGGTATGTCTTGAGACTATCAATGATTTGCAGAATGAAGGAGAGACAAGGTAGGAACAAAGCTCAGAACCTTTAGTAGAGCCAACAGTTTAGATAACAACTTCTACTTTAGGAAAGAATATGATAAATAATCACCCATCCAAATAGATCATCAGAAGCATAGACAAAGGAGTGATGACAAGAAGTAGAGTCAATAAAGAACTATGCTTGATATCTCAAGTTGAGCCTAAGAATGCAGATGAAACATGAAAAGACGATTACTAGAAATAAGCTATGAAAGAGGAATTAGATCAGATAGTAAAGAATGAAACATGTGAATTGGTTCCTAGACCAACAGACAAGAATGCGATAGGAACTAAATGGGTATTTAGGAACAAGATGAATGAACAAGGAGAAGTTGTAAAAAAACAAAGCAAGATTAGTATGTAAAGGTTACTCATAGCAAGAAGGAATAAACTATGATGAAACCTATGTTCTAGTGGCTAGAATAGAAGTAGTAAGATTATTCTTAGCCTATACATCATAGAAGAAATTCAAAGTATATCAAATGGATGTCAAGTTAGCATTTTTGAATAAAGAACTTCAAGAAGAATTGTACATTGAGCAACTTGAAGGATGTCCTTTGACAGATGACAAGGACATAGTATGTAGACTAAGGAAAGCATTGTATGGATTGAAGCAAGCACCAAGAACCTGGTATATGAGGTTGGACAAGCATTGGGCAAAGCTTTGATATAACAAAGGTATGGAAAATAGTAATTTATATTGGAAAGAAATTGATGATGGTTTGATGATTTTGGTAATATTTGTTGATGATGTCATATTTGGAGGAAATGATAAAGAAAGTGAAAAGTTTGTTGAAGAGATGAAGAAAGAATTTGAGACGAGTATGATAGGAGAGATGAAATATTTTCCAAGATTGCAGATTGTACAAAATAAAGAAAGAATCTTTATTTCTCAAACTAAGTACTTGAAGGATTTACTAAAAAGGTCTGGTTTGGAAGCATGTAAACCTATTGGAACACCTATGGTAACTGGACACAAGTTATCTATAAAGGATGAGATACCTACTATTGAGCAGAAAAAGTACAGATCTATGATCAAAGGATTAGAATATTTGACTCACACAAGACCAGATATAGCAAATGCTGTTGGAATTGTTGCAAGATTCCAAATTGATATGAGAGAAGAACATTATGTAGCAGTTAAAAGATATGTAGATATTTGAAAGGAACTTCATAATTTAGATTATGGTATGATAGATCTAATGATTTCACTCTAAGTGCTTATATTGATGCAAATTGGGAAGACAATATGGATGATAGAAAAAGTACTAGTAGTGGAGCTTTCTTTCTTGGAAGAAGATTGGTTTCTTGGTTAAGTAAGAAGCAAGATTGTACATCACAAAGTACAGTGGAAGAAGAGTATATTGCACTAGCAAATAATTGCAATCAAGTTATTTGGATGAAGTAGATGTTGAAGGATATAAGGATAGAAATTAATGAACCTGCTGTCATACATTGTGACAATACAAGCATGGTAAAAATGTCTAAGAATTTAGTGTTGCATTCTAAGACTAAGTACATTTCTATCAAGTATCACATGTTGAGAGAGAAAGTTGTAGATAAGGAAATCAAATTGGAGTATGTGAGTACTAAAGAGAAAATTACAGATATATTCACTAAGCCTCTTCCCAAAGAGACTTTTGAGTATCTGTGAGGTATGCTCGGGGTTATGCCCCTTCCTACATCAGAGTAGAAGCTACAAGAGTGTATCAGTCTAGGGTAACAGAGCACCATTTTTTATTAGAAATGAATGCTAATACTTTTTGTATGGGGGACTATCTATAATGGATAGAGTCATTTGGGATTCTTGTTGGATATTATTGTGAACAATGTCTTTTGACACTCGAGCTCGTAAGAATAAGTTGTTGTAGAGTTTGATGTAGAGATGTTGGTTGTTGAAATCTTTGACATTGATGTCAATGGGGGAGAGTATTACATTAAAAAAATCATGGAACATCATGGGGAGAAGTATTGCAGAAAGCACATTAAGATATATCAATGAGGGAGAATGATTGATGAAGAGGATTTGAGAAGAAGATTAACAGTATTTTGTTGGTATTCTTGGAACTAGATGTTTTTTCATCTATGTTGCCATCAATGCCAAAGGGGGAGATTGTTGGAAGATTTGGGAGATTTTTAGAAGATTGGTTGAAAGCATGAATTCTAATGATATTACTATGGGGGAGTATTGTAGATATGCTACTATGATGATATATTACATTCATGACTGAGTTTCTCATTGATGTCAACATAGTAGTTTTCTGTGGTATCTAATAAAAGAACAACGAAAAGATAAAGTTGGTACAGATGGCTAGTTGAGTATTATAACCATCTGAGGTTATAGGAGATACTTTTGAGTATCTGGTATATGCAATTAATATTGAAAGAAGAAAAGATAAGTCTAAAATAAGTTATGTAAGTTTTGATGATGTCTGTTTTGAGATAAAGTTTAAAGAGGTATGTTCTGGTAAACTTGTTATATCTCTTAGCAGAGTTGTCATTCTGAGAATCAAGGTTGAGGACATGAAGAGGATAGGTTGGTGATGATGTGGCTAAGCTCACTCATCATAATATTGGGAGTATGGAAAGATATTCAAGTTTCAAGGCAGAAGATTAATGTTATCACTAAGTGTAACGTGTTCTTAATATGGTCCCATAATAATTAATTGAGAAGGTCTAATAGCTAACTCATGGAATTTTTTTGAGGACTTGATATAAAGGAAGGACATTTTCCTTTATCATAGTATGGAATGGAATATTTTTGATGATTGATTACAAGAGGCAGAGAGTGCAGAATGCAAAGTAAAGTAGAGTAGTGCAAAAGTGAAGGAAACTTCATTGCCAATGTTTTATTAAGTGATTTAAGGTTTGGTATTTGGATCCAAGGTTTGTGACCTAGTCTGCAAGGTCTGAAAGTGATTGGTTTGGTTGATAGGAGAGAGGAAAGGAGAAGATAACAGTAAATTACTTGTTTGAGCAGTGAGCTCTTCTTGTAGTTGAAATTGCATGTTTGGGTACTGGGCTCATCTTTCATACATTATAATACAACTCCTAACAGGGTTAGCACAACTCCTAATAGGGTCCATCCTCTAACAAGGAATATTTATATTAGTACATCATCTTGTGGGCATCACTCCCACTAGGGTTTTCCTCTGATCAAGGGTTTCCCTAGTCAACATATCTGGTGTATTTGTTTATGAGCATTTTATTATGGTTGTTTTTTAATTTGGCTGAATGGTTAAGTTTGTTTAAAGAAGATAAATATTTTAATTGTTGGATAACTGATTCACCCCCCCTCTCAGTTATCTTGGATCTATGCATTCTACCTCTTGGATCATATGACATTGTGTTGGGCATGGATTCATTAGCTGCCCATCAAGTGAATACCGATTGCTATCATAAGATGGTATAGTGCGTTGATGATATAGGTGGACAGGTGGGACTTTTGGGAGTCTTGAAACTATTCTCACTTCAAATGATCTGCTAATTAGCTGAAGTGGAGTGTACATAAGGGTTGTCAGTTTTTCTTATTTTTGTTAGTGATCTTGAGGAAGCCAAAAGTCGTATGGTGGTGCTTGATGATCACCCACTCTTCATGAGTATGCAAATGTGTTTCCTAATGAGATTCTAGATATGCCACCATAGCGTGAAATTGATTTTTGGATTGATCTTGTACTAGGAGTAGAGATGATTTCATGGGCTACTTATCGCATGACTACTTAGAAGTTGAGTGAGCTTATATTATAGTTGGAGGAATTGTTGGCCAAGGGCCATATTCATCCTAGTGTATCCCCATGGGGTACATTAGTCATCTTCATAAAGAAGAAATATGGTTCTTTGCATTTGTGCATTGACTATTGGCAGTTGAATAAAGTGATGGTGAATAACTGTTATCCTTTTCCTAGGATAGATGACTTGTTCAATCAGATGAAGGTAGCATGAGTGTTCTCAAAGTTTGATCTTAAGTTGGGATACCTTCATCTTCATATCTAAGAGGCTGATATTCATCGAATAACTTTTTGTACATGGTATGGGAATTATGAGTTCACCATTGTACCCTTTGGGTTAACCAATGCACCATCAATGTTTGTGAGTTTGATGAATGGTGCATTTCACACTTACCTCGATTAGTGTGTCATTGTATTCCTGGATGACATATTGATCTATTTGAAGACTATGGAGGAGCATGAAGCCCATCTATGTCAGGCACTACAGTGCTTGAAAGACCATTAGTTGTATGGATACTTGATTAAATGTGGGTTCTTCTAGTTAGAGGTGAAGTATTTGGGATACATCATCACTGCTGATAGAATTGTCATGGATTCTGAGAAGATTCATGCTATCATAGATTGGAAAGTACCCACTAATGTCTCTAAAGTTTGTAGTTTGATGGGATTGGCAGGTTACTACCATCACTTTGCGAAGGATTTCTCACGAGTGGCTCATCCCATCACTTCTCTTCAGCGGAAAAGGAAGAAGTACGTTTGGTTAGACTAGTGTGAAGTAGCATTTAATGCTATTAAGAAGTGTTTGACTAGTGCACTAGTCCTTGCAATGCCTAATCCTCTAGGAGATGTTGGGCATTCTTTTTGCACAAGGTCAACGACAGGAATCCATAGTGTAATTCCTCTCTTGAAAAGCAAATCTTTTAAGGATCCACTCCAAGGTTCAGTGTTTGTCTTGTGATGTACCAAAATTTGCTCAGTAGAAGATAAATGTGAGTGTTCATGAGGAGGTCTTTGCTGGTTTTAAAACCCTTTTATCTTAGAATTGAAGTAAAATCTATTCGCTGTCTCAAAATATCACAACAAAAGAACAATATTTTTGTATTTTCTATTTTTTCAATGGATGCAACTCTAATAATGCAACTACTATGAGGTCCTATTCTAACAAGGGGTTTAGCAAAGCAAATAATGAAACTAAAAGCAAATAACATGAAATAAAATGACTTGAAATTGAAATTTCTAAATGGACATAAGCCACAGAACACAACACGCTGCGAGTTAAACCTTCAAAGAAATCGATAGGAAACCAATGAAAACAAGAGCAGTGCTTCCTAGAATCCACTGATGCAATCGTCGGTGAGAATCTTTAACAAATCGAATGATGTTTCACTCTTCATCAAATTGCAAGGCCATGAAAAGTGTGCTCATGTGAGACAAAAAGCTATGTAGACACAATCGGGTGATCTCTTCTCAAGCTCGTTATGTCAACGAAATTCATATATTTGTAGCAAACACCAAAACTACAAGATCACATAACCAGAAACAATGCAATAAACCTTTGGCTCAATCACAATCTCATGAATAAAATTCACAAAATAATGACACATTAAGGCAAGAATAACTACATTCTGAATGCTAGCACCAAAAGAATAATTTTATTGCATAATAATGACGGCCCTTGTTACATTTTACAATGGGGTATTTATAAGAAATAATCTCCTCAATTTGTGTTGAGAGTGAGAGATATCTTGATCCAATAAAATACTTTTAAAACATATATATACAAACTGATAATCTAACTGGTGCTTAGAAGGACTCCATCCATATTTTATTCATTAATTGGATGCATGAGCCCTTTACATGTCAAAAATAGAGAAAACATGAGAGAAAAAGTAGGAGGAAGCCATCAGTCAAAGTAGAAGTGCATGGAGGCATAAAAAATGGAAGTTGGCCCTTCACTTGACGTGTGTCTAAGTAAACTTGTCAAAATGTGGTCCCGATGCATGGAAAGTGCTATTTTTGGAACTGACAGTTAATTGTCAGTGCACCTTTGAATTATGGAGCTACATGAAAATGTGGAGCTGCGTACCTGCAGAGTTGTGGACCTTGGAAGCTCAATTCACCAAAAAATCAAAGTTCTCAATTTTGAAAACGATTTTTGGATTTTGCTCAAATGAGGTTTTAGATCACTTTTTGTATATGCTTCATGCCCCTTTCTGATGATTTACACCCTCTTTATAGCCAATTACTTTCATAAACTTGCACTCCCTTCGCTTCTTCAATCAAAAATCTCAACGCACCCGCATTGAATCTTGTCCCCAATAGCTGCATAAGATGAGGAACCTAATTTCCTTTATGTGTCCAACCTTTGTATCTTTAACCTTTTTCTTCTCTCCACCTGTACAATCCTTCTTGATGAGAAACCAAGTGATCCGGATTATCCAAGATGATCAAATGTTTGCAACTTTTTCATATTTTTTTGCAAATTTTTCTAAGATTTTTTAAATGACCTTTTTGGAGGCCTTTTGCTCAAAATTTTAAGTCGAAACCTTCGTCGGTCCTTAAAATTGGGTCGATGAAGGCTCACTATTTTAGGGACTAAAATTAGATCTTTAGTTCTTCTTTCCAATGGTGTAAGTGGTTCTGAATTCTGAAGCCCGAGTCAAAAGTTATGATCTTGACAAGTTGAGGATGCCATTTTTACTAAAAAAGAAGCAAACATTAGTCCGTAGAGTTAACAATGTATAGTAAAGACAAACTAACTACTCAAACAAAATTAGAGGTGAATCCTAAAATTTGGTTGAGTCTAAAATCCTGAAGCCCTGAAATTTGGCTAAGTTTGGATTTCTAAGGCCCTAAAATTTCCTAGAATCTTTACCTTATCTTAGGGAGGTTTGAAACCTATCTCAAAAGATTCGTTGCATATATTAAAACATATCTTAAGTATAAGGAATATAATTAAATATATTTCTTATACTTAAACGATATATTTTAAACCCCTTTTATGGCTACTCAGACAAAACTGGAGGTGAAAAGGCAGCTTGGCAACCACGCACGGTGCCTTGGAAGTGTGGTAGCACAAATGTGCACGAGGCACCCTGATCATGTGCGCGTGCACACGCATGAGCCGTGGCAGTGCGAACATGTGCACGTAGCGCGAGTCATGGTGGCGTGAATGCGAGTGCGCAGTGTGAGTTGTGGCGGTGCCAGCGCTCATGCGATGTGAATGTGCACGCATAGTGCAAGCCATGCCAGTGCACGAGTGCGCGACAGTGTGAACGCATTTGGTGGTGCAAATGTGTGCGACGCTTTTTTAATTTTTTAATTTTTTTTCAATTTTTTGATTTTTTTGTGATTTTTTTCAAATTTTTGACTCAAAAATTCTAAGGTCTAATAAAACTCTTCTTCTCCCAACTCTCGACTATGAGTTTGAGAGTTGAAAAAAGTAGGGGGTCCCCATTCCTAGTGAGTAATGGGGCGTGTGTTGTGAACACCACAACAGGAGATTCCATGGTTTACATAGATGATTCATTGGAAGGTGTGGGTGCAGTGTTGATGTAGGATGGTTGAGTGATGGCATATGAGTCTAGGAAACTCAAGGACCATGAGCTTAACTACCCCACTCATGAATTAGAACTCACGATCATGGTGCATGCCCTTGTCCATTGGAGGTACTTTCTTTTGGGACACAAGTTTGAGTTGTATAGTGATCATAGGAGCTTGTAGTATATCTTTACTCAACCAAACTTGAATGCATGATAATGTTGTTGAATGAAGTTCTTGTGTGAGTAAGAATTTGATGTTCATTACATTAAAGGGAAGGAGAATGTCATCATGGATTCCTTGAGTAGGAGGCAACATGAGGTATTAGTGATGTCATTGGGAGTGGAATTGCAAGGCCGTATCTTTGAGGCTTTGCCTAGTGACACTTGGTAGCAAGAGGTGAGGACAAAGATTGAGTTTGGACGTACCATTGATGGACTACTGTGACACTTGGGGCATATCTGTGTACCTATGTTGGGTGATCTTTGTACCTTAATTTAGTCAGAAGCACAACATGTAGTATATTCTACACATCTTGGTGTCAAGAAGATGCACGTTGATGTCAAATAGCTATACTTTTGGGAAGAGATGAGATGCAATGTTACTAATTTTATTTCTAGATGTCTTGAATGCCAGAGAATGAAGGTAGATCATTAGCATTTGGTGGGTCTTTTGTAGCTACATACCATTCTCGAGTAGAAGTGGGATACAATATCCATAGATTTTATCATAGGGTTTCCTATGTCATCATGGAGACATGATTGTATCATGGTGATAGTGGAAAATTTGTCCAAGATAGCATACTTTTCACCCATGTGAGCATCCTACATAGCTTCTTTTGTAGCTCATGTTTTCTTAGACAATATTGTTCATTTACATTGGATCCCTCATCGGATCATTTTGAATAGAGATCTGGTGTTTACTTCTACACTTTGGACGTCTCTCCAACATGCTTTAGGTAGGCAACTCAATTTTAGTTTGGCTTATCACCCAAAGATTAATGGTTAGACTGAGAGAGCAAATCAGGTTTTGGAGGATATGCTTTGCATGTATTTTATGGATAGGTTGGTGAAATTGGAGGAATATTTGTACCTTGTTGAGTTTACATACAAAAATGGGTATCATAGTTCTCTTGGTATATCACCTTTTAAGGCCTTGTATGGTAGACCATGCCGCACCCTTTGAGTTGGGGTCACTTAGAGGACTGAGTTCTCTTGGGTCTAGAGATGCTTTAGGATATGGAGCAGCAAGTTGTTCGCATTAGGGAACATCTAGTTACTGCTCAAGATAGGGAGAAGAAGTATGCAGATGCCCATAGGTTGTATGGTCACTTTTTTGTCAGTGATAGGGTGTTTTTGCTAGTGTGTTTGAGGAAAAGCCCCATCTATTATGGGAAAGGCTCTAAGTTGGTGTCGCATTTTGTCAAACCATTTGAGATCCTCGAGAGGATTGGTACCATTTCTTATCAACTAACATTGCCACCTAGCCTATCATGCATCCACAATATTTTTCATGTTTCTATTTTGAGGCAACATATTTTGGATGTGACCCATGTTCTTGATTAGGATGCTTTGTAGGTAGCAAATGAGCAACTTACTTTCTAGCCCATTCGTATCCTACAACACCAGAGGTTGACCTTATAAGGTCGGGACATTGAGCAGGTAAGGGTCCAATGGGACTCAAGTAATGAGACCTCTATGACTTAGGAGGATGCTACATGAATAAGGGGATTGTACCCCTATCTTTTTTTTGGCTTCTAGAAGTAAGCCTTTTACTAGTAGGGGAGGATGTAGTGCCTCTCGTGTTTTTAGTTTGTGCCTTGTCTATTTTGATTCGAGAGATACTTGATACTCTTATTATTTTTACTTTGATATGACATGAGGGTTGGATGTTATACCTTGTTTCAGTATCATAGATGCTATACTTATATGCTATTTAGTTTATCATATTTACATGTTGATGCCATTTTGAGATGATAGTAAATCTATGATGATATCGGCTTACCTGGTATTTGGACTTACTTTCTGATTATGTTATGTGATAGATTTTATTTTATGGTGATTTTCATCATTCTTGTCTCTTTATGCTTTATGCTAATGTGAGTGATGTAAATGGATTAGTTAAGTATTTAATGCATTATTGCTTTGGCTATGATATTAAATGTAATTGCACTTGATCATGTGTTTTAGTGTGTAGGAATTATGTCCTTGGTAGTGGCACATGGAGTTAGTGATTTAGCTATTCATATTTTACCAATGTTGTCCCTGTATGGTCAATGTATCCTTATTTTAATTATTTAAATTAAAAATTTTTAGTGATTAGTAAATCCAAACTCATCTGCATTATGTGATTAGACCAATGACTATGTCTGTGCATTTAGAGGTTCACATTGTTGCAAAAGTTGTTTAGTGATTTATGTGATTTTGGGTTTTTGAGCTTTAAATCTTCTCAAATTTAATTTTTGGCAGCTTTTCCTTGGGTGAATTCCCATTATGAGGAATAAACTATTTTCATTTGGGTTGATTTAGAGTCTAGCTAATCTAACTGGCTATTTTTCCTAATCGACTATTCACTCAAAAAGTGAATAAGTATTAAAAAAAGGATTTGTATTTCCACTTGTCAATTTTACAATTTAGAAATTGAAGACCTTTTTTGAAATCCTCCTTCTAAAGGATTGGTTTTTGCTCATCCTATGAGCTGTGAGTGTGGGATTGTTGCGAGATCAGTCTTGTTGGATCCAGCTCAGGTTGACCTTTCTTTTCAATGATTTTCAATAGCTTCGACGAGCATTTTATTTTATTGTGCGGGTTTCAATTTTTGCCCCTTTTGTTGTCATGTAGGGATTTCTTATTTTCTTGTTTCAGTTATGTTTTAGGTTATATTTTTGGTAGTAGTTTGTTAGGAGGCTAAGAACTAGTGTTAACCTATGTTTCTATTTGTTGGTTTTGCCTAGTTGGTTGGGTATGAATATTTTTCCTAGTTTTTGGGATGGGGGTTTGAGGTTTCACACTGTTATGCTGGTCGTTTTTGCCTACAATGTCCAAACCCAAATATTATTACATTTTTAGGGTTTTTGTACCTAAAAACTAAATGGGTTTTAATTTTGAAGTTTTCTAGTTTTGGGAGTTTTTACCTCATTTTGCATGCCACCCTATTTTTTAAGGTTTTCTTGGCATGAGTTTGGTGATGGACCTAGATTATCTATTTGGATGTTAGTCAGACCCTTCTTGCACTTTTATGTTGCATTGGGATGCATGCTACATTCACAATTCTATTTGGCATGAGTGTTAGCCATGGACATTGTGCTTTATGTGTGTTTGTGGTTGGATCATTATCTCCATCAGCATGAAAGGAGTGGAACTATAGGTTCCATGTGGTTGGAAGGCATAGATACCCATACCATTTTTGGGGACTAGTGTAAAGAGATGGTCTATTGTCCTAGCACGACTGTTGTTAGATGTTTTCACTTGGTACTTCGGGTTCCAGAGTATGCTTTCTTGTGATTTATGCTTTCATTGGGATGCTTGTATATCATTTTTTGATGATGTTAGTTATTGACACATTTCCTTGTTATGATTATTAGCATATGATAGATGATGTTATCTATTTTTTAGGATTATCTTATGCTTTACTTTTAGCATGTTAGATTTTCTTATGCTTATGTTGTAACATGTTTTAGTAGTGACATCCTTATATGATAGTATCGTTGATTTGATCGATAGCTTGGGATGTTACACGTAGGGGATGGCTAGGGCCCATGATGGTCATATGATGCAATTATTGTTGGGAGGAACCACGTACTTAGTTTTCTTGTATTTTTCATTATGATGTTATTTCTATTATTGCAATGTTGTGACAGTACACTGTGATGTTTCCTTCTGTACTTTCCCTTCACTACTTGATTAGATGGTTAGATGTAGTTTTTGTCTTTCATTATTATGTTGGAGCATTTATGCCTCAAATTGTTGATTCGATACTCTTTGGTGTGGAGGTTATGAACTCTATTTAACTCTTTAGTTTGTCTTTAGGATTTTTTCTTACTTTCCTAGACGACCATGTGTCAGCATGGGGCAATACAATAAAATGTCACATGCCCATTAGAGTTTTGTCCTACATTTCTTGATTATATCACATGCCTCTTAGAGAAATATTGTGCAATACTCTTAAGTATCACACCCCCATTGAATAAGTGTCGTATGATACTTGTAAAGTATCACACACCCTTGAGAGAAGTTTCATCCAGACCCTAAAAGTGTCACACCCCTTCTTGAGAAATGACGTACGATATTGGAAAGTATCGCCCAGTGCTGATTTAAAGTATCACCTTGTATTTGCAAAAACCTGTTCAAGCGGACAATGGGTACTTTTCAGTATGATCCAAACTCTTTGGGAGGTGTTTTGGCTACCCTCTTAGGTGCTCTTCAATCCTTTGGTGTTGCATTTCGAATTCAATTTTTTTGGCTATTCATTGTTCATCTAACATTTCTAACTCTTGTAAACATTGTTCTCAAAAAGTATATTTGTCAATTATCCCATGAAATGAAACAACCAAAGAAGGTATTTCTAATTCCAAAGGCATAATAACATCAGTGCCATAAATGAGATTGTAAGGAGAATTACTCGTGGCATTATGAACACTTTTACTATAAGCCCATAAAGCATATGTTAATTGAGTATGCCAATCTTTCATTCTCCAAGAATTTTGTGACTTCATTTTTTTGAAAGAAGTACCATTATTCAAAATTATCACTAAAGGTATCCCAAATCTTGTTATGATATTATTAAGGATGAAATCACAAATAACATCCATAGTTGTTGAATGAAGAGAAACAACTTCAATCCACTTTGTAAAATAATCTGTAGCAGTTAGAATGTAAGTATGTCCTTGAGAAGAAGGTGGTGAGATTTTTCCAATAAGATCAAAACCCCAAATACTAAAAGGCCATGGAGAAACTTGATTACGAAGCTCATAAGTAGGATCATGAATCAAATTACTATGTTGTTGACATTGAGGACACTTCTTAACAAACATTAAAGAATCTTGCTTTGTCGTTTGCCAATAATATCCTATTTATGTAATTTATTAACCACATATTTTCCACCAAAATTCCCTCCACAAGAACTAGAATAAGCTTCTCCCAAAGCTACCAAAATTTTAGTTATTTTGAGACATCTTAATAAAAATCCTTTGTAAGAGAATTTGTAAAGCATATCTCCTAAAGTGATGTAACATGCTACAAGTTTCCTAATACAATTATACATGTTTCTTGTTATGGATTTAGGAAAAGTACAACCTTTCAAAAATGAAAAATATGAGAATACCATTCATTCAAATGCAAGTTAAAATAATCAATGGTAATCTTTTTATAAATTGCAGGGTTTTTAAGAGTTTGTATAGTAAATTAAAAGTTCTCTACATTAAATTCAAGACAAATCAAAGAAGCTATGCTTACCATGGCATCCACATGTCGATTATCTTTTCTAGGTGAGATTTGAATCATATAAGAAGAGAATTGTGAAAGTACATCAAGAGACAAATCTCGATATTGTGTCATTTTATCATTCTTAGTTTGATAACCTCCTTTAACTTGTTCAACAATCAATTGCAAATCTCCATATATTTCCAAATGTTTGATGTTAAGGGATGAAGCTGCTTGTAAACCAACTATAAGAGCTTTATATTCCACAATGTTATTAGTAAAAGGAAAAGTTAATTTTTATGATAAAGGGATTCATTTTTTTGTAGGAGTTATTAAGATAATACCAACACCAAATTCTCTCTTACATTTAGATCCATCAAAATATAATTTCCAAATATCATCTTGTTGAATAGTGAGAATATTATCATCAGGAAATTCCATTGAAGTAGAACATGTTTCCAAATGAGGACAAGGAGCTTCAGCTAAATAATTCATTAAAGCTTATCCCTTAATAGATTTTTGAGAAATGAAATAAAGATCTAATTCTATTAGTTACATCACCCACTTTGTCAAATGGCCAGAGAGACCAGTTTGTGAGAAAAGATGTTTCAAAGGATCAAATTTGACAATCACATTGACTTCAAAAATTATAAGATAATGCCTAAGTTTTTGATGCGCATAAACTACAATGAGATATTATCTTTCCAAATCTGTGTATCTTGTTTCATAATCAAGTAAAGTCCAACTAATATAATACATATGTCTTTCCTTACCATCATCATCATTTTGAGCTAACAAGTCACTCATGACCTTCAAAGTTGCTGAAGTATATAAATGGCTTATCAAATTTAGCTAGTTGCAAGATAGGAGGATTTGCAAGATACTCCTTAAATTACTCAAAAGTTTGTTTACATTCATCATTCCAAGAGAAAGTGGTATCTTTTCTAAGCAAGGAAGTAAAAGGAATTGTTCGATCAACTAACTTAGAAATAAAACAATGAATAGCTTGTATCTTTCCTTGTACATTGTGTAGCTAAGATATATTCTTAGGAGAAGGCATATTAACAATAGCATCAATATTTTTAATATCAACTTCTATGCCTCACTTAGAGATTATAAATCCTAATAATTTACCAAAATCAACTCCAAAAATGCATTTCTTAGGATTCAATCTCATGTTGTAACTTCTAATTCATTCAAATATTTTTCATAAAATAGTAACATGATCTTCTCTTTGTATAGACTTTGCCAAAATATCATCCACATAGTCTTCAAGAATCTTATGGATGTAATCATGAAAAATCAAAGTCATAGCACATTGATAAGTTGCTCTTGCATTCTTTAATCCAAAAGGCATCATGACCCAAAAAAATGTTCCCCAAGCTGTTATAAATGTAGTTGTAAATTGATCTTTAGGATGTATAAATATTTGATTATATCCAAAAAAACCAATCATAAAAGATAACAAAGCATGACCCGCTGTTGAATCCACAATCATATCAATATTGGGTAATGAGAAATCATCCTTTAAGGATGCTAAGTTTAAATCTCTAAAATTAGTATACATCCTTATCATATTTTCTCCTTTTGAAATAGGCACAATGTTTGAAATCCAATCGGAGAAATCAATATAACAAATAAATCCTTAATCCAACAGCTTTTCAATTTCACTTTTGACTAATAATGCAATTCATGGATTCATCTTTTTAATTTTCTACTTCACAGGTTTCATATTTGGTTTTAAAATAATATTACTAGTAATAATCTTTGAATCATTACTTGGCATATTTGAATATGTCCAAGCAAAAATATCCTTAAATTCTAGTAAAATGGAACTCAATTGATCACGCTCATCCTGACTCAAACATTTCCAAATCTTTATTATCTTCTTAGGATTATACTCATCCATTTCAATATCAATTGTTTCAGTTATTAATAAATCACTATGTATCAAAGAATTCATTAGTAAAGAAATAATATCTTGATTATCATGTTCTCCAAAATAAGCATCTGTATTTAAACAATAAGGCTTTCTTTGATTATGATGGAACTTAGGTAAATCATCATAAATCCCAAAAAATTCCATTAAACTTTCATCTTCAGGAAAAATATCCAAATTAGGTGCTTGATTTATGTAAATAAGCAGTGGGTTAACCAATTTCAGCTGACCACCACATATGTGATTAACATTAAGTGGAAAAGTTGATGGTTATTTATATAGATTAAACCCTAATCCATACATATGATCATAAATTTCATCATCCAAACGTACTTGTATACCTTGCTCATATTTACCACACCCTTTTCCACTAAATCTCAATTTCTTAAGCAAATGATAACTAAAACCATACCAATCAACCATTTCAAATGGAGTCCAAGGAGCGACATATATCACAATATCAAAATAATTAAGTTTTATCATTTCAATCATTTCATTAATCAACGAAGAAACAAAATTACTTTTTAATTCCTTAAAAAGTGGAGAAGAAATAAAAACTTGTTTCTTAAATTCACTTTGTTGCTTCATAAATTCCAGATCAGAGATCTTATATTCTCCAATAAAAGTAGGATTAAAATCCAATGTCCCCCAATCATCCTGGGTCAAAGAAGAAGATGAAGCTTCCAACTAGTGAATCTTAGGTTGTTTTTCAATCTCTTTACTTAGTTGAAGAGTTACAGAGATTTTAACATATTCAACATTTAAGCAAGGATTTAGTGCATCATCTGCATGTAATATATACATTAAGTTGTTATAAATAAACCAAACCTTATGATGAAGAGTAGAAGGAACCACATGCATAGTATGCAACCACGGTCTTCCTAAAAGAAGGTTATGATTGAGAGGTCCAGACATAACATGAATAGGTGTATTCAGAATAAGTGGAACAAATTTAATAGGTAAAGAAATAACGCCAAAAGTTTGCTTTACAATATTATCAAATCCACATATATGAGCATTATCAGGTTGAATAGTAGTAATATCAGCCTTAATTTACTTAAGCATTTCCATGCTCCAAACATTAAGTCCAAATCCATTATGAATTAAATGTTCTTCAAATGATACTCTAATTAATAGAAACAACCATAAGAGCAATATATTGATTCTGCAACTCAAGAGAAGGTAAATCATTATCAGAAAATACAATAGTAGGTACAAAAGGCATAACATGCATGCAATCCAAAATAGAATGAATGTTATCTTGATTAGGACACAAAGCAGGAAGATTAGATAAATCTTTTTGTAACACATCATAATACATCAGAGGAATTTGAAGTAACTCCCATAAGATTAGATAAATCTTTTTGTAACACATCATAATACATCAGAGGAATTTGAAGTAACTCCCATAAAGATATCTTAGCAAGAGTAGCACATAATTGATCAACTAAGTTATACTCCTTAAAGGTAGAAGAAAACTTAGGAGCTTAGGGAAGAATAGGTTGAGAAGGTGGTAAAGATACCAGAACAATAGGTTGAAGGGTTATTCCATGTGTGATAAGAATGTGAAACAAAATTAGTATTCATATCTATAAGATTTCCACAATCCAATAACATGAGTTCTAATTTTTGGATTTGATTGTGTGTAGAATTTTACCATCAACATTTCAGATCATACTACATGATCCATCATTAGGATGCAAGAGAACATGAACAGCAAATAATGATAAGTTGCAGATCTAGCAAACCCCTAAAAAAGGGAATCTATCCTCATTTACAATAAAAAATTCATCAAAATATTCTTAACAAGAGTCATACATATTGAAATACGAAAATCATGAAAACATAAATGTTTTTGTATTTTTAAAGATATTTTGCAATTTTTTTTGTATTTTTAAAACATATAAATAAAGGAAATATAATTAACCTGCAAGATCTAACACAAGATGCAAATCTAACACCAACAAGAAAGAGTTGTCTATCGTGGGTCCACCAAAACTAATAGGGTAAAAATGTATCTACAACAGTGTATAGGATATTAACCACTATTCATTTATTTGTTTTGTATTGTTTTAGAGTAGATATGAAATAAGAAATAGAAATGTTTTAAATTTGATAGGATAAGATACATACCTCAAAATGGAATTAATATGAAAATACCTATTTTCAGATGCTTGTGCATAGTTTCTAAAAAATCTGCAACTTGTTTCGATTCTAGATTGGGATATCAAAATGGAGAAAACCCATCAATCTTTTGTATTTTTGAAGGGAGGTTGACTTGGACCCTATTGGTGGGGTACAATTATGCCCTAAAAATTCAACCTTGAATTTTTCTACTCCGATAAAAAATTCATTTGTGGATCTTGGAAGTTTTTCGAAAAGGGTATCCAAATGTGCACTTTGATCTTCAAAAAAATACCTGCATATCTATAAAAATAGGGTTTTGGGGTGGCTATATAGGGTTTTTTCCTTAGTCAAACCCCCATTTTGGTGATTTCCATTTCCATGATTGGTTGGATATAATAGATTGTATGTATGTGTTGAATCTGTAATGTGAAGATCTAATCTATTAGATTGAAACCCTAGAAGGAATATATATGTATATGTATGAGAAAGTAACACATAGACTTGAATGAGATAAGAAAACATACCAAGCCCCTAAGGCTAAAGTACTCCTACCAAACTCATAGTCCATAGTTTCTACCCCATGATTGTATCTTTAAATGCTTGATTATTGATAATGCTAGTTCAAGGAAGATTGAATCTCTCTTGCTCCAAATAGATGTCCAAAAAGGTATAAAAAATGCTTGATATCCACAATAGCTTGATCTTCTATATTATTATATTTCAATCTTACATCTTCATAGCATCATCTCTTGATTCTAATTGTCATTCTAGTTATCACATTCATGTTCTCTCTTCTAGTTGTAGAAAGATGCAAATGAGAGTCTTTATATAGAGGCTTCAAGGTGAGGCTTCTAGAGTAATGTGAGGAACCATAATTCAAATTTCACCTCGAATTATGGTCCAATAAAAATAATTGACTAAGGAGGGAAAATAATTAAATGAATCTCAAATTAACCCCTTCCATATTCAAATCTGAAAGCCTGACACTGATTTCGGAGCTCTTTAGGACCAAAAATAGAAAGGGATCAAACTCCTAGAGAGGTCAAGGATGACTTTGACCTTAACCTAGGTCAGGGTTGACCTTGAACTTTCCCTAGATTAGGGTTAACCTGGTTAATCTTTCCCTAGGTTAGGGTTGACCTAGGAATCATCATCAGGTAAAGTAGAAAAAGGGGAATTATGAGGATGCCTGGGAACCTAGAAATGATGTCAGAACATGATTAAATGCCCAGAATAGACACTAAGTCCTATAATGAATACGATAAAGCTAGAAGGACCTATTCCTACATCCTACTCATAAAATAGAGCCATAGAGGAAGGAAATCAATGAGAATCTTTGAGATCCTAACCCTAATTTCACCTAAAATAAAGGAATGAAGTGTAGAATGCATTGTAAATGCAAATATATCATGATAAATATACTAAAAGAGGGTCCTAAACCTACCAAGATGGAATTTCTTTCATTTTAAGATGATATAGTTAGCATAATGTTTTGTAAGACCATTTGAGACTCTATAATAGGTTGATTCTATTGCTTAACACCTAGCCTATCACACATCCATGATGTTTTTCATGTTCCTATTATAGTTTATTCTCAATGTGACCCATGTACTTGATTGGAATGCTTTATAGGTGGAGGATGGGTATTTTTCTTTGGATCCCATTCATATCCTTTAACATTAGAGTCCAGCCCTTAGAGGTTAGGACATAGAACAAGTAAGGGTCTAATGAGACCTGAGCATTGAGACTTTAACTACTTGGGAGGATATCACACGGTTGAGAGAGATGTACCCCTATCTTTTTACAGGCTTCTAGGAGTAAGCCCATACCTAGTGTGGGTTATGTAATGCCTCCCATGTTTGCATTATGTACCTTTATCTATTTTGTTTGATGATACTTTATGAAATTCATGTTTATGTGGATTTGAGATATTTTGATGATTTGACATTATTTTGATTACCAGTATCATAGCTGATAGATGCTAGATGCTACATTGTTCAGTTTGATCATATCTGCATGATGATGCTAGTGATTTGACATGATGCCTTGTGATGATATCTAGTTGTTTTGTTTTCAGATATAAACTTTTTTTATGGATATATGATGGAATTTATTAAATTATGGTTTTTGTGTTTGTACTATGGATATTTATATAATTCTTGCAATAAATTTTTATTATGGTGCAAATTAATGATTTAAATAGGTTATTTTAATGAAGTAATTAAATAACTATTACATAATTTTGCACATTGTTGCTTCGGCTATAGTATTATTGTGCATCTATGATTGATCACATTGTTTATTTTGCAAGACTTATATCCTCGATAATAGAAATGGAGTTATTGGCTTGTTCGTTCATACCTAGCCAATGGCGTCCCTGTATGGCAAATGTATCCTATTTAATTAAATAATCAAACCCTCCAATAATTTGGTAAATCCACATTCATAATGCATTTTTGTTGATCCTATGGCATGACATATTGTCAATTAGTACACAAACACTTAGTCATCATGAAGTTTGTTAGTACTACAACTCAGCTGTAGTGTAAATTGAGTAGCCAAGCATTCAAATTTTAACATGACAATTGAGAAGGTAGTGCAATGTAAACTAAGTCAACTAAGTTTTTTGAGTGTTCAATGTGAACCAAGCATCTAGTTTCAACCAAGTGACAGAGTTAGCCAAGTTCATTGTGTCATTGGAGTGTCCAACATAACACCTAAGTGAACAATAGGACCCGAGTATCAACATTGAGCCGACTTGGTACTTATTTTTGGAAGTATTGTAATGTAGTTGACCTATTGTAAGGTAATATTTGGATGGATATATATGTAAGAAATTTCTTTATATCCTAATCATGAGTTGGAGTAAAAATACATATCAATATAAGCAAAGAAGGAATATGGAAGAACGATTTGTTTAGCAAGCCAACAAGCAGTACAAGGGAACAACAGAGACTCATATATCATGGTTAGGTGATCATACTATTCAAAGGATCTTCATTAGAAAATAAAGTTTTGAAGGAGAGATCAATGTATTGGTTCATCCTAACAGGTGCATAAGTCAAATCCTCTAACTAGGTGGACTCAAGAATTCTTGACTTAATCTCTTAACATAGTGCATACTTCTTTGTATTATAAAAGCCTTTCACAAGGTGGACCTAGCAGTCCTACATAATCTTAACTGATTAAATCATCAGTATTTATCAATTGTAAGCCCTAACAAGCCAACTTTATTACTATAGTAGTGAAGCATTGTGGGCATTATTCCCACCCCAGTTTTACTGTCATCTTGGAGGGTTTCTAGGTTACCAAATATTGTGTCAATGTGTTATGGTCTTGAATATTTTATTGGTTTATGTTTCATGCATGCAAGAAGATTAGACAATCTAATAAAGAAGAATTCATTTAAGAAGTTTTAAGTGGTTTCTAATTCACCCCCTCCCTAGTCACTTGTCTATAATTACATTTCTAACAATTGGTATCAAAGCCAATGTTCTCCTAACATAGGCTTAACAACTAGAGAGCAAAGAAGGAAATGGAGGTGTAGAAGTTAGAGAAAGTTGTAAATAATGAAAAATTGGATCCACACATGGCTATGGAGAGAGTCAAGAAACTCAAGTATCAACCCACCACTCACTCTCTGAAGAGAAGAAAATAACTATTAGTGCCTCTTGTGTTAATAGTCTATACTTTGTCTATTTTTGATTCAAGAGATACTTGATACTCTTATTATATGTACCTTGAGATGACCTGAGAGTTGGATGTTATATTTTGATTTAGTACCATAGATGCTTTGCTGCTATGTTTTTTAATTTATCATATTTGCATGTTGATGCCATTTTGAGATGATAGTATATCTATGATGATATCTGATTTTCTAGTATTTGGGCATATTTTTGTTTATGTTATGTGATGGATTTTATGCTATGGTGATTTATGTCATTCTTGTCTCTTTATGATTTGTGTGAACATGAGTGATGTAAATAGATTAATTAGGTATTTAATACATTATTTCCTTAGCTATGATATTATATGCAATTGCACTTGATCATGTGTTTTAGTGTGCATGATTTATATCCCTGGTAGTGGCACATGGAGTTAGTGATTCAGCTATTCATTTTACCAATGTCATCCCTATATGGTTGATGTATCCTTATTTCAATTGTTTAAATTAAACCTTTCAATGATTAGTAAATCTAAACTCATCTGCATTATGTGATTAGACCAGCGAGCATGTCTCTGCATTTAGAGGTTCACATTGTCGCAAAAGTTGTTAAGTGATTTTCTGTGATTTTGAGTTTTTAGGCTTTCTCAAATTTAATTTTTGATAGCTTTGCCTTAGGTGAATTCCCATTACGAGGAATAACCTTTTTTTTTTGGGGTTGATTTGGAGTCTAGCTAGTCTAACTGGCTATTTTCCCTAATTGACTATTCACTCAAAATGTGAATAAGTATTGAAAAGGGGTTTTATTATTCACTTCTCACTTTTTGAAAATACAAATTTGAGAGCTTTTCTAAAAATCCTCTTCCTTTTGTTCTGAGAGTTGTGAGCCCAAGATCTTTTTCAGGTCAGTCTTATTAGATCCAGCTTGGGTAGACCTTTCTTTTGCCATGATTTCTAGCAATTTTGATGAGCGTTCTATTTTATTGTGCAGGTTTCAATTTGTATCCCTTTTGTTTTTAGGTAGGGCTTTCCCATTTTCTTGTTTTAGTTCTATTTTAGGTTCTATTTTTAGTAGTGTTTTATTAGGAGATTGAGAACTAGTGTTCCCCTCCATTTCTGTTTGTTGGCTCTACCTAGTTGGTTAGGTATAAACATTTTCCCAATTTTGGGATGGGGGTTTAGGGTTTCACACTGTTATGTTGGTTGTTTTTGCATACAATCATCAAAGTCAAATATTATTATATTTTTGGGGTATTTGTACCCAAAGACCAAATGGGTTTTAATTTCAAAGTTTTCCAGTTTGTGGGGTTCTTACCTCATTTTTCCTGCCACCTTGTTTTCTCGGGTTTTCTTGGCATGAGTTTGGTTGTGGACTTGGATTAACCATTTGGGTGTTGGTCATGTAAGAATTTCCCTTGGGGAAAAATGATGCCAAGATCAAGAAGCTCAAGCACTACCACAATATGGACCAATAATGGATGATAATAATAATAATAATGAGAATATTGGATAATAGATTAATACATCATAGAGGATTCCTGTATATAAGGGCAACTGATATGTCTAAAAGTCACACAAGAGATAAGGATTACAAGTCAGCACATATCCACCAAACGTGGATTATCCTCCATTGAGCACAGGAGTTTGTGCAATGATGAGACAATAAGATTACATAGGTGCATCTCATAAAGAGATGTTGTAGACACCATGTGCTCTAATAAGTTGCTAACTCCTGTGTTGTCAACAAGACAACTCACATGACTATGCATATTCCTAAGAAAACTTAAGTAAAGTGTAATAATAATTAATTATTTACACTAACACCCCCCTTAAGTGCAACTTAGGGAAATGATAAGCTCAAAAAGCTAAATGCAAGATGTGATGTGGGTCCTAGCTCTTAGGCCATGTTAGGTACCCATGTACAAATGCAATGCTCTATATACAATGCAATGCAATGCTCTATATACAATGCAATGTAATCTCTTTGAAAATGGAGAAAGAGGTAAAACCTCATGGGAAAAACCTCTTCCAAAAAAAAGAGATAAGGACAATAAATAAGAAAGGAGTCATGTGACCCCCCCTGGTGGAAAATCTTGCACCCCCAAGAGATCTTGCAAATGAAGATACTTGACCTCAGTAAAGGGCTTGGTGAAGATATCTACAATCTTCTATTTTGTAGGACAATATTGCAATGCAATGACTTGCTCATGAATCAACTCTCTAATGCAGTGCATATGAACCTTAATGTGTTTTGTGTGTTGATGTTGCACTAGATGTTTTGAGATTTCAATGGCACCTTGACTATCACAATTTATGACTTTGGGTCTAGGTATGTCAAAACCAAATTCCTTCAGAATATGTTGTAACCAAATAGCTTATGTAGCTACAGTGACAGCTCCTCGATGCTCAGCCTTAGTAGATGAAAGAGAAATAATGTTCTTCTTTTTACTCTACCAACAAATAGGGCTATAACCAAGATGAAACATGTACCCTGAAGTGCTTTTGCGAGAATCAAGATGCCCTGCATAGTTTGAGTCTGTATAACCCACTAACTGTAGTCTAGTACCAACTACATAGCATATCCCATATGTATGTGTACCCTAGATATAATGTAAGATGCATTTAGCTTTCTTCTAATGAAGTTCATGTGGCTCTTGCATAAAGTGAGAAACCCTGCCAACTGCAAATGATATGTCAGGGCATGTATGTGTCAAGTAGATGAGACTTCCAACCAACTATCTATACAAAGTAGCATCAACAAGTGGAGGGGAATACTTTGCTTCTAACTTAACACCTAAAAAAATGGAGTAGATGTAGCTTTGTATTCACTCATGAAAAATTGGTCAATTAGATCAAGAGCATACTTGGGTTGAGATAATTTGATCTCTGAATAAAACTGTTGTATCTCAATACCAAGGATATAATGAAGTAGACCCAAGTCTGTCATGGAAAATTTGTCCTGCAAAGTAGACTTGGCACTATCAATGATAGATGTTGTACTCTCTGTAATGATTAAGTCATCAACATAAAGCATAAGTAGCAAGTAAGAATTATCTTGGTGAAGAATGTAAACATTCAAATTTGAATGACATCTAGTGAACCCTGCTGAGAGAAGGAAAGAATCCATCTTGGCGCACCAAGTTCTTGGAGCTTGTTTTAGTCCATAGATAGACTTTTTCAACTTGCAAACTAAAGTTGAGTCTTGAATGAAACCTTATGGCTGCTCCATATAAATCTCTTCATAAAGATCTCCATTCAAAATGCACTCTTTACATCCATCTAATGAACAACCCATCTCTGAGTTGCAACTATAGCTAGTATCAAATGAATGGAGTTTATTTTTGCAACTAGGCCAAAGGTTTCAGTTTAGTTTGAGGCACCCAAGAGAAACCTTTTGCAACAAGTCTTGCCTTATACTTATCAATACTTCCATCCAATACAAATTTGGTTCGATATATCCACTTACAGGGAAGCAATTTTCTTCCCTTAGGAAGAGAGACTAAGTCCGAGGTGTTGTTTCTCATAAGATAATTATATTCTTCCTCCATTGTTGTATCCCATTCTAGAATTCTTGAAGCTTCTTTAAATGATTGAGGATCACAAGCAACTACAATATAAGCATGAGGGAGTGAGTTGTGTTGTGATCTTGTCCTCCTAGTATCTAAAGGATTCCCTACCAGTGGTCCCGCCACATCTAATGTCTGCTAAGCCCATTTAGGTCTAGTGGAAGAAGATGTAGAAGTAGATGGGATTTTCTCAACCTCATTTGTCTAATGCCTCTATTTGGGTTTTGGATGAACATTTTCCAAGTCACTGTCATCACTATCACTCTTTTCAATGAAGGGGGAAGGAGGAGTTGAAGAATTAAAAAACTTGGACAACTTTCTTCAAAGCGTACACTCCTCTCATAGAAAATTTCATGTATCTCTGGATCCATCAATTTTTAGGCTTTATGAGAGTTCACATAACCAACAAAGATGTTAGGTTTACTTTTAGGTTCTAATGCCTTGCATTTTTGTGGATTTATTTGTGACCATGCTGGACAACCAAAGACTCTAAAATGCTTTACACTAGGTTTGTTTCCATTCCAAGCTTCAAAAGGAGTTAAACCATTCAAAGCTTTATGAGGACTCCTATTCTAGATGTAGTTTGTACAAGTCATTGCTTTAGCCAAAAAAAATTGATCAAGGGACTTATGTAGTAGCATGCAAGTGCTTATCTCCTTGAGGGTTTTGTTCTTCCTTTCTGCAACATCATTTTTTTGTGGATTGTATGGTACTAAATGCTAAAAGTGGATTCCCTCTTAAGTACAAAAATCTATAAGTTTTGAGTTCACATGCTCCCTTCCTTTATCTATTCAAAGAACCTTGATGGCTTTTTCTAACTGCTTTTCTACTTGAGCCTTGAAGGTGAGAAATTGTTCAAATACTTCAGTCTTATGAGCCGTGAAGAATACCCAAGTATAGTGAGAATAGTCATCAATGAAGGTGAGTGGATAGCAAGACTTTCCAAATGATGGAACTAGAAATAGGCCTACCACATCAATATGATCTAGGTCAAGAATACTTTGTGCTCTCCAAGACTTCCCCTTGTTAAACATTTAAGTGTGCAACCTGAAAAAGGACCATCTGAGAACTGGACTTGAGGTGGACCATGAACCATGTTCTTGTTGCTAAGTTGTTGAAGATACATGTAGCTGAGATGTCCAAACCTCTCATGCCATAGTTTTCTTTCTATATTCAAATGAATTAACAAAGCTTGTGCATTAGATTTAAACACAAAGGAAGAGAAAGTGTAAAGCCTTGAATCATGTTTAGCTTCACCTATTGCAACCATAGAATCATCTTTGATGCTTTTCATAAAAACTGAATCTGGAAGAAATTCAACCTTGTTTCCACCTCCATAGTGAGTGATTTGGTAGACTGAAAGAATATTGGAGGTAAGATTAAAAACCTAGAGAAAATCATTGAGCACTCCACTTTCAGTCTCAACTTCACCTTTTCCTTCAACTTCTACTTTAGTATCATCCCCTACAAAGATGTGAGGTACCTCTGATAGTGTCATTGAAGAAAAATATCTATTTGAATCCCCCATGTGATGTGTGGCTCCTAAGTCAATAATCTATTCCCCCTGATTAATAGTGTGTGTGAGTAAAGCTTGCCCTTTGCTCTTAGAATCTGAAGATGAAGACCCCTTTTCCTTATATGCATTAGGTAATGGAAAATTGTGCTTCTTCATGATGTTTTTTAATTCATTAATCTACTTGTGATGACACTCATGTTCATCATGAATAATTCTTCTACAATAGGCACACTTCTTCTTTTCCTGATTATTGTCCCCCTTTTTGTTGGTATTAGGAGAAGACTTGCCTTGTTGTTGATTTGACTTTTCTGTGTCCCCTTGTTTGTTATCTTTCCTCTTCTTCTTTTTACACTTGCCTTTGTTTGAACTCTCACCACTTGGATTTTTGGAGCTCTCATTGTTAGCCACCAATGCCTTAGAATTTGAAGACTTGAGAATCCCCATTGTTATCAACTTAGCTTTTTCATTTTCTAACAACTAGGCATATTCATCAAAATTGAGTTTCTGATAAGAAGCCCCTAAGGTTTCCTTTGAGGTGTTGAAAGTAGAGACAAATGTGGAGTAGTCTGATGGCAACTTATTCTGAATTAGATAAATCAATCTGTCATCCTTAATGGGACTACCACAATCATCAAGTTTTGTTCTCAACTCATTCACCTTAATGATAAAATCCTAGATGGAATCAAAGTTCTTAGGATCTAGGGAGATAAGTTCATCTTCAATCTTGTAGACATCCTCCTCAATCACTTTCCCATATATTTTTTTAAGGGCATCCAAAGTTTCCTTGGATGTGTCATATTTTATGCTTTGATAAAGGATCTTGTCATCAACCACTAACCTAAGGATTCATAGGGTTTTTCTATCTACCAATTCCCAAGCATAGATATCACTTTGAGTTACTTTATCACTTGTGGGTTTAGGAAAAGATCCATCTACATATTGAGAAACTTCTTCATTCCTTAATTCACACCATTCTTTAATTGACCATGTGGCATAATTATGTGGTGATAATTTTGGAACCTTAATGTTTCCCATAATGCAAGGAAAGAAAGATAACAACAAGAAAAAAGGAACACAACACCACGAGACACCCCCCTTTTCACTCAATTAAAGAACCCCCCCAAAATGAATGCTTTAGGCACTTTATACTTAGTGTGATTACAATAGCCACTTGCCAATTTAGGGCATAAATGGACTTCTAATTTTTCTATTTACAACCTCCTCTTGGAGTTCAAATCTAGTATTTAGCAATATTTCTTAGATATACAACAATTTTGAAGTTTGATCAAAGCAATACAATGCAAAAAAGGACCTATTTCTGAAAGTGGTATGTTAGTCCACACAAGCCTATAATCTAATTGTAGATTTGGAAAGTAAACGAAAAATTATGCACTTTCAAAAAAAATAGAACCTAAATATGTTCTAGATGAGCTTGTATGGAGCATTTGAAATTGCAAAATGTAGGATTGGACAAGTAAAATCACCAAAAAACTTATTTTTTTGACAAATCCATGCACCAAAACTATAAAATAATAGCACCACTAAAAAATTTAGGAACCTCTAGCCAAAATCAAAAAATATTGTACCTAATTTGGAGTCTGTATGATTGAGATATGGCATCCCAAAGTTGGACTGTCAAATGAAAACTACATATGGTGAGGGATCTGCCCCAATGACATTGGCAAAAAACTATGTTAACATTGAGTTCCAAATGGCTATCTTAGTAGTGTAATTTGGCCCTTCTGTGATGGTCAAACGATTGTCAAATTTAGGCTCACCAAGATGATGATGTCAGCGATAATTCCACCCAGGCAGGTGACATGGCAGTTCATACTATATAGCCATTGATGTGATGTACAAACTCATATGATAGCTAACATGGTGCTCTATACCAAATGACGTGTGTGTGATATGTGGCATCTAACTAGGCATCAAGTCACCTGCATGCTGACGTGCCCTAACACGTGGCACTACAAAATGATGTGGTGGTGGTGCCACATTATGAAGTTTCCTTTGTCGCATGGAGGATGTGTGGTAGTTAGAGTCAGTTGGTTGGGTGCTAACTAGTGGACATATAGCAAAGGTGGTGAATGCAATGCCAATGACCGATGGTGGTGGAAAGCACTGACAAAGAAGGGGTGGCTGGTAGTGCAGAGGGAGTAGTGGGTTGGGATTAAAAATCCCACATTCACCCTATTTTTATTCATAGAAGCCTATAAAAGTGGGAGCCCACAGAAGTGACATTAGCTTAGAAGCCACCAGTTTCTGGTTGCCTTTTGCTATAAGTGGTTGCAGTACCCTATTAATGTTGATACTCTATGGTTTCTGTGAGTAGTCAGCAGTTTATGACGTGTGCTTGGAAGATGCGATGGTAACCTCTATGGACAATTACTAACCATATGTGGTTGGGCTTTGACTACCTAGTTTGCCTGCAAAAATTTATGCTCTCCTACTAGCCAAGTGGCTAATTTTTTTCAATGAATTTTCTAGAAAATAATGAAAATCTGAAAAAAATTGCAAATTTGAAAGGAGATGCAAATAAAAACATACAAATTTGAAAAATTAATTGAATAGATCTAAAAAAATCATACCAATTTTGCAAATTGGGCCTTTGGGTTCTGGTTTACAAAAAAAATTGCCTAAGATTTGATTATGGTCTAGGGTAGGCAAATTTATAGTCAAAATTTGTTGAATTAATCCTCTGGATGTAATGGTGAGGTCAAATATTGGTCAAGACACTCTCAATATCTATGGATACTCTAGATTGAATCGTGGCCCTCTGAGAGGTGAAGTAAAAATGGTCTCCAATGGCTATTTGAAGAGATCTCCTATGGCTCTGATACCATGTAAGAATTTCCCTTGGGTCAAAATGATGCCAAGATCAAGAAGCTCAAGCACTAGCACAATATGGACCAATAATGGATGATCATAATAAAAATAATGAGAATATTGGATAATAGATTAATACATCATAGAGGGTGCTTGTATATAAGGGCAACCGATACGTCTAGAAGTCACATAAGAGATAATGATTACAACTCAACACATGTCCACCAAAGATGGATTATCCTCTATTGAGCACAAGAGTTTGTGTGATGATGAGAGGATAAATTTACATAGGTGTATAACATAAAGAGATGTAGACACCATGTGCTCTAATAAGTTGCTAACTCTTGTGTTGTCAACAAGACAACTCATATGAATATGCATATTCGTAAGTAAACTTAAGTAAAGTGTAATAATAATTAATTATTTACACTAACAGGTCAGACTTTTGTTGCACTTTTATGTTGCATTGGGATGTGTGTGCATTCATCGTCCCAATTATGTTTTCAGTTGAGTGATTTTCTACTTTGTGCTCTCATCTAGTCTTTATGTTATGATCTTCGTGATGGTAGTGCACCACACACGAGTACATGTGCATACATTTTTCAAGTGACTTATGAGTCCCTATCTTCAGTGGTACTTCCAAAAGTTATGATCATTGGGTTTGGGTTGGAAATTTGCATGCTTATAGGCACTCATCATTGGATGAGCATGGGTAAGATAGGGTAGCATATGGAGGGGGGCTCTATCTCACAACCTAGCAATCATGGCACCATAGGTTGGTAGAAGGAGCTTTAATTAAGTGATAACCAAATAAAATACTGGGTGGTAATAAAACTTAAGATAATAAAATGTGTGAAAACTCGATTAAGTTTGAGGACATAGTGCTAGACCCTTCCATCGAGGAGTTGAATCTGCATAATTTGAGCTTGGGCTTTTTGATGTTGAGAGACTCTCCATGATGTCAACCATTACTTAGTATCTCACTAAGTGTTTGACCAAGACCTATAGTTTATGCATTATCTATGTCTTAGATTCAGTCATCATACTATCTAGCATGAGTGTTAGCCATCGATGTTTGCTTTATGTATGTTTGTGGTTGGATCATTATCTCCATCAACACAGTGAGAGTGGACCTATGAGTACTACATGTTTTGGAGGCATAGCTACCTATACCACTACTAGGGACTAGTGTACAAATATGATCTATTGCCCTAATATAACCGTTGCTGGATGTTTCCACTTGGTACTTCGGCTGCCAAAGTATGCTTTCTTGTGATATATGCTTTCATTGGAATGCTTGTATATCATGTCTAGATGATTTTATTTTTGATGCATTTCCTTATTATGATGTTTAACATATGTAGATAATGAGTTGGTTTGTAGGAGTATCTTATGCTTTAATTTTAGCATGTTAGATTTCCTTTTGATTATGTTCTAGCACATTTGAGTAGTGACATCCTTATATGATAGTACTGGCGATCTGATCAATAGCTTGGGATGTTACATGTGGGGGATGGCTAGGGCCTATGATGGTCTTATGATACTATTATGGTTGGGAGGAACCACTTACTTAGTTGGGTTGTATTGTTTATTGTGATATAATTTCTATTATTGCAATGTTGGTTTTGTACACTGCAATGTTTCCTTCTGTACTTTCCCTTCACTGATTGTTAGATGGTTATATTTTGTTTCTATATTTTAGTTTTGTGTTCGAGTGTTTACACCTTGAATTTTGGATCCAGTACTCCTCGATGTGGAGGTTCTAACCTTTGTGTTACTCGCTAGTCTATCCTTAAGAGTTTTCTTGCATTCTTGGGTGATCATGTGTCAGCATGGGGTGATATAATAATGTGTTGCATGCCCAATAGAGCTATGTTGTGTGTTCCCTGATTGTATCACATGCCTCTTAGAGAAATTCTGTGTGATGCTTTCTAGTGTCGAACCCCCTATGAAGAAGTATTGTATGATACTTGTAAAGTATCACGCACCCTTGAGAGAAGTGTCATCCAAACCTTGAAAGTGCCTCACCTCTTCTTGAGAAAGGTTGTAGAATACTAGAAAGTATCGCCTAGTGCTAATTTAAAGTATTGGATGGTATTTTCAAAAACCTATCCAGGTTGAAATTTTCAGTAAGACCCAAAATTTTTGGTAAGTGTTTTGGCTACCCTCTTAGGTGCACTTCAATCCTTTGGTGTTGCATTTTGAATTTGGAATATTTTTATTTAAATTCAATTTTGCATCTTTCGTTGTCAGTCATTTTTGTTAGTAGTGACATTTGGATATTTGTTTGTGTCAGGATGGTTGGTTAGTCTTCTATTGTGATCTTTGTGATCCTCATATTTCATGTGTTGTGTGCATCCATACTTATTTTAATTTTTTTTTATCTTGTCTTATATTTATCCTTGTTTCCAAGGATCTCCAAGTGGGGCATTACATCTAGTATCACAGCGCAACATTGGGATCTCTGTGTTATGCTTCCACTATGGTTTTTTTTCTTGCATTCTTGGGTGATCATGTGTCAGCATGGGGTGATATAATACTGTGTCGCATGCCTAATAGAGCTATGTTGTGTGTTCGCTGATTGTATCACATGCCTCTTAGAAAAATGTCGTGTGATGCTTTCTAGTGTCGAACCCCCTTTGAAGAAGTATTGTACGATACTTGTAAAGTATCACACACCCTTGAGAGAAGTGTCACCTAAACCTTGAAAGTGCCTCATCCCTTCTTGAGAAAGGTTGTACAATACTAGAAAGTATCGCCTAGTGCTAATTTAAAGTATTGGATGGTATTTTCAAAAACCTATCTGGGCAGACAACGAGAAATCTTAAGTACCCAAACTTTACGGTAAGTGTTTTGGCTACCCTCTTAGGTGCACTTCAATCCTTTGGTGTTGCATTTTGAATTTGGAATATTTTTATTTAAATTTAATTTTGTGTCTTTTGTTGTAAGTCATTTTTGTCAGTAGTGACATTTGGAGATCTGTTTGTGTCAGGATGGTTGGTTAGTCTTCTATTGTGATCTGTGTGATCCTCGTATGTCATGTGTTGTGTGCATCCATACTTATTTTAATTTTTTTTATCTTGTCTTATATTTATCCTTGTTTCCAAGGATCTCCAAGTGGGGCATTACATCTCGTATCAGAGCTCATGTTGCAACATTGGGATCTCTGTGTTATGCTTCCACTATGGTTTTGTTTTCTTGCATTCTTGGGTGATCACATGTCAGCATGGGGTGATATAATAATGTGTTGCATGCCCAATAGAGCTATGTTGTGTGTTCCTTGATTGTATCACATGCCTCTTAGATAAATTTCATGTGATGTTTTCTAGTGTCGAACCCCCTTTGAAGAAGTATTGTACGATACTTGTAAAGTATCACACACTCTTGAGAGAAGTGTCACCTAAACCTTGAAAGTGCCTCACCCCTTCTTGAGAAAGGTTGTACAATACTAGAAAGTATCAACTAGTGCTAATTTAAAGTATTGGATGCTATTTTCAAAAACCTATCTGGGTAGACAACGAGAAATTTTCAGTAAGACCCAAACTTTTTGGTAAGTGTTTTGGCTACCCTCTTAGGTGCACTTCAATCCTTTGGTGTTGCATTTTGAATTTGGAATATTTTTGTTTAAATTCAGTTTTGCATCTTTCGTTGTCAATCATTTTTGTTAGTAGTGACATTTGGAAATCTGTTTGTGTCAGGATGGTTGGTTAGTCTTCTATTGTGATCTTTGTGATCCTCGTATGTCATGTGTTGTGTGCATCCATACTTATTTTAATTTTTTATTATCTTGTCTTATATTTATCCTTGTTTCCAAGGATCTCCAAGTGGGGCATTACATCTAGTATCAAAGCCCATGTTGCAACATTGGGATCTCTGTGTTATGCTTCCACTATGGTTTTGTTTTCCATTGTGTATTATTATATTATGGTTGCTATTTTGATATCTTTTTGGTTCATACTTTTGACTCTTATGCTCATGACCTAGTTGTTCTAACATTGTCTTATTGTTCCCATAGCAATTCCTCCTACAAGTAGACCTCGTGGCCAGGGTGGTACCCATAGCGATAACCGTAAAGAAGAACACTAGAAAGTGGGACATTAGGAAGGAGAGGGAGAATAGGGTAATCACACTAATTAGAATGGCATGGGGGCATTGATGCCAATGCTTTAGTAGATTCTTGCTCCGTTGGGCCCTTGTGTAGAGGAATGCTGAAAAGATCATAATAGGAGGAGGGGTCCCATCATGGGGATTCCCATCACTTAGAGCATAGAGAGGAGGAACCTGAATGTGAACACTCTCTCACTCCACCAGGTGGCAGAGGGTATTTTCAGGGTGGTAGGGACTGCAACAACGAAGATTCCATCAGGTTAGATATCATTAAGTCTCCTCATTAATCCAAACCATCATTGTATGATGGTAAGGGAGGCAAGCTCAAGGAAGAAACTTGGATGTTGGATATGGAGTGATGCTTCACCATGTACCCTTATAGAACCAATTTGAAGGCATGTTGTGCCATTATGTAGATGAGGGACCATGCAACCATATGGTGGAATATTGAGAGTTAGAAGCTCTAGATCAACATTGCAGATCTCACCTAGGAGATCTTTGAGGAGAGGTGCTGAGAGAGATTCTTATCTTCTTAGTTCAGAGAGGCTTATGCTGATGAGTTCCATGTAATTTGGCAAGGGAACATGATAGTGAATCAATATAAAATCTAGTTCTTTGAGCTTAGGCAGTATTCTTGTTACACCAATGATAATTTATTCTTGGCTCATAATTTCATCTAAGGTTTCAAGGATGCCCTGATTGGAGAAGTTTGTATGCATCAATCTAGGACTCTAGTTGTAGTTGTTGAGAAGGCATGTATTAGAGAGGAAAATTTGGCTAGAGGTTTTAGTAGTAGATCTAGTTCTTAGAACCAAGGTGCAAGGAATTTAGGCTTGAATGCAAAGTTCATTTAGTCTTCTGGAAAGGGCCAAGCTAAATCAAAACCCTCTCAAGCTGGGTATCACAATAAGGATAAGAAGAGGTTTTGGTGAAAGGTTGGCCATTCTTTTGGTACTACCGAGAAGAAGGGAGATCACCAGAACTAAGGATAGAAATCTCAATAGTACCATCCTCAGAATGTTCAACATAATTCTTACAGGAGTAGTACACCCTATCCTAGTGCTAGGTAGGGTGGTCATGGAACACGTTTTAGCTTTAGGGGAAACTATTTTTCTTATGGCTAGCCTAGCCATAAATCTTTTGAGTGCTCCATCAAAACATCTTCAAGATTTGGTAACGGTACAACTAGATTTGAACCTATTATAGGAGTTGTTGGCAGGAATCTTTGAGTCTTTATGGAAGCTAACAATCGTCAAGCAAATCACCAAGGTATAGCAGTCGAAGCTACAGGTACATTACATGGTATTTTATCTTCAATTTTATTTGACTTTGGTGCTTCAGATTCTTTAATATCACCATTTCTTGTTCAACAATGTGGGCTAGTGGTAGTGCATCAGGTCGATAGGTGGTAGGTTGAGTTAGCCACAAGTTCCAAATTGGTTGTAGATGTGTTATTCAGTTGTTGTATTTTAAATTTGGGAACCTTCACCATCATAGTGGATTTACATATTCTACCTCTAGGATTGTATGACATTGTGTTGGGCATGGATTGATTAGCTGCCCATCAGAAAAATATTGATTGTTGCCATAAGATGGTACAGTTTGTTGATGACACAGGTGGGTAGGTGGAACTTTTAGGAGTTCAGAGACTAGTCTCGCTTCAGATGATCTCAACTAATTAGCTAAAGTGGAGTGTGTGGAAAGTTTTTTAGTTATTTCTTGTTTCTGTCAGTGATCTTGAGGAAGTTGAAAGCCATACGGTCATACTTGATGATTGCCCACTCCTTTGTGAGTATGTAGATGTGTTTCCTGATGAGATTCCTAGTATGCCACCACAAAATGACATTAATTTTTAGATTGATCTTGTACCAGGAGCAAAGCCAATTTCACAAACTCCTTATTGCATGACTACTCAAGAGTTGAGGGAGCTTAGATTAGAGTTTGGAGGAATTGTTGGCCAAGGGCCATATTCAACCTAGTGTATGCCCGTGGGGTACACTACTCATCTTTGTAAAGAAGAAGGACGGTTCTTTGTGGTTGTGCATCAAATATCGATAGTTGAATAAGGTAATGGTGAAGGACCAATATCCTTTGTCAAGGATAGATGACTTGTTTGACCAGATGAAGGGATCACAAGTGTTCTCAAAGATTGATCTAAAGTCAGGATACCATCATCTTTGTATCTAGTTGATATTCATGGAACAATTTTTTTTACATGGTATGGACATTATGAGTTCATGGTTGTACCCTTTGGGTTAACCAATGCACCATCAATATTTATGAGTTTGATGAATGGTGTATTTTACACTTAAATTGATCAGTGTGTCATTGTATTCCTAGATGACATATTGATATATTCAAAAATTGTGGAGGAGCATAAAGTCCATTATGTTAGGTATTACAATATTTAAGAGACCATTAGTTGTATAGAAACATGAGTAAATGTGGGTTCCTCCAGTCAGAGGTGAAGTATTTGGGACACATCATCACTGGTGATGGAATTGCAATGGATCTAGAGATTATTTGTGCTATCATGGATTGGTGGGTACCCACTAATGTCTTAGAAGTTCATAGTTTTATAGGATTGGTGTTTTACTACCATCACTTCATGAAAGATTTCTCGTGAGTAGCTCATCCCATCACTTCTCTTCAGAAAAAAGGGAAGAATTATGTTTGGTCAAGTCAGTGTGAGGCAACATTTAATGCTCTTAAGGAGTGTTTGACCAGTGCAATAGTCCTTGCAGTACCTAATCTTATAGGTGATTTAATGGTTTGCATAGATGCTTCATTTGAAGGTGTGGGTGTGATGTTGATGCAAGATGGTTGAGTGATTTCATATGAGTCTAGGAAAATCAAGGACCATGATCTTAACTACCCCACACATGATTTAGAACTCATGGCTATAGTGCATGCCCATAGGGACCATGAGCTTAACTACCCTACACATGATTTAGAACTCATGGACATAGTGCATGCCCTTGTCCATTTGAGGCATTTTATTTTGAGACACAGGTTTGAGTTGCATAGCAATCATAGGAGCTTGCAGTTTATTTTTACTTAGCCTAACCTAAATGCATGACAATGTCACTGGATGGAGTTCTTATGTGAGTATGACTTTGATGTTCATTATATTAAAGGGAAGGATAATGTTGTCACAGATGTCTTGAGTAGTAGGATACATGAGGTATCAGTGATGCCATTAGGAGTAGATTTGCAAGGCCATATCTTAGAAGCTTTGCCTAGTGACACTTGGTATTAAGAGGTGAGGGTAGAGATCAGGTCTGGATGTACGCTTGAGGGAAGATTTTTAGGTTATATGCTTGAGTCTAATTGACTACTATGAAACTTGGGGCATATCTATGTACCCATGTAATGTGATCTTTGTACCTTAGTTTTGTTGGAGACACATTGTGCATCGTATTCCACACATCCTAGTGTTAAGAAGATGCATGATGCTTATCTCAAACAACTATACTTCTAGGTAGGGATGAGGAGTGATGTTGTTGATTTCATTGCTAGATGTCTTGAGTGTTAGAGAGTGAAGGAAGAGCATCAACATCTGACAGGTATTTTGTAGCCACATACCATTCTCAAGTTTAAGTGGGATATGATATCTATTGATTTTATCAAAGGGTTGCCTATGTCATCATAGAGACATGATTTTATCATGGTCACAGTGGACAAGTTGTCCAAGGTAGCACATTTTTCACCCATGAGAGCATCTTACATAGCTTCTTCTATAGCACATGTTTTCTTGGAGGATATTGTTCATTTACATGGGATTCCTCATTAGATTATTTTGAATAGAGATCTAGTGTTTATTTCTACACTATGGACATCTCTCCAACATGATTAGGTACATAGCTCAATTTTAGTTTGGCTTATCACTAAGAGACTGATGGTTAGACTAAGAGAGTGAATCAAGTTTTGGAGGATATGCTTTACATGTATGTTATGGATAGGCAAGTGAAGTGGGAGGACTCTTCATACCTTGTTGAGCTTTCATACAATAATGAGTATCATAGTTCTCTTGGCATGTCAACTTTTTAGGCCTTGTACGATAGACCATGTCGTACCCCTTTGAGTTGGGATCACTTACAGAATCAAGTTCTTTTGTGTCTAGAGATGCTTCAAGATATGGAGAAGAAGGTTGTTTGCATTAGGGAGGATTTGGTTACTATTTAGGATAGATAGAAGAAGTATACAAATTCCAATAGGTTGGATCATCACTTTTCTATTGGTGATAGGGTGTTTTTGAGAGTACATTTGACGAAGAGCCCCATCCATTATCGAAAAGGCTCTAAGTTTGCATGACATTTTGTTAGTCCATTTGAGATCCTCGAGAGGATTAGGCTTATTTCTTATTGACCAGCATTGCTACCTAGCCTATTGTGCATCCATAATGTCTTTCATGTTTCTATTTTGAGGCACTATATTCTAGATGTGACCCATGTTCTTGATTGGGATGATTTACAGGTAGCAGATGGGTAACTCACTTTGGAGCCGATTTGTATCCTACAACACCGGAGGCTAACCTTCAATGTTAGGACATCAAGTAGGTAAGGGTAAAATGGGACTTGAGCAATGAAACCTTTGCAACTTTGGAGGATACTATACAATTGAGGGGATTGTACCCCTATCATTTTGCCAGCTTCTAGGAGTAAGCCTATGATAGTGAGAGAGGATATATTGCCTCTTGTGTTTGAGGTCCATATGATGTCTATTTTTGATTCAGGAGATACTTGATAGTCTTATTATATGTACCATGATATGACCTTAGGGTCGAATGTTATACTTTGATTCAGTGCCATAGATGCTTTTCTGCTATATTGTTTAGTTTATCATATTTGCATGTTGATGCCATTTTGAGATCAAATTAGATCTATGATGATATCTAATTTTTTGGTATTTGGGCATATTTTTGCTTATGCTATGGGATGGATTTTATGCTATGGTGATTTATTTCATACTTGTCTCTTTATGCTTTATACGAACGTGATTGATGTAAATGGATTAATTGGATATTTAATGCATTATTGCTCTGGCTATGATATTATATGAAATTGCAATTGATCATGTGTTTTAGTGTTCAGGATTTATATCCCTAGCAGTGACCATGGAGTTAGTGATTCAACTATTCATTTTACCAATGTCATCCCTGTATGGTGTACGTATCCTTATTTTATTTGTTTAAATTAAACCTTTTGGTGATTATTAAATCTGAACTCATCTGTATTATGTGATTAGACCAGTGAGTGTGTCTATGCATTTAAAGGTTTGCATTATCGCGAAAGTCATTAAGTGATTTTCCATGATTTTGAGTTTTTGGGTTTTAAATCTTCTCAAATTTATTTTTGGTAGCTTTTCCTTAGATGAATTCCCATTACAAGGAATAACCTTTTTTTTTTGGGTTAATTTGGAGTCTAGCTAGTCTAACTAGCTATTTCCCTAATCGACTATTCACTCGAAAAGTGAATAAGTATTGAAAAAGGGAATTTATTATTCACTTCTTACTTTTTGAAAATACAAATATGAGAGCTTTTCTAAATATCCTCTTCTGGAGGATCATGTTTTTTTTAGTTTTGAGAGTTGTGAGCATGGGATATTCGTGAGGTCAGTCTTGTTGGATCCGGCTTAGGTAGACCTTGCTTTGTCATGATTATTGGTAGTTTCGGTGAGTGTTTTATTTTGTTATGTGAGTTTTAGTTTCTGCCCCTTTTGTTGTTAGGTAGGGCTTTTCTATTTTTTTGTTTTAGTTCCATTTTAGGTTCTATTTTTAGTATTAGTTTGTTAGGAGACTGAGAACTAGTGTTCCCCTTTGTTTTTGTTTGTTGGTTCTACCTGGTTGGTTGGGTATGATAATTTTCCTAGTTTTTGTGATGGGGGTTTGGGGTTTCATGCCGTTATGCTAGTCATTTTTGTCTACTATGTTCCAACCCAATTATTATTATATTTTTAGGGTTTTTTTACCCAAAGACCAAATGGGTTTTAATTTTGAATTTTTTCAATTTTTGGTGTTTTTACCTCGTTTTGTATGCTGCCCTATTTTCTCAAGTTTTCTTGGCATGAGTTTGGTCATGGACTTGGATTATCCGTTTGGGTGTTAGTCAGACCTTTTTTACACTTTTATGTTACATTGGGATATGTGCTACATTCTTCCTCCTAATTGTATTTTTGGTTGAATGATTTTTTGCTTTGTGTTCTCATCCATTCCTTGTGTTATGATCTTTGTGATGTTGGTGTGCCACACACAAGTATGTGCACATATAGTAGGGTTGGTTGGAAATTTGCATGCCTGTGGGCACATGTCATTGGATGAGCATGGGTAGGGTAGGGTAGTATATGGAGGGGGCTTCTATCTCACAACCTACTGATCATGGTGCCATGGGTTGGTAGAGGGAGCCTTAATTAAGTGGTAACTAAATAAAACACTAGGTGGTAATAAAACTTAAGATATTAAAATGTGTGAGCACCTGATTAAGTTTGAAGATACAGTGCTAGATCCTTCCATTGAGGAGTGAAATTTGTATGATCTGAGCTTAAGCTTGTTGATGCCAAGTGACTCTCTATGATGTCAGCCCCTACTTAGTAGCCCACTAAGTGTCTGATTAGGACCTGTAGTTTATGCATTGTCTATGTCTTGAATTTAGTCATTGTACTATTTGGTGTGAGTGTTAGCCATCAATGTTTTCTTTATTTGTGTTTGTGGTTGGATCATTATCTCCATCAGCATGATAGGAGTGGACCTATGGGTGCCACGTGGTTGGGAGGCATACCACTACTAGGGACAAGAGTATAGAGATAGTTTATTGCCCTAGTGTGACCATTGCTAGATGTTTCCACTTGGTAGTTTGCGTTCTAGAGTATTCTTTCTTGTGATTTATGATTTCATTGGAATGTTTATATATCATTTTTAGATGATTTTAGTTTTGATGCATTTCCTTATTATGATGTTTAACATATATAGTTGATGAGTTGATTTATAGGAGTATCTTATGCTTTACTTCTAGCATGTTAGACTTCCTTGTGCTTATGTTGTAGCACATTTTAGTAGTGTTGTCCTTATATGATAGTATCAATGATCTGATGGGTAGCTTGGGATGTTACACATGGGGGATGGCTAGGGCCCATGATGGTCTTATGATGCTATTATGGTTGGGAGGAGCTACGTACTTAGTTGGGTTGTACTGTTCATTGCGATGTTATTTCTGTTATTGATATGTTGGTTTTTTACACCACAATATTTACTTTTTTACTTTTCCTTCATTGATTGTTAGATGGTTAGATTGTGTTTCCATCTTTCAGTATTGTGTTTGAGTGTTTACACCTCTAATTGTGGATCTAGTAATCCCCAGTGTGGAGGTTCTGAACTTTGTTTTACTCTCTAGTCTTTTCTGAAGAGTTTTCTTGTATTCTTGGGTGACCATGTGTTAGCATGGGGTGATACAATAATGTGTCACATGGCCAATAGAGTTCTATCATGCATTTCCCAATTGTATCGCATGTGTCTTAAAGAAATGTCATGTAATAATTTCCAATATCACACCCCCTTTGAAGAAGTGTTGTATGATACTTGTAAAGTATCACATGACCTTGAGAGAAGTGTTTCCCAAGCCCTGAAAGTGTCGCACCCCTTCTTAAGAAAGTTCGTAAGATACTAGAAAGTATCACCTAGTGTGGATTTAAAGTATCACCTGGTATTTGTAAAAACATGTCTAGGAAGATAGCAAGAACTTTTTGGTAAGACCCAAACTTTTTGGGAAGTTTTTTGACCACCCTCTTAGGTGCTCTTCAATCCTTTAGTGTCACATTTTGAATTTAGAATGTTTTGAATAAAATCTACTATGCAAGTGGGAAAGTGTCATCACATGAGCCTACTCTAAGGTTACCCTGGCAACCTCTCTAGACTCTAGCTCCCTATTGTCTCTATGTGGCATCAATATCCTTTCATATAGATAAGGCATACTAACAAAGTAAGGTCACAACCAAGCATCCTCTCTACTCCCATCCTAGCTTGTACTAGCACTCAAGGTATGGGTGCACTAATAGAATTGGCCTCATTTTCTGATGAAAATTGGCTGAATTTTTGACTCAAGTTGGTCGAATGATCCACAAATTCACTACTACATTTGGGCCCAAATTGCAATGATGGGCCATTTCAATTTTATGATAGTAACCCATCACCTAACTGACATCAGTCAAAATTGGCTCTCGTTGGATGAGCATTGAAAATTTTCTACCACAAGTTGTGACGAAAAGGGTTACTATCACAATTATGATGGATACAAGTGTTGTAAATTATGCTGCTATTCTAGCAAATCGTTCATTTTGACTATAAGAATTGCGACAAAAATCTGTCAAAGACACTGTCACAATTGTGATGTTTGTGTGATAGAAATGCTATGGGTCCCACAACAAGCTATAGGAAACCTCCATCACAATTAGGATGGGCTTGTGGTAGGAATACTATTTGATCGACGACCATCCGTCACAATTATGATGACGTGTTGTATTAATAAAAAATTGTCCACAAACTTTGAATAGTTATGATGCAATCATAGGTTAATATTGAGCTTCACTTAGTTTCAAGAATAGTTTAATATTCTCTACTAATAAAGGAAAACTATTTGAAGGTGAAAGCTCATTCCTCCCCCCCACCCCCCAAAAAAAAAAAAATCTAAAATCTTTAAGAAATGATCAATTTTCAAAGTACAAACAAGGTTCCAGACCTGTAAAAGTGACATCATTTTCCCATCTTCTAGTGCATGTCATTTTTCCATTGCATCCAAAATAAGATTTTGCAACTCTGAATCAAGAATGCACGTGCACCTACATTCAAATACATGGACAACAAGTGGAGTTGATAAAACAAAACACGATTAAATTTATTTAATATGTCTATTAATTTTTTAAAATTATAGACCATCATCATGAACAATGTTCATGATGATCAATAACTTAAAATACCTAATTAAAAACCTCTAACAAAAATGCAAACCTGTTTCATTTTTTAGCTTTGCCTAATGTCATATGCATATGAATTGACATTGCATATTGAACTATGGTATCATTCTACAATGCCTGAAACTAAGAGATTCACATAATTAGTTGTCATAATCATAGGTTATTTTTGAGCTTCACTTAGTTTTGAGATTAGTTTAATATTCTCTACTAATCAAAGCTAACCATGTGAAGGTGGAATCTCATTTGCCACCCCACCCTAACATCTAAATTCTCCATTAACATATAACATCTCTAATAAAGGAACAATCTTTAAAGTGCCTAGGATGTCCTCATTGCCTCCTGCTACTCTCAGGTGAAGTCCATCTTCATTGCTCATGAGCAATTCATCACACATGTACATCTAGGAATGTCCTCATCACCTCCTACATAAAATGAATCCAATATTAGAAAATGCCTCCAAATAAATAATAGTTCAAGTGAAATAAACACATAAAAAATGAGAGAAAAAGAGGAATCTACTTACCAATAGGAGTTGCCATCGCATCTATGGCCATGCTACCTGTTGAGTGAGTTTTGTTATTTTTCTATTGTGCGAAGATATCTCTATTTATATACATACATACATACATAAATATAGACATGTATATACATATACATATGTATATATATATGTATATACATACATACATACATATAGATCACAAGGGCACGCCAATAAGATGCAGAGATCACATGGGCATGACAACGAAATACAACAATCACAAGGGCACATACATATACATACATATACATACATATATAGATACATACATAGATGCATACATGTATGTATGTATATATATACAAAGAGATCATTTTTAAGGTGTTAAGTGACTTACCTCAACATCCTCCACAAAAATAATGCAGACCAAGAAAAATGGGGAAAGTTCACAAGAAATTTTACGAAAATATATCATAGTAGATATTTTAAGAAAGAAACAAGCCATGACCTAGTTAAATGGGTCTATTTGTTGTTAACTAGGTTATGGCTTCTGTAAGGGAATGAGCCTCATGATTATGGCATTTACACATAAGCAGAACTTGCTTCTTCAACTCCTTACACTCAACTCTTCACTAAAGTTATTCTTCCAGTAGTGAGAATAGTTACTACAAATTCTAGGGAGCCAAGGGACCCTGAACCTATGCTACGATTTTTGGAGACATGGGAGAAGTTACTACTAGCTTTAGTACTTCATAAAATTCTAGATCATATAGTGATGCCCAAATTAAAAACATCATTAGATATTTGGGATGTAGAGATCACAAGGGAACAACAAAAATTTCCTATAGAACTATCATCATATTAGGTACAATAAAACAAATGAGATGCAAAGATTAGAAGGATATGACAATGAGATGCAAAGATCACAAGGGAACACCAATAAAATCCAATGATCACAAGGGTATGAAAATGAAATCCTAGATCTTCACATGATATATAAATACATACATATACATACATACATACACATACATGTGTATGTATGTATGTATGTATACAAAGATATTTTTTTTAAGGTGATTATTACATCTTAGCACAATAGAAAAATTGATCTAGCTGTATCCATATTCTAGAATCCAAAAAATTAAATAATTAAACTCACTGAAGCCGTGCTAAGTGGCTTAGCTCAAGCTACTACACAAAAATAATGTTGATTGTTCCTTTTATTGTACCTAAGCTAATGAAAATTATACAAGAATTTGTAAGCAACCTAGGTAATCAACAACTAGAACCATTTAACTAGTTATGGCTTGTAGAATACATATATTTAATTGGGTTATGGCTTCTGTAAGGGAATGAGCCTAGTGACTATGGCATTTACATAGAAATTGAAATTTCTTCTTCAACTCCTTACACTCAACTCTTAACTGAATTTATTCTTCTAGTAGTGAGAATAATTGCTAGGAATTCTTGGGAGCTATGGGACCCTGAACCTATGCTACATTTTCTAGAGACATGGTAGAAGTTACTATTGGCTTCAAAACTTCATTACATTAATCTAGATCATATAATGATGCCCAAATTAATAATGACATTAGATACTTGGGATCCTTGTAGGGAGAGTGTGCAATAAATGCATGGTTACATCCTTGGCTTCCATTTTGTTGGGCCAACATATGGAGCCTTTATATCCAACCATTCGTTATAAATTGGTGAATGCACTTCATGCCTAGCATTCAAGTGATGTATCTACATATGCACTTTTATCACCTTGGAAAACTATGTTTCATCCTACTAGCTGGGAACAACTAATTGTTCATTTTATTGTGCCTAATCTAATGATAGTTCTACAAGAATTTGTAATCAACCCAACTAATTAGCAACTAGACCAAATTAACAACAACAACAGATACTTGGGATCCTCACAAGGAGAGCATGTCAATACAATTCAAAACCCATAGAATTTAAATCAAGTTATTTATCTGCAATTCTTTTAACCCTTTAATAAGATAGG